>OY720198.1:7661488-8871488 GCA_963082885.1 Parascotia fuliginaria | reverse complement strand
AAGTTTCCTTTGTATCATATTTGCACAGCCACGCGTTTAGGTTAGACCGTAGACTTCTTTGGCACTTGAGTTGTATCTACTACTAAAAAATGTATCGACATACATACCTATACTTGTCAGTATCTGTGATGACGTGATCCCGCGTAGGCGCACCCTCCGCGCTGTGTCTCCACTGCAGACGCAGTGCCCGGCGCGAGCTAGCCGAACACGGCAGCAGCACGCGTTCGCCCGACGCTGCCACTGCGTCTGCTGGTTCTGTGGTGAAGCGCACGCCAACATCTGGGTCGTCGCCTCCTGCAGACAACACGTGCTTTGAAATAGTATTATGTATAGGTACTTAAAAGAGTACCAGATTTTGTACAGCCTACTTCCAATCGGTCCCTTTGGATATCGATGATTGGATATGATGAAGGATTAATGTCACGATCTGAAGTGGTAACAACGAAACGAAAAACGCAACCTAAACCTCACAAGTTGAACAGACGCACTACCGGTCAAAATGGAGGTTACAAACTACATAAATATATATAACTAGCTGTGCCCGCGACTTCGTCCGCGTGGAATAGTGATTTTGGGCAGCATTTTTTGGATATATCTTTTGGTTTGTTTTGAATTATAAACATCTTCGTTTAGGTGAATAAGAAAAATCTTTACAGTAAATGCTTCTCTATCTACGATATTAGACGTATAGCCATCGCGGATCAAAGCCATACAGGCTGCTAGGATTACTTACACGTGGCAAATCCACATAAAGCTGACCATGCGAAAAACAGTTAATATTTAGATCCACACTCATTAATTGTCATCGCGAAACATAGGCTCACTGGAAGCTGAACTCGTTTAAAACTAAACGGGAAATTGTTTGGAATGAAAGGAATCCGAGAAATAAAAACGCTATCAGCTATTCCGCAACCTGTTAAAATATCTGCTTCTATAAGATTTCGTAGTAAATTAACGAATGTTCGATGTGATTCTTTAAATTGGCATAACTTTTTTATTTATGAACCGATTGACATGAAACAAACACTAAATGTTAAGTGAAGCTTACCACAATATATTAGTGAAAACCATATTTAAATCGGATAAGCCGTTTCTGAGATTAGCGTGCACAAACGCACAGACAAACAGACAAACAGACAAACAGACAAACAGACAAAATTTTAAAAATCATTGTTTTGGGTTCTATTTGCGTTGATATAGGTCCCAATAGTATTTTTTTTCACATATCTTCCATGTACAGACAGCGATCGGTTACATTTTTATTATATGTATAGATAGATTAAGATATAAAAAAATCTTTAGTTTTTGTATTAATTCATACACACACGTCGAAAGGTTAAGATCCTTTGCAAGAATATCTTGCAAATAACTGCACAGTTAAGAACCACTATAAAAACTAACTTTTGTTTCCTAGCACAGAGTAACACTAGTTTTTAGTTTTTGTTTTTTGTAGTAAATAGTGGGTAGTTTTAAAACTGCCGCGTTAACGACCCAACCACTGACGCTGACCACCCAGTTAAATTAACGTCCCTACCTACACTACAAATATTTATTTTTATATAGTTACTAACTAGCTTTTGCCCTCAGCTCCGCCCGCGTGAATGTCTGTTATATCGCATTTTCCATACAAACTTTCATTTCCTATTTTAAACCTTTCAAGCCATTTTTCGCGATTAAAGATAGCCTATGTTGTTCGCCAAGGTCTATTCTATCTCTGTACCAAATTTCATCAAAATTGGTTCATGGGTTTAGGTGTGAAAGCGTAACAGACAGACAGACACAGTTACTTTCGCATTTATAATATTAAGTATGGATTTTAAAGTTAAACATTTGGCAGATAAGTTAGTTTTTATAGATATGTCAGAAAAGGATGTTAACTCGTCACGTCTCAGAGCGCTCCTGTTAGTTAGTTTCAATTTAGAAAGTTTTGTGTAGGTAGTACTTATATGTTCATGTGTAAGTACTTAGTACCTACATAATTTTATAATTATTTATCTGTTTTATGGCCGTAATTTTTATGTGGTGAATAACTATGATAAATATACAGATTTTGTATAAGTTATCTATGAAATTTCTGTAAAAACTACTAAACTAAAACACTAACTTATAGCATTTATTTCATCTTTAGCCGACTTCAAAAAAAGGACGAGGTTTCTTAATTCGACCGTATATATATATTTTTTTGATCATAAAGTATGATATGGAAAGTCAACATTACATGAAGTCAGCTAATTAACCTACAGCCAGTTCGCTGACGAGGTAGAGCTGTGAGAAGAACTGGCAACAAACTCACGGCACTTTAATTTATAGTGCTAGGTATAAATGCATTATTTTTGTATATTTTTTATTTAAAGACAACTCCTGCACTAGGGAACAAGCCCTGTGTCACGGGGGAGTTTACAAACATACAATTAACGGACACAAAGTACACCTAGACTCGCATTAAGGCATAAAGATGGCAATGTCGACTTGAACTTACAAAGAAGAGATGGACGATATTTTTTTTTAAATTAATAAAATACCTTTAAATTTAATCCCAATGGGTTAGCCGATAGTGATTTGATTCCTACCTGAGACATATTAAACCTATTATAATACCAGCCTATTTACTGTCCCACTGCAGGGCAAAGCCTTCTTCTCATATAGAGAAGGCATGAGCATTAATCACCACGTGCGCTCAAGGTGAATTGACAATTTCAGACATTTAAGTCCAGGTTTCCTCACGATGTTTTCCTTCACCGTCAGTCAGAAATGTCCAAGATAAACTTAGAAAGTACATATGATTTAAAAATCACATTGGTACTTACTTACCCGGATACGAACCCACTACCTCGTGATTACGAAGCGGGTGCCTTATGCTAATAAGTTAATTTCATCTATTGCAAAGTTTCATTATTGTAACTCGATCACGTGTGTTCAAGTTCACGTAAACAGAAAGGTACCTTTATTTCTTTCACCCGAATAATAACAAAATACCAAAAGATCGATTAACAGGAACTGTAGCTATACATAGATGCGTTACAACAAATAAAAATCATAGTATTCATATCTTTAATCTTTAATCTTAATCGTTTATCGATGTGCCATCTGTCGTATGATCATGCGACGAATCGGGCGCGTTCGGATATACTCGGAGGTAGTCGTGCCATTGTACTTGTAGGGAGGCCATGACGTATGAATATAGTAGGTAATATAATGTTGAGTTGAATCGATAGATAATTATATTTACTATAAAAAAAATATTTTTAATGTTTTGTAGGTTAATTTTGTACACTAGCGTGTCTTGCGGTAGATTAAAATTTATGTTGGAATAGCTTCACGTGGCGCGGTTTCACCCGCGTCTTTGGTTACTGCTCTGCTCCCGTCGCAAGTAGCGTGATGTTACATAGCCTATATATAACCTTCCTCAAGAACTAGGCTATCATACGCAAAAATAATTTTTCAAATCCGACTGGTAGTCCAGAGATTAGCGCGTTCAAACAAACAAATTTTCCCGATTTATAAAATAGTAGGTATATATTAAAATAACTATTTAAATGGCCTAGTGAGAGCACAGGAGAACTGAATTATGATTTAAATTTACAAAAAATATAAAGTACAAAAGATAAAGGGTCTTAAGTAGATAAGTCTTCGAGTATTACGAAAAGCGCCGAACTAACAATATGGAAAAAGTTAAGTACTTAATTTTAGATAATAAAAGTCCTTAAGCAGAACTTTCTGATAATCTTAACCTAGATCCTTATAGTGTCACCACATGGTCACCGTAACCACAATAAACAAGCAATGGCGCCAACATCCGCCCGCATGCGCTCGCGCATCGACAGTTAATCACTAGTGACACACAAACAGACAATTTCGGACCGACGGTTTTATAGTGATAGCTCGGTTTTATTTATAGATAACATTATTGGTTTAAATATTAGTAATAGTCGTGGTGGTCCAGTGGTTGAGATCGCCATCTCTTATTCATAATGTATGGGTTTGATTAAAATAGACAAGTATCTAGACACTTTTTCATGGTCTTATTATATATTATTATCTATGTAACAGTGTACCTACTTTATAAGTTTTACCTGCGTTAAGACACATTTTTGGTTACTGCTCTGCTCCCGTCGCCAGTAGCGTGATGTTACATAACCTATAACATTCTTAAAGAACTGGGCTATCAAACGCAAAAGAATTATTTAATTTCGACTGGTAGTTCCATAGATTAGCACGTTTAAATAAACTTTTCCGCTATTTATACTGATATAGATTTACGGTATGAGCTAGAATTGATCAAAACGGGTTAGTCATTGTAGACTTTATCTAAGTTTATTTATTTATTTATTTATATACACAACATACTACTATCTTTACAGGTAACGCTTAACCTAATGCGATAGTGTACTACAATAACATAAAACTTAACTTAATCTAACTTACTAACTACACTATAAGTGACCTTTGTGAATCCGTTCAATGTACACGAAAACAAATCAATTTGCCCAGCCACGATGTTGAGCGTACGCAGCGCTCGCGTCAGCGGAGCGAAGTTCGGGGTATCCTGATGTTTTGTAAGTCCGTAATATCCAACACTATAATTATTCTGTGCGATGGCGATTATGCATAATTTCCTATTTAATGTTTAACCTTATCATCTCTATCTCTTTCAATCCATCTAAATACGTATATCAATCAATAATGGGTGACCACATTACCGAAAATAGACGGACGTGTCGCTCGATCTTCGCTGCACACAACTGTCACGTGACATACCGTAACATGTTTACTAGCGGCGACATGTCACAACACTGACAAACATTGGAGATATGTAGCGGTAGTAGATGTGGGTGGATTAAGTGCATAGTAAAAATGTGTAGGTTTTTATTGACATACATTATCGATTTATACTTTTCAGACGGTAGTAGATCCACGCTGGTTTCAGCATGAATGCGATCGTCCGGGAAAGTACTCCCCTCTCATAGAAGATCGACTTAAAAGTAGTAGCATCCGTACTACTGCGTTTCGTTCGGTGAGTGAGAGCGCCGGAGGCCCAATTTCCCCCCTTTCCTCCTTCCTCACCTCCCTCATTCCTTTCCTCTAACCCCATTTCGAGCCGCCATAGTGGAGGCCACCATACCTGCAGTTTAAGAAGATGGTATGGTGGCCACCACTTCTGGATTCCACTGACTGCTTACCATCAGGTAGAGTAGAGTCACTTTGGTAGGCTAATATAAAAAAAAAATTCTTTTGATTGACCTCTATTGGTTGAAGCCAGTAGGTTTATCAGCCCTGAGCTTTATATTTGCTCCGTGGCCCTGAGACTCCCGAGTGTCAAAGCTCGGTGTTCGTAAAGGTTCTTCACTGTTAATCCTGGCTTATAGGAGTCACAGTGATGTGGGTGTTTGTCCCGTACCATACAAAACAAGTAAGGTAAGTTTCAACAATAGAAAACTACATTGACACAATTTGTCAACATTTTCCAAACCAATTTGTCTCGAATTCGGCATTTCGAATCGGGTCAGATCTTCGGATGTCGAGACAGATTGTCCTTAACAGAGGTGACATGTGTCAGCATTCATACATCTAAAGGTGTGAGGACAAACCGGGGTATGACTATTGTCAATAGGTGTGATTTTGGCTAATATGTTCCGATGGCGAGTTTTAATAAAAGGGAGACTTTATAAAGAATGATTTGACTTTTAAACTTTCGCGTTGCATGATATAGTAAATCTAAATATACGGGAAAATAGTGTGTAAGTGACAAAATAAGTAATTTATTTATTTAAATTTATGGATCTCCAACAAAGGCAGTACATATTTGTAACTTAGAGTAAATAGGGCACAAACATCTTTCAGTGTACTTGTTTAATTATAGGAGATCACATCATGCAAATATTGGTAACAGTTAATAATTCATTAAATTTATGTATTACATAAAATATTATTAACAGAAATTGAACATACTTAAATAAATAAAAATTGCACCACAAAAAACTAAATTAAATTACATTATTAAGGCATAACCCATCGGTGGTTGGTTACAATAATTTATAAACATGGCCGTGTTCTGTAAGTGTTCCAAAACCTGCTAAACCGTGGCCGATTGCAAAAGGCTGAGAAAATGAAGGAAGAGAAGGAAGTGTGTGCTTGTTCCGTTCTATTCCATTCAACTTGTAAAACTAAATCAAATAAATTAACATCGGACACAATAGGCTCTTTATACCTGAGATACGGCTTCAGTAACAAAACAACACAAGTTGACAAACACCATTATGCAATATTTAACCTTATTATTGTACACATACGTTGTTACCCTATAAATGCAGATCTGTTTGAGATGTGATATGTCAATATTACATACACATCAATTGATCGACAGCTGGAAGGGGGAGGGGGGTAGCTAGAGGGGGAGAGGGGTGATCCTTATTGATACGTCATATTTGTTAGCTCTCAACGGTCGCGTCGGCTTAGTACCTACTACGGCTTTTTGATAGCCGGTCATATTTCTAACTGTTACGAAGGGTCGAAGTCAGTGAGGCGCATTTTTTAGAAGCGAGCGACTGCTGTGCACTAGGCTGTTTGATCGATAAATATTTGTTCCGAGTCTGGGTGTACTTTGTGCCCGTTAAATCTAAGTTTATAGTCCCCGCGATAGTAGGCTTTTTCCCTAGGGCGGTATAATAATATAATAATACCAGCCTGTTTACTGTCCCACTGCAGGGCAAAGCCCTCTTCTCATATAGAGAAGGTATGAGCATTAATCACCACGTGCGCTCAAGGCGGATTGGCAATTTCAGACATTTAAGTCCAGGTTTCCTCGCGATGTTTTCCTTCACCGTCAGTCAGAAATGTACTAGATAAACTTAGAAAGTACATATGATTTGAAATATCACATTGCTACTTTCCCGGATTCGAACCCACTACCTCGTGTTTACGAAGCGGGTGGCTTATCCACTGGACCATTTCCTAGGGCGGCAGTTGTGTATTAAATAATAATTCCGATGGTATCAATAATAATAACAAGATTAAATAAAATACTAAATACAGAATTATCAGGTAGAAATACAGTTAAAGCGATAAACGCGTACGCAGTTCCTGTTTTAACCTATTCATTCGGAGTTATCAAATGGACAGTTACAGATTTAGACAGGCTAAATAGATTGACACGAACAACATGTAATAAATACCACATACACCACATTCACTCAGCAATAGCACGTTTTAATCTCAAGAGGGAAATTGGAGGTAGAGGGTTTATAAACCTAAAGAACTTACATAACAAACAGATACACAACATTCGAAAGTATATTCAAGATAAAGCAAGTAGCTGTCCAATTCACAAAGCACTTACACTTATATCAACATCAGGCACACCCTTAAAACTAAATGCTATAGATAACCAGACTAAAACAATAATATCAGAAGAAGAGAAATTAAATAGCTGGAAGCAGAAGTGACGACATGGAAAATATCCCAATCAACTACAACAAGAATATATAGATAAAGAAGCATCAAACGCATGGCTGTGTAAAGGAAACGTATATAAGGAAACAGAAGGATTCATAATAGCAATTCAAGATCAAATTATTAAGACCAAAAGTTATCAAAAATATATAATAAAAGATCCTACTGTAGTCTCAGATAAATGCAGATTATGTAACAGTAACCAGGAAACAATAGACCACATTACAGAAGGATGCCCATCTTTAGCTCATAAACAATATACTTAAAGACACAATAACGTAGCCAAACAAATACATTCACAACTAGCTATTAAATATAAGTTAATAGATAAAGCAGAACCTTACTATAAATATAAACCAAAAAATATAATTAATAACGAAAACGTCAAACTTTACTGGGATAGAGAAATTATTACAGATAAAACCACAACAAACAATAGACCTGACATTACATTAACATTAAAGGCTGAAAAGGTAACATATTTAATTGATATAGCAATACCTAATTCTGATAACATTAGAAAAAAGTATACAGAAAAGATTCAAAAATATATACTTACCTCTGACTGACGAAATACGGCAAATGTGGCATCAGCATACAGTAAAAATCATACCGATTATAATCTCATCCACAGGACTCATACCCAAGTCATTACACACTTCATTGAAAGAATTAGATCTAAATAAAAACGCATTCATATCACTACAAAAATCAGTAATTTTAGACACATGCTCCATAGTTCGGCGATTCCTCACATCCACTACACAAACACCCACAACATTACACAATGAACCAACCCACTTGGCATAAGCCCGTGATAGGTTCACATCCACCAGCATTAAGCTGAGAAAAAAAAAACTAGTAAACTATAATAATAATATTTCAACAACTACACACAACGCCATCTAAACCCAAAGTAAGCATATTATATGCTTGTGTTATGGGTTCTAGAATGCGGATATACATACTTAAATACTTTTTTTTTGTAAATACATACATATTATACATAGAAACACCCAGACGAATGCAAATAGATATGTTCATGCACACAAATATTTGCACTGAGCGGGAATCGAACCCGCGTTCTCTGCGTGGTAGTCCATACACAGTACCACCGAACCACAGAGGCAGTCAATAGTTGGCGTTACTCGATTTTAGCCTAAAGAAATCAGGATTCAAGGAATGTCTTCTATAACAACTACACCTACCTACATTTTGTACAAGTTCTAATAACGAAATGGTAAGTTTCCGTACAGGCACAAAGTAGTACGGCTTATTTACTTATGTGGTACAGGTATTAATTTATCACATAGACTAAAACTTTTGTAGCCATAAAAAGCAAAGAAGAGCGCGTATGATGATTGTCAGTATTCTTAAAGAAGGCAAGTGTTCATATTTGTAAACTGTAGCAGAGGCAGGCGAAAACTTGGAGTATATTCCTGATGATTCTGACTTCCATAAGAGGCGGTTATCATTAACCATCAAGTACAACACTTAGATACTTATTTGTCACCATCCATACTCCATATTAATATTATAAAATATGTGAAAGTAGCTGTGTCTGTCTGTTACGCTTTCACGTCTAAACCACTTAACCGATTTTGATGAAATTTGGTATAGAGATAGAAAAGATCTTAGAGAACAACATAGGCTATCACTTTTTGCGAAAAAATGGCTTGATGGGGTTGAAATAAGGGATAAAAGTTTGTATGAATAATAGGCAATGTATAAACAGAGATATATGATGTGGTATAACCGACATTCACGCGGGCTGAGCTGCGGGCAACGGCTAGTCTTCTTTACAGTAGTATGTCAGAAGAGCATTGTTACACTGTCACACTTATTATATATTCGACTGCCTCTGTGGTTCAGTGGTACTGTGTATGGACTGCCACGCAGAGGTCGCGGTTTCGATCCCGCTCAGTGCAAATATTTGTGTGCATGAACATGTCTATTTGCATTGGTCTGGGTGTTTCTATGTATAATATGTATGTATTTACAAAAAAAAAAAAATTAAGTAAGTATATCAGCATTCTAGAACTCATAACATAAGCCATAATATATATGCTTACTTTGGGTCTAGATCTGTGGTCTAGATGGCGTTATGTGTAATTGTAGAGATATTATTATTCCCAATTTTCCCCCTTTCCTCTTTCCTCACCTCCCTCATTCCCTTCCCCTAACCCCATTCCCAGCCGCCAAAGTGGAGGCAACCATACCAGCAGTTTAAGACGATGGCTTTTGGTATAGTGGCCGCCACTTCTGGATTCCACTGACTGCTTACCATCAGGCGGGGTGGAGTCACTTTGGTAGGCTATAATATAAAAAAAAATATTATTACTTATGGATATCAAGAACAACACTCCTACGACAATGTTACAGTTCTCTTGACTACCCAACTGCGCATTGTCCCACATCTAGCGCCATCTGTGTCACTCACAATGCAACGTGTTGTATCTACATCGGACACCGGGCGCCACTTGTACAAGCAGGTCAATTATACGATTCCCGCGAGCTTAGTGATTGACATACGAATACATGTCATTAAAGAAGGTTTTATTAAGTTACGTTTTAAAACTTGCATCGTAAAGCGAGTTATGCTTATTACTATAAGTTAGTTTAGTTTTATTTTTAGACTGATAAAAAGCTTTGTTAGCTTTCTACCGCGTTTGAGAGACATATATGACGGCGTGTCTATGGTGCCAGTGTATGAATCTGCTGTATTGTGTGAGAGTGAGCTGTGAATGTCATTCTGGCAAAACGTCACAAGAGACAACTGTCTTAGGTCATGCTTCAATCAAGGACGTGTAGAGTCCATATTTGTTTTCACGGAAGATGGTTGTCATTTAATTTCATCCACATTTTTTCTATTTTCATCATTGTAATATACCATTAATATCATCAACAAGAATATTATTCTACACTTGACGCTGGCAGAAATAGCTGACACAATCGACGGCTCTGTTGCCAAAAAAAAAAGTGTGTGTACCTACTCATGTACGCAAGTAAGAAGTTATACTTCTTTGGCGTAACAATCCAAAAATACCAAATAATAACACAACGCATACATACATAAATATACATAATAGCATGCAACAATAATGAAAAATCTCTCACTTAAAACAGTATATTAAAACCACTTTTACCACTAATATTCAAAATAAATATTTTTACTGATAAATGATCAATAAAAAATATCTATCACCGTCATAAATATAATTGAATTGATATAAACGCCAATATATTTTTTATTTATTCACACTTTCGCAACTAACTTCAGAGTGTTGCTTTTTTCTGTCGGTGTGCGCACGCATCGTAAAAATTCACACTCATAATTTTTCTCAAACGCGCCAAAAGAAGTATAACTTCAAAAAGGAGAAGAAGAAGAAGGGCGTGTACTGGACGTTGTATGTGATCGACGGATTTTAATTGAAAATCCAGATCCTTAATCTAAGTTACTGATATCATACTTGTCGATATATATTTAACATCAAAATTATAGCATTAATGTTTTTTTACAAGATGTGTTGTGGAAATTCGTGCAACTGTTGCACAAGTGGCTAATGATCCGATTCCAGCAAAACAAACGAACCAAACTCGAACCAAACGATTCAGCAATGGAATGGTGTCCACCACTTCTGGATTCCACTGACTGCTTACCATCAGGCAGAGTGGAGTCACTTTGGTAGGCTAATATAAAAAAAAAATTGTATTTACACATAATGGTGATAAAGTCTAGATACATTTTACTAAAGTGCCTATGTATCGAAGGGTAGGATTTGCAAACGTGAAGTCAATTTCCGTATCGCATCGCCCTGCACAACACCGCTATACTTCGCTCGTCCAGATAAAACTTCCAAGCGTCGGCCATAAACGCTCAACTTTTACTAAACTATGCAAATCTTTGCCCCTCAACCGTCAAACTTGCTACAAAATATCGCTGTTTGACTTTAAACCTTACCCTCTTCAAATTAACATTTGAATTTCTTTGAAACTTTTCAAACTCCAGTTTTTCGCAGTCTTAAATCTTGGCTACTTTATTTTGAACCTCTTCCGCCTGTTATTTAAATTGATATTTCTTTGTCGGGATTTTGGAAGAAAATAATGGGTAGTAGTGAACTGTGGGTGGTTCGAAGTTGGTCGATAAAAAGATTGACACGAACATATATCATGTAGCGCGCGATTGCTCTGTGTAGACCAGCGACTTGATAAACGCTCAAGAGAACTTAGGAGTTTTTAAAGTTGCTTTAAAAAGAAACATTTAAAAACAGAATATTATACACAGTCATACTTGATCAACAATAAATAAATGAACGTAAAGGCAACTAGAAAATACGTAAAATTAATTTTCCTACAGCCAGTTCTATGTGAGAAATAAAAAGAGACAAAAATTCAATCTCAAGCTATATATATTTAAATATTTATTATTACATCTCGTCTTTATTTGGAGCCCTTGCACGCGATTGAATGAGAATACTACGAAACAACGCGGTCCTTACTGACGTCATCACCTCGCCACCAAAGATATAAACTATGGCATCCATTCTTTGGAACTATGTCTTGCAGTGAACATTTAAAGGTTGATAACAAAAAACCCACATAAAGGCAAACACTTCAAAGAAATCTGAAAATCACCTTAAGCAACGATGGCTAGTATTAATGAATCATAATTTTTTTTATTGAGAAATTATTCTCATTAACATTACAGATAAGAAAGCCATAGTGCTTTTGTTTTATATCATCATATAGTCTTCACCATATTTTAATAACAACAAACAATATTATACCACATTCACACAGCGCCATCTAGCCCCAAATTAAGCAATTATATTTGCTTGTGTTATGGATACTAAACAACGGATAAACTACTTATATACATTTTTTTTGTTGTAAATACATACATATTATAGATAAATTACACCCAGACACAGAACAAACAATCATGCTCATCACACAAAGGTTTGTCCTGGGTGGGAATCGAACCCACGACCTCCGGCTTAGCAGTCAGGATCACGAACCACTAGACCAACAGGCCAGTCAAAATTTTGTGGATTAACCACGTGATCAGAGGTGTCATCAGAATATCATCGCTGCGGGTCACTCTTGAGGTGCGCAGTGTAAAGTTGAGATGACACTCTTTCAGGCTGGCAAACTTATATTTTTTTTTTTTTATTGCCTACAGTGGTAGACGAGCCAACAGCCCACCTGATGGTAAGTGGTAACTGTCGCTCATAGACTTCTGCAATGCCAGGGGCTCTGCGAAGCCGCTGCCTACCGTGATATTAATGCTCTCTTTAAACCTCGTTTGAAGAAGGACATGTCATAGCGCTCGGGAAACACCGCAGCTGGTAGTTCGTTCCAGAGCCTGCACGTACGTGGGAGAAATGAACGCTGAAATTTAATATTCCTGCTGTTAAATTTAATATCACTCTGTAAACCTTGTGCTTGTCCCGAATAAATGATTTTCTTTCTTTCCTTCTTTTTTCAATGCTCATCTTTTATGTCATTAGAGGAGACCTTTGTCCTGTAGTGTAATTTACTAGTTTTAACATTATAATAATATATACAGTCATAGTATTTTGGGATTGCCATATCCTTAGTGGATATAAACTCCGAAATCTATACATATAATAAAATTGGAGTGTCTGTTTGTAATATTGAAATAACCGTTTCTTTACTACATGTATATGATTATATACGGTACATACACCAAAATAACATTTTTTACAATTTTTGTCTGTCTGTCTGTTTGTTGCGGCAAATCTCTGAAATGGCTAGGGTGATTTTGACAGGACTTTTATTGGCAGGTAGCTGATGTAAAAAGGAGTAATTTAGGCTACGTTTATTTTAGAAAAGTATTTTATTTTAGAAAAATAAAGTAATGTTGATCGACTGTTAGGCGGAACGAAGTTCGCCGGGTCAGCTAGTTAATAAATAAATCTATACTATTATATGGAAGAGCTTGTTTGTTCGTTTGTTTGTACGCGCTAATAACATGAAAATTAAAGAAATACACAGGTATTTGGTCTGTTTTTTTTTTTTTTTTTTTTATATTAGCCTACCAAAGTGACTCCACTCTGCCTGATGGTAAGCAGTCAGTGGAATCCAGAAGCGGCGGACACCATTCCAAAAGCCAAACTACTGGTATGGTGGCCTCCACTATGGCGGCACTATGGTCTTATAAAAACGTATTAATAATCACAGGTCTGTGCTCGTTTCACAATCGCCCGTCTACAACGAACACTTAGGGAGCAATAATATTAATGGTCGGTCTTTTGTACAAATATGATTTATTTGTTTCTATGAGCTTTCGATCCAAATGAAAATATTACTATAAATAATAAACTACCGTCGTCGCTCTGAAATATGAACTACAGAAGTAGGTTTTTAGTTCAGTTGGACTTGGAACATTTGGTTACATTTGCGATTAAGTTTAAGCAAGTTTTTAAAACTTTAGTTTCGCGTGATACAATTAGGATTAATGTTTTAAAGTATATAATCTACTTTTCTGAAAGAAAAAACCGACATTAATATCCGTTTTCTTTTAAATTAGCCTACCAAAATGGCTATACTTTGCCTGATGAATGCAGTCACTTAGATCTAGAAGTGGGACCACCATTTCGTTTCATTTTCCACAAATATTTCTATTAAATTGAGGATATCAACATTATGATATTACCCTATAGTAGACGAAATAAGACTACTCGGGAATCCTATTATAATATTATAAATGCGAAAGTTTGTATGTGTTCCTATGTATGTAATGTATGTGTGTGTGTTTGTTACCACTTAGGGCCTAGATGGCTGAACCGATTTCAATGAAAATTGGTACGTAGATAGATTTGATGCCGGAGACGGACAAAGGCTACTTTTTACGCGCGGGCGAAGCTATTGTGTAATATCTTCTGGTCATTGTCACATTATACGAAAGCACGACATGATCCTTTCTACTACCGATACCATGCTTTACTTTATAGCACCCGGACCACAACTCACTAAAAGTCTAGAAAATGTGGTACTTATGGTAAAAATACTACATGCTTCAAAATGAAAATATATTAATTCTATATTAATAATATTTTTATATAATTATTAATAATATTATATTAATAATTATATATTAATTGAAATGAAATGAAATATGTTTATTCATATAGGTTAATTAAATTAACACTTATAAACGTCAAAGTTTACAAAATGCCAGCAAATTAACCTACAGCCAGTTCGCTGACGAAGTAGAGCCATGAGAAGAACTGGCAAGAAACTCAGGTCACTCTTTTCAATCGCCAGGTTATTACAATTTTTGTAAGTTACAATTACAAGTAGCATGCAAAGTGACACAGGTAGTACACTTAACTTTAAGATAAGTTATTAACAGCTTTTTATTTACCAATTAAGCAAAACGTGAAGCAAGCAATGTCGATTAAACATAAGTACCTACAGCACTACAATGTTGCCTCGCGTGTTGGATGCACAAGTTCGCTAACACGATTACCAACTTGTACGTGTGTAATTATTGTAACTATTTGTGTGCTCGTACCAAACCACATCCCGTCATGTCGATACGTCAGCGAATGTCTGTACTACCGACACTTGATTACGTGTTTGAATGTCGGTTATATCGCATTTTCCATACAAACTTTCATCCCCTATTTTAACTCTTTTAGGCCATTTTTTGGCGATAAAAAATAGCCTATGTTGTTCCCCAAGGTCAGTGGTTTAGTCGTGAAAGCTTAACAGACAGACTGACAGACAGAGTTACATTCACATTTATAATATTAGTATGGATCATCAAAATTCAATGCAGGACATAAGATGAAAATCATCTCACTAAGCCGCCATAATGGAGGACATCATACCAGTAATTTAGCTTTTGGAACAGTGTCAACCACTTCTGGATTCCACTGAGTGCTTACCAGGCAGAGTGGAGTCACTTTGGTAGACTAAAAATCTTTAATGAATAATGAAAAACGTAATAAGCCATTTTTATAAAAGGTTTCTTATGGGCATTAATATTTAAAGCAACTAATTTGAATACCAAAAGTGTTCTCGAAATTCCAAACCACTACTACCAAAGTACTGTGTACTGTGTGACGCAGAGATATCGTAGCTAGGAAAATTTTATATTATACCTACACCTCAGAAACAAAAGCTCGCTCAACTTCGCTACTATCCTAAATATAACTCATATTAATCCAAAGTAATCACTTTTATTATCACCTCCATCTCATTAACTTTGTAATCAAATCAAACGTAATGGGGCTTAAATAATGTTAAAAACTAACTCAATTTAGTTACAATTGTACGAACGAAGTCGGTTTATTGTAAGTCGGGTGAAGACTCTCATTAAGAGCATGATGTTGATTATCTCGATCTACTACAAAGGTAAAGTTTTTAGAATATAGTAGAATATTCTTTGTACAACACATATTACTACACGAATAACAAGACAACACAACATCATGTATGTAGTGACTACTAGAGACAATGGTTGGTGTTATCGCTACAAGAGATCCCTTCCAGACAACCTTTGTACAATTAATTATAATGAAATAATAAACTGTTCTGATTAGTAATATCCTGTGCTTTTTAACAATAGTATAAGTAAAACTCGGATATGTATCTATTCTTTCACTGAACATTTTCATAATGTTAGTTAATTTGTTTTGTTTAGAGTAAGAGAGCCAAAAGCCCATTTACCTCCTCGTAATATGTTTTAACGGCTTGGTTGTGTATTCCAAACATTGTTACTTACTACAATTTTTAACATGTATGATACATGTTCATAGATTTATAGCAGCCACTTAAAATTAGATAAATCGTATGCCAGTAGTCACTTTAAAAAAAATCCCTGATAAATAAACAAAAGTTCCATAAGTATTCAATTCACAAGTTACAATCAAAGCTTAAAAGCTCAAAGATTTTCAATAAACCGCAATCAGTCCACAAACAGATGACAAAAGCTACACCAACACGAAAAAAAAAACTCAAAGCAATATCTATGGCACAAACGTTACAAAGGCTGAACGCAGTCGCCTTGGTCGAAAAAAAAGCAAGCTGTCACAAAAGAGCGGGAACGCCATGATTGTACGGTAGAAGTGGGCCAGTCCGACATGTTGTAATGAGCGTGTGGACATACGTAGCTTGTGGATAGAGCTGTTACATCTGCTGATAAACAGTAGGAGAAATGAAACGGCGACCTAAATTAGTAAGTGCGAGTATTAGGTACAGTTCCAGTTTTTGTTTCGTTGAAATGATACAAAAATGAGAGTATAAGTGGGTTTTGATGTTTGTTTTAAAGTTCTCCTATCTGATTAATTTATACACGTATATATTACATAACATTTGAAAGTACTGGAGTATTCTTCCTACAGCACAGTTCACCCAAATTTATCGCTAAAAAAACTCTACTTAGGTCTGCGCAAGGTTGTGAAGCCATAAAGGCTAACAACCCACACCACACAAAAAAAAATACTGTGAGTAGTAGTTTCATATATACCTAAGTAAAGCATAGATATTGTATCTTGGCCACACTTTCTTTTTATGCATGAAAGCAACGTCAGTAGGCGAAACTAAGCTTATGATATTTACAAATAAACAAAATATTTCCCCAATATTTTGCACAAATCTAAATTGATTCAATGCAAAAAATAACTTACATAAAACTTGATCATTAAACTTTACTCGTGTGTCGAACTGCGAGTAGAGTAGTGTCGGAACACGTACGAGTCGATGTAATTAGTTTAGTGTGAGAAAAATTCTACGCGAACTTCTGTAACTAGTTGACAGTTCAACACGTTTATGTTAATGGGTGTACTGTCGATAGGATGATATAGCTGGAGATATGTGTTGGTCAATTAACTAAACATTTTTGCTGACCAATTTAACGACGGTTCGTAAATTTTTTGCGTAGTATTTTACAACTCATTCGAATTTTGACAGATTTAAAACACTTTACAGGTTCTTTGAAACTCACAAGATCTATTTCGGGACCACTCCTAAAAGCCACCCAATCCATCTTTGTTTAGGATATAACTGTCAAAAGATTTAGATTTCGATGTGAATAGTACCTGAGCGTTTACGTGTCATGAGTTTAGTTTACAATTTTTATCATTTAATCGGGGCTATATATGTTCTGTCTTTATGCTAGAATTAGATGAAATATGAAGTTGCTCTTTTTGTAAAAAAACATTTTCATTTATTTGAAACGCTAAGTAATCCAAGACATCACAATAAAATTCGCATGAAACCGCATAAAAAGGCTATTTATAATGTAAATTTTTTAGGCATGGCCCCTAAAATATATAACCATTTACCAAACTCGCTACGGAATACTAGCAATTTTGACAATTTTAAGAAAATTTTACATGACATTTTAGTTAAAATACCATTCTACTCAATTAATGAATATTTAAATAATAATCAAATCTCTATGTAATTAGTATGTTAATGTGAAAATTTATAATTATATTAAATAACTTAATTTTATATTTGTATGCTTTTTAGCAAAACATGGAAGAACTATTATGCTTAATTACCATCATGTTGTACCTATGTTTACAAATAAATACTTTGACTTTGACTTTGAAAGCTGTATAAAAAGTAAGAAATCGTAGTGTTTACAGTTCTATTTATACAAATTATTAAGTACAAATAATACATTTGAAAGTTAAGTTGCGTTATTTTATATATAACTATAACTGTAAGCATTATCGTTGCTTACTTTTTATACAGCTTTCACATTATTCTAGCTTATAGACAGAACATATTCTTAAAATATATACCCGATTAAATAATAAAAATTGAGAACGACTAAATATGACACTAAATTGAGACGTTGCATGACGTGTAAACCCTCATCATCCGATGCGTAAACTTTTCTCTCGTATTTGAAAAGGCCGTTTCCCCTCGGCCAAATTTCGTAGGTAATTACATTTCGTCTATTGCTTTGGTAGGCTGTTGTACCCAATACCTGAGACCGCAGACGAAATACCCTTAGTCGACAAGATACCGTCTCGCACCCGTCACGTCGCGTCACTAACTACATTACACCTTTCATCAGGGTGGTGAGCCAAAAGAAGGGATTGCTGTCACCCGCAGCTTTACACGATATCTCGATGAATATGTGTTATTCTGATTTTTTTTTATTCATTAGCCTACCAAAGTGACTCAGCTGCCTGAGCAGTCAGTGAAATTTAGAAGTGGTGGCCACCGTTCTAAAAGCCATCGTCTAAAACTGCTGGTATAGTGACTTCCACTATATTGGCTTATTATCTCACATAGCCACCTTATGGAGGCCACTTTGCTTGTAATAGTATATAATAGTTATTTATAAAGTTTTATGAAAATCTGCTCAGTAATATTTTATTTATAGACTAAATTGTAGAGAATGTATTTAATTATATTTATACTAGCTGCGCCCCACGGCTTCGTTTGCGCGTAAAATTGGTATGTTTTATATTCCTCAGGAACCAGATTCATTTTCGGAATAAAAAGTAACATAATGTCCGTCTTCGCCACCGAATCTACCTACATCCAATTTTCATCGAAATCGGTTCAGCCGTTTAGGAGCTGAGTGGTAACAAACACACACACACAATCTTTCGCATTTATAATATCAGTAGGATTAGTAGGATTATATTTAGTTTCTTTAGGAACATTGTGTTTTCCATGACATAGTAATATATTTATATTTTTAAAAGAAATATTAGCACGCCAGAGCACCTAACTATGGGAGCCCTACAGATCTACCTATACTTAGTTTAACCTACATTGTGTAGGTATATTCGATGGTCGCATCACCGCGCTGTTATTCGCATAACAATGCATGTTCTCAATAGATAACACGTCGTTGATACGCAGGAGTAACGGTGTTGGGACAAGTAGTCAGCCTTGTGGTACGACAAACACTTACTTACCCTCACATCATCGAAGAATGATGGTGTAACCTCATCAGGCCAATAATATTACAATTAACATAGATTACTAATATC
Organism: Parascotia fuliginaria; assembly: GCA_963082885.1. Classification (NCBI taxonomy): domain Eukaryota; kingdom Metazoa; phylum Arthropoda; class Insecta; order Lepidoptera; family Erebidae; genus Parascotia; species Parascotia fuliginaria. The sequence continues at coordinate 8,852,046 of OY720198.1, read as the reverse complement.
AAGTCGCGATGGCCCAGTGGTTAGGACACCCGCTTCGTAATCACGAGGTCGAGGGTTCGAATCCGGGCAAAATACCAATGTGATTTTTCAAATCATATGTACTTTCTAAGTTTATCTGGACATTAATGGATGACGGTGAAGGAAAACATCGTGAAGAAACTCGGACTTCTGAAGAAGTCTGAAATCGCCAATTCGCCTTGAGCCAGCGTGGCAATCAATGCTTGTGCTTACTCTGTATGAGAAGAAGAGAACGGGCCGATATGTTGACTACATACTTAAAACACTTCGATGTAAAACCGTTTATTAGTTCATGTGAATTTTTTTTTTTATTTTTTTTTTATTTGTGGACACTATCACACACCGTCATCTAGTCCCAAGCTAAGCAGAGCTTGTGTTATGGGTACTAGATAACTGAAATATAATACATATACATACTTTTTTTTTTGTAAATACATACTTAGAATACATAGGAAACACCCAGACTGAAGACAAATACAAATGTTCATCACATAAATATTTGCCTTCCGCGGGAATCGAACCCACGACACCCGGCGCCGGCGTCGCAGTCAGTTACACTAACCACTAGACCAACAGTGCAGAACATTGTGTAATTTTTTTATTTAACATTATTCCAATACTAAAACTGTCTTTCCAGGACATGACCCAATAATGTATAAACCCATATCCTTTGATTCCATCGCCATAACTCGCGCACAAGCGCAATAGCCGGTCATTTCTGGAGCCAATTGACCGCAGAAAGGAAATAGTCCGCTCAAAGGCCGCAGACGGGTCGCGTGTAATATCCGGGCTCAAAGCGGCTTCCGGCCCGGCGCTAAGTGTGGCCCGGGTCTAACACCGATGTATGTAAATGACCCGAGTTATTGGGTAAGGACATATGTTCTCACTATGCTGAGCGTAAGATTTAATAAAAAAAATAGGGCATGTGCGAGCTCGGATAATTTTGTTGGTTTTTCCGCCGAAATAAAACTTAACTATGCAGGAGAATAATTTTTTTCCTGTACATCGATGTACGTCTGGTCTAATTTTTCAACTGCAAATGTAAGTTTGTAATACAAAATCATTTTTTGTCTTAGTCTGACTGCCTTGGTAATTCAGCCACACTGTGTTCGGAGTGCTAGGCGAAAGATTTTCTAACTTTCTGTTAGAAATTTATTGTATTGTTACTTCGATCATCGTTCGTTTTACATTCAACCCCAAAATCATGTAACAGTATAAAATATGCAAAACTATTTTGACCAAGAGAACTATTATCGGATCAAGCAATAAATAATACCAGCCTGTTTACAGTCCCACTGCAGGGCAAAGGCCTCTTTTTATATAGAGAAGGCTTGCTCAAGGAGAATTGGCAATTTCCGACTTTTGAGTCCAGGTTTCCTCACGATGTTTTCTTTCCAAAAATGTCCAAGATAAACTTAGAAAGTACATAAGATTTAAAAAATCACATTGGTACTTGCCCGGATTTGAAACCACTACTTAGTGCTTACAATTCGGGTGCCTTATGCACTGGGTCATTTCAACTATATCTAGCAATGATTAGCAACAAACTATTTGCCTAATGGAGCTGTGTTTTAGCTGTAAATATGTCAGAGCTGTGAAGTCGACACAATAGAACATCGTATTCATTGTATCTATTCACATTAATGGACTGTACGACCTAGTAGAACACATTTCTTTATTATCCAATTTACTTATGTTAGTGAGGCTATGCAGACAGCGCTAGTACGGAGTCAGATTCTATGCACTATCTTATGATTTGGACTGAATTACACTACGCACACAGGTCTAATTAAGAGTGTTACCTCATAAAACCCACTGTGCAGAGCTTGCATGCGGGCAGACGAAATAATTAGAGATTAAACGAACTTACCTGTAAGCGAAGTTCTATCCTAATTATACGAGGGCTTAGTCCGAAGAGATTAGCAATATTACACATGTAGTTACGCGTAGCACATACCATTCCACACTAAGTTTAGATTTTTTTTTTTTTTTTTTGTGGGTAACCTAGTCGTTTTCTGTTCTGCGTTCGCAATGTCACTCATTTAGTTAGGAGTCTAGCCCTTTACTTAGTTCATATTTTACGATTGGGGGCAAAGAGTAAACGAGTGGGTGGGAAGGGTTGCTAATCTCTTCGGACGAAGCTCTCGTATAATTAGGATAGAACTTCGCTTACAGGTAAGTTCGTTTAATCTCTAATTATACTTCGTGCTTCGTCCTCGAGATTAGCAATATTACACATGTAGACTTTTAGAGATATGTATCGTAAAATATGAAAATACAATACATTGAATCGGGAGTAATAATAATAATAAATATGTTCATAAGTTTCAAACTGTTATATTTTTATGCAGTTATGCATTACAAGAAAAGTAATAAGAATTAACTTAATGGTACTTAATAACTTCTGTATTAAATAATAATCTTTCATCTAGAAACTAGGTTACTTGTTGTTCATAATAGCCCTACCAAAACAATCATTAGGGTCAATATTTATGGGCCTATTATAAAACTTTGCAAATGTATTGGAGCCAGAGCTCCACCCCGCGGTTTTCATGATTTGATCAATGCTGACACCTAAATTCTGTGCAGCAGATGTAGCAGCATGTCGGGTACTATGCGCAGTGAACGTTGAAGTATCAATTCCGCATTGACTTAAGGTGTCCTTTATCCATCTAGATAAGGTTTGTGAAGTTACTGGCTTATGAGGCTTTTTAAAACTGATAAATAAGGAGTCAGAATTATTACGAAGTGGCTCTGTCATTTTAAGGTAAGATAGTATGGTTGTACCAGGACAAATCTCTGGTTTTATTGTATAAAAAGGAATGATTAGCAAAGGTTGAGTTGCTCCAACTCTAGAAGTTTTAATAAGGTCTGGTATTTTTATTTTTATTTCTATTGCAGACCTTTCAATATTACAAATTTTAATTTTTGATAAGGTTTGTACTCTATGAGCAGTAACGAGTGCCAAAAGTGTAATTAACTTTTTAGAAATTATTTCAAGTTTAAGGTTGTCATTAGGATACCATTTTTCAAGATTTTTTAATACAACTGTCGTATCCCAAGTTTGATTGTATTTTGGCCGTGTTAGCCTGGATCGGAATACTCCCTTAAACATTCTTTTAATGTTTTCATCATGAGAAATATTATTCTTGCTAATTAAAGCCAGAGCCGAACGATAGGAATTTAAAGTCCCGTATTGAGCGCCATCATAATAAGCGGTGATTAAAAAGTGCATAATATCGGGAACTGATACTTCATATAAGTTCAATTTATTCTCTTTACAATAAATGAACCACTTTTTATAGCACCCTTCATATTGCTTGTAAGAGTTCTCCGAGAGAGAATTAAGAACAACATCTATAGCCGAGAGTGGAACACCTTTTTGGATCATCGCCTCCCGGACAAGACTCCGGCCACCAGGGTAATCGAGTTGCGTACGTGTTGGCGGCTGCAATCAATTGATAAAATTAAGTTTTTATCAGCTTTAAATATAACCATTTCTGATACTAAAAGATTTTTAAATAAGGGGTACCATGGCTGTGTAGGCCAATATGGAACAACCATTATACCTTTGGCATTATCATATATAATTTTCCGTAGAGCTTTCAAAATCATAGTAAACGGTGGAAATGCATAAAAATACCATTGAGCCCATGAGAGAGTAAAGGCATTTACTGCATACGCATCTGGATCTCTATGCCAGGAGACGTATCTTGAACATTTATTATTTAACCGACTGGCGAACAAATCTATGTTTGGTTTACCAAATTTTCTTATAATTTGATTATAAGCGTATTGTGCTAACTGCCATTCAATATCCGGATGCGTACGTCTTGACTCATGATCTGCTTCAAAATTGTCTGAAGAACTAATATATGATGCAAAAACATAAATTTTTTTAGTTTCACACCATTGCCAAAGTTGTTTGGTAACATCAGTTAAATGTGGAAATTGAATGCCTCCCATACGGTTTACATAAGAAATGGCCGTGGTATTGTCAATACGAAGGAGGATCTGTGAGTTTGACCTATTTTTAGCAAATATTTTAAGTCCAATAAACGCAGCCAGAATTTCTAGATAATTTATATGTTGGCTACGTTCGTGCTCACTCCACAGTCCACTTGCCCTAAGATCTCCACATGAAATGCCCCACCCCGTGGTTGAGGCATCAGAGAAAATTTCCAGGTCATAATTATCATCTTTTATTTTACAAACTGAGTTTCCAATAGCATTAAGCCACCATTCAAAATCAGGTTTTAATGATGTTGGTATGTTCATGAAATTGTCCCATATTCAATCGCTGGGCAAGCAGATACCAAAAGGCCAACAAAACTAGCGAAAGCTCTAATTTTACATCGTTTTAATATCATAATTTGTTGTATATCTAATTTTATTCTATTAATTTTTTCTTGTGGTAATTTGACCTGAAAATTCTTTGTGTCTACAACATATCCTAAAAACTTACAAGTCTGAGAAGGATTAAAATTGCTTTTTTCAATATTGATAATAAAACCTAGACTTAGAAGAAGTTTCTTGGTTTCTTGTAAGTTTTTAAAGCATGATTGATAGTTATGACCAATAAGACATATATCATCTAAGTATATCGTAGATAAGTATCCACATGTTCTTAATAATTTTACAACCGGTTTCATTATCTTTGTAAAAACAAATGGAGCCGTGTTCAAACCAAAAGGTAAGACCTTAAATTCATAAATCGATCCTTCAAACTGAAATCTAAGATATTTTTGATCTTCTACATCTACCTTTATTAAAAAGTAGGCATCTTTTAAATCGACTGTGCATAAATAACAATCTCTTGATATTAGTTTTATTAATGTTCTCAAGTCTTCTAGTTTGAAATGACTTGTATCAATAAATTTATTTAAAGATTTTAAGTTTAAAATAAAACGCATCTTGCCGTTTGGCTTGGGTATCAAAAAGATATTTGACAGATATTGGTCGGGTCGAGCTTCACACTTTGATATACTGGGTGGCGCAAAAGTAAAGACCCTATTTGGTTCAGCTATAACATTTTTTCTAAATTAGAAAACTAGATTTAGATTTTTTTAAATGTATATTTGTGCCATTAAATTTCGTACCATTAGGATTTAAAGATGATGTCTTTTAAATGGTGACCTCCAGAGTTGATACACATTTGAGCCCTATTTATGACATTTTGCATAACTTGCCGTAACACTTCCTGCGATATGTTCGTTATTTCTTGACGAATGTTTTCTTTTAGAGCTGCGAGAGTCTGTGGCTTGTTCACATACACCCGAGATTTCAAAAAACCCCAAAGAAAGAAGTCTGGACTGGTCAGATCGGGTGATCTTGCAGGCCAAGGCAAATCGCCAAAACGAGAGATAACTCGGCCTGGAAAAGCGTCCCTCACTAAGTCCATAGTGTCGCGCGCTGTGTGTGCCGTAGCGCCGTCTTGTTGAAACCAGATGTGCTCCAGCCCCAATTCGTCCAAACTGGGTATCAAAAACTCACGTAACATGGTTCTGTAGCGTTCTCCAGTGACAGTAATCGCATTGCCTCCAGCGTCTTCGAAAAAATAGGGTCCGATCACTCTGTCAACACAGATGCCACACCATACAGTAACTTTTAGTGGGTGTAGAGGTGTTTCTTGAATAATGCGCGGATTATCAGTGCCCCAGAACCGAGTATTCTGCTTATTGACATGCCCTGAGAGATGGAAATGCGCTTCGTCACTCATAACCAATTTTGAAGGAAAATCTCATAAATAGGGCTCAAATGTGTATCAACTCTGGAGGTCACCATTTAAAAGACATCATCTTTAAATCCTAATGGTACGAAATTTAATGGCACAAATATACATTTAAAAAAATCTAAATCTAGTTTTCTAATTTAGAAAAAATGTTATAGCTGAACCAAATAGGGTCTTTACTTTTGCGCCACCCGTTAGCTCCTAATGCTAGCAAGTCATTTATAGCGGTTATATAAAGTAGCCTTTCCGTATCGGAGTATTTCCGAATACTTGGAGGTGTTAATTGAACTGGTGTTCGTGAAAAAGGAATTTTGTAGCCTTGTATATGTGAAAGAATATTTGGATCCTTCGTGAGAATAGACCATTCTTTGTAAAATAGAGACAAACGACCAGCTGGTTTTACCTTGTTTAGCGACGATTGTAGTTCTGTCGCTGCTGCTGATGATGAAATTGCTTGGAGGAGTTGGTTTGTCGACTGCGCGTCGAAGTCCTCGCAGGCTCCTTCGTCTTTGTAGGGCCCGTCTGCCTGCGAACTGGGCCCTGACTCTTCCAGTTTAAATGCCTTGAAGAGTTTGATGCAATCTGTGAAGGTCTCTTATTTTGCAATTTTGATGCCGCTGGTGGCTTAAGATCTGCTCCAGATTTACTTATGGCTTTGGCAGATTTCAAAGTTTCGGCTAAGTTCTCACCAAAAAGAAGCTTGTCTATCTTCGTGTCTTGCAGCTGTTCTCTTAGTTCTTTTTTAACTGAATTAAGTAAAAAGTTTCTTCTTGTAACGGAGTCGGCGTGTTGACAATCGCAAATAAGGCGAGCTGTGTCCATTAAAAGTTTGAGTAGGTTAGTATTTTTCTCCTTCGCAGATATTGTGAGCGTAATCGCTTCACTTAAGCAGCTAATAGCCGAGGTCATTTGTCTTTGTTTATTTTCTATAGCTTTATCACGTTTAACTATAGTATCTGACACAGCTGCTTTAATTTCAGCGTTTAGTTCTGGAGGGTCAATGAGCTTGCAGTTTTCAGGAGTTAAATATTTTTCTTTAAGCTCCTTGCGCAATTCTTTTGCCAGTCCTATTGTAGTCCAATGTTGTAAACGAATAGACAAATCATTTTGTATTTTATTGCCATATTTTTTATCTACGGTCGGATCTGTGCCCAAAATATCCAAGAGTTCACTGTCAAGACCCAAGTCAGATACAGCCGTTTGTGATGTGCTGGGAGTTGGGTCTGGCTCTAGGCCCAGATCAGGTCGTATTAAAATAGCATCTGCTTGTACCTCGTTAGAAGGAGCCTGCATGTCTGGCAGGGCCTCTCCATTGTCAGTCAACTCCACATAATCCATTTCATTGTCTGAAAGGTAGATGTGAATTCTATGTAGCTTGAATCGGTTTATTATTGTAAGAGACAGTCCCTAGTTATAATAACACGTACTGTCCGCAAACAATTTTATCTGGCACCATGAAACAGTCCCATTGTACTGATCGGCGGGCCGGCCAATAATTGCATTATTAATGCTTCTATGTAAACTGTTCATTATGTCAAAAAATTTACATCCTTTATTATAAAACAACACTAAGAAACAGTCCCAATGCAAGCAAGTACTGTTCGCACAGCGTATAATAATATTTCTGTAATTATGCTTAAAGGTACCTACATTAAACATAATAATGATTGTACGCAATACTAGACAATGATTGCCATACGAGCTATTTGTCGTAGATAGATAACAGTAAGAAAAAGTCCCATGCAATACAAGTGCGTCCGCACTTGTAGGTTCGTAAGTATACTTTTATATAAGTAGGTAGGTAGGTTATAATATCATCATAAAGTTATAAACCTCATTACATATTAATGCTCTTTACCTATAAAATTCGTAACCATCTACGTAGGTAGGTACTTGTTAAACATTTATCTATTTACTTAAGTAAATTTAAGTTCACTTACTAGCTAGAATATTAAGTTAGCTAAAACATTACCTTGGTTATCCAACGGTTTACGATGAGATGCATGTGATGTCTCTGACGACTCGGATTGGTCCGAGTAGTATTGAAGCCGAGATCGGCGCTGCTTGCGACGTAATTTCTTTTCCAGTTTTCTTATTTTACCTGCGATTCGTTCACATTCATCCCTTTTGCGCTTAGGCATAGTTACAAAAGCACAAAACCACTCTTAATTAATAATTAACACCTTATAATTACTAAAGCGAACGCGTTGTGGAACGGCGAAGCACTAAAAAGCGAATGAGTGACATTGCGAACGCAGAACAGAAAACGACTAGGTTACCCACAAAAAAAAAAAAAAAATCTAAACTTAGTGTGGAATGGTATGTGCTACGCGTAACTACATGTGTAATATTGCTAATCTCGAGGACGAAGCACGAAGTATAATAGCACACATACTGCTACACTTCCCTAAGGTCGCCACATACAGCGCACGATACTTTGCCGACGATTCATTCCACGAGATCGTTGGGAATATCAGAAAACTGCTAGCCTTCCTCAAGGAGCTGGGATGGATCGAGTGATCGCCGCCGCGTGTGGATCACACGCAAAATACGCGCACAGTCGTAGACTTGAGGCAAACAGCCCGTTCATACCAATACCAATAAATACCCCATGAAACATAATTATTATTATTTGCCCATACCTATCTATCTCCCAATACTTTAGTCTTTTAAACTTTATAATAAGATCTTAACTATTTTTATTTTGTAAGATAATTAAAGTATATAAGACTTGCTAAAATGACCAGACGAATACATAATTACAATAGACAATTATTTTAATTTTAATTTTATTGTAATTTAAATATAATTCATTGCTAAACAATTTAAGTACATGTATCCGTTACTATAAAATTTTGCACATAAACCGCCTGTAATACAGGAATACTCCTAGTACAGGCACCTAACATTATTATACCTATTTTGTATTAATTTTAACCTTATTAAAATCGTGTACCTTCTATTTAAACTAAATAAATGATTTGATTTGATACTCAAACCATCAAAACCTAACCTTTTTATTGAAGCAACTTGTCAATTGTTTCTTCAGAGAGAACACGTGCCTCATTTGTTACTCTTAAATCACATTCAACAAGTACATCCATTGTGTCGACGGTAGGTGACACCTTGTCACTTAGTGGACAATCCGTCGATTAGTTCGACAAGACGGAGCGACATGTCACGGATAGAGGCGGCAAGATTTGAGAAAGATCGCACGTTCACTTTTTAACCGACTTAAAAAAGAAAGTATGTTATATTGTTAGAATTGCGCAATATTCGAGTATGTTGTTCTTTATGAGATTTAATGCAAGTGTGCTATTACTGCGTTTCGTTCAGTAAGCAGGAGAGCACATGGTGTAATTGTTTCCTCCAGCTCTCTCGTTGCAGGACTACTGGACATCGATCAATCATCTCTACAGGAGCTGATTGGAAATACGACAAAACTTAAAAGTTTCATTACACATACATAAACACCCAGAACAATGAACAATGAATTCATAACTGGAAATTATTTTTTTTTTATTTACCCTACCAAAGTGACTCCACTCTGCCTGATGGTAAGCTACTACCTAAAGGTAAATTCTTAAGTAAATTCAAATAGCTTATAATAGAACCAACTGTTCTAAAAACGTCATTTAATACATTTGAAACTTTATTGTTCTTGTTTTAATATTGTCTAAGCTCACGAAACTGTTACTAGTTCAAGAAAATAAATATTAGGCATGTCTTATCTCTATCAAAGACAAAGTCTTTTAATTTATTGCTGCCGTTACAGTACTATGTCGTAAGATCAATTTACATTGGAAGCAAATATTTGTATTTAGTCTACATAATATAATATATTTCAACGATCTCGTCAATTATATTACTAACTCTTATTTACTATGTACTTTTTTTTATATTAGCTTACCAAAGTGACTCCCACTCTGCCTGATGGTATGCAGTCAGTGGAATCCAGAAGTGGTGGACACCATTACAAAAGCCAGACTACTGGTATAGTGGCCTCCACTATGGCGGCTTAGTGAGATGCTTTTTCACGCCACGCTTAAAGGAACTAGGATCATAATTAGATGGGAACACATGCGCTGGTAAAGAGTGCCAGGCTTTAATTGAGGAAATAATTTAATGAATGTAGATTTTTGGTTTTGGCCAAAGGTAAACTAAACATACAATGCTCGTACTTTCTTTTATTAGAAGTCTTTATTGATCCAAAAAGCCTTTTAACCTTTAAGTTTCTTTATCTTATACCCAACAAAGAAACAATAATAATAAATTACATGTATGTTAATAGTTAAGGTAATACAAACGAGATCAAATCCTAGCTCCCAAACGTAGCTGAAAAGATTCTCAAATATAAGATTTAATTAATAGCACCACTACGCCATCTTAGCTTGCACTTATTTAAAACAAAAAGTAACTAAGTGCAGTCTAGACAGGCGACAATTTGCGTGTAATTGCAGCGGTCGCCGGTGTGAGCACGACCTTCAATGCATGTAATATATTATGTGAGGTAATGGTGAGGATACGACGCCTGATCTTATGATATAATGAATATAACTATAACTAATTAGGATAAATATGTTTATATATATGTACGCTCCTTACACCCGGTATATTAAACTAAAGGTTTATATATCAGTAAAACTCAAAGTAAATTTAACTGACTATATTGATAGAGTTATAGATATAAGATGATTCGCGACAATTGATCAGTGAACGCAGAATGATGTAATGATAGGTGAGAGTACGTCAGTTGATGATTGAACGTGAACGCGAACTGATTTTAATACAATTAATTAAAGTAATGAAAGGAGTAAACAGCTTACACAGCACAACGTGTAAGTTGAGCCATGTGAGAGCTACGTATACTTAACGTGGCTCGTACAATATACTTAGGATCTTTTAAGAATTCAACTTTTCCACGAATCCACCGATTACGCCGAGAGCGCTGGCAGCCCAAATACCCGCTCGGTCCGTTTCCCTTTTCCTTCCTCGTCCCCTTCTCCGTGGTCGGCCACGGCTTGGTTGTGTTTAATAAATATTACTAATTCTGCGATGCTTGGAAACACAGCCATCTCTATAGGTTACGGTTACTACGGCTACACTTACCATCAGATGGAGCGTATGCTTGTTTGCTACTTAAGTCGTGTAGAAAAAAACCTAGGGTGGCTTTGATTGTGATGATTTTGTGTGCAGGATACTTTTGTAAGCAGTTTCCTGTAATCGCCGCAGTAGGCAACAGAATTGCTTGAAGGTATTTCTTTCATCAGTTACTTACTAGGTACATATTTTACTCGTTTACTTATTATATACTAATATTATAAATGCGAAAGTAACTCTGTCTGTCTGTTACGCTTTAGCGCCTAAGCCACTGAACCGATTTTGATAAAATTTGGTATAGGGATAGATCAGATCTCGGAAAACAACATAGGCTATTTTTTAACGAGAAAAATGGCTTAATGAGGTTGAAATAGGGGATAAATGTTTGTATGAAAAATCGCCAATGTATAAACAGAGATATAACCGACATTCACGCGGGCGGAGCTAGTTATATATAAACGGTGTTATATTTTAAAATTATTACAATTTTATCCTTCTGCACTCTTCCATATAAATTTTAGAATAGCAAATCTCACACTTTTCCATGCGCCCTATAACCAATTGATCGTTGGGCTCAGCAACGCGAGTGTCGGATGCTATATAGATGGTATATGTATAAACAACATTAGTTATGCTGACGACATGGTGTTGCTGAGCCCATCGATCAATGCCATGAGAAAGCTGTTGTCGGTGTGTGAAAGGTATGCGGTGGCTCATGGGCTCAAGTACAATGTCAAGAAGAGCGAGCTTTTAATATTTAAAGCAGGTGCCAAGGGATACCAGAGTATACCCGGAGTATTACTCTGCGGAGCGCCTCTTCTCAGAGTTACCAGTTTTAAATACTTGGGTCACTGGGTCACCGAAGATCTTAAGGACAACAAGGACATAGACAGGGAACGTAGGTCGCTGTCTGTGCGCTGTAATATGCTGGCCCGCAGATTTGCGCGGTGCACGGAACCAGTAAAAATAACACTGTTCAAGGCATTCTGCCAAACATTTTACACGTGCAGTCTGTGGACCAGTTATAGTCTGCGCGTGTACAGCGATCTACGCGTCCAGTACAATAATGCGCTCAGGGTATTGTTGGGGCTGCCGTGGCGTTGTAGTGCGTCGAGCATGCTTGCCGAGAGACATATAGATGGTTTCTCGGCAATCATACGTAAAAGGTGCGCCTTCCTACTCGCGCGCATGCGTGTCAGTCTGTACTAACGGTACCATGAGTGTGTTTGTTGACAAATGGGAGTTCCCAATGATGCGACATTGGATGGGACTACACACTAGAATAAATAAATAATGTATTACTAACACTAGCACTTAAGACAATTGTTACTAACACCATACAGGCTTGCCTGAAATAAACGTTTATTATTATTATTATTCCCTTTATTTACATCATTTCATATTATTTAAATTTTTAAATACATATTTATAAAAAGTGAAAAATATACATTTAAAAATATAAAAAATAGTTTACCACCGGTATCGAGACTAGAGTCCAAGCTACCGGCGGTTAGGTTTCCAGAGATAGGAACCTCCTCACAATACGTGCCGTGTCAAGCAGCACTGCCTTCTGAATCTGGCTCTTGACCCATCCACCTAATGCGAGCCTCTTTAGGTGTTGGTCGAGGCTCTTTGCTATTAAGCCATTTACAGTAACAACTATCGGTACAATGACAGCTGAATCCACATCCCACATGTCGACAATCTCCTGAGCTAAGTCGAGATATTTTATCTGTTTGTCTTTCTCAGCTTTCATGAGATTCTCGTCATGAGGGACAGTAATATCAACTATCATTGCAAGGCGCTCGGGACGATCCACCACCACGATATCAGGCTTGTTTGCTATAATAGTCCTGTCTGTGATGATGGAGCGATCCCAGTACAATGTCGCACGACCATTCTCGAGAACCGGCTCAGGGTTATATCTGTAGTACGGCACTTCGATGTCCACAAGTTTGTATCGCAAAGTAAGTTGCTGGTGGATAATCCTGGCCACTTGGTTATGGCAAGTACTCTCCGTTAGCAAGACGCGAACAGCCGGAAACAATATGCCTGAGAGACTCACCGGGGCGATGACATGCCCGACATATGTCAATAGTACCGTCTTTCAGGATATATTTCCGGTAGTTGTTCGTCATGATAACTTCATCAGCAATTGCACAAACAAACCCTTCGGTTTCTCCAAAGAGATCACCGAAGCGTAGCCAGGCCACGGAAGCAGAGTGGTCCACACCAGGACCGTGTAAGGCTCGAAAGAACCTTCCGTGGAGCTCCTTGCTTTGCCATACCACGCGGCGATCATTAACACCGAGTACTACAGGCCTGCGCCAGTTCTCTTTAGCCAAGGCAAGCGGGGTAAGTCCAATATCCACTGCAACCACATCACGATGCACATCCTCGCTCATCTTAAGAAAGTAGTCTCTAAGGTTGCATATCTCGTGATTGTGGAGGCTTTTGGCATTTAGAAAGCCTCGGCCGCCGCATTTTCGCGGGATATACAACCTCATGACGGATGAACGCGGATGATGCATACGGTATGAGGTTAACAATGTGCGAACTCGTCTATCCAGGGCATCCAATTCAGTCTGTGTCCACTTGAGTATGCCGAAGGAGTACAGAAGCAGAGGCATGACCCAAACATTACAGGCGCGCACCTTGTTGCCGCCTGACAAATTACTTTTCAATACTTTTTTAAGGCGGCTGAAAAAGCGCTCCTGTAATGATTGTTTCACATCTGTCTCTTTAATGCCCAACGACTGCGACATACCCAAGTATTTATAGGTGTCTGCGATTAGAAGTGGCCTAAGATGAGTAGAATCAGATAGTTGAATTCCATCAGATTCCACTACCGTGCCTCGCTTTACATGCATGACTGCACACTTGTCCACTCCGAAAGCCATGCTAATAGAATTACTAAAGTTTTCCGTTATCTTTAGTAACTCTTTGAGCTGGGTTTCAGTTGGTGCAAATATTTTCAGGTCATCCATGAATAGCAAGTGGGATATTATCTGACCGCCTCTACGCAATCTATAACCTAGCCCTAAACTCTCTAGCATTGAACTAAGAGGGTTCAGTGCTAGGCAAAACCATAAGGGACTCAGACTGTCTCCCTGGAAGATACCCCGCTTAATCCATAACGGTTCACCAATACCATGAATTCGACGACACTCTGGATAGGTAAGGACCGTTTTCCATTGCCGCATGCATGCCCCCAAGAAGGTGCGTAAGATGGGATCTACTTTATATAATTCCAACACCCTCAGCAGCCATGAATGCGGCACGGAATCGAATGCCTTCTTATAATCTATCCAGCATGTCGTCAAATCCTTGCGGTTGCGGCGAACCTGCTGGTTAATGGTCATGTCGATAAGGAGGAGCTCCTTAGTACCACGGGCTCCTTTCCTACACCCATTCTGAAAAATAGAAATGACCGAATTTTTCTCAATATGTTTGGTAATTTTGATTCGCAGAATGGATGTAAGAAGTTTATAGACCGTTGGTAAACATGTAATCGGCCTATAGTTACTGGGTTCCATAGTACTACCTGCCTTATGGAGCAGATGGGTATTTCCTGTCGTTAGGAACTCTGGTAGCGAACCACACTCTATAGCGGACTGAAATTGAGATGCCAGTCGAACATGTGAGCTACGTAGCCATCTCAGCCAAAAATTGTGCAGTCCGTCCATCCCTGGTGACTTCCAATTAGCCATAGGACGGACCGCATTAGCTACGTCTTCAGCTGTGATGACCACGCTGTCCATTTCTGTAATTTCCTCACACGTTCGCTCAACATCTCGCATCCAGTCACCTTCGGTGTGACTGACGGGAACCGACCAGATGCCACTCCAAAACTCTCTTGTAGCAGTAGCATCTGGCAAATTACCGCCATTACCATCACTATTTGGTCGCTCCCAGTTCCTATATACCCACCTTTGGTCCTTTTGAAACATGCGATTGGTCATATAACGATCCACTCGTTTTTTGTATCTGCGTATTCGGTTAGCCCATGCATATACCTTCTGTTTTAGGAAGTCGATGCGCTCTGTGACCCGCGATAAATAGTTGTGGGGACTGATACCTGTTTCTGAAAATGCTTGGTTCACAAAGCGCATCACTCTAGGACGTGTATTCCCATTCCTAAAACAGATTAGCTTGCCAATAAGCACCCTTGCTCTAGCAATACGCCTTTCAATCCGGTACTGCCAGGCTGGCACAGAGGTCCCGCGCGGCATACGAGTGTCAGAGGTTGGAAACTTGACAGCCGCCAAACGACATACTGTGACAGCCGCACAATACAGGATTGAATGCGTATCACTAAGACTTTCACTTTGGTTTAAAAAGTCAGGTAATAGGGAGTCAAGGGTACTTACAAGCGCTAGGTTTTTTCTATGCATGGGCAAACGAGGCAGACGAGGCCTAAATTCATGAGGTGTGAATCGATAATCATCAATCGCACATTTAAAAGCGTTCGAAACCTCCTCATTGCATCGAGTGTCTACAATAGAAGTACTGTCATCTCCTTCCACTATAACATCATTCTGCACTTGTGTTATATTATTCTCGTACTGGCTTGCTTGGGGGGAGATGGCAGTTGTAGATTGTACACACTCTGAGCGTAGCCTATCAAGTACAGTATCATCCAACATTCGACAGCGTTGGATGGCACGCACCTGATCCGATAATCGTTGTGCCGTAACATTGGTGGTTGGTTCAAGACCCTGAAACAGGACAAGCATGCGACTGCGATACGCAGTGAGGTTAGTTCCTCCCTCTGTTGCCCCAAAATATGCGCGCATGACATTCTCATTCGTTGTAGGTGTCCATCTCATGCGCTGCACTTTACCACCGGCAGCGGGGACCCCATTCGCGGCCGGTTGGTCACGGGGTCCTAAGCACGTCGGTGGCCGGGCTCTCCCCTGCTGACGTACAGGTGTTGGCGACGTCGGCGGAGAGAAATACTCGTCACTCGAAGATGAGCTCGACGCCTCTCCAGGGCTCGGTATCGTTGATACACGATCTGTTGGTTGGGAGGCGGAGCTGAGCGACGAGTCCGGGGCTGGTTGTAGTGCTCTTCGGGTCTTGGATCTCGTCAGCATTGTTTAATTATGTACATTTTTCATTTTCGTTTTGACATATGTCATGGCTGCTATTCATATTGAATTTTATTGTTTGTGGAAGAATACAGGGCCGGATTTAATAATGGTATTAAAATTATTGATATTATGTACAAATATATATACAAATACTGATTGTAGGTGGTAAAATACTTCCAAAATTAATTTAAATTTGAGGCGATGAAAAATGACACACTTGCTTAAAGTAGGGTTGCCAACTTATTATTATTATTATTATTATAAGCATAAATAGGGATACAAAGTTTTTCTTTTTATTAGAAGGTAGTTAGTAAACAACTAACATACATTTACCCACAAGATGTCGCTACAAGCGCACTATATTCCCGTATGTTGCCTACATGTAAGTAAATTATGCACATATTTACGTGCTCCCAAATAACACGCGTTACCAAATTTAATAAAGGTCGTCGGTTATTCATGTGTTGTCAGAGAGGGAAGGTACCGAGATTTCAAGATTCTTTTCTGATTTTTTTTTGACATTTTAAACACGTACAATAAATTGTTGATAGAAAAAGTTTTTCAATCAGTGTAATGTTATACATCACAATTGATGAACTATAGATAAGACTTTTATTTTTATTTATTTTTAACCGACTTCAAAAAGGAGGAGGTTATCAATTCGGGTCGTATGTTTTTTAACAAAGTCGTTGTCTACACTAGTATTATAAAGAAGAAAAATTTGTATTTTTGTATGCAACGAATAAACTTAAAAACTACTGAACCAATTTCAAAAATTCTTTTACCGTTCGAAAGCTACATTATCAGTGAGTAACATAGGCTATATTGGACTGGCCTGTTGGTCTAGTGGTTAGTGATCCTGACTGCTAAGCCGGAGGTCGTGGGTTCGATTCCCACCCAGGACAAACCTTTGTGTGATGAGCATGATTGTTTGTTCTGTGTCTAATTTATCTATAATATGTATGTATTTACAAAAAAAAAATGCATATATGTAGTATATCAGTTGTTTAGTACCCATAACACAAGCAAATATAATTGCTTAATTTGGGGCTAGATGGCGCTGTGTGAATGTGGTAGAATATTATTATTATTATTATTATTATTATATTTTATCCTCCTACTTCCACGGGAACGTGAACCACGCGGGTGAAACCGCGTGACGTCCGCTAGTATACTATAAGCATTACGACTAACGGGCACAAAAAACAACCACACACTCAAAATATATGGCGCAGATAGGAATTTAAATAGTAGTGGATAAGGCTATCAATTTTACCGCTAAACCATATTCTCAATCAAATCGCCGTTTCATAAATCGTATTATAAAACAGAAGTGTTTGTTTGTTTAGACGCGCTAATCTCTGGAAGTACCAGTAGGATTTTAAAAATTCTTTTTGCGTATGATAGCCCAGTTCTCGAGGAAGGTTTTGGCTATGTAAGTAAGCAAAGACACGGGTGAAACCGCGCTGAAAAAAGTACTTCTTAGTTTTACATAAAAGAAATGAAAATGAAATGAAAATATTTTAATGCCATACATACATTTGGTAAATTAACACATAGGTACATATTACATATGACAGTAGGGCAAAGGGGATGGTCTCAGCTGTATGCTGATAAGGATAGGTGCTTACACAGCGCTGGTTTTCAGACCATTCCACTTGCTCGTTCTAGGCTGTAAGTCGAACGAGACCCAGTTGCAAGTGGGTTGTTCCAATGTACACATTTTATTAGGCTATATTTTATTATTTTTTTTAAATTAGGTATATTACTATATTTATAATTACAAACTGTTACTAGGACTTTTTGTGTTGCCGTACGGACGTTTTATGTGTGTAGATGTGTGTATAATGAGTGTGTATGTTTTTTGGTAGATGAGCTTAGGAGATGAATGTATGTTGACTATCCTGTTCTAAAAGAAGAAGAAGTAGAAGAGTGAGATTATAACTAAGTTGGTAACAATATTTTTACATACTTCTACATAATATGTATTATTTAGGTAACATATGTTATACTTATATATTATGTAACAATAACAAATACTGCGAACATCTTGTACTTATTACATTGTTATGAAAAAAGTTTCACATTGTTATAGCTAACTTAGATTTAATTCATCCAGTCCTACCAGTAGTTCTGTAGTCGAACTGTTTGGAATTATTTTTCCAAATTAATAAAGCAAGGCTACACGCTCAGTTTGGCATCAGTCTGATCCAACAGAATGTACGGATAATGATCGTATAATCCACGGATTGACAGCAGACTGATGAAAATTTAACATTTTAAATAGTTTGTGTGTAATGTAACTCCGTTTTACCAAACGTCTCTAGTACTCAGAGGACTTTACAGCAAAAAATAGCGACGTATTACTTCTTTAAACGGTCAAACTGCTTATTCTTACCTTAGTAGTTCGGTGGTACTGTGTATGGACTGCCACTCAGAGATCGCGAGTCCGTTTCCCGCTCAGTTTAAATATTAGTGTGCATGAACATGAATATTTGCATTGGTCTGGGTGTTTCTATATATAATATGTATGTATTTACAAATAAGAAGTAAGTAAGTATGTATATCTGCATTCTAGAGCCCATATCGCAAGCTATAATATATGCTTACTTAGGGTCTAGTGGCGTTGTGTAGCTGTTGTGCTATATATTATTTATTTATTCTTTTAGCGTGGAGTACGAAGAATGCTTTAATACAATGGAGTGGGTATTTTTAAACCAGCAATAAGTAGCTTACAATAAGTAACCCATTACCGCAAGCTCTTGCAATATGATCTTATAAAACTTCGACTGCCCTTTGTCTTATATACAGGTCAGGGAAATTTGACCCTTTGAGGTGTTTGGGGTGTTTCCTTTGAAAATCGATCTAAAATGTGTCGAGGCTTGATAGCTGCCACATAATTGGGCACAACTTACAAATTATTTGTGTTTTAAAAGCAACTTTGAAAGTTCGTTAGGAAACTCTGTATATACGTAGCCTTTTTTTTTTAATTAATGACCATAAAGTATACCAAGCCCTCGTAATAAATATTTGTCTTAGGTAAAAAATAAAAAATATCTCAGGTGAGAATCAATACCTACATACGACACTTATGACACATATTTTCGTACTGTTTTCGACATTTTACACACTACGCTTACGAAACTACTGACAATTTAAAAGAACACTATTTCAAAAACTAATCTATTAAACACTCCTTAACCTCACAAGAACAGCGTAGGGAATGTTTACCCAATTAACAAAATAAGAACAAGGGGTGCGCTCCCCCGACATTGAAGCACACGGTCGCGCCCCGGACGTCGCGCGACGCGTCCGTACGGGGCTCCTTCCCCCCGGATGACAGCTTGTTACGGTATTTACCAGGTTATTACACTGGACGGTGGACCACACGCATCTCACATTCTAGTGTGTTGTTTGTCTCAGGTGCCAATGTCCGGTACAACCTAGGCCACAAGGCCATAAAAATATAGCCGATTTTGGTACTTATCTATAAAGAAACGTCCACATATGAAGCGAATTCATTAATGAATTAACGCCTATTCCAGATTAATAAAAACAAGCATAAAAAAAGGTTTAGCTTTTTTTGCATTCTGAAACAACAATAAATAATAGTGATCATCTGAGACACAATATGATACCTGGGAACCCCTTGGGTATTCTCATAAAATACAATTAACCAATTGACATAAACCTGTACAACATTTAAAGTACAGTCACACTAGAACAATTAATTGATTAAATGTAGTCACAAGAGTTTGTATTAACTAGTTCTTACTCATTTGTTAATTTGTCACATTTATGATACCTATTTATAATATATGAACGTCAAAATATAGAAATAAAATTTCAGTCAATTACAGCCACTTTACTGGCGAGATATGAGAAGAATTTTATAAGCAAAGAAAAATATACATAGTATACTATAGTGATGTGGATTTATGCATTATTGTTTTGTTTTTTATATTAATAAAGTTATTATTATTTGCAATGTGTTCTAGTGTGGCCGCACCGGCGTGCAACAACAACTGAACAACGTAACGTGGTGTGAGTAAGATTGCTTACGCCAAACGTGTTGAGGGTCTTCGTAGGTACCTGCAACAAAACAATTGTTTGTTAATACACATTGATTTTTAATATCTTATTATATCATACTAGCTGCGCCTCACCTTACCAAAGTGACTCCACCCCGCCTGGTGGTAAGCAGTCAGTGGAATCCAGAAGTGGTGACTACCATACCAAAAGCCTACGGTTTACGGACAATCATGTACATGTTAGGTAAAACCAGTTTCGAGGGTGATACTATGACTAAATAGACAGACATTAATATATTATCATTAGCAATGTGAAACCACCTGCCGAGTAACACGTGCTAGTAATCGTTCTAATGTGTACACAATAATACAGCGCTTACGATACGTTGTACACACAAAGGGTTCCGATCATACAGATAACATATCAATAGTAAATGCAAACTTATTTATTCCGACATCATGTGTCTTTAAATGACTTCACTTTATTAAAAATCAGTGGAAGGAGTGATGGACCTCAACATTTAAAGATGTAACATAAATTGGCTGTACTTAGGTAACCGAAATGACTAAACGTGCAGGGGATCAGAACGGAATTGAAGAATAATAATAATCTTAGAGGATCAGACCGAAAAACTCTTTAATTCATGCCTTGGTTAAAATATTGCTAATCAAAGTTGAAAGGCAACACATACGTCCGTAGATCTCAGGTTTTAATTGAATAACGCACAGAATGATTATATTAGAATACAGCTCCACATGCAGGTGCTGTGGCCGCTGTGGGGAGGAACATGGAACATGACTGTATCTTTTACGAAAACGTGAAGTGTTGAAATAAATAGCCCGAACTTTTTAGAAAGGAAAGTTAGCTCTGTGTATTATTCTTTGTAACATCTAATATTGTGGAACGCAAATAATATATTGAGTAGGTACTAGCTGCGCCTCAGGGCTTAGCCCGCGCATTAAATGTGTTTTGTCTCCCTCGGGAACTAGACCGATTTTCGGTATAAAAAGCCTATGCCAGTCTTCGGCACCGATTCTATCTACATACCAATTTTCATCGAAATCGGTTCAGCCGTTTAGGCGCTAAGTGGTAACAAACACACACACACACAAACTTTAGCATTTATAATATTAGTTTGTAGAGTATGTATGTGAATGTGAAATGTTTTCTGCAAGGAGACTGAGTCTCTTGGAACTCCTAACACCAGAATATCTAGAATTAAAAGGCTTCAGACACATTCCCAATATGACCACACTGCAACTCTTAAAAGTTACGCTAAAGACCTAGATGAAAAAATATCTTCGGTACCATATTTCAGTTCTACATTACACACTAAGGGAAAACCAGAAACAAAAACGGACCTTATTCTGATACAGTTAGGACTCATAATCCCAGACGTTGCTTTTTAAATAATTACGCGAGATTGATAAACTAATTATCTCGCTTCAAACAGCTTTAATATAACACGACACTGCATTTAAATCGTTATAGGTATCTTTCGCGTAAAGTTGATTTTCAACTAGCAAAAAGTGTAATTTACTAAGCAAAGATGGAATGAAAAAGTGATTAGGATTTGAAATTGAAAAGTGACCTTTATGTACTTTGCATAGAGTTTATATTTAACAAAGATAATATTAGAGTTCTCATTTCTAATGACGTTCACAGATTTCATAGCAATTAAAATGTTTCAGTAGAAGCACTTACACTGTAATCCTATTAATAAAAAATAAATGAGAAAGTTCGTGTGTATGTATGAGTGTATGTATTTTTGTTACCACTCAGCGCCTAAACGGCTGAATCGATTTTGATGAAAATTGGCATGTAGATAGTGCCGGAGACGGACATAGGCTACTTTTATCTCCAAAATCGCTCTGGTTCCCGAGTTATATCAATTTCCGCGCGGGAGAAGCCGCATGGCGCAGCTAGTTTCTAATTAAATAAAATCATGATCAAATGAGTGGCATTTATGACCGCAATAATCAAAAGAAAATGCCAGACAATTTAGCAACACTCAGTTTGTTAACCAGGGTAGAAGCATGAGTGGAACTGGCAACAAACTGAGGTCACACATCAATAGATTGTTCTAAGGCAATATGGTAATGTACCTAGTCGTTATGGCCCAGTGGTGAAGGCACCCGATTCGTAAACACAAGGTCGGAGGTTCGAATCCAAGCAAGTACCAGTGTGATTTTTCAAGTCATATGTACCTATTTTCTAAGTTTATTTGGACATTTATGCCTGACGGTGAAAGAAAACGTCGTAAGGAAACCTGGATTTCTGAGGAAGTCTGAAATCGCCAATCCACCTTGTGCGGACGTGGCGATCAATGCTTATTCCTTCTCTGTATGAGAAATGGCCTTTTCCTGCAGTGGGATAGTAACGGGCCGAAATTATGGTATTCCGGTCAATCTTGGCATGGCATACATTTAATATTTAATCCAGTATTACCTTGTCGCTCAATGTGACCAGGAGGTGCATTTACCATTTTAATTAAATACGTAGTCAAATTACCATACTATATGAAACTAAATAATTGAAATTCTCTCTTTTCTTTTTTTAATCTTAGTAATTAAATTAATTGGTTAATTTGTATGGTTCTT
This sequence comes from Parascotia fuliginaria, assembly GCA_963082885.1. Lineage (NCBI taxonomy): Eukaryota > Metazoa > Arthropoda > Insecta > Lepidoptera > Erebidae > Parascotia > Parascotia fuliginaria. The sequence continues at coordinate 8,829,472 of OY720198.1, read as the reverse complement.
TGGTTGCGTTGAGTGTTAACTTTGTAACTCATACAAATGAAATGAAATGAAATGAAATGAAATATGTTTATTCATATAGGTTAATTAAATTAACACTTATGAACGTCAAAGTTTACAAAATGTCAGCAAATTAACCTACAGTCAGGCCAGAAACTCAGGCCACACACTTTTTAATCGCCAGGTTATTACAATTTTTGTTCAAAAAACTGTATCTGGCGATTGAAAAGAGTGGCCTGAGTTTGTTGCCAGTTCTTCTCACAGCTCTACCTCGTCAGCGAACTGGCTGTAGGTTAATTGGCTGACTTCATGTAATGTTGACTTTTCATAAGCATCATACTTTATGATCAAAATGAAATAAATGCTTTGAGTTTGAGTTTGAGTTTATGAATATAGGCCCGTAACGAGTGTGTATGGTTTAGGTGTTTGGGATTTTAGTAAAGTCTCATCATACCAGCCCGTTATTCCTATTGCAGGTAAAGGCTTCTTCTCTTTGAGAAAGCACGAACGTTGAAAGTAAAGTAAAGTAAAGTTTAAATCCCTGCAATAATTGCATTCTAATCTTTGTTCCTTTAACATCTTTTATTTTTATTATATTGTTCATAATTAATTAATTATAGAGGTCGCGGGTTCGATTCCCGCTCAGTGCAAATATGTGTGTGCATGTACATGTCTATTTTTATTGGTCTGGGTGTTTCTATGTATAATATGTATGTATTTACAAAAAAAAGTATTTAAGTATGTATATCCGCATTCTAGAACCCATAACACAAGCATATAATATGCTTACTTTGGGTCTAGATGGCGTTGTGTGTAGTTATTAAAATATTATTATTATGTCTATTATGCCTATAATTCTTTGCATTCCTTCTCCATGAACTTTAACTGTCAAAACAGCAACAAACCTTTTTCATCAGATTCACATTTTAATATAATCAGAGCTCTTTCTTATTTAAAATATTTACTTTGAACCTTCCTCAATTAACTATAATTAATTAATTCCAGACTAGTTTAATATGTTTATTAAAATCTCCCCTAAAACATTACGTAAGAATATTAGCAAATAAACTGCAGATAAATATTGATGTCATGTCATGGGGTATACACGACCCCAACCTTAAAAACACAGAATAAAATCTACACTAGTACTATATACATAAAGTTGATAATGCTGTGACAATAACGCTTAAGACTTTACTGCAAGCAGCAATATTCAAGTGAATTTTAATCTTAATCGACAAAACATAAAGACGAATTTAGCTTGAAGAAATGTAGATGCATTTTGATACTATGAGATGCATACACAACCACGACCATCTTAACTTCATATATTTAAAGATGAATTTCGCTTTAAGATTATTAAATGTTATTCAATATGAAATGATCTTTATTGCTCACACTTTTAAGATTGAAAATAGCTTAAAAATGTGTGTGTTTAGTATTTTGCTGACGCGTTACTAACAAGGGTGACTTATAGGGGGAGGTTAATTGATATCAGAGTAAGTTTTCTTAGAAAATGTTACCTACGATAAGGTTAGTGCATTTTTATATCTTTTATAAAACGTATCCAGTATAGTCTGTTTTCTCGATTGTGTGATTTGTTGCAAGATGTTTGGACAAAACTCCACTTTTAAAAAACATTATCATCCTTGACTGCGGCAGTCGGGCAAATACAAAACATGACTGTAACGTTTTCATCGAGCGTTCCCTCAGTTGTTCATAAATTATTTGTCAATTGTAGCAGCAGTGATTATAATCGTAGGCGCGTCTCGAACCGAACCAACTTATCCAACTGTACCCAATATGACGGTTCATTTCACTTTGCACATATACGAGTACACACCCCTATGTATAAGTGTAGGGTTCAATAATGTCAATGTTAAAGGCGATTATTTCAATACAGAGGACATTAAAATTTGTCACATGAAAGCGAAAATTTTAAATAAGTAGGCAACTAATGAAATTAGATATAGTGATACAATTTATTATTTATCACGTAATATGTAACATGTATAACTTAGTTTTCTATAAATCAAATTTGGTAAACGATTACTTCGTCATTATTCAATGTATACAAAAAACAGTATTGTGCAATGTAGTATTATGTATATTTTAATAAAGTTACCACTATTGTATTACCGAGCTAACTCTGTATCCCAGGAAATCTTTGTAAACGTAGCTCAGAAAATACAAGAGTCTATTTTAATGTACCTGTACTGATGTTAAATATTTTTGTCGATTCTAAACATCATAATCATTTCAACTGAAAGACATTCTAACGATACCAAAGCAATGAAATAAATAATTTTATGACATTTAAAAACAATTTATTACTAAAAAAATACAAAATTCTTATCAAATTTAAAACCTTAAAATATTATACTGACCTTAGTCTGGCAGAATCATATAGGCGTATAGGTGACCTATTTATGAATATTTATATAACCACGTTTGACCTAGGACGAAATTTATTCAGAGGGAGACCAGAGACCTATTTCAGTCAAATCGTTTAGGTCATTAATTAGAACTGTGTGTAGTATACTGATGAAGGGTCAGCATTAAACATGCAGAACATGTACATTGATACAAATGTACTGCCACTAATGGCCGCCAAAGGATTAAGGTGTTAAATAATTCACCAGTGACGTAATAGGCTCATCATTTACATTTATAGAAATAGATGTTGTTATTTGAATGAGGGTGCTGATGTTACATTACTTTATGTTATTAGTTCTGTTCATAACAAAACTATATTTTTTATATTTATTGGCAGTGACAGAAGAATTAAAAAGCATAAGGGCAATGCTCTTTGCTCTTGTGTCTACGTTTCGTAACTAGTGAAAAAAAAAATTACTGAACTTGAGATCAAACGCACAATCTTTTATAGGTAAACTAACTTTTCATAAAAATGTGGCAATAATATTGTATGTAAAGTACCATAGCACAATAAATTATCTTTAAAAGTCTTTTTTAAAATTTTAAGTTAATGTCGCTGTGTTTTTACCTATAATATCTATATTTAAAAGATGCTGTAACATGTTTCAAATGCAATAACATTATAAGGTGTGAATTCTCGATAAATATTTCTTACTTATTGTGCGCGAAAACGAATATATTTTTTATTATATTTCTCGTGTACGTATTGATTATTGCACTACTCCCTCGACCTTGAAGCCCTAAGTTCTAATACACTATTACACTTGCTGCACATTAAGTATGGAGTAATGGGGTGGGGTCCTACCCCACTGTGAGCACGTGGGGTATTACACACCCCAATAACACGGTAACACACTTCCATTGTTATGCAATATTTTTATAGAATTGTAGTTTTGGCTCGCGGGTTTGCTTACGGCAGTATGGATTTTTGGTCCATTTTGAATCATGTTTTTTAACATGAGAGTTAATGAGAAGGAAGGCTAGGAATGCCAGTTGCTCATGATATTAGATTACAACGTCCACCAGCAACGTAGAATAAAAACTAAATTTTTATTTAATTTAGGTGACCAAGCATTACAATGATGATAAAAGTATTTAGCGAAGTTTTCAAACGCTAGAGAACATATCCATGTCTCAGTGAAGGCACCAGCTTCGTAAGCATTCAGAATTATACAAAAGTAATTCTTATTTAAATACTATTAAAGTGTACAATAAGTTACTCAACTCGTTTAAGGACTTACCATTTGCATTGTTTAAAACAAAACTAAGTAAGTGAATGTTAGATAATTGTTTTAATGACCTAAATGAATATATGTCGTATATAGAATAATAATTTAATGAATATAATTGATACCTATGAATGAGTGTGATATAAATCTGACATGTAGAATTATTAATGATTTATCTAAATATGTAATAAAGCCACACTGGCTTTGATAACTTTGATAATGAACACGAGGTCGAGGGTTCGAATCCGGGCAAGTACCAATGTGATTTTTCAAATCATATGTAGTTTCTAAGTTTATTTGGACATAACTGATTGACGATGAAGGAAAACATCGTTAGGAAACCTAGACTTTTGAGGAAGTCTGAAATCGCCAATTCGCTCTGAGCGCACGTGGCGATCAATGCTTATACCATCTCTGTATGAGAAGAGGCCTATCCCTGCAGTAATAATGGGCTGTTAAGAGGATCTAAGGTAAAACCAGCAAGGAAGTACTACCGTACAAAACCATTACTCTTTCACAACAATGAGTGCAGTCTTTTAGGTTGAACGAAATCAATATTTGATAATAATCGATTGTTACCAAAGTTGCGTTCACAATAGGGTAAACACACCAATAACGAAGCAACACCCTCGTCTCAGCAAGAGAGGCGCGCCCCCTGGCGTCGCTCAGCGTTAATATAAATTACATTACGTGACTCCGCGTAAAATTACAGCCAATTCTCCGTTTATAAATTATTTAATTAAAAATGAGGGCGTTTTGTTTTTTTAAGAAAATGTTATCTATTTTAGAATGAATTACAGCTTCTATAGAGAAGCCACTTTATTGCTTTACTGTAAAACAAAGCGTTTTGTTATCTTACTATGTTAAAGCTAAAATAAAATGTTAACTATTATTTTATGCTATAATTGGACGTAAGTTTATGCATCTCACTAAGCCACCATAGTAGAGGCCACTATACCAGTAGTCTGGCTTTTGTAATGGTGTCCACCACTTCTGGATTCCACTGACTGCATACCATCAGGCAGAGTGGGAGTCACTTTGGTAGGCTAATATAAAAAAAAGTACATAGTAAGTAAGAGTTAGTAATATAATTGACGAGATCGTTGAAATATATTATATTATGTAGACTAAATACAAATATTTGCTTCCAATGTAAATTGATCTTACGACATAGTACTGTAACGGCAGCAATAAATTAAAAGACTTTGTCTTTGATAGAGATAAGACATGCCTAATATTTATTTTCTTGAACTAGTAACAGTTTCGTGAGCTTAGACAATATTAAAACATGAACAATAAAGTTTCAAATGTATTAAATGACGTTTTTAGAACAGTTGGTTCTATTTTAAGCTATTTGAATTTACTTAAGAATTTAGGTAGTAGTATATATACATTCACGTCATAAAATTGCCAACGGTGAAAATGTGTTAAAAAGCAAACAAGCTCTGTGTCGCGGGACATTTACACAAAGTACACCTAGACTCGGCATAAATAATAATATAATAATATCACAACAACTACACACAACGCCATCTAGACCCAAAGTAAGCATATATTAATAGCTTGTGTTATGGGTTTTAGAATACGAATAAACATACTTATGTACTTTTTTTTGTAAATACATACATATTATACAGTAACACCCGGACCAATGCAAATAGCCATGTTTATGCACACAAATATTTGCACTAAGCGGGAATCGAACTCGCGACCTCTGCGTAGCAGTCCGTACACAGTACCACTAAACCACAGAGGCAGTCAAAGGAGTATACTTTTTGTGATACAGATCACAAAAAGTTTTGACCAGTGTGGGACTTGAACGAAATCCCGACTGTCATACGCTCTAATATTACATCAAAGAGTCAATCGATATGTCTCTATCATTGTTTTTAGACGGATCTTTGATATATTTAATTCGTAGCGTAACTATATCTTTATTGTTATGTGATCGAAACCTTATAAAAATAACTTGCATCGCGAATATTCGCTGTCAAAAAGTGATTGTGTTAAATTCTAAACTCATAAACATTGTCGTACACTTCGTTAAAAATACAGAATGGTTTTTCAATCAACCGAGAGATTAACCCCACTAAAAGCTGCCAGTGTTTGTATATGTCTATGTGTGTGCGTCACTCGCCTGTGTGTTGTGCATGTGTGCGTGTTGGGTTATTCCCTAGTAATATTGATATAGTCTGTGACATGATGGTAACCAAGGAGACAGTCTAATATAGAATATAACGGGTGGCGCAAAAGTAAAGACCCTATTTGGTTCAGCTATAACATTTTTTCTAAATTAGAAAACTAGATTTAGATTTTTTTAAATGTATATTTGTGCCATTAAATTTCGTACCATTAGGATTTAAAGATGATATCTTTTAAATGGTGACCTCCAGAGTTGATACACATTTGAGCCCTATTTATGACATTTTGCATAACTTGCCGTAACACTTCCTGCGATATGTTCGTTATTTCTTGACGAATGTTTTCTTTTAGAGCTGCGAGAGTCTGTGGCTTGTTCACATACACCCGAGATTTCAAAAAACCCCAAAGAAAGAAGTCTGGACTGGTCAGATCGGGTGATCTTGCAGGCCAAGGCAAATCGCCAAAACGAGAGATAACTCGGCCTGGAAAAGCATCCCTCACTAAGTCCATAGTGTCGCGCGCTGTGTGTGCCGTAGCGCCGTCTTGTTGAAACCAGATGTGCTCCAGCCCCAATTCGTCCAAACTGGGTATCAAAAACTCACGTAACATGGTTCTGTAGCGTTCTCCAGTGACAGTAATCGCATTGCCTCCAGCGTCTTCGAAAAAATAGGGTCCGATCACTCTGTCAACACAGATGCCACACCATACAGTAACTTTTAGTGGGTGTAGAGGTGTTTCTTGAATAATGCGCGGATTATCAGTGCCCCAGAACCGAGTATTCTGCTTATTGACATGCCCTGAGAGATGGAAATGGAAACGCAGGAAGTGTTACGGCAAGTTATGCAAAATGTCATAAATAGGGCTCAAATGTGTATCAACTCTGGAGGTCACCATTTAAAAGACATCATCTTTAAATCCTAATGGTACGAAATTTAATGGCACAAATATACATTTAAAAAAATCTAAATCTAGTTTTCTAATTTAGAAAAAATGTTATAGCTGAACCAAATAGGGTCTTTACTTTTGCGCCACCCAGTATTTACCTGTGTATTTTTAAATTGCTCTGACTGACTCAGTGACGCTGTAGTGGTACAATGCTATGCACGAGGAAAGTTTAATTTCCCACACGGTAAAACTTTATAATATTAGTTTAAATTGTAGGTGTAATTAGTGTTGATTAAAAAAGTTTGCGACGCAGGCCTTGTACCCCAGTGTAGGCGTTATTTTTTAAGAAAGGAAATTGTGTTTACTTCAGATTCAAACCATGGTACGTCTAAGGCCGAAGTACTAAGATTTCCGTCTGAGTTCACAAACGTCTACAAGAAAGCCGTCTGATTATTTGCTATTTCACTATACATATGCAATTGGTTAATACATGACTTCACGCATGTCTTCCATTAATGGGGTAAGCAGAAAATATCTTATCTTAAAAGTAACTTTCTTCGATACTTTAGAATTTTGTGTGCTTCACCCATACATTACACCCTTGGCCCTTTTGCTCATCAACTGCTTTATACTCCGTCCATAGCGATACCAAAGGGCAGTCTATAAAGTTTTAACATCATAAAGACAATAGATTGCCAACGTTTACACAATAATTCAAAGTACTTATACTTTACGTTGCCCCTTTACATTCATAAAAAGCAATCAAAGCCCTTTCCGCAGTAACATCGTTGGCTATTATATGAGAGAAACCATAAAGATAACTCAATAACGATCCTGCAAGACTTCAAATGTTTGAATTTAAATTTTCTTTACATCGTTCTTTACATCGTACGTCTGTGTCATTTTTTATTATCAGGACTGTTTAGAAAAGCGTCATAATTTTGACGTCTACTCTAAGACGATGGTCTACCGGTTAAGATTGCATGCCTTGTATTCATGGGTTTGTGAGTTCGAGACTTGCAAGAAAACCTGGACTTTTAGAGGTCTGAAATAAGCTAGGGTGGCGATTAATTCATAACGTGGCATGTCTGTATAAGAAGTTTTTCTCTGTAATGGGTAAATAACAATGGTCTTATTATTATCGTAATGCTGTCGCTGTTCTTCTAATGACGCTGTGTGTATGTAACATAACATCAATTATTGTCAATATTATAAACTGTCCTGTATCTACCAAACGTATGTGCATCACAGGCGCATCTACGCTATTACACTATTATGACAAGTTCACACGTCAAACTGCAATACGATGTCAACCGATCATAGCCGAACACTCACGAATAATAGCTATCCGACAAACACCCGAATTGAGAACAAACGGTTTTATTATACAAATAAATTTATAGAAAATATCTACAGTATCGACCAAATCCATTTTCGGACAATGTAAACAAACAGTTTTTTCAATATTTTTCTATCAAAAACTCCATAAACGATGACACATGGGTTTATACACATTCTGTTCACTATATACTTCATTTTGCAACTATTTCTACTAATGATTAATAATCAAATGTAGTTTATTTAATAAAATTACGAATTACTTTTTGCGGTCGAATTAAGACGTCAAAATGATTGACAGTTTTATTTTTTCTGTACTCTATATTGTCTTTGAAAACCAATGTTGTAATTTATCAGAAGAAATAAGTTTAACCAATACATATCATAGGTACATAATATTTTGTCATTTGCCCTCGCAAGTCTGAGTTCATTTGTTTTATTGTAATATAGTATAATAAAATCGTAACATACATACAAATTCCATATAATCAATATTTCACTATTTTTTATCAGGCGGGAAAATATTCAAAAGTATCCCAGTATTCCATTTCAGTCCGTGGTCAAATAGTTGTAATTAGAGGTCAATGTTTAATTAAAATTACATTTATTTATTAATTAGGTATGTAAATTGTTTGTCTTATTATCTTATAGTTTATAAGTCAACGGTTACAATAAAATACAATGCCATATTTAACATAAATACAAGTATTTGGAGTAATAAAAATAACAAATCAAATAGAATTAATCGATTACGCAAATAGAGTATTAGTAAACGTAATATTATTGAAAATGTTAGAAAAAAAGAATGAGAAATTATTATTTAATTATGTATGATGACATTAATTTTATTTTTATCATCCTTTTCCCCATCACTAGTAAATTCATGAAACCATAGACAATGGCAATATGGAGGATTGTTTACATTGTCCGAAATTAGAGTTGGAATGGACTATAGTAATAGAGAGAGATAAATATCTAGGAAAACAAAACATATTGTATGCATGAATATAAAAGAAATTGTAAATCAACACAATAGCTTTATATTTATATCAGTAATACGAATTTTTTTTATTTTTGGCCGTGGCATGATCAGAATTTTCTTTTTATCGCTTTTCTTGTACCCGGTTTGAGATAAACAAATAATTGAAACATAAAATAGTATCACGCCTTTATCTTTAAAGCGCAGGCAGATGTATATAGCATTTAACTTTCGGTAGCTATGTTAAGTCACATTAAAAGGGGAGATAGCTTTTGGCCATTCATTAAGCAAAAAATAGACATAAGGATTGAAGTCAGGACCTTTGTGTGATATCCCGTACATTTTTTCACCAAGCCATACAAATAATCACTGTTAACAACGTAAATACTTATACAAATATGTCGTAAACAGCGACTAATATAGTCCCACGGTGGGCGCCAAGATCTTCCAACCTCAAAATATTTCTCTAATATATCACAAGACGCTGCACTGTAATCAGTCAGTCGGCGCAGCTGTGACGTCACGCGCCGTGTGTACTCTGACGTCATAAGGATGACGGATCACGGTCACACGGTGGGCGCCAATAAAGTGGCAACGAGTTGTTTTATGTACGTAGTGTTGAGCATAATATATGAAGAGTGTTTATGAATATTAAAATTATGTAACAGTTCTTGATTTTTACATTATAATAACTAATGTATTGGATCAGCTGGGTATGCCTTAATCTATTCTATGATCATTATTTTATTTGAAAAACTAATGTTTAATATATTTTTAATGTCGGAAAACTTACAACAATGAGGGTGTTTAGGAAAACTGTCGCCACCAGTAGGCGCCTCCCTGGTAAAATGTCTTTCATTTTTAATGTTTAATTTACAAAATGGATAATTCACGTGCATAGGACAAAAGAAAATTGCTCAGAGGGTTTTCTAAAATGGCGTCCACGAGGTGGCAGCACTGACGCGTCGAGTCTAGCTGTCAAGCGCTTTTAGAAAGTTAAACTCTGATCGGCCCAATGTGAAGGTAAAAATTTTCCTAAACACCCTCATTGTATCAAAATCCAAATGTCCAACACTCAAATTTAGCAAACAACCAATTACTAGATATTGAATTCATACAACCTACAACGCCCTATTCAACAGCCTTCACTTGACAACATAAAAGCTTCAAAGTTGATACACATTACGTAAAGTTGCTAATCACGGGGTTCGTGATCGACGAGTGGAAGAGGGAAGAAAATTAAAAAAGCATTTGCTTCCTCGTAATATAAGAGTTTTTTTATGTGGTAAGCAAGTTTGCTAACACTTTTATAATTACAATACTGGATCTTTATTATTGTTCTGCAGAACAGAGGCCCCTTGTCATTTAGAGAGATATGAGTTTAGACATTTTTTTATCCAGGTTTCCTTACAATGTTAGTGATCTTCATCATCTTATAGAATACTAGCAACCCGCCCCGGCTTCGCACAGGTATTATGCTGATACTAAATATACTACAGAATGTCTTTTTAAACAACGTTCACAGCTTTTTCGTCATCAGACAATACGAACATGCTCATTGTTTTCTTTAGAGGCCGGCGACCCCCTGCCGATACTGCTGCAACCGCTATGTCCCTGCGTTACATTAGAAACCTCTAAAATTATCAGTGTTTCTCTACTATATTTTGCACGTATTATACATATAAACCTTCCTCTTGAATCTCTCTATCTATTAAAAAAACCGCATCAAAATCCGTTGCGTAGTTTTAAAGATCTAAGCATACATAGGGACAGACAGCGAGAAGCGACTTGGTTTTATACTATGTAATGATCCAGTAATATTCGAGTAGAGTACCTAGCTTGCGTTTTTTAGTATTTAAAGTATCACACGTAGTTTTCCACAAACTATATTAGACCTCTAGAAAACTTGTCCGTACAAAATAAAGTTCCGAGAGTGTACCTACCGATTTGTACAATACTTATTATTCATGAAATGCTCTCAGTTGTTTAATATATTTAGATTAAACAATAAAATTGAATGAGGATTGTTTGGATAAAGTACTGGCGGGAATAGCTCTTGGGATAGCTAAAGGCAGTTACAGACTTACTGCTACAAACCAAATCACTTGTATTATAAAAATTGATAAAATTATATGTTTTTCTTTTTTTTACGTCTGTTTATCCAATTTCAGATCTAGTTTAATTCATCCAGCTTGTTACTAGTCGTTAATTGATCATTTCAGGCGAGATACATCAAATGCTAAACATATATGCTTCTAAGCTATCTTTTAACGCGAAAAAATGGCTTGTACGGGTTGTAATAAGGATAAATATAAAATATAAATGAAAGCATGTATGAAAAATCGTCAACGTAAAATCAGAGATATGTTCATGTGCGATATAACCGATATTCACGCGGGCGGAGATGCGGACAACAGCTGTTACAAAATAAACTCGAATTGCGTCAATAAAAGTAAAGGCAACACGCATCGTTCACTAAATTATAAGTAAATTGTATCGCAGATAGATTTATTTGATTCCTAGAGATGTTGTAGCAAATATTATAAGATCGATATAGAAACACTATTTTTACAATATGTCACGTATTCGATTAAAAGAAAAGAAGAATAAAAGAAGCACTTCTAAGAAGGATTCAATTACAATGTCTACACCAGGAAACAGTGCCCTGTGTCGCGAGAGACTTATATACATACAAACTTTTAAGGAATGCGACCTATGTTTGTCAGTATTCGCTTCAGGATGAGGTAAAAATTTCTGAAGAACGCTTTAATACCATGCAATATTTCTTTCATTCATTCAATCTCTTGTTTAGTCTGCTCAGTATATCGCTGGTCAATACGATACATTTATGGTAAAACCTGCAAGGATCTACGTATATCACTAATACTGGACATTGAGTGCGTAGCTTTCAGGAGATTGATATATTACGTACAAACCTTATAACAGCCTACCAAAATATGATAACTGACTAATGTTAAGCAATTAGTTGAATGCAGGAGTGGTACGAACCACTGGCATGATGCTTCCCAAAGAGATGCTTTTTTGCTGTCCGCTTATTAAGTTCCGGAATCAAAATTAAAAAGAAAGAAAACAGATGCACTGGTAACAACAACCAGGTTATAATGGAGCTATTTAATCAATACATTTATTAGATAGTTCCCTACAAGCAGTTCACGACCTTGACACGTCGGTCCAGTAGCCACAAACTGAAAGTCCCGCAACAGACCCATTAGTTCAGTACATTTCCACAAACATCGATACAACCCGCCCCTGCTGTCTGTCCTTCACCCCCGTGTTGACATTACACGGCCGTTCAACTTTGTCGCTTGCTTTAGTTGAGAAAGATAATAGCGAAACTTAGGATATCTATGTTAACTGCGCGGGTATTAGCGCAGTTCTTCTGAGGAAACTTCATGGTACAGAAGACCGGCGTCTTAGCAACACTACCTACTTTAGACATCTCCAGTCTGCTACTAAATAAAACACTGTTTTAGCAGCACGAGAGTTTGTGTCTTTGATTTCGGCAACTTTTTTTACAAGAACATTCTTCTTATCGAGTGGTTTGTGGTCAACCTAGAGTCAGGATTTGTTTAGGTCGCTCATAATTTATTAAAGAGGCATCATACTTGACCTAACGAGTGTTATCAAGTTGGTAACAACCGGTACCGACTTTTAACGTGTCCTCCGAAGCACGGAAACGCTCACATCAAATACCACTATGCGGTCACCCACCCATGGGCCAGCCGCACTCTATGTTGCTTAACCCGCTAATCGTTTACCGATCAGTGAGCGCAACGAGCTGTGAGCGCTTCAAGCGTTAAGCGAAGACTAACGGACTCTAGGTGTGTGTCTTTTGAGATTCAACGGAATATTCTGAATTGCCAAGGCGTAGTGATCATTGCCCAAGCTTTCTCTGTATAACAAAAACCTTTACATCCTAAGCACGCTATGAGAAAACTATCTACCTGTTTCGTCTTGTTTTATTTACTAAAGTCTTCTAAAATAAACTACCTCGAGTGTTGCGTGCCAGCTATAAAAATAATAATAATATAAAAAAAAACTAGCACGTTGTTAATATTAAAGCTCGTTCAATATAATAGTTTAAACATCAACAACAGCTTTAAAACTGCAATCAATTTATGTTTTAGTCTTGTGACGTAGAAATAAAGAATCCTTTTTCGCGTTGTGAAATAAAACTGAAATAAAAACTATGATCGGTTTATACTGCCAGTCACCCGATGCTACTCAGCGCCGGCCGGTGTTGACGTAGCGTAAATGTGTTTTAAAGTGTTATTTGATAACTAAAATAGTGTTATTCCGGTCGAACATTTCAATAGATCATTCGTGCACTGAAATTTTTGGATTAAAATTAATTTATTAATGAATTATTGTTTCCGTTTATCATTTTATGGCAAACATACGACACACTTGGTTATGCAGCGTATATAAAAATGGCTAAGAAAGCATTTAACGCTTTTATTCACAAATGAAGCGCATAAGTACGGTAACAATGTACAAATTCACGTAGATATTCTAAGACAACAGAAAATTCTTTGATTCGGACTATTTTTGCTAAAACTAGCGAAGAGCTAGGACTCTATTTTATCTCATACTTTTGATATACTTTCCTCAAGATTTTTTTTTATACAACTTTGATGGCAAACAAGCATGCGGTCCACCTGATGGTAAGTGGCAACAGTAACCTATAGACATTGCTGTGTTTTACAAGCATCGCTAAAGTAATAATGCTTAGACAACACAACTAAGCCGTTGCCGACCACGGCGAAGGGGATTTATTTATTTATTTATTTATTTATTAATAGGACAACTTACAAAACATACACTTAGGAAATGATTAAGTATTACAAATTTTGTTTTGTGGCTCAAGCAATAGTGCTGTTTCAATTACAAGTTGCCACGGCATGCATTACAGTTTACAATGAGCAAACAAGTAGTTAGTAGTTATTGTTTTTTTTTTTTATCACAAACTTTCAATTATTTAATACATAAAACTAAGGCTATAAATACATCGTTATATAGTCAAACGTTTTACATCGTTTTGCTTAGAAAAATATACAATGTATCGCGGAAACAACTTAACATAACAGTAAGTTAGATGGTAAACAATAACATTTTTAGTGTTTAATATATTAATGAATTTATTTTTTAGGTAAACAGAAAATGAACAAAATTTAGTACCATTAATAATTGTGGCATACCTACTTACAGCTAGAAAACAAGAATGCATAATAAGTTTAGAGAACTCTCTTTAATTCTGTTTTATATCTTACAAGATTGTGCATAAACAAATCACTGTCTTTGTTAATCGAGATGGTGTTGTAAGCTTTTTGTAGTCTAATTATTGCAGAGTTAAGGCCCAGGTTGCTGTGTGTGCGTGGAGGAGCGAAAAGGTGAAATCTTTTTTTACGCGGTAATTTGAAAGGAGTATTGAATCTTAATTTGGTTAGTAATTGTGGACAGTCAACCACATTATTAGCTATCTTATACAACAAAAGTTGATCAAAAAATTCTCTCCTCTTTTTAAGGCTGTTCATTTGATAAAATTTTAGGCGGTCATTATAAGATGATAGCTTTTTTGCCTTTTGACTTTGGTATGCAAGGTGATAAATGAACCGCTTTTGTACACGCTCGACCGTATTGGATGAGGAAGGAAAAAGGAAACGGAGGAGGACTAAGGAGGTATTTGGGCTGCGCTTTCACTCAGCGAGCGAAACACATTATATAATAATAATAATGTGCATGAAAACTAATATTCTTACGTCGATCTTCTATGACGGGGTAGTACTTCCCCGGTCGATCCAGTCCATTCATGCTGAAACCAGCGTGGATCTACTACCGTATAACATGCAGCGATGTTTATCTACATCACATGTCAGTAGCTTCTTGGTATACTTAGACAGCACATAAGTGGGAAAGTCATATTGCGACTTGCACGGTAACGAACCCTCCACTTAATTTTTTCTTGCATAAAACCCCTAATCTATCACGCGTACGACCTTTTAATAACTTACTTACAACATATGCCCCAATTAAATCTTTATAACATCAACAATTCAAAGCACATACTCCATTCATCCCATAATTTTATTTTAAAATTGGTCCGTTATTTCAGCTTTGAAACAAAAAGCCTAATTTGAAACACAAAGAGTTAATTTGTTTATTAATAGGTTAAGTAATGGCGGCCTGTGACAGATGACCCTTGGGCGAACATTTCGGCTTATATAATTTTGTTTTTTAGGTTTTAAATAAAAATATTTTTTATGATTATTATGATTCTGTAACAAATGAGTGCCGATGGAAGTTAATTACTAAGCCACCGCTGTCTGTCTGTCAGCAGGCTGTATCTCGTAGATCGTGTTAATTAGTTTGACTGCCTCTGTGGTTCGGTGGTACTGTGTATGGACTACCACGCCAAGGTCGCGGGTTCGATTCCTGCTCAGTGCAAATATTTGTGTGCATGAACATGTCTATTTGCATTGGTCTGGAAGTTTCTATGTATATTATGTATGTATTTACAAAAAAAAAATCGCATTCTAGAACCCATAACACAAGCTATAATTATATGCTTATTTTAAATCTAGATGGCGTTGTGTGTAGTTGTTTACTTAGAAAAATAATTAAAATTATCATTTTCACTGTGTGGTTCTGTTGTGCAAGTTTAGAGAGGGATCGTATCGTATACAACATGGGTCTGCAAGCAGTGTGACATGAAAAGTTTGCCATTACTAAGATTGTCAATCTAAATTGTCAATCAATCTTATGCGTATACCTTCTAGCTCAGTAGCAGATGTCTTCCAGCTAAAATGATGTTGATGATGATTTTTATTCCAAATATTTTACACATATTTAAAAATGAGGTATATAAATGGTTGATACCCGCGCTAATGGTATAAATATTATAATTACACTGACCGTAGTGCTGCTTCGGTGGTAAATGTATTTGGAAAGGATTGATTTTACCTGCAACAATCATAATAAAAGTTTAATAAGAATATTAATAATAACAGCCTGTTTACTGTCCCACTGCAGGGCAAAAGCCTCTTCTCGTATAGAGAAGGTATAAGCATTAATCACCACTCTTGCTCAAGGCGGATTAACAGTACAGGTTATTATGATATTTCCTTCATGGTCAGTCAGAAATTTCCAAGATAAACTTAGAGTAGGTACATATGATTTGAAAAATCACATTGGTACTTGCCCGGATTCGAACCCACTACCTCGTGTTTACGAAACGAGTGCCTAATTCACTGGGCCATTTCGACTTTCAAAAGTAAAAAAGTTGAAAGTTAGATAATACATTATTTACTCCGTAAACAAATACTTGTGGATCACTTTCTTTTGGGTGGGAGTCAAATTGATGAACAACTATTTTGTAATGTCTGATATTTGCAGAAAAATAAAGACTATCAAACATCTGAAGTAAGTACAGTATCAGTATAAAGATTCCAAGAAGTCAAAAAGTTTGGATCTCTCAAGTACTGCAGCTCTAACTATAAGCTACTTAACTTACCAATAAAATAATTAATCAGTTAAGTTTTAACAATATCTACGAGTAACGATAAAATACTTTATAAATCAAAATCAGTTCTACAATTTTACATAAGTAAGTTTTCAACTTGTTAAAGTAATGGAACGAACTTATTTGCTCTTCAAATTTACAAAAATAATATTTCGTATTATAACCCTTTAACGCGGATGGCACGTCAATATAACGACCTTGCTAAGATTAACAGTTGTCTCGATATTTTTGATAACAACTTTGGAAATTTTACTTCAATAGTCAAAGACATCCTCCATGACTAGTCGGGCTTAGCCGACGCAGCCGCTGTTGTGACAACATGAGTCACCCAGATTTAAACTAAATGTATGTTAGGTAGAATACTGGTAATTTTGGTAAATGAAGCCGTTTACTTGCTACAATAATATAATATTTAATAATATTTCAACAACTACACACAACGCCATCTAGACCCAAAGTAAGCATATTATATGCTTGTATTATGGGTTCTAGAATACGGATATACATACTTAAATACTTCTTTTTTTTTTTGTAAATACATACATATTATAGATAAATTACACCCAGACACAGAACAAACAATTATGCTCATCACACAAAGGTTTGTCCTGGGTGGGAATCGAACCCACGACCTCCGGCTTAGCAGTCAGGGTCACTAACCACTAGACCAACAGGCCAGTCAACAATAATTAATTGTTTTACCGTGTATACATAATTATGTAGTTACAATCCAGTTTGAAACTATGTTTTAGTATATTTTGTAATTATACGATTGTAATGTGTCTTGTGTACCTAAATAAAAGAAAAAAAAAAGGGTAGTTAGGTACCTACTATAAACAAAATGCTTACCCTACTCATACAAAGTATAATAATATTACATAAAATCTAATATATAAAATTCTCGTGTCATGGTGTACGTTAATGAACTCCTCCGACACGGCTCGACCGATTTTCGTGAAATTTTGTATGCATATCGGCTAGGGTTGAGAATCGGACAACATCCTTCATCCCCCTAAATGTTAAGGGTGGTCTGAAAAGGGATAAAAACGATTGTATGAAACTTCTTCATAGTTTTGAATGGAATACTTCTAATTTTTTTTTAATTGGGGTGTATTTAGAGGGACGGAATTAGGGATGAAATTTCGACTTGAAAATTGAAAAGAGGGGGAAGGGAGGGGGGTGAAAGAGAAGTGAGGGGAAGTGCGGAGAAAGTGAGGGGGAAGTGAGAGTAAAGCGAGGGGGAAGTGAGGGGGTAATGAGGGGAGAATGAGAGAAAGATGAGAAGGAAGTGAGTGGGAAGTATGGGGCAAGGTAGGGGAAGGGAGATGTAAGTGAGGGGTAAGCAAGGGAGAACTGAGGGAGAAGCCAGGTAAAGGGAGAGTGAAATGACGGGGAAAGGAGAGGGGAGGTAGGGGGAGGGAGGAAAAAAGCGGAATGGAAGGAGTGGGAAAGAAAGGAGAGGGGAATAAGGGAAAGTAGTGAAAAGTTTACGGGGTATGTCTGTAGGTAGGTGAAAGAGGGTTTGTAGAATGGGAGATTAGAAATATCTATTTATATAAAAATAAATCCCTATTTCCCTTGGTCACGGCATCACGCGTGAACGACTGGACCGATTCCGTTAATTCTTTTTTTGTTGTGTTTGTTATTGTCAGGAGAAGGTTCTGCGAAAAATTAGATAATAATTAAGACAGGACAACATCTGTCGGGTCCGCTAGTTATAGATATAACAATATCACAAGAACTACACACATTGCCATCTAGACCCAAATTAAGCATATATTATCTAGCTGGTGTAATGGGTTCTATTTAGAATGCGTATAAATACTTTTTTTTTGTAAATACATACATATTATACATAGAAACACCCAAACCAATGCAAATAGACATGTTCAGGAGAAGGTTCTGCGAAAAATTAGATAATAGTTAAGACAGGACAACGTCTGTCGGGTCCGCTAGTATAATATAATATTACATCAATTTTACACAACGCCTTCTAGACCCAAAGTAAGCATATATTTATAGTTTGTGTTATGGATTCAGAAATGCGGATAAACATACTTATAGAAACACCCAGACCAATACAAATATTCATATTCATGCATACAAATATTTGCGCTGAGAGGGAATCGAAAATGCGACCTCTGCGTGGCAGTCTGTAGTTCCGTACACAGTACCGTCAAAGTAACGCCTGTAACGGTAACAACATGCGACACGAGACGTTTTATAAAATCTACTTCGAAATCAATCTAAACTATGAAAACCTTTAACTGTAATGATAGTAGTCAACACATGTATGCGGAATAACATAGTGATGTGTAGGTAATGTCGATAAGTATGAATGTATAAAAAAAAATTGAGAGTATTTTATATTAGTTGCATAATAATATGAGTGTTTACGCGTCATGAGTGGCAACGTTGCAATGTAGTGTCATATTTCGTGGTCTACAATTTTCATCATTTAATCGGGGCTATATTTTAAAAATATGTTCTGTCTGTATGCTAAAATTAAGTGAAAGCTGTATAAAAAGTAAGAAATCATTGCGTTTACAGTTCTATTTGTATGCAAACAATACATTTGAAACTTAATTTTCTTTATTTTCATAGTAAAATAACTGTAAGCATTATGGTCACTTACTTTTTAAACAGCTTTCACTTAATTCTAGCATAGAGATAATAATAATAATAAATAATTTTAAATAATATATAAAGATTTAGATCCAGAATTAACGTTATTTCTATTTCTAAATGTTAAAACATCGATACGTCTGTACAGCCCTCTGCTAAGTTGGCGCGTCCGTCCCTGGGGCGGCATTCGTTTGCGATCGTATTGAATTCTCGCGTATTTTTGTATTAAGCTCATATCGTAGAAATTTGTAATCTCTCAACATTACTCCTCCGAGAGTTGCTGCGGCTTTGCCCCGAGTTATACAGAGAAATTATTTTTTAAATTTTGGCAGTTCGCGTATTGATATTAAATGTGTTTTGTATTTTTTGTAACATGATTTAGAAAGGAGTATTTTTGTATCAAATAAAAGCGATTAGTTTATAAGTTATAATAATGCGCTATTTAGATATAAAATAAGCATGTTATAGAAAGCAATATGGCTTTTAGTATGCGGATAAACATACGTAGATACTTGTTTTTCAATATCAACACGGAATCGGACAGAATTTTATCTAAAAATCTCACTACCTAATCCAAAACCACCTTCGTAAAAGCAATTGAACAAAAAACATCGCGTAATCGTCAGATAGAATGAATGGGTCGCTAATGGCGCCCACCGTGGGGCCCCCTATGTACGTGTGTAGTCCCGCGAGAGTCGACCCTCCCAGAGTCACTACATCAGGTTTGTTTAGTCTAACTGTGTCTGTACGGCAATTATTTCAAAGAATCATCTTAGGATGTTAACTATCTGTGTTCTTAGTTTTGCTTGCTTATTTGGTTGTCTGTATGAGAAGAGGTCTCTGCCCTGCAGTGAGACAGTAACAGACTAGTGTTATATTACTTTCTCTCTTCATATAACGCACAGTATTGTAAATAAAGTAATCTACTTTCAGCTTACTCGATCATACAATATACACATTAAATAAAACCTAGTCCTTTATTATAAAAAATGATATCAACGTAGAATAAAAGTCAGTATACAATTTTAACATCTTGATATATCAGTTTCCATGTTTAGGAAAGATAACTATTAATGAAACGACAGTGCCGTCGATAGACGCCCACCATAAATGGCGCCCACCGTGGGGCTCCATAATGTGACTGCGTCCTACCACATAAGGGGAGCGGGCCCCTACAAGATGTACGCTCATTCGTCAGTATTTCGTTATTTCAGTATTTTTTTATACAATTTCGGTAACAAACAAGCATAAAGTCCACCTGTAGATGTAACAGTAACCTATGGACATAGTTGTGTCCTTTAAGTAGAACCATTGCTAGAAAACACAATCAAGCCGCTGTGATGGACTGGTAGAGAGAATGGAATGAGGGAGGAAAAGAAAAGGGCCAACGGCTTTCGGCACTCTAACTCACCGACTGAAACGCATTAGTATGAAAACAATACTGAGTGCAGGTAGGCTAAGGAAGCACTACCAGAGCTAAATGCTCGTTTCACGAAACAGATGTTCTGACTGTCGCAACAACAACTTTGTACAGTCACAGCCGCCATCACTGGTTCTTTTAAACACCAATTTGTAGTAGGAATTACAGATAGTTCGTTGTGCAGAGCTTGCATGCGGGCAGGCGAAACTATAGTACACCTACTACTACACTGCCCTGAGGTCGCCACATACAGTGCAAAATACTTCGGTGACCCGGATTCACTATACGAGATCACTCGATTCAGCACAGCGATTCAGTAATATTCGAATTCGGTTGACATTAATAAATGTTTGAATTTTATGAAAATGTTTATTTTTCGAACCTTTTACAGTGGAATTTAATCAAACGGTTCAGTATTTCATATTTATGTCCCTCAATTAAAACATGGAACTCTACCAGCGCATGTTTTTATCCAACGTGATCAGATTGGTCGAACTACGTGGTCTAAGAAAACGACAGTTTCTATAGTCAGATTAGCTAAACGAACCAACCGAAAAAAAAGTACATGTGGTTCGATTAGTAGGACAAATTTTGTATCTGGGTCTTAAAAAGGGGCGTGAAAATCATCTCATATAGTCATTTGACACGCTTTTGGGATAGTGGCCACCACTCTTAGACCTCAGTGACTGCTTACCATCAGGCAAAGTGAAGTCACTTTAGTTTAGTATCAAATAAAGACAAAAATAAAAAGACTTAAAATCCCCAGATAAAACAAAATGCTGGATTAAAAAAGCTCAATCTTTTAATTAATTATGTAAGAGCGAAACCTCTTGATGAAACATTTTTCATAACGACTCGTTCAGGGAGCGCTACAATTTTTTACAAAAAGAAAATTTATGTTCCTGAACTCAACGCTCAATGAGAGCAAATTTTAATTAAAAGGAAGTAGGTATTTTACAAACTTGAAAACATTTTTAACCTATTTTACCGTAAAGTAACACTAATTTATTTATATGAATTAAAAATGATACTTTAGAAAGACATAATAACCAGAATAAGTAGCTATACTCGTATATTGCTATCCGCTGAGACAATCGCGATCTTTTCACTCGTCAGATATAACAATTTTGAAAATGTTACCAGTGCATGTGCAGATGGGAACCATCTAATTATGATCCAGAGTCCTTTAAGTGGGCGTGAAAAAGCATCGCACTAAGCTGCTATAGTGGAGGACACCATACCAGTAGTCTGGCTTTTGGAATGATGTTCACCACTTTTGGATTCCACTGACTGCTTACCATCAGGCAGAGTGGAGTCACTTTGGTAGGTAGAAAAAAAAAACAAAAAAAAGACTATGTAACTCTACAGTATCTACACTATGGTATGTTCATTCAGTATTATATGAAAATAAATAATTATTAACTGATTTCTGTCACTGAAAAGCTCCATTTAACGCTATAATAAGGGTGAAATAAACAGAGGTCAGCGTCACCTTATCAGATTAACGGCATTTTAATCGTTTTAATAAAACGCGCCCAAACGAACTTATGCCTCCCTCAAAACATCTTCACTGACAGATTTTGAGGCGTCTTCGTCAGGCATCACATTTCCCTCTCCCCTCTGTGTCTCTATTTTACGCTGCGTCAGTAATATCACCAAAATGTAATGTTCTATTGTAAAATAATTGGTAGCGTACAATTGTACACTTCCCAAACAAACCAATTCGCTGACAATGTTTTAAACTCACGCCACTTTTATAATCGCCAGATAATAACAATTATATATTTATGTTTCCAATTTTAATCAATCAATTTACTGCACACATTATCGGTCATTTATATTTCAAATAACAAACTTTTGATCTCTTACAAACGATATTTAAAATGTTACCGTTATTTTCCATCACAAATTTTACCGGTATTTTCAAAATTGATAGCGCGATCACAAATCAAAATGATTAAATATTTTGATGAGTCGACGTTTTTGTAACGGCGATAAGTGATTACTCTTTAAGATTAATTAATTTTATGGTCAAAATATTTTCGTAGAATGTTTTTATACATAACTTTACACCAGTCGTCCGTTAAAGCGGTAAGCAGACACTATACATACATGTCATACATACTCTATCCATTCATCAATATTTATTAATTTTCATACAGGCTCGTAAATTCAGCGTGCTTTTAATTTGATCTAACACAATAAGACGCCGATTTCTCAAATTCATCAAAACTATTTGGTCAAAGAAGGTTAGTATTGAAACAGATTTATTCGCGATTTCTAGCGAAATTTAGTTAAATATTGTCAAACAGGTAAGCTTTCGTAAGTGTTATCCCATACTGTCCAATTATTAATCTTCGTCTTTTAGTCGGGGCACAAAAAGAATCTAATAAGGTCTGCATAGTAAAAGCCAAATGATACTTGCTATAGATTAAAAGGCGTCCAGGAGTGTGTATAAATATTTGCATTAGATGTACTTCAATACAAACACACATATTTCTTTGCAAAAATAACACAACATCATATATTTTAATGTTGCTCTAACTACGTTTCCTGTTGCGGTCCTTTTAACGCCTTTAAAAGCCTTTGTGTCACTTGACCAAACCCCACTAGTGTTAACATAAGTAGCAGAGCAGTGACGTACCAGTGAAATATAAGTGACTGAATATTACGTAAACATATTGAAACGTAAATCAAACACCGGAGCTAACAACAGACTGAATTATTAACTTACTACAAAAATATCATAAACAAAGCTGGTAGGTAGACACATTCACTTTATAGAACTTACTCGTATGATATTAATTTACATCGACCCACATAGATCATTACACATATGATTTTGTGTATTACTACACAATGAATTAACCAGACTAAAGAAATTGCTTCTATGTTTTTTTTACAACTTGTGGCAAACGGTTTACCTGATGTTAAAGGGTAGTCGTAACCTTTGTGTAAGGTTGACCTCTAGGTTGACCTCTAAGCATCGCATAAACAATGCTAAGACAAGACAACCTAGTCGTTGTCGACCGTACAGCGAAAAAGGGATGAGGGAGAAAAAGGAAAAAGAAGGAAGGGATAATTTGGCACTATTTTATTTATTAAGGATTTCATACAATAAATATGTATTGGCGGACTTGCCTTATGCATAATCTACCTTACGGTGATGCAGAGATGTGACGAAGTAGGTGCATTATTAAATTTAGCGTATAAATGGATAAGAAGTAAAAATAATATATATTTACTTACTATAAAGTTATAATAAAAGTACTATTTGTTTGGATCGTAGCGAATGGCGTTCTATATCAAATCAATATATTTATTCATTTAGATTAATTGAATTAACACTTATGAACGTTAAAAATTACAAAATGTCAGCCAATTAACCTACATTATTATAGTAAGTATACCTACTATTTTCTGCTTACCCTATTAAGAGGACACAAGCGTGAAGAAAGTATGTATATCATCCTTATATCTGTACAATTTTAATTTGTTTAATTAAAAGTTTCACAGTTCACAGTTATTTTTACCTGTGATTTTACTTTAGTAACAAGGGACAGAGAAGGTAGTACATTAACGAAATTTGGACGGTAATATCCATATGTGAGTTAATGGCGTTGTAAAAATGATCCCTTTTAGAGGGTTCGCGAATGTTAAACGAACGACTAATTGTATAGGGTACATTTAATTAATGGATTTTAACAAAGCTTTTTTCGTATATATTTGAATAGCCTGTGAAATCTACATCAGCTATACCGATAGGTATATCAATCTGAAGATTTTTTTTTGTTTAAACATACCTAATCTCTAGAACTACTCTCTTGTTCTCTCTTCATCAGCGTGTCTAGGAAAATAACAGCTGCGCTTAAATTGTGTCAGCTCAGAACTTTACATACAGACAACAGAACAAATTAGTGTGGCTGGTAGTGTCCTTGCCAACAATTCGCAAATATTGCTCTATCAGTAGCAAAGAATGTCTGTTTCAGTCGAAGTTTTAGAGACTTATATGTTTACTTTGTTTTTCAATTAAAATAAACCAATTCATAATAATTAAGAGTAACATGCAATATTAAAATGTTTTATGGTTTGTTGTGTGAATAAACGAGCTATAAAATAACACGACCCACTCATTAATAACTCAGTGTTTTCGTAGTAAAATGCGAAAACAATTTAACATCGGTAAGAGTACTCAGTATAGTGCTACTACTTAATTCTCGCTCGTAAAAATAATAGGTTTTATAGGTTGCGTGTTCGGAATAAAACTGTCGACATATACAAGAATATTGTGTGCTGTCTCTGTGTGTAAACACATTACTTCTCAACATGTTTATAGGTATAAAATATTTAACAGTGAGGAGTATGAAGGGTGTATCTTTACACGGGATATACAAATAGCTCAAAACGCAAAACGGACGTGTGAAACATTTTTGCTGGCATGTTAGATGTAATTTTAACTACTATACTTAATAATAATAATAATAATAATAATATGTGGACACTATCACACATCGTCATCTAGTCCCACGCTAAGCAGAGCTTGTGTTATGGGTACTAGATAATTGAAATATAATACATATACGTACTTTTTTTTTTGGAAATACATACTTAATATACATAGAAAACACCCAAACTGAAGACAAATACAAATGTTCATCACACAAATATTTGCCTTCCGCGGGAATCGAACCCACGACACCCAGCGTCGCAGTCAGTTACACTAACCACTAGACCAACGGTGCAGTCGGTACTTGTAAAACAAGAATGTAGTGGATATTATTTTAAGCTAGTAACTACCTCAAAATCATACTAGAATACGGATGATGGTTTTCAACACCTGTCACAAACATAATATCATTTTGATGATTGACGTGCCATTATCTTTAAAAATATCTACAAATCACGATTGTTGCAATGGGAGCTCCCTTCAAATATTTATTTTATGTATATTTATGTATTTTTAAAGTAAATTAATACATAACTAAATATTCTGTGAATATTTCAAGCGTCTATTTGTTGCCGTTATCAATATCGAACTAAAACGAGCAAAAAATCACGTTTGTTGTATGGAAATATTTATTTTATTCTGTTTTTAGTACCTATTTGATGTTATAGCGGCAATAGAAATACATCATATGTGAAAATTTTAACTAACGCGGTTCATGAGCAACAGCCTAGTGACAGACAGACGGACAGCGGAGTTTTAGTAATAGGGTCCCGTTTTATCCATGGGGTACGGCACCCTAAAAGCCACATTAGACATATATTATGATTTTTAAAGTAATTTTTTACATTATAATAAAAACCTGTA
The DNA here is from genome assembly GCA_963082885.1 of Parascotia fuliginaria. Taxonomy (NCBI): domain Eukaryota; kingdom Metazoa; phylum Arthropoda; class Insecta; order Lepidoptera; family Erebidae; genus Parascotia; species Parascotia fuliginaria. The sequence goes on along the minus strand of OY720198.1, from coordinate 8,803,570 downwards.
TTTTAATTGGTTAGTAAATATTTACACGAAAGTACATCAACAAGGGGTGCACATCAGTAATATCGTTAACCCTCCAATTAACTCAAATACTCACGGACCTCGAGTACCCACTCCAGCGGCCGAGGGTTACATTTGGAAGCTTTGATCAGGTTTTAGGTAACTTTTGCCAATTAGCGATACATTGCTACCAATAATTGACAAGTATATACCCATATGTGAAAAAGGCTGCAATGGATCAGTTGTATTTACAAATAGCCGTCCTGGGTGTAATGTTTTGTGTCCTGTTAGCAACACATAAAACCATTGTATGTGATGTATGTAGACAAATTTACATTATTGTACCTATCTTGAACTGAAATATCTTATTAATGCATAAGTATTACAGAATAATAAAGTTTTATTATTCCACTGCAAGGCAAAAATCTCTTCTCATATAAAAGGCATGAGCGCTAATTACCTCTTGTGCAGAAAACGGATTGGTAATTTTAGACATTTTGTACAATTTTTTTTTTTATTTTTTATTTTTTTATTGCCTACAGTGGCAGACGAGCCAACAGCCCACCTGATGGTAAGTGGTAACTGTCGCTCATAGACTTCTGCAATGCCAGGGGCTATGCGAAGCCGCTGCCTACCGTGATATTAATGCTCTCTTTAAACCTCGTTTGAAGAAGGACATGTCATAGCGCTCGGGAAACACCGCAGCTGGTAGTTCGTTCCAGAGCCTGCACGTACGTGAGAGAAATGAACGCTGAAAACGAACCGTGCTAGACGAGATCGTGTCCAGGTAGTATGGATGAACTTTGCTGCGATGTCGAGTGGTGCGATAATAGAAAGAAGACGATGGCACCAAGTCAAACAGTTCCTCAGAACACTCCCCGTTGAACATACAATAGAGCACGCATAGAGAGGCAAAGTCCCTCCGCTGCTCCAGTGACTCCAATTTGTCTGTGAGATTGGGATCGTCGACGATTCGAACAGCTCGCCGTTGGAGGGAGTCAAGTGGGTCGAGCTGGTATTTGGGGGCTCTTGCCCACAGGTGAGAACAGTACTTCACGTGCGGTCGGACTTGTGCTTTGTATAGCACAAGCCGTTGAGATGACGTAAAGTACCGTCTGGCTCTGTTCAGGACGCCCAGCTTTTTGCTCGCCAGTTTGGCTTTGTCTTCCAAATGACTCCCAAATTGGACCTTGCTGGATATTTGAACGCCGAGGATCCCAATGTCATCGGAGATACGGAGAGAAACTCCTTGGAACTGAGGCGCTATAACAAAAGGGTCCTTCTTCGCAGTGAACGCGCATACTCGTGTCTTCGTGGGGTTGAAATGAACTAAGTTCTTCTCACCCCATTCGAGAGCCCGCCCGAGAGAGCCCTCAACTTCAGACACAAGTTGTAACCGTCTCTCATGCACGGAGCTCCGAGGGACATTCTGTTGGCTAGTGTACCGCGCGTCACCCGTGCTGTCATCTGCATAGCAATGCATGTTCTCAATGGTTAACATGTCATTGATATGCAGAATAAACAGCGTTGGGGAGAGCACTGAGCCTTGTGGTACGCCAGCATTAACCATCATGGTATCGGAGCAAGCACCATCAACAACGACCTTAATGCTCCGACCATCCAGGAAGCTGGCGATCCATCTGCAGAGTGCCTCGGGGATTCCATAGGATGGTAGCTTCGATAGAAGTGCTTTGTGCCAGACCCTGTCAAACGCCTTGGCAATATCAAGGCTGACAGCCAGAGCTTCACCCTTGCCCTCCAAGGCTTCTGCCCAACGGTGTATGAGGTACACGAGAAGATCACCAGCTGACCGACCGTTACGGAAACCGTACTGGCGGTCGCTTATCAGCTGGTGCTCCTCAAGGTACCTCAGGAGTTCCAGAACCTTGGACAGCAAGGATGTTATCGCTATCGGTCTGTAGTTTGACGGGTCCGACCGGTCACCCTTTTTAGGGATCGGGTGGACGTTAGCTACCTTCCACGAAGATGGAACCCTATTAGCGGTATATGAGAGACGATAGAGGCGCGTTAAAACGGGAGTCAACTCAGGGGAGCACGTCTTCAGAACCACTGCGGGGACGCCATCTAGTCCACTCGATTTGTGGACATCTAGGAGCCTGAGCTCTCGCCTGACCGCGCGTTGAGTGATGCGGATTTCCGGCATTGAGCTTTCACACCACGAGATGTTGGGTGGTGTGACTCCCCCGTCGTCTAGAGTCGAGTTCGAGGCAAAGAATTGGCCTAAAGTGTCAGCCTTTTCCTTTGCACTATGGACCAGTATGTCGTCTTGTGTGCGCAGTGGCGGGAGATTGGACGAGCAGAAGTTGCCTTGGGCAGCCTTGGCGAGAGACCAGAATGCACGGCTCCCTGAAGGATAGCTTTCTAGCCTCTCGCCAATTCTGGCAACGTGTTCTGCTTTGGCCTCAGCGATAACCTTCTTGTTGAATCTGGAAGCGGCATTGAACTTACGCTTCTCTTCCCTGACCCGCGGGTCCTGGCGTTGCCTAGCACTGTTCCAGGCCCTATATGCGGACTGCTTAAGGTGCGTCGCCTGCCTGCAGGTTTTGTTAAACCAGGGGCGACTGCGACCGCCGACCGGAATTTTTGCGTTGGGGATGAATAATTCCATCCCCTGAAGCACCGTATCGGTAATTCAGTCCGCACATGTGTCGGGATTTCCGGAGGAGAAGCAAAGCCGCTTCCATGGGTAGGACGCGAAAAATTCACGATTATAATTATAATAAAATTAAAGTAAATACTTTATGTTCATATAAATACATTTGATATTACTCGAGAATTGTAAAGCGTTTAATAGTCATATTCAAAAGTAACTTAAATCTCTTGGGATTAGCACTTTCAAACATAAATGCTAATAAAAAAAACAATGATCAAATTCTTATTCCATAAAAATTTTAACTAAAATAATGTATTAACTACCCTCAATATCCACGTCCCAGCCCTGAATATAAAACAGACCACAATTCTACATTGACGATTCTTTAACAGGCACGTAAACATTTGCCGTAGCAGATTCGAACATTTTTCAGACCTCACTGAATAATATATGTTAGCTAGGTGCCTACCTACACCCATTGACCCAGTGTATGAGGCTAGATTACTTATTCAGCAACTCCAGAGGTTCCCACATTTTATTTCACGAGATATATCTTTGAGAATGTGTAAATATTCCACTGAGAATCTCGCAAAGTTTTAGATTATAGTCGAGGTATATCATGTGTCTAGAGGGCTGCATCGGCATCTGTACGGGAATAACGAAACATTGTAATAATGATACTGTAAAAGTTTTCTTATTGAAAGTAGCCAATAATCTATATATATATAAATGAATCCCTATTTCCCTTGGTCATGGCATCACGCGTGAACGGCTAGATCAATTTCGTTAATTCTTTTTTTGTTGTGTTTGTTATTGTCAGGAGAAGGTTCTTATGAAAGAAAAACTAAGAAAATTGCGCGGTGATTTAGAAAGTTTAAGAATACTTAACCACTATATTAAATTTAAACTGCTAAACCGATTTCAGTGAATTGGTATATGTAGATAGATTTGGTTTCGGGTCATAGGCTACTTTTTATCCTGAAAATCGCTCTGATTCCCGAGTTACATTAATTAAACACATAGCAATTTTCGCGCGGGCGAAGTCGCAGGGCGCAGCTAGCGTTATATAAAGATACGGCGATAAACTGACTAGTTTAATAGTAAGCGTGTAAAACTTAAAGTTTTGGTACTATATGTGGTAAATGAAGCGCGTTCTTCTAATTTCCAACTAAGGTCTCATAAGCAAGTAGTGGAAAAGCTCACTATAGCCGCCGTGATAGGGTCATCAATGATAATAACTCATCGTAAACAGTCATTAGACTGTTTACGATGAGGAAGGATGCATTGGTAGACAAAAAAATTAACAGTTACCGTAGAGGGATGACTCGAGGGTGATGGTGGTTATGCTTAATCCATACCTCGATGACACATGTGGAATTTTCTAAAATGGAATATTATCCATAAGACCTAATTTTTCCTCCTTCCCTTGTCCTCACCTTCCTTAATCCCTTGAACTACTCCATTCTCTTCAGGGTAGGCAGCGGCTTTGCAGAGTCCCTGGTAATGGAGGAGCAATTCCAGAGACTTTGATTCATCCATGAGCGACAGTTACCACTTACTATCATGTGGGCTGTTTGCTCGTCTTCCACTGTTGGTAATAAAAAAATAAAATAATAAGACGAAATTATCTAGAACGCAAGAAATGTCAGTCGCTCTTCACCGAAACTTTTGTTCTAATGTTTCACATGCATAGATATTCTAGTGTACTTAAATTGGAAGTACAGCAGGGCAAAACTTGAATGAATATGTTACCCACTCTCATTCTTAATCAAACGCTTCTATGTCAGAAATAATTATTGAGCTCGTAAGTTCGTTACATCTGACCTTAGAACTTCAGTGAATTTGTTCAAAGTTACTAAAGTACAAAAAAATATTAGTACCTCCAAATTGTATTAGCTTGGCAAAATCTCGATAGGCACGTTTAGCGTTAAACCTTGTAATACGGTAAGGTGTGTCGTTGAGAGCGTGTGTAACGTATATAAAAGAGATTGGAACCGAGTTTAACATAACCTTTTCTCGGTTCGGCGTGAAGCCGTAATAGGCAAAACAATCTATAGTATAAATAACTTGTGAAGGCTCTACATAGAAACTTTTTTATACGACTAATGTAACAAACAAGCATATTTTTCGCCTGATGGTAAGCAGCTACCGTAGCCTATGGACACTAGTAACACTACGAGTATCACTAGCGCGTTGCCGACAAGAAAAATTTGTTAACTCCTTTTTTGAATAACTAAAAACTGCTTACAATCAAGCGGACCGTATTCTTGTTTGTCACCTTAGTCGTATAAAAAACATCATGTTGTAGAATGTCACTGATATTATTATGATGTGCGCGCACTGCATCGTTTCGATATTCGTTAAGCGACAGGCGGTCATGGTAACATCACGTTCATTTGATTTTATTTTCTCACTGTTTTATTTTCAGTTCTAATACCTTTTAGTATTAAACCTGAATGGACAGTACCTTGTTATATAACTTTTTTTCTACGGCATTGTATTGAGTAACTGCTTCAAACATCAATGTTTACAAACCTAGATAACTATTCACGTTGTGTTTTATGTTAGTCTTTATGGGGCTACTAGCTGCGGGACACTACGGAGCTAAGGTGAAGTGTCCCGCGGGAGTCGTTGAGGGAACAATGCGTTCTACCGTGGCCCCATGGTGGGCGCCATCACAACGTGCCACTGTCCGATCGTAAACGCGTGCAATATTACTGATATATATAGCTATCAAGAGAAGCGAAGACTGCAATATAATAATACTAAATAATATTGAGTTTGTTTCTTTTTGTTTGAAATACTAGGTGGTGATACGCCAGCGATATTAAATTTAAATAAATGTTTAGCATTGGCCTAGAGTGCATTATTGTTATAATCTGATTATTTTATCATCATTTCAATCGAAAGAGCCTCGGCCCCAAGTTTCACTACTTCAATTAGTTATGACGGTTATTTCAACGTTGATTTGCTGTGAATCATATTTTAAAAACAATTATAAATAAAAATTAACTAATGAGACATTAAAATGATTAATTATTTATATTTATGTATAGGTACACTATATATATATTATATTATTATATTATATTTATGTTGGAATGTTGCTACAATAATATACATACATATAAATCCATCATTACATACACCATAATCTGCCGATTTCAACCCCTAAGTCCATCCAAAGGTTGTCTGGAAGAAATCGCTTTTAGCGATAAGACCGCCCATTGTACAACTTCTTTCTATCTTCTGTGTATGTCTCGTGTAATGTTACTATAAACTTGTAATTGGTGTACAATAAAGAATATTCTATCTATCTATCTATCTAATTACATCGTATGCCATTAGTATGACACTGATCTTAAGCTATATTAACGTCATGCATCGTAAATTGCAGTTATGGCGCCCTAACTGGGACCACTCACTATCACTCCTCGATGCCCACCTGACTCTACACGTGTTACTTGTAATGTACTTAATGTATACTAGAGTGCTTCTAAGCTAAGAGGTTTACTCCATTTACTCCATTAATATCGTGGTAATACGTTATTGTTGTATTCAAGGTCATGTTACTTCAAGTATTTCAATGTTGTACTCGAGCTAAAACGAAGCTGGGTAACAGTATACAAGATTTAAGATTAAAAGACTGAAAAAAGAATCTTTCCAGACAAGGTATGAAAACATAACATACAAAGATGAGAATTGTAATACTGACGTCATGTTTTTGTAAATAAATTTTTAAATATGGGGTACAAATCTAGACCCTATTTCAATTCAGCATTTCTTAAAAGCAACACCAGATCTGAAAATAATATTTACCTTATTATTTTAGATAAGGAAATAAATTCGCTTTTGTAATTACATAAGTGTATACTAAAGCTATACCCATCTATGAGTTTATACAAAACCTTTTAATTCTTAAACATGTGATTCAGAAATGACAATATTTGCTCACGATAGTCCCTTAAGTCTCACATTTCCAGTATATTTCAATCGCCTTTATTCCTTCAAGTATAAAGCTCAAATTTGACAAACATGTTATTAAGACAGAACTCATTAAAGGCGGTCAAGTGGCGCGGGATATCCCACTTTAAGTATAAGCGCATAAGGTTTAAATTCAAAGTGAGGGGGGTGTGGAGAGTAGAACAATTATGTTTTGTTTGACAATTATATTAAGAGCTGTTGCGATTCATGTCGCCCTGGTACTTAAGAGAACGCTTTTTATTTATAACGGGCAGTTACAGATTTTAATGTATTTTAGGGAAACATGTTTGAATTTTTGTTTTTTAAAAGACTTTTTGACTGCCGCCACGCGCAGTAGCAGAATACTGAGTGGTTGGTTCGACTCCCACGCGAGGCAAAACTATGAGCGATCTATTAATATTTATTCTAAGTATTTTGCTATACAGGACGCGGGCATTTTAGAGAAAAAGTGATGGTAGCAAGTGAAAGACTTATAGGGGCAAGTCCTATGTTCAGCAGGCGATATCATCAGACTGACTGATACTAGGAACTCGAAAGTGATATACGAAATGTGAAAGTGATAACCCCTTCGTTAACTATTTCGCTATAAAAATCGTGATGCTATAACGATTTAAATATACGTAAAAATAATCAAATTTTCTCCATATTTGAAGAGCGTTCTACTCGTAAAGCAAACAGTAGTTCCGTGCTTTGGCATCGAACCGGCGATATGTACACAAAGCTACGTGTTCCAATAACTGAACAAGTGTTTGTCAATAACTGTGAGTATATTGTGATATGTGACGATCGTGGAATAACTGCAAGAGCAGATATTACTTGTATGTATATTTAAAACTAGTTTTAGCGGCGCGGTCTCCCTTCACCAGTAGCGTGATGACCTTCCTCGAGATCTATCATACGCAAAAATAATTATCCAAATCCGATTCTACTAATCACAATAGAATATCATAGACTAGTCGGATTCGAAAAATTTTTTTAGCGTATGTTATAGTTACAGTTCTATAATACATTAGAAACTTCCATGGCGATAAATTCATAGAAAAATAACCGTAAGTATTATGGTTACTTACTTTTCATACAGCTTTCGCGCAATTATAAAAAGTGTTCTATTATTATTTTTAAACTATAGCTCGGATTAAATGATAAAAATTGAAGACCACGAAATATGCTACTAAATTGCGAAGTTGCAACTCATGACGCGTAAATGCTCTTAAACCTACACATTTTTGTTTTATTAGACCACCAAAGTGACCTCAATGTCTGATGAAAAGCAGTCAGTGGTAAATAAATAAATTCCGATCAATACTCTATGACACTTCAATAATTTCGAAGGCTCTTTACAGTCGGTAGAGGAGTCTTTTTGAACAAAACGTTCTATTACCTTGCCCTTTATTAACGTTGTTCTCGACTTACAATTTATTCAGAACACTTTAAACAATTGGTCTAACAACGCGCCATGAATTAATGATGCAAACTGTTTAAGCTATCTAAACTACGAGATTAAGGATTGTAAGACGGTAAAGTATTTTTTGGAATAATAATTCCTCTCTCACAACTAGTTACCAAACTCTTGCAACTGGTTACATGATTTCAGTTACGAACATGGATGAAGGGAACTTTAGTGGCAAATGAGCATAGCTTATATCTGATAGTAAACCATAACTTATGACATGTCTATGTTTTCTAAGCATTGCAGAACAATGTTTAAAAACACAACCAAACTATTGCCGGCCATGTAGCAAGAAGGGGACGAGGAAGGAAAAGGAAAAGGAAAAGGAAGAAACCGAGGCGGTACCTGGGCTCAAAAATTATATAAGTACAATATATAAGTTAACTGTGGACAATATTGATTAACGTTGAAGGAAAACTTCGTGAGAGTCTGAAATTAATGCCAATTTTTCTTGAATAAGCGTAACAATCAATGCTAATGCCGATCTGTATGAGAAAAGGTCTTTCCAGCCGTGGGATAGTAACGAGCCGATATGATGAAAATTGCACGATTGTGATGCGATTGCAGTATTTAAACATTGAAATAAAGTCCTTGAATATTGCATTTTAGGATTTTCATACTACAGGTTCAAACGAGCAGCAATGAGGGTGTTTAGGCAACATTTTCGCCACCAGTTGGCGCCACTTTCACTGTCACATTGGGCCAATCAGGGTTTAATTTTCTAAAAGCGCTTGACAACTAGACCTGACGCATCGGTGCTGTCATCTCGTTAGTCAAAATTTTCTTTTGTTCATTTTGTAAATTAAATATTAAAATTTCCAAAATGAACACTGAGAAATATTTGTATTCATAATAAGCTGTCAAAATCGAAGACTTTTTACCAAAGTGGCGCCAAATAACCAACTAATATGTCGGTACATATTATAGCATTTTAATAGAAATGTACCTTACGTATAATTTAAATGTCCTTATGAATAAATAAAGTAAAATCTCCGTGTCGTACATAATAAGGTAAATAAGTTAACATAATGTAAAACAGAGGGCTCACAGACAGTGATGACGCGCCCTGTTTAACGTAATGACAACACCCTTATTATTAGAGGACGTTTACACTGATACAAAGAACCTTAAATGTAATTTCCATAACAAATTGGAGAGGGCTCCGTCCAACTGTGGACTTCTTTTGTACGGTAGTAGATCCATGCTGATTTCAGCATGAATGGGCCGGATCGTCCGTGGAAGTACTACCCTCTCATAGAAGATCGACTTAAGAGTAGTAGAGTAGTGGAGTGAGAGCGCCGGAGGCACAATTTCCTCCCTTTCCTCTTTCCTCACCTACCTCATTCCCTTGCCCTAACCCCATTCCCAGCCGCCATAGTGGAGGCCACCATACCAGCAGTTTAAGACGATGGCTTTTGGTATAGTGGCCGCCACTTCTGCATTCCACTGACTGCTTACCATCAGGCGAGGCGAAGTCACTTTGTTAGACTATAATATATAAAAAAAAACAACATAATACACTTGCAATCTACTAAAGCACATGGGCAAAGTGGAATGTCTAAAATGACATTGATTGGAATGTGGATAAATTGAAAAGTCACATTGGTACTTGCTCAATTTCGAACCCACGTTGAGGCACTCGCTTTATGTACACGAAGCGGGTTTCTCAATCACTAAGCCAACACGACTTTTTGTCCGACTGCCGCAGTCAAGAAGGGTATTGTTCTTCGAGCGTATTATGTATGTGAGTATGTATGCCTATTTCTTTGGCACGCTCTACAGCCTAAATGTCTTAATGTATTTTAACATATGAGGTGTCATTAGTATTGTATTAATTGTGGGCGTGACATAAGGTACATAATATTTTAATGTACCATCAGTACGAAAAAAAATGGGTTTAATTTCTTTTTACTTTGTTTTAGGCAGGTGGGCTGTCAACCAAATAAATAGATTCAAAGCCTCATCAAATTCACTTCACGGTATACGTCCCAATGCCATGTAAGTATACCTTATCCAAATCATTTAAATATGCAATTAACTAAATTAAAGTATGCAAATTCACAATTTAAAAAAATAATTACAATACTTCCTTTTATCATACGCCGCAAAACCAAAACAATCTCATATTTCAAATTTCAAGTACGTTCCGATCTTAATTAATTTAATTGGGACGCGACCCTTGTAATTGAATCAAATTATTATTAATACAATAATCATGACCATACCTTTTACAAAGTGCTCTTTGCGAATAGGAACAAGAACATGAGCGAACATTTCAGCTGCCTTATTTTGAATCTCGGTTATCGCGCATAAACGCGTTTATACATTGTCGATTTTTATCCCTTATTTCAACCCTTACAAGCCATTTTTATCGCAATAAAAGATAGCCTAGTATGTTGTTAAGCATGGTCTAATATATCTCTATACCAAATTGCAACAAAATCGGTTGAGTGGTTTAGGCGTGAAAGCGTAACAAACAGACAGACAGACAGACAAACAGATAGGCATAGTTACTTTCGCATTTATAATATTAGTATGGAAGTATGGATCATTCACAAAGATTCCGTGTCGTGTTGATACCGAATGCTGATCCAACGGATTTAAAAATTCTTTTTGTGAATGCTAGTTTCAGTGTGCTTGGGCCGTATCGATTGTAGAAGTAATACATTTTGTTTGGGAATTGAGAATACCAGAGACTCATACTCTTTCTCCTCCTCCCACGTTTTCTTTTCACACAAATGGTCGGCAATAGCTTGGCTGCCTTCGTGACAAATGGTATATCTTATACTAATATAAAGCGAAAGAGTTTGTTTGTTTTAACGCGCTAATCTCTGGAACCAATAATCGGATTTAAAAAAATCTTTTTGCGTATGATAGCCCAGTTCTCGGGGACGGTTATAGGTTATGTAACATGCTACTGGCGATGGAAGCATAGCACTAAGCAAAGACGCGCATGTAACCACGCCGTGGAAAACTAGTTTATTGTATAAAAACATACAACTTCACGCCTGTCTCTCATTAAAGGGGTCAGCCTCTTCAACATTTATTAATCTTTTCATACACACAACACGTCGGTTTTATAAAAAAATATAAATATAACATTCACCAACCATCAGTGTAGACGCAACTTTACAAAAAAGCCCGCAAACTTCAAAGTGACGGTGCAAGTTTAAATGCCGTCAATCTCATAAACATCCGTAATCATGTCGATGTTAGTGTCACATAAATTATCGAATAATACGACACATAATAATATTTGTAAGGTTATGGACCCAGAGAGCCGAGTTCTATTTTATTAAAAACTTTGTTAATTTCAGACAACATGATTCGATTATTCTATTAATATTATAAATGCGAAAGTTTGTGTGTGTATTTTTAGCATTCAGCGCCTAAACGGCTGAACCGATTTCGATAAAAATTGGTAGATAGATACGGTGCCGATAACGGTCTAGCTAGTGTTCAATCAAAATTAAATTCAACAATATCCATACTAGTTTATACTAATATTAAAGAGAGATTTAGAAAGAGATTTTATAAGAGGTCAATTTTGCAAGTTTTTAAGATTGTAAGAGAGAATCTCTAGAATTACCAGTCGAATTTATATTTTTTTTTGTGCGTTTGATAGCCCAGTTTTTGAGAAAAATTATAGGCTATGTAACATAACGCTACGAGCGACGGCAGTAGAGCAGTGACCAAAGATGTAACTTAACGCGGGTGAAAGCCAGTTTGTAACAAACCAATTCCCACTCACAAACATAAACACATAAAATACAAAATATTACATTAACCGTCGCAATAACAAAACGCAATGACGTTTAGTTAATGCACGTAAAAGGTTTATAGATAAGGGTTCAGGCACAGGTGCGATACGCAGCACGCCACCCAAAGGTTAAGTTTGACCTCTTTAATATTGACGGTTTTATTTAAAGAATTGAGTACAAATATAATGTTATACGGTAGTAGATCCACGCTGGTTTTAGCATGAATTGGTCGGATCGACCGGTAAATACCATTCTATCATAGAAGATCAACCTAAGAGTATAGTATTAGTAATATTGCGTTTCGTTCGGTGAGTGAGAGTGCCGGAGGCCCAATTTTCTCTCTTTCCTTTTCCTCACCTCCCTAAATTCTTTCAACTACCCCACTCCTTTCATGGTAGGCAGCGGCTTCGCAGAGTCCCTGGCATTAAAGGAGCAATGCTAGGGACTCTAAGTCGTCCATGAGCGATAGTTACCACTTACCATCACGTGGGCTGTTTGCTCGTCTGCCACTGTCGGCAATAAAAAAAAAGTAACAAAAAATATTTATTTATTTATTGAAACACCATTACCTACAGATGGAAAAACCTATAGATACGTCATTATAAAAACCAAACAAAACAAAACCTAAACAAAAACATAACTAATTTAGAATAAAAAAAACCGATCTCCCAGGGTATCAGATCAGGGGATCAGACTGGAATAACTCTTTAAATATACATAATTGCCCAGTACTATACATTTTTGTGTAACATCCAATATATAAATCAATTTAATGAAACCGAATATTAGCATAAAAAAGAGATTAAAGTAGTCGCCTGGTCCACTTGATAAAATATTTGTATCGCGAGTATTGCACACACATAACTTATTTCTCTATCTATAAAAAAAACTAATTAAATTAGTCTTTATTTTATTTTATTGTAAGGAACATAAAACAGTTACACACTGAGGATTTACCTGACAAACTGACCCACACCAAAGTTCGCGAAATAATATTAGCAATGATAAAAAATTAAAAACTCGCGCATAAATAGAGAGCGATGGTGGATTACTCCAATAAGTAATAAGACAGGTTATTTCAATTTTTAATAGCTAGTCTACGAAATTGTGAGTATGAAAGTGCAAGTATGTCCAATTCAAATAGGTGTGTGTTATACAATTCAATTCTTACTAATAAACACAGAGTAGCAACGGAATATTAACTATTCAATGCGTTGTCCCTTTTTAACACAATCAGTTTATCGCAATCCACAGCTGGCGTTCTGCATCCATTCTACAAACATGTAGTTTGGCTTTTGGAATGGTGTCAACCACTTCTGGATTCCACTGACTGCTTACCATCAGGCAGAGTGGAGTCACTTTGGTAGGCTAATATAAAAAAAAACGTTTTAAAGCTTTAAAACGACAAAAAAAGAAACAAAATATAAAAAATCGTCACTAAGCTTTCAAACAAGATGATGGATTTGTGAAAGTCCAAAAGAAACGTAGGAGTCAAACCTGCCGAAATAAGTGTGGTACAGCACCCACAGGGCCCAACTTCCTGTTGAAACCTGCCGTACCCACTACGCTACTGTATGTCTCGCGCCTGCATCACTCCACAACGACTCAGGACCTCGTGGAGTACATCAAGGTCAAGGCCACTTACATCGTGAGGGCCTTTGGAGTCACGTCACAGCGTGAACTTCAAGTCGATCGTAGCGCGTGTGCCGACAAAGGCTCTTGAAACCTTCACCAAAGAAGAGTTCTGGCCGAAGGGCGTGGTGTTCCGGCGTTTCCGGGGCAGGCTGCGAGACAACGGCACTAACACCGACCGACAGGCACGACGAGAAGTGTCATCATAGATTTAAGTTATTTTTAATATATATTTTAGGTTACGGTATTTATTGATTAACTTTTATTTAAATAGTATAGTATAGTATACTTATATTATAATGTATGTATGATAGTCTGTAAGATATATATTGAAAATTGTAATCCCGATGGTACCCAAGATACAAAGCACTAGCTTAGTTTGGGACCAAAGGGAAACTACTTATTTGTAATAAAATGTAATTTATATTTATGAAATTAATTGAAATTGAAACCGAAACACATAACAGTAACACAATTCAATATGTATGCTATATACTGCGACGTTACCTTGGCCTTTGTTCCCACATCTATGTTCATAAAGTGAGCCGGCATTGTGCGAAGTGTTTACGACGTGTATCGACGATCATTTCGTGTGTGGCCGCACATTTATGTCGACGGATTAAAGCGTCGGCGACAGATATAAACTACAATGTTAGGGATTTTACTATAATAATATAATAATAATAATATGTGGACACTATCACACACCGTCATCTAGTCCCAAGCTAAGCAGAGCTTGTGTTATGGGTACTAGATAACTGAAATATAATACATATACATACTTTTATTTTGTAAATACATACTTAGAATACATAGGAAACACTCAGACTGAAGACAGATACAAATGTTCATCACACAAATATTTGCCTTCCGCGGGAATCGAACACACGACACCCGGCGTCGTAGTCAGTTACACTAACTACTAGACCAACGGTGCAGTCACTACTAACAGGTGCAGTAACTATGGCGAATTATTCAATACTAGCTTTCAGCAGCGTGGTTTCATCCGCGTCTTTGATAACTGCTCTTCTCCCGTAACCAGTAGCGCTATGTTATATAGCCTATTAATTATTTAAACCCGACTGTTAGTTGCAGAGATAAGCACGTTCAAACAAACACTTTCGCTTTATACAATAGAATAGATTTTGTTATTAAAGAATAATAATAATAATACCAGCCTGTTTACTGTCCCACTGCAGGGCAAAGGCCTCTTCTCTAGGGAAGGTATGAGCATTAATCACCACGCTTGCTCAAGGCGGATTGGCAATTTCAGACTTTTTAAGTCCAGGTTTCCTCACGATGTTTTCCTTCACCGTCAGTCAAAAATGTCCAAGATAAACTTAGAAAGTACATATGATTTGAAAAATCACATTGGTACTTGCCCAGATTTGAACCTACTATCTCGTGTTTACGAAGCGGGTGCCTTATCCACTGGACCATTTCGACCTATTTATTGATTAAAGAATACTTAGTTATAATTTTAAGCAGTAAGCAAAGACGCGGGTAAAACCACGCTGTGTCTACATAGTAAGAAAATAAAACATAAATCATTAGACACTATCATCGCTGCAGACCCCACTGTATACTCCAATGGTCAGCAGTTCCACCTACCTCTAATTTGTCCAATGAACCATTTTCAGTGTCCATCGAGATATGAAAAGCTATTACATTTTAGACAATTACCAGCTTGGTATCGTAAGTGTATATAGGCGATGATCAGTTACCACGAGTATACAGCTATACTAAGCGCCATCTAGCCCCAAATTAAGCAATTATATTTGCTTGTGTTATGGGTACTAAACAACTGATAAACTACTTATATACATTTTTTTTTTGTAAATACATACATATTATAGATAAATTACACCCAGACACAGAACAAACAATCATGCTCATCACACAAAGGTTTGTCCTGGGTGGGAATCGAACCCACGACCTCCGGCTTAGCAGTCAGGGTCACTAACCACTAGACCAACAGGCCAGTCAACTAATATATAAATCGGAAGAGTTTCTTTGTTTGTCATCTTAACTACCAGTCAGATTAGAATAATTCTTTTTGCGTTTGAAAGTCCAGTTCTTGAGAAAGATATAGGCTATGTAACATTACGGTGCGAGCGATGGGAGCAGACAACAATGTGACTTAACGCGGATGAAACCGCGCTGCGGCGAACTAATACGTGAATATGATGATAAATAACATTCTATACCTACGTAATAACATAGTAATAAATATCTCCTTTCCAACAAAAAAAGGATTATCAAAATCGGTTAAAATATATAATACACATAAAAACTCATTATATAAATATAACAGAAGAATTGAGAAACTTTTTCCTTTTTTTGAAGTCAGTTAATAAAATGAAGTCGTTGGAAAGAGTAAATCGCTAATCTCAAAAATACAGCTGACAGTTTTCACTGTTATATGGTGAGTTTTGTGAGGAACGTTTTGGTATATAATAAATACACTAGAGACCTCCCTCTCTTCGCTTCGATATCAAAAGTTTTATTGGGTCTCATAACAAACGCCTACAGATAATATCATAGCATTAGCGGGGTATTGCATCATTCAGGTTTAAAATAAAAATAAAATAAAAATAATAAAAAATAAACAATAAAATATTAAAATTCTGAAAATAACTGAAAAATAGTTAAACAATAAAATATAGCCTTTATTTGTGTGATTATAACTGTGATTACAACCCGAAGCAAGAGAGTTAGTCATGTCCGATCCCCCAAAGTTATTAATACTCTTTAAATCCGTTCTGATCCCCTCCATATTTATTTATTCCAGTCTGATCACCCCAGATTTTTTGACAGGTAAGTACAGTCAAGAGAAAAGCAGTTATAGTAGTTGAAACAATAATTATTTTCTTTAACGAAACATTCTAGGAAATTTCCTAAATATTGTTTCATCTAGGGAATGAATAATGTTTCCATTCTTTCTGTTACAAAACTTGGTAGACTCTGAACATTGCTCGAATATTAATGTTCAAAAGAGTATCGAATTTGTTCTCAATTTTAACTTTTGTTTTATTTTACTTTTACAATTATTAGGGCAGAATTCAAACGGGAATTGTGATAAAGAAATGAAAATAAGGGCTTCTACGATTGTAGCCGTTTATAAAGTACCTAACAGTAATCAATGTAAACTGTACTGAACGTGCTACATGTCAAATTAACATCCAGTACGAAGGTCAGCAGAGAGCTCGTAATATACATGCACGAAGTACTCAAACATTTAGATGCACTTTCGTCAGAAAATTAGAGCTTAAGGTTGAACTACTTTTATTTATTCAAACTCAAACTCAAAGCATTTATTTATTTTATTTTTAAAGTATGATACTTATGGAAAGTCAAAATTACATGAAGTCAGCTAATTAACCTACAGCCAGTTCGCTGACGAGGTAGAGCTGTGAGAAGACCTGGCAACAAACTCTCGACACACTTTTCAATCGCCAGATAATTACAGTTTTGTGTATGAGTTACAATTTTAACACATGCTCTCAACCAAAGAACCATACAAAGTAATTATTACAAATCAACCAATTAATATAATTACCAATGATTTCAATTATTTAGTTTTATCTAGTATGGCAATTTGACTACGTATTTTTAATTAAAATGGAATACACCTCCTGGTCATATGACTGCACCGTTGGTCTAGTGGTTAGTGTAACTGACTGCGACGCCGGGTGTCGTGGGTTCGATTCCCGCGGAAGGCAAATATTTGTGTGATGAACATTTGTATTTGTCTTTAGTCTGGGTGTTTCCTATGTATTATAAGTATGTATTTACAAAAAAAAGTATGTATATGTATTATATTTCAGTTATCTAGTACCCATAACACAAGCTCTGCTTAGCTTGGGACTAGACGACAGTGTGTGATAGTGTCCACATATTATTATTATTATTATTATTATTATTATTATATTGAGGTAATACTGAATTATGTATTAAGTATTAAATTCATTTAAACAAGAGCTAAATATTATATTCTTTCTTTTATGTTGTGGAGTATTAAATCTAGAATAATTATAAAGCAGAATAGTTTGTTTGAACGCGCTAATCTATAGAACTACCAGTCGGATTTGAATATTTATTTTTTGCGTATGATAGCTCAGTTCTTGAGGAAGGATATTATGCTATGTAATATCATGCTACGAACCACGAGAGCAAATCAGTGACCAAAGGGAAACTGCGCGACGAAAAGCTAGTACTTCCATATTCTTTATAAATGCCGGCGTATATTAATGTCCTACATCCTAAAAACAACCAAATTGAAAAAAATGCCAATCCGCCCTGAGCACACGTGGCGATCAAAGTTCATATCCTCTCTGTATGAGAAGAGGCTTATCCCTGCAGAACGATAACTGGTTCAATGGTGCCATTTAATGTTGTGAAGTTAAACTATTTACCTAACTAGCTTTACGAGGCGCGGTTTCACCCGTATCTTTGCTTACTGCTCTGCTCTCGTTGCCAGTAGCGTGATGTTACATAGCCTATAACCTTCCTCGAGAACTGGACTATCATACCCAAAAATAATTTTGCAATTCCGACTGGTAGTTCCAGAGATTAGCGCAAACAAACAAACAAACACTTCCGCTTTATATAAATAGTATATAGAAACATAAACAAGTAATAACTTTAAGTTATGACATGTTTAGTAGCGGTTATATCTCGTACTAAACGTAAAGTACTGCGATGGACGTGATTACTATATAGTACATTTTAAAAATGAGTGCTGAGTGTCGGTGTTACTGGGTGCGCACAGCGTTGGTAATATTCTACAAAAAAATGTGTTTAAATTGATTGTTATATAATATAATTATTCTTGGATAATATTTGTGTGAAAAGTACCTACGTCATCTTTTTTAAATATTTTAGCCACTAAAAAAAATGAGTCTAAAAAAATGAGAGAGTAAATATCTTCCTTGTCTTAACATAGCTCCTCACTCACCTCCTTCACATTTATGTCTATTATATTTTAATTATTTTAATAATCAAAGTTGAAAAACAGTTTTCTGATGTTTTTCATCAATGAGACATTACTACTTAACCAACAGAATAAAATGAATACTTCATTAAACAACAGCTAATTAGCTATATTATGTTTGTCCAATCAAGTGAAACGAATGTTAGGAAACAATGAACGAGAATAGCTTTGTGTTTTAGTTATAGATTAACGGATCGGTAAGTAACTGGGCTAGCATATAAAAAAACTTCGGTTAATTCAACATAGAGTAGGTTTTCTATCTCAAAAATAGTCAAAATCAAATATCGAGTGGTTAGTGGTCAACCAAGCGCCAGGATTTGTTCTGGTTGCCCAAAAAGACACCCGTCTTGACCTAACGACTGCTATCAACTTGGTAACAACTGGAACCGACTTTTAACGTGCCCTCCAAAGCACGGAGACGCTCAGATCAAATACCACTATGCGGTCACCCATCCATGGGCTAGTCGCTCTTTAATTGTTTAACCCGTTAATCGTTTACCTGATCAGTGAGTGCAACGAGCTATGAGCGCCGCAAAAGTAGTAAAATGAAATATGGTTTATGTAAGAGAAAAGAATAAAGTATCTCACCAATCGAAACACATTAGTTTGAAAAACTAATATCTACTTTATGCCGTATTCTATGAAGGGGTAGTACTTCTCTTGCTTTAAAATTCTTTCTATTTATCCTATATATCCCTGTCTAATACCATTGATATAATAATTATTATATATTATCATGTCCATAGTTCACTAAGTGCATTTTAAAGACTATTACTTGAAGTATTAAGTACCGCCTAATTAACACTTAAAACCTATCTATCTACATAAACTATTATATAAAGGGAAGAGTTTGTTTGTTTGTACGCGCTAATCTCTAAAACTACCAGTCGGATTTGAAAAATTCTTTTTGCGTGTGATAGCCCCCTTCTCGATGAAGGTTATAGGCTATGTCACGTCATGCTACTGGCGAAGGGAGCAGAGCAGTAAGCAAAGAGACGGGTGAAAGCTAGTACGATATAAACCTTATAATTATAACTGTACTTATATTTTGTAATTATAAAAGTAACTTTATATGTGACATAAATTCGAGTCATTTTAGAAGTAATATTTATAGAGAACTTAAGTACCCACATCTTTCTACATAGTACCTACTCGTAGTTACGTGCAGTCCCTTAGGCTACTAAGAATGTTGCAGAGTTTCAAACGCTTAAGTAATGTTTTTGGCAAAGCAAGCCTCTATAAACTACGATACTATTACTGGTTTCTTTGTAAACACTTCCTATACAAAACATCTCTGCTTGTACCCTTTCAATAAAAACAAGGGTTCTTTCCCTTGGCAGCATTGTAAAGTACCTGCAACAAAAAAAAAACATTATAAGCAATAAGTACCATAGACATGAATAATGGCGCGCTCTATTCTCTATGGCTGGCTGGCACCGCGCCAGTCAGTTGCGCCGCGGCCGCCGCCGCGAGCGGGAGTCCTCACATTATGCAACATCATCCGAATACAACGCAGATAACGCTCTCTCCCAAATGGGGTTTAATCTACAAAAGATTATTTTAATGTTGCATTTAAATATTTTATTTCGCACTCTAAATGTATGTACGTATCTACGTAGTAAAATGTTAATGCTGCGTAGCGCGATATAACTTCGGCGAACATTTTATATCTTCTTAGCTTTCCTCTAAATCTTCAAACTATTTAGGACGAATGTAGCTATGGCTACATTTTATGGGCACCTCACGACCGACCACGGTGGCGAAAACTGTCCAATATTTTCTTTCGTTCAAATCTTTATATTTACCAAATAGATTCTCATGTACACATAATATTGTTTGACGAAGGTCTGTATCCAGTCATAGACTCAATTATGATATAAACTAAACATTAAAACTCAAAGTTAATTACAATTTGTAATTATCAAAACCCATTAACTGTACAATACTTGCATATGGCTGTCAAACCCAAATTCTTTGTAAAGTAAAATAACAATGTATTGTGTTTGTAAATATTAATTAACCTTTATTGGTTTGTGAACACAATGCTTTAACTATTTATTGGTGCGTAAAATTTAGGAGTTTATTACATTAATTATATTGTAGTAGATGTGCGTCATTTTAGTGATATCATAAATTACATATCTGGCAATTTAAAGGTATCGACTACAAGCTACCTGTATAAATTTTCAACAGCGGGGCGCCTTGAATATTTATATATTAGCTTTCCGCGACGCAGTTCCATCTGCGTCTTTGTTCACTGCTCTACTACCGTCGCCAGTAGCGTGATGTTACATAGCCTATAACCATTATACATTCGAAGTTTCTACAAACTTAAAATTATTCGATTTGCAAGAAAACTTTCATTATAATTAACTCTGCGATTCACTTAAGCTAAGTAAACTAGTGTCGACTAATGAAATTCAAACAGTGTAGTTATCTTGCTCAGTACTACCCTACCCTAGCTACCCTCGCGAGGGTAAGATGTTAATCAAAGATTTATAGTAGAACAGATATCGTTAATTTGTCGGTTAGAAATTATCTGTATTATACTTGAAGATATTTACGTGAACCCTATTGGCAATTTGATGATTTGAACATTCATTTCCATAGAAATTAGGTGTTATGAAGAAAAAAAACCAACCTAATAGAAAGTCATAAGGCTGACTCTGTCACTCTCTGAGTAAAACGCAAAAGTACGAATACTACTTATATTTCGTCAACATTTTATTTATTTATTTATTAAACTTCATGCACATAGGTACAGAGGCGAACTTAATGCTATAAGCATTCTCTAACATTTTATATTAATCTCGACTCGTAATACTTCTGTAGTTGATGTGGCCAAGTAAAGTTAAATATTTTGTTTTAATTTAGGTAAGCAATTACTAAAAATAGTAGCATGAAGCTTAAGGTGACATTTTACAACGACATGGTGTCTAGACATTATACCTAATAAGTATAAACATATTTAATAATAGTCTCAGTAAATTCAAAAGTGAAATTAGACGGATTCCATATATCAGCAGTTCCAAATCCGGTTAAAAAGGGATTTGTATTGACACAACTAATAAAATAAAAAAATAAAATGGATAGTTTTGGATAAGTAGGTATATTTATTTAGTAATTAATTAGTTATATTGTTTTAAATTTTAGGTTTTTTATGATATCGTATTGGGAATTTTATCTGTAATGATATTGTAAAAATACTTTTTCAATAAATAAATAAAAATAAATTTAATATCTGGAGCATCTGTCCACAGTTACGTAGTTACAACCTAGCTTTCTATTTTATATATTTACTTTGTTTATTTATGTGTGAAACAATAAATAAATAAATAATTTTCTTTGGGTTTAAGTAATTCAATAATATCTGATCATTATTATTATCATTTGAGCTGAAAAACATTCACTGCTGAACAAAGTTTCCAAAGTCAAAGTCTAAGTCAAATTAATTTATTCATATAGGTTAATTAAATTAACACTTATGCACGTTAAAAATTACAAAATGTCAGCCAATTAACGTACAGCCAGTTCGCTAACGAGGTAGAGCCGTCAGAAGAACTGGCAAGAAACTCACGCCACTCTTTTTAATCGCCAGGTTATTACAATTTTTGTAAGTTTCAATTTCAAGTAGCATGCAAAGTGACACAGGCAATACACTTAACTTTCTTCCAAGTTTAGCGAAACTTGGACAACTCTTAGCCGCCCTTATCCATCGGTTGCTCGCTAACCTTATCAGATCGTCAGTTTAATAGCTATTAACAGTACTCAGTACATCATTGTCCACACGTTTATGTTACACCGTGCCTACATTAATCTCAACAAACAACAGTTCTCGCAGCTCGTACCGGCCCGCCCACGCTCGGCGCCTGCGTCCACTTTCTACTATTTGCAATGTTAGCGCTGTGTTACTGTATCAATATAACTGGAACGTGCTGTATTTATCGTTGTTGGTACAGCATTAGAATCTTGACACTTTCCGGGACAGTAAACGGATATGGCCATGATGACAATAAAACATCTATTGTGTCTACAGTAGTGTCCATGAAAGGGTGTATGGACACATTTTTTTTTTGTAACACTAACATGGACGTGGAGCCTCTCAGGCTACTATATATAAATGTCTTTTTCGTAACTAATATACCTATTCTTATTTGCTGAATTTTTTTGTTACTTAATCAAGTAGAAGGTCTCTAAGAATAATAAAACGTGCATAAATAATCAACTTTCTTTTAAATATTTATAAAAAATGAAAAACCAAAAGCCAAGGTATATTTTTTTGCAATTTTTACTATGGTTTATTTTAAGAGCTGAAAATATAACCTAACTAACTTTTTTAGTCATTTTGACTTTTAAATCTTAAAATCTAGTATAGATGAAGTAAAAAAAACTTGACATCAACTTCTGGGTATCAATAACAAAAAAAACGACAACCGACTTTTATGAGCAAATTACTGGCAGTCGTTACATAAGGGACGTGAACATTGCAGGGATACGGGATTGGTGCAGTCAATAAAAACATGGTTGTTACTTGGTGTGACTATGTAGGACCGAGTCTGCATATACTTTTAGGTCTTGAGATGACTTCTGGTACCTGGTCTTCCACTGCAACGATATCTATAGGTACCTAAAATACGAGTCATTCATATCTTAAACTCTCTTGGCAAGTTTCTGATGGTAGTACACTGTTGTATGGCACCACAAGCAAACGAGTCAATGTTTTGGTGAATTTTCTTATAATAGAAGGCACTTCACAATACTGACAGTGGTATACCCTACTCTCTGAAGTGCCACTGTCGACACCACCCTTGAGATCGTCGCACTCTGTCGAAGAACTGCCTTCGTTGTTTTCATAGTGACGTATCAGTTCGGAATCAGATAAAAAGATCAGTTCAGTTTTCTGCTCACTATCTGTCTCGTTTGAAGCTAGCAAAAGTGGAATAAATTATTTTTTATAGATGTATCGGTAACACGAAATGTTGACCAGTTGACCATAAATCGTGATTTTGTGATAGACGCCTTGAAGGAGAACTATCGCCAATCTACATAACTATACAATTTTCAGCCATTTCATATATTTCAATCTCCAATAAACCTTAAAATATCGTAAAAATAAAATATCCACAAAAATATTTTTGTATGGCAGTTATGGACATGGAGCCTTACAGGCTCCTGCCATTTATTAAATAGATATTACTCACGACTTAAGCACCTAGCAACGCAGCATCTTTCCTCATTAGTCGTTTTAGCACTAAAACTGAAGCTACTGAGCGGCTCAGCAGCAGAAAGTGGGGGTAAGTGGGTAAACCAACAAAACCAACAAAACCGACATTGGTGAGTAGCCTGAGAGGCTACACGTCCATACTCAAAGGATTTTCTCAAGATGTGTTCCTTCTTTGTATAATTCTTTCATTCTTTTTAAGCTATTGCATAGCTTTTATCGCGGGCTTTGAGGGCGGCGACCGAATTAAGAAATTCCGTAACGAAAATAAAACCTAAACACCTCCCACTCCGCCTACCATAAAATTTTATTTCTCAGGATAAACACTAGTGGCGCAAATTTTTACCACACATAAACCAAATATTTTGTTACATTTGCGATAAATTTTATCTGATATAACTATAGAAGTGAAACTAAGATTTTAATAACGTATAATAATGCATCAATGTAATGTCCCAGTTTTATTCTTTTTCAGAGTAAAAATACTTAGTAGGATGATAAAAATCCCTGAATTGTATTGTAAGATAATAAAAATATTTTAAACGATATTAACTTCTCATTTATTCAATAAAAGAAAAAATTGTTTTCTTATCGGTCACCACGCTCAAAAAGTGTAACTTAAATTAATATTAAAGAAAAAAAATACTGCATAAATTATTATAATTGCATAAGTTGATAAAAATGCTATGCAATAGCTTTACCGCGGCAGTCCCCGAGTGACACAGGTTTTTTTTTCTTTATTGCCTTCAATGGCAGACGAGCAAACAGCCTACGTGATGGTAAGTGGTAACTGTCGCTTTTGGACGACTCCAAGGCTCTGCGAAGCCGCTGCCTACCGTGAAGGGAGTGGGGTAAATGAAAGGATTGAGGGAAGTAAGGAAAAAGGAAAGGGGAGAAATTGGGCCTCCGGCGCTCTCTTCTTCTTCTCTTCTCTTCTTTCTGTAGCCAAAAAGCCTTCAAAATATACTTGAAAAGTAAATACATAACTGCATACATATTTAAGTTATCTGACTGTGTAACATCTCGTAAACTAAAATCTTCTCATTGCCGAATTACTTCTGTTAGTTACATTTTTAACATTGTTTGAATTTGTGTCCTGTGTGCATTGCATGTGTTTCCTCATCATTTTGATAGTGAAAAAGACGCTATGATAGTTATTGGATGATCTTCACTTAAAGTAGTGTTCAGTAACGACTGAACCTCACTTTCATATACCTTAAATTCTTTTTGCGTATGATAGCCCAGATCTTGAGGAAGGTTGTAGGCTATGTAACATCACGCTACTGTCGACGGGAGCAGAGCAGTGAGCAAAGACGCGGATGAAACCGCGCCGCGGAAAGCCAGTAAGTACTATTATATGTAAAAAGCGAGAGTTTTTTTTTGTTTGCTTATTTGAAAGCACTAATCTTCACAACTACCAGTTGGATTTGATAGGTAATTCTTTTTGCACTTGATAGACCAGTTTTTGAGGAAGGCTATATAGCATCACACTACTGGCGACAGGAGCGAAGCAGTAACCAAAGATGTAACTTAACGTCGATTAAAGTATATTATATTATAAAGGTACCCTAGAATATTATAGTAACTAAACTATTAATTAACCCTTTCATGGACCCTACTGTAGACACAATAGATATATTATTGTCATCCAACAAAATTTGTAATACAACAAAATCATTATCTACGTCATAATCATTACATAACACTTGTGAGATAAATGACGTCATATATGTATGACGTCACGGCTACTGTCAGCGAGGCAAGTTTATTTTTGTTACGTATCTACGTCACGTGATTTACGAGGAGAGGGCTATACACCCTGTGTGGCGGACGTTAATTAAGTACGGGTATGGAAGGTATTGTATTGAAAATAATGCAGTACGACACGATTATCACATATTATAGACTTTTGACTTTAAAATATAAAATACTAGTACTAATACTATACTAGCTGTTTATTTTGATTTGATTTTTTATACAAACTTTCCTCTATTTCTACCGCTTTAAGCCATTTTTTCGCGACAAAAGATAGCCTATGCTGTTCTCCGAGGTCTAATCTATCTCTATGCCAAATTTCATCAAAATCGGTTTAGTGGTTTAGGCGTGAAAGCGTAACAGACAGACAAACCGAGTTACTTTTGCATTTATAAAATTAATATGGATATAAACATTTAAACACACATCTCCGGTTATCTTAGCTCAAGTAACACATCTTACAGTGAGGCCCCACCTTATGCAGTAGTACAAACTAATATGAATGTAATACTGGTGTGGTGCCAAAATCGATGAAACGTACAGAGTTCACGACGGCCATGAAGTAACTGCTTTGAAGAAAGGACAATGAACTTGTTACCTATAGCTAGAGATTCGCGTAGAATATACTGTGAACTAAAATGTCGTCAATGTTCGCAATGGTCTCAATAAATCGTAGTACTAGACGATTCGCACACTGCCCGGAGCGTAGTACGGGCGTGCATGTTCTTGCGTTGTTTGTATCTATACATATAATAAAATTGTAGTGTCTGTTTGTAATATTGAAATAACCGTTTTTTACTACATGTATATGAATATATATACGGTACATACACCAAAATAATTTTTTTTACAATTTTTGTCTGTCTGTCTGTTCCAGCTAATCTCTGAAATAGCTGGACCGATTTTGACGGGACTTTAATTGGCAGGTAGCTGATGTAATAAGGAGTAACTTAGGCTACGTTTATTTTAGAAAAATCTTTTAATTTAGAAAAATAAATTAATGTTAATCGACTGTTAGGCGGAACTAAGTTCGCCGGGTCAGCTAGTCTGTCTATATATACCGATCACGCGTGGTGCAACACACTGATTACGTATTCACGCGGGACAGTAAACAGGCTGGTATTATTTTTACTGTGATTTTGACTTTTTGACCCTAGCTTTGAAAGTTCACTAGCTTCGGCTCGGGGTTCGAACTGCCGACGTGAAGCTCATTTTTTCAACACTACACATAATTTTAAGCGAACGTCACACTTTTTCGTGCGTGCAAGCCTCGTTCATCGATATAAAAGACGTACAAAAATATAAAAAATAAATATTTATCGGACATGAAAGTTGAAATTTCTGGATCACTCAAATATTCTACTCGGGTGGTAATCGAACCCACGTCCATTCATTTTATAAACTGATATAATTTTAATAGATTGATAGATTGATTGATTTTAATAGATTAAAATTTAAATGATTCGATAGCGACGGCTATCATTTTTTAAGCGAAAAACTCAAGGTTTTGCTATTTGAATAATGTAAAAAGTAGATACGGTTTGTAGCTTTCAAGTATTATAAAAGTGAAAAATTCTGTGAATAAGGTAACTGCTTTTTCAGCAATGGGCTGGATCGTCCGAAGAAGTACTACTCTCTAATATAAGATCGACGTAAGAATATTAGTTTTCATGCTAATGTGTTACGTTCAGTGAGTGAGAGCGCAGCCCAAATACCCCCTCGGTCCTCAGTGCTTGAGGCATTGAAATATATATTCCTGGCTGTTTTTACTTGTTGTTGTATTAGTGAGGTAGGTAGAAGTTTTAATTTGTTGCACGTAGTTATGTATATCATGAAATATTGTAACTTATCAAATTGAATTTTGGTGATAAAAGAGTATCAAAACCTTTTTGCCAGTTATTCTCATGACTATTCTATTGAATCCTAGCTTCGCGCGGCGCGGTTTCACCCGCGTCTTTGGTTACTGCTCTCCTCCTGTCAGCAGTAGCGTGATGTTACATAGCCTATAACCTTCCTCATGAACTGGGCTATCATACGCAAAGAATTATTCAAATTCGACTGGTTTTCAGAGATTAGCATTTAAACAAATAAACTTATCCGCTTTCTATAATAGTATAGATTCAGGAATAGATTCGTACGCATATTGACTGACATGTTTAAGGGCAGGATTCACAGACCGTACTTTGACTTTACTTTGATGCAAAGATCTACTTTGTACCAAAAATATGTTTGAATATGAAGTTGAAAGTAATCTTCGGCAATACAAAGCTTACTTTGCGAAGGTGCCTTTGCTGTAAAGTAAAGTCACGATTGTGAATCTGGGCCTAAGAAACATATTTTTGGTACAAAGTAAATCTTTGCATCAAAGTAAAGTCAAAGTGCAGTCTGTGAATCTTGCCCTTAGTGATCTTAAGGTTCATAATATCACATAATCTATGTTTATATATTATCTCATACCTTTATAGCATACAAAAAATACATTGTATTTACCGCGACTAATTAATATAATTTCTTTTTATGTAAATTGCGTAGATCGTCGCACAAGGCATTTATAACGAACAACTGTTAATGAGTTTCGGTATTTAACAGCGTCTAAATTTCAATGAAATATTTTACCATCTTTATGTACAAAGAGAACACATTAATTTAAACATAATCTCTTCATTTTATCACAGACTTTATCACACTTAAACAAATGACGCTTAAAACGTACAAATGATCTGGTTTTTTTGAACTTTTTTTTAAGATTATTATGTGTACCGTGGTAAGTGGCATCTGTTAGACATGGTGCCATCGTCACCTCTGTATCATCGCACTCTCGTGTCTCTGGCATTACAAGCACTAGATCTAAGTACTAGCTTCCTGCAGCGCTGTTTCAACCGCGTTAAGTTACATCTTTGCTTACTGCTCTGCTCCCGTCGCCAGTAGCGTGATGTTACATAGCCTATAACCTCAAAAACTGGGATATTAAACACAAAAAGAATTATTCAAATCCGACTTTTAGAAATTAAGGCGTTCAAACAAACAAATAAACTTTTTCGCTTTTAAGAATAGGTTAGATAATAGTTTGAGTTTAATATATCTACTTATGTGTTTCGAAAACGAAGAATTTACACAGACAGTTGAATAGTCATCCAATATAATACTGCATAATAGAATCAATTTAAAGAGATCTTAAAACAGTCCGTAATAAAATGCTTACACAGCCGTATGTGAATTTTCTTACAATCTTCTTAGATTCAATATTATTATAAACTTTGTAAGTCTTTCACGTAAAAACTATTGAATGATTTTCAATGAATCTTTACAATAATATAGCTCATACATCTCAATAAGAAATAGGCTATAATTAAATATATTGTGTACATTTTTCTTGATTTCAGCATGAATGGGCGAGATCGTCCGGGGAAGTACTACCCTCTCACAGAAGATCGACGTAAGAATAGTAGTATTCGTACTAGTGCGTTTCGTTCGGTGAGTGAGAGCGCCGGAGGCCCAATTTCCTCCCTTTCCTCTACCCATAACTAAGCGTTACCAGTTGGTAGACATTCCGACGCGCCAGTTAGTTCCACTGCGGCACACGTGTGTTATATATCAATGTCACATCATATACGGACATGGTTCACGTGTGTTAAAGGTCACTGGATACCATTAATCACAGATGTTTGAATAAAAAGGTTTGATTTGTTCAATTATAGTAATCGATTTAAACGATCGATCATGTATTGAAAAAGGTTTTATTTTATTTTTAGAAATATTATGTTTAGGTCTTTGCTATGTGGTTAAGGGTTATACGACACCAAATCATTTCTTTCTGTGAGTTTTGTAAGAGACAACTAAGAGTATTATATCAAGTAATGCACGCTAGCGTTTCTTGCACAATTTATGAATTTATGAATTTATGAATGTAAGATCTTAATAATGTTTTGCACGAGTAATCTGCTTTAATATGTTCATGCTGTGTACACTATCATAGGATTACTGTCTGGTTTATATATTATGTCCATTATTACTGCTTGCTATGTTGAGACTGTGATCTGTTTGTGTACCTATTATAAATAAATAAATAAATAAATAAATAAATTAGGGTTTTTTTTATACACTAGCTTGGGTCTTTGGTTACTGCTCTGCTCCCGTCGCTAACAGCGTAATGTTACATAGCCTATTACATTCCCCAAGTACTGGTCTATCACACGCAAAAATAATTATTTAAATGCTACTGATAGTTCTAGAGATTAGCGCGTTAAAACAAACAAAGAAACTCTTTCACTTTAGATAACAGAGTATAGGTTAGACTAGCGACTCGTTCCGTTTTCGTACAAAAGTAAAATGTATTAAAGTATGGTGTATATACATACAAATCTTCGGATAAAAATTCTTTGGACAATAGTGAATACCGTTCAGTGACGAAGAGTGACGTTTTGTAAGAGGGAAGCCGGTGCAAAAAGTGGTTACCTTGAAGCACGACGTATGGTATATTTCTACACTTTATTAGATATTTATAGCTTTGTGATTTATCTCAAAGGGAAGCCGGTAGGAATCGGGTTATATGGACTCTTCGCCACTGATACCGTTTCAATATCTGTTGCGCAGTTTAGAAGAAATTAGCGTAGAAGCAGAGCTCACACTGTGTACCGAATTCGCTTCTATTTTAAAACCAACAAAAATCAAATTATTCGACTACAAACTATAATTCTTTTAAACACTCGCATCGTAAAGCCACCCAAATCCTGTGCTACTCACTAGTGTGTAACAAAGTTATCAGCCGTGATGCTGTGAACACGTGACACGTGCGGTTGAAATAAATCAATGTCGTGTGTCTCATTCACTGAGCCCACGGGATAACAGTAACATCGGTAACAGATGGGTATGTTGAGTGGTTAAGACAAGAATGTTGTGGTTTTAATATGTAGATATGAAGAGGGTTTACGCGTCATGAGTGACAACGTCGCAATTAAGTGTATTTCGTGTTTTCAATTTTAATCATTTCATCTCAGCTATAGTTTAAAAATATGTTCTGTTAACATGTTATAATTAGGTAAAAGCTGTTAAACCATAATGCTTACTATTAATAACGCAACTTAAGTTTCAAATATTTTTTTTAATTTTGAAGTTATACTTCTATTGGCGCGATTAGGAAAAATGATGAGAGTGAATTTTTACGATGCGCGCGCACACCGACAGAAAAAAGCAACACCCTGAAGTTAGTTGCGAACCTTTTACACCCTGAAGTTAGTTGCGAACCTTTGTGTACAAAGTACAAATAATCAGTGTGATTAATATAGATTTGAGGTTAACTGTTATGTATGTATGCGTTGTGTTATTATTTGGTATTTTTGGATTGTTACGCTAAAGAAGTATAACTTCTTACGTGCGTACATGAGTACATATACTCTTTTTTTTATAAAATGGTCTTACTAAAGTTTTCTTAAAATGACTCAGTCTAAGTTTAAGATAAGTCTATGTCTAGCCTAAAGGCCAAGATAAAATAATTAAGAGAGTGATGGCGGTGATAGAAACTTAGATAATAAATGGACCACCAACCACTCCTGAACGGAACCAAAATAAAATAAGTAAGTACGCGCATTTGTCACAAATAAAACAAAACATTATCGACCATTAGAGAATGACATTAAAGTTTACAAAATAGTCTGATACCCTAACAATAGGACATTCCACCAAGGTTATATCAAAACAAAACTTCAAGCTTACACTACTAAAGAAGAACGCCTTATACTGCAGACAAGCCACGGTAATAACGACTTTAAACCTTTACATTAGATACCATTTTCTATTATTTGTGTTAGAACCTTCATAAAGGCAAGTAAGCCACCCCAAAAACGACTTTATGCCTTTATAATAGATACCATTTTCCATTATTAAGGCTTTCCTGAGTAGCAGGGTATTACACGCCACGTGTGCGCCAGGTGCGCGAGCGCATCCCCGCCTCCTCCTCTTCCTTTGCCCCCCTCTATTCAACGCATGTCTGTATACACATTGACATCTGTCCGTATAGTCTGTTGTAGATATTATGTTGGACAAAGAAGTTAGTTGGTCATTTGTTCAGTATAGTAGTCTATGGATATAGCTTCTTGAAGAGAGGTTTTATTCGCATCTTTTCCTTAGTTCCAGAGATAAGCGCGTTCAAACAAACAAACAAACTCGTCCGTTTTATACAATAGTACCTATAGATGAATGTATTTACAAAAAAAAAGTAATTATGTAAGTATGTAGGTATATCATTCTAGAACTCATACATACCTAACACAAGCTATAATATATCCTTACTTTGGGTCTAGATGGCGTTGTATGTGTTTGTTTGAACGCGCTAATCTCTGCAACAGTGCGTATCGTATTGCATCATTCAGATTTACGAAGGCGCTTAAAATTGTGGAATTCTGAAAATGACTGAAAATAATATGTGTAATAAAATATAGCCTATGTTGTACGCTTAATTTACTGATTTCTAAAGGTGAAAGTATTTTTCAAATCGGTTAAGTAGTTTTTTGGTTAAATCGTTACAAACAAATATACAAAAAATCAAATCTTTTCTCTTTATAATATTAGTTTAGATTTAGACCTATCGAAAAATCCATTTCAAGCAAACTTCTATATACAAACTACATAAGTACGTATCGAAATTAAAGTTTATTATTAATAAAAGTTTCATCACTATTATATCAGTCGAAAGATGTCCACTGCTGGACATAAGCCTTTCCAAGTTCCATTCATACATCGGTTTTTCATCTTTCTCGATAAATTCAGGTTTTCAGGTCAAAATTGTCGAGATTTACTATTTGGTCAGTGCTTAATAGTGCATGTGACCTAATTCTTAAGGCAGCTACTCTACTTTTTATATCGCACTCGATAGCGGGGCAATCTAACCGCAGACGTATCAAATATTTATACGAGTATGACCTACAACTACCGAATTTAGGTTGACTTTCTGTTTGTCAGATATATTTTTATTTATAGTAGCCTAGCAGCATGACTCCATTCTGATAGTATGGTCCGTGAAGTTTAATAGTAGTGGACATGGACACTATTCTTATTGCTGACATGATGAATCTAAAACCCATAATATACGGAATACCATTTTAAAAATTACTACGAGTAGAACCCTCGCTTTCCCTCGGTATCAAAAGCCGTGGTTACCAGGCTCGGTTTTACTTTTACCGTTGCTGTTAGGCTAGTATATGTGATATATTAAAGTTATATGTACGAGTATTATCTATACTATTGTATAAAGAGAGTTTTTTTCCAATAAATACTATTTGCAGATGAATAGATGATCAACATGCACTGTTAAACAAAGTTCTGTTTACTCTTAGCCTCAAAGGCTTCCCCAGGAAGATTGTTACAATAGAAAAATAAAAAAACATTTACTTCGATTTGAATCGAAGCGCAAGCACCCTAAAGAAAAAAAACAATAATATTGGTCATGTCGCACACGGGTAGCGAGTTCGATGACCGGCCGACGTTTTTGTTTTGTTCGTGTATTTTTGTGAATGCGCTCGTTCGGTTTAAAAAAATAAATAAAGTCGATGGCTGCGCTCGATAATTTAACATTGTAAAGGAATTTTACTTCTTTTGAATAAAATAATGACTAAGAAATATTATAAAATAAAATACTTTATAGTTTTATCTATAACTTATATTAGCCTAACAAAGTGACTCCACCCCGCCTGATGGTAAGCAGTCAGTGGAATCCAGAAGTGGTAGCCACCATACCAAAAGCCATCGTCTTAAACTGCTGGTATGGTGGCCTTCACTATGGCGACTGGGAATGGGGTTAGGAGAACGGAATGAGGGAGGTGAGGAAAGAGGAAAGGAGGAAATTGGGCCTTCGGCGCTCTCACTCACCGAACAAAACGCAGCAGTACGGATGATCTCTCTTCATGTCATACATTTAGTTTGTCTTGGACACTATATACGGTGAAGGAGCACGTCGCGAACGTAAGACTTAAAAACTTAAACTTGAACTTCAACATCCACCTCCTAAGCAATAGGTAGTAAGTTTAATACTATAATTAACACATCAATATACTTTCATGTTAAACTTAAATAAAAGTAACGTACAATGAAAAAAAACATCGTGAAAATCCTGGACTGAAACAAAATACCAATTCGCGTTGAGTGCACGTGGCGATCAATGCTCATGCCTTCTCTATATGATAAGAAGAACTGCATTGGTATTACAAAGACTTGGTATAAACACTCTACAGGTAAACACATCTCATTAATATTATATAATGCAAAAGTTTGTGTGTGTTTGTTACCACTCAGCGCCTAAACAGCAGAACCGATTTCGATGGAAATTGGTATGTAGATAGATTCGGTGTCGGAGATGGACATAGGCTTTTCATCCCGCAAATCGGCCTGGTTCCTAAGGGATGGGCAAAGTTGTTGGGCGCAGCTAGTTTACATAATATTTTTAAGGTATACGATCGTTTGATATTTATTCAGATATTTAGATTGTTACCTGTGACTAAGTCCTGCCCACATACGAGCTTACAGCCGCGTGCCGAGCCCACGCAATTATGTTTATATTGTAACATAAACGTGTAGACACATTTAAACGATACATTGTCGCGTAAAGTTGCAGTTTGTGACGAGTTATCTGATTGTGTGGTTTATTAAATGATGAGTGTTTAAAACAACGCCTTCATTAGGAAATAAGTTTTATTTGTACAAACATAAGTAAATTAACATATTATAATAGTGCTTATGTGTTTTACTTGAAAATTCTTTTTTACACACGACATAATGAATAGAATGGTATCAAAAGCCGACATAGTGGAGGCCACCATCAGTAGTTTGGCTTCTGGAATGGTCTCCACCACTTCTGGATTCCACTGACTGCTTACCATCAGACAGAGTTACTTTGGTGGGCTAATATTAAAAAAACCTGATAAAATGCATCGCCATCTTTTTAATGGGACCTAACTAAAACTAGTGAAATGTAAGTGTTACACATTTCTGCCTACCCAAAACCGTATAAGAAAAATGAGAAAGTCTATGTAAAACACATAAAGCAAGTATTAACTCTA
The DNA here is from genome assembly GCA_963082885.1 of Parascotia fuliginaria. Lineage (NCBI taxonomy): Eukaryota > Metazoa > Arthropoda > Insecta > Lepidoptera > Erebidae > Parascotia > Parascotia fuliginaria. The sequence goes on along the minus strand of OY720198.1, from coordinate 8,769,113 downwards.
ATAAGTTACTTTGGTACTTAAATGGAAATTACTTAGTCCGATTTTTCAGTTTTGAACCTTAAGCGTAAAGAGTGAGAACCGTAAAATATCATCCTTACCTACACTCATGAGCGACAGTTACCACTTACCTTCAGGTGGGCTGTTGGCGTGTCTGCCATTTTCGGCAATAAATATAACACTAAGGTCCTGTTACACCACTAACTGCTAAAGTGTCTAATTATAATTATGTAACAGATAAAACATCTTTTAGTTAAGTTTTAGTTAGTTGGTTTCAGGCCGGGTCTCTGTACTGAAAGTGCTATCCTATGTCTCAAGCAGACTGTGCAGTACTACACAGCTAGAAATACACCTGTCTACGCCTGTTATCTTGACCTGTCTAAGGCATTCGATCTGGTATCTTATGACAGATTGTGGCAAAAACTGACAGTCGAAACTGACGTACCTAGTGATATTATGACAATCCTGAGATATTGGTACTCGAATCAGAAAAATGTGGTAAAATGTGCTGATTCACGCTCGGACGTGTACGAGTTGGAGTGCGGAGTAAGGCAGGGGGGGTTGAGCTCTCCTCGGCTCTTCAACTTCTACATGAATGAGCTGCTTGGTCGGCTCAGCGGCACCAATATAGGTTGTCATATCGAGGGTATGTGCGTAAACAACATCTGTTACGCTGACGATCTGGTGCTGCTGACCCCATCAGTCAGTTCAATGCGGAAGCTGCTCCTTATCTGTGAGATTTCGTAAGGACTCAGGGACTAAGATACAATACAAAAAAGAGCGAAGTAATGGTGTTTAAGGCAGGTAATAAATCCTACACTACTGTGCCACCTTTGTATCTAAATGGTGCCTGCCTTAGCATAGTGAATCGCTATAAGTATCTAGGTCACTGGGTCTCTGAAGATTTAAGTGACAATCTGGACATAGAGAGAGAGCGTAGGGCGCTGTCAGTTCGCTGCAACATGCTTGCTCGCAGGTTTGCTAGGTGTACAGATAACGTTAAGACAACGCTGTTTACAGCATACTGCCAGTCTTTCTACACCTGCAGCCTGTGGACAAAGTACACGCAGCGTGCTTACAGCACCCTACGCATACAATATAACAACGCGTTTAGGGTGCTATTCCGACTGCCTCGCTTTTGTAGGGCTTCCCCGATGTTTGCCGAGAGAAACGTGGACGGTTTCCACGCTGTAATCAGAAAGCGTTGTGCCTCTCTACTTACCCGTTTGCGGGCCAGCTCGAATGGCATCCTAAGCATGTTTGCTCAGCGCTGGGACTCCCCGTTGTTGATGCACTGGATGCGACTACACACTGAAGTGGTCGCACCTTAGGATTAATTTAGTTTTATGTATTCACTAACACTTGTTTGTAAGTTATTGTATTACTAACATTAATATGGACATTGCCTGAAATAAACGATTTATTATTATTATTATTATTGTTAAATCTTTCTCTTATTTTTAAAGAGTTTATTTGTCAGCTAAGGTTATCAGGCACTTGTGAGTATTTTTGAGTACTAACTGTCAGTTAAATTCCGAATAGGTTATCACGCACTTTATCAGCAAGTGGTGAAACAGGGCCTAAAATTGAGGCATACTTTTACAAATACATACCATTTTATCAGAGAGACAGTCGTCATGACGATCCAACTGTCATACATGACGCAATGACATGAAGTATGTCGCGTCATGCTCGCACATTACTACATTCTGCTGCGTCATTATAAAGATGCGTCCATAACATTCGTTGTGGTTGAAAATGCAAAAGCAATTGTCTAAAAATAAATTCAAATTTCATTCTAATTAAATTAGACGCCGTCGAGGTCGATTCGATCCGGGTAAGTATTAATGTGACTTTTAAACTCATAAATACTTTAAGATTACTTTGGACATAACGTCAATATTTTAATGTTCAATTCTGAATGGAATGGCCCGAATGGAAATGATGTTGATTTTCTCAACAAGATACTTAAGCTCAATGCTATTAAGAGCGTTTACGCGTCATGAGTAGCAACGTCGCAATTTAGTGTTATATTTCGTAGTTTTCAATTGTTATCATTTAATCGGAGCTTTATTTTAAAAATATGTTCTGTACAAATGCTAGAATTAGGTGAAGCTGTATAAAGAGTAAGAGACTTGTAAATGTTGCAACAGGAATGTTTACGTGCGAATGTTCACAGTGTGGACGCGCCTTAAGCACCTACAATAATGATTACCGCGACATATTGAATTAATTTTATATCTTACAATGTGGAGTGTTCTGTCCATCAAGTTTAACGAGGGAATCTAATGTCAGTGTGATGGGAGAAGCGAGCATGAAATTATATTTTATTTTTTTTTATACCAAATAACAGTAATTAAACTAGGGAGGTGTCGGAGTGGTGGACACCTGTCTAATGGCTGTCATAGCAAATTATGTTGGATTTAAGTTCTTATTTACAAAAAATAATCTATGGATAAAATTGTCTCTAATGATTAATATCCTTCTTTTCTGTCAACTTCATTCTTCTGTTCTGTGTTGTTAAGCTAGGCGACATAATTTATACTATTATATAAAGCGTAAGAGTTTGTTTGTTTGTTTGAACGCGCTAATCTCTGGAACTACCAGTGGACTTGAAAAATTACTGCGTATGATAGCCCAGTTCTCTAGGAAGGTTATAGGCTATCACGCTACTTGCGACAGGAGCAGAGCAGCATTAACGCGGATATATTAGTAACGATAAACCAGATGCACTTTACAAATAAATTTTTATTTTATGACGTCAACAAATATATACTACGTCCAATATCAAAAGCTCAATAAACATGCTACGAGCGCTACGTGCTACGACGTAGTCAGTCACGTAGCATTGCTACGATATATTTTTATTTTGCTGAAGTTGCATTTTTACCTTTTATTACGAAGGTGACAAGCATTGCCTGCTTGAGGGTAAGCAGAGACCGTAATATAACTATTGTTGAGAACCTGATAAAATATACAGAGTGTAGACGACGGTGTGATATTAAATGCAATTACGTATAGTATGTGACATTATAAAGCGAGACAAAAAAAATCAACTAAATATCTTCAATAGTTTAGACACAGGACTACTATTTTAATTTCTTTAATTCTAAACACTCTGTAAGTACGTCAAACGGTCACTGACTTAAGTCATAATCCATGTCGAAGGATAAACGTTGCCGCTCATTACAGGTCAGTGAACTTGTCATAATAAATGGTGTATTACTTTGTTACTACTAAAATATTATTTATTTTGTTTGAAAATTTAATTTTTTTGTTTATTGCAAATCATTTTTGTGATTAATTTGAAATCATTATACGAACTAGTAACAGCTGCCTTTTCATTTAATATCAAACCGTCATATACACTCTAAATATTGAAAATCGTAATAGCAGTCGGCCTGTCCAACTTGAGTAGTGGTTGTACACTTTGAGGTTGATCCGATTTATTTTTATTTAACTAGCTTTCTGCAGTGCGGTTTCACCCGCGTCTTTGCTTACTGCTCTCCTCCCGTCGCCAGTAGCGTGATGTTACACAGCCTATAACCCTCCTCAATAACTGGGCTATCATACTGCTGTGCAGACTGGTAGCTCCAGAGATCAGCGCGTTCAAACAAACAAACTATTCCGCTTTATGTAATAGTTAGTGACAAGTCCGAATTAAGACTCCCTAGATAAAAAACTCCAAATAACTTTCCTAGTACCTTAGCACAGCCTGCACAGCACCCTTATTGTCACTGCGTCCTTGCTCTACAAAATTCTCTAGTAATTTTTCGTGTTTTAGTTGCCCTTATAAGATAAAATAAATAAAAAATCTATTTTATTCAAAATATAGTTTTAACATTAACTCCAAACTAGGCAGTGTATCTTGGGTGCCAATAAAGGCGATTACCAATAGATGTGTAACAAGATTAACATCTATACATATAATAAAATTGGAGTGTCTGTTTGTAATACTGAAATAACCATTTTTTACTACAGGTATATAAATATAATTATACGGTACATACACAAAAATAACATTTTTTACAATTTTTGTCTGTCTGTCTGTATGTTCCGGCTAATCTCTGATGAATGGCTGTACCGATTTTGACGAGACTTTTATTGGCAGGTAGCTGATGTAATAAGGAGTAACTTAGGCTACGTTTATTTTAGAAAAAATATTTTATTTTAGAAAAATAATGTTGATCGACTGTTAGGCGGAACGAAGTTCGCCGGGTCAGCCAGTTGTGTATATGTATAATCAACATCTTATGTATATAAACTGTATTTTCCTTCAAATAAGTAAAGAAGTAGAATCAAATTTGAGTCGCAAATTGCATTTTTTAATACAAAAATAATATGTATAACAGTATTAACTTATATTTATAAAGTACTTCACTACTACTTGTAACGGAAAATGAGGTTTGCCCAGAAATTTCTATTTTGTTTAGCAAATGACGAGGGGTGTTCCGAAATGGGGTAAATAAGTACTTTTTATATTACAACACTGTTGGTAATAATTTTTAAGGGTAACATGCGCAAATTGTGGGAAAATAAGATTTGATTTTGGTTTTTATTTTTTATGTTACGCAAATTGCGTAAAAGTACATTATTGTTATAAGATTGGAAGGGGAATGAGGGGTATTTGGTACTTATTTTATGTTTGTATTATGTTTGAGGTTTTAATAAGCTAGAGTACTAAGATTCTCAAGATATTGGGTAAATAAGCGGGTTCAATTCCCGCTCAGTGCAAATATTTGTGTGCATGAACATGATTATTTGCATTGGTCTGGGTGTTTTTATGTATATTATGTATGTATTTACAAAAAAAAATTATTTAAATTTGTATATCCGCATTTCTAGAACCCATAACAGAAGCTATAATAATTATAGGTTTGCTTACTTTGGGTCTAGATGGCGTTGTGTGTAGCTGGTGTGTTATTTATTATTATAAGTGGGACACAAGCTCAAATAGTTTACAGGGCCTAGTCACTGTTGCTTAAAGTCATGGCGAATCGAAAGGGAGGAGAAGTAAAAAAGGGGTATTGTACTTAGGATGAATCGTAAAAATAACTTTTATGTTTAACTTCTTGCAGTTCAAGTTTACTTTTTAAGATAAATAGATAAATAACTTGCTCGGTTTCGAACCGCTGTGCGCAAGATAATTACGACACTATTCTCTAAAATTCTGTTTATTAAACGAGTTTAATAATCTTTTTTCGTTAAGGGTCACAGAAATTGTGGCTCAGAAATAAAAGCCGAAAGTTCAATGAAAATTGTTTGAGAGTCGAAAAATACAACTTTTTTGCAAATGTCGTGCAAGGGTTTGTGGGTTTGACTCCCTTACAGGGATAGGCGAATTTGAGAAGGTAATAATTCAAACCCAAATCTATATGTTCATTAATCGAAGTTATAAGAGACACACAAGATGAAAGTTTGTGTTTAAAATAAAATAAAAAATACTTTAAGTAAATAAATCTCGAAAAACTTAAATTTAAAATATTACAGAGGAAATCTTTTTGTGGATTTCTTCGAAACGACAATCTACATACATAAATATAAAAATATATAGTCTATGTCCGTCTCTAGCACCGAATCTATCTACATACCAATTGTCATCAAAATCGGCTCAACCGTTTAGGCGCTGAGTGGTAACACACACACACACACACACACACAAACACACAAACTTTCGTATGACCTTTCTGTCTAGTAGCTGTGTACCTATTCACCCCTACGTCCTATGGTTACATCCATGTGTTAGTACATTGTGTAAAACGAATATACCCTCCGACGAGCGAGAAACCCCATAAATTCTGAATATAAGAATGAGATGGAGATAGGTTGAAGAGTGGTATAATAGGCGTAAAGGGTTATCATCGACAAATAATGGATTTCATTTTTGAAAGGAATCTTTTGTTAGTGAAGAGCTATTACTCTTAGAATATATTGTATTGTATGTTTATGATTACGTGTTATTTATTGAAGCTTGTTGGTTAGACCGGGAAGTTTAGATTTCGAGGGCTTGAAACTAAGACGTATTAATTATTTTAAATCAGATTATACCTGTATAAATATATAAATATTCACTCAACGCATCATGATAAAAACTAATTAAAAATTTGCACATATAAATAAACTTATTAATTAAAATGTTGTAGTAGTAAAATGGTGGAGGTCTCGACGGTGTTGCTTGGGGTTTAGAAACAATGCGTCATTAAAACTTCTTTATTACACAGCCTCTCTACAGTGCTGAGTTATCTTAGCTGTATGCCAGAGGATTTAAAAAGAGATTTCTGACGATTAAAAAGAGTGGCCTGAGTTTCTTGCCAGTTCTTCTCATGGCTCTACTTCGTCAGCTGGCTGTAGGTTAATTTGCAGACATTTTGTAAACTTTGACATTCATAAGTGTTAATTTAATTAACCTTTATGAATAAACATATTTTCATTTTCATTTTTCATTTAGTTAGGACAGAAATAATAACGACAAATTGAAGAATAAATACAAAATATTAACTAACCTTTTGCGGCGTGGTTTCACCAACGCGTTAAGTTACATATTTGCTTACTGCTTCGCTTCCATCGCCAATAGCGTGATGTTACATAGCCTATAACCTTCCTCAAGAACTGGGCTATCAAACGCAAAAAGAATTATTCAAATCCGACTAGTAGTTATAGAGATTAGCGCGTTTAAACAAACAAATGTTCCGTTTTATATAGTAGTATACGTTATTTATTTATTTTAATCTATCTTAATTGTATTTCTCTTGTGTACAAAAAATACTTCTATTTACGCGTTCCCGTCTGTAATTCAAACTGAAAACTTATACCCGGTGTCTATCAAAATGTCTCTGGACAATTTTTCGAAAGATAAAAATAAGACATAGTTAAGCTTGGTTTTTAGCTAGCACTAGACGTTATTTGTATACAGCGTCATGTAAAAAATATTTTAATATACCAATTACCGTAGCTACTGCGCCGTACGTCGCGTGGAATAACTAAATGTATTTCATAACTGTAAAGTATATCTGCCATTTCATTTCAATACTTGAACTCTGCCAACCCCTCATTTATTAGCTATGATATATATCCAATCTAGCTAGTTACAGTGCCAGACTTGCCTCGAGGTGCGAACAAACTTGCTCGTAACAAGCACGTCTAGGGTTATGCATAACGTTGAAAAAGTTTGGCGAATGTAATAAGCAAATTTCTTATAGAAAAATTGTCTGGAATAAAAAATATTTTGTTTATTTGATATGGTAGAAAAGGAACTCCCAGTCTTCGTCTACTCGTCGTTAAAATTGTAGATATAAGGTCAAACGCTAGTTAATTAGGTAGGTATACATTTATAATTATACACTTAAGATACCAAGAGGTTTGATTTCATTTCATTTGCATTGGTCTGGGTGTTTCTAAGTATAATATGTACGTATTTACAAAAAAAAAAGTATATAAGTATAGTATATCCGCATTCTAAAACCCAAAACACAAGCATATAATATGCTTACTTTGGGTCTAGATGGCGTTGTGTGTAGTTGTTGAAATATTATTATTATTCTATATTTTTATAAAAGATAAGCATGCAAGTTCAATTTCGAATAATTACCAACTAATTCGTCATGTAATTCGATTTTCAGTTCGTTATGCAAGGATGAGTAAGACCATTATTATGGACTTATTCCACAAATCTCTTCAGAATTTCCTCCCCGAGGGGAAAAATTGTAAACCAATTGCAAAAGTCTAGAAGTCCCCTCTTATGGGGGAATCCTGTAAGCCTGCTATCAATATCTCTAAATGTCACAAGTAGCCTATTACTAAGTATCTGTTAGTCCTTCTATCAAATATGCATGTTATTGGTAACAGATACCAGTAATGTCTGGGACAGGGTAACCCCGGGCGGGCACACAAACTTGTAATAACGAACGAGGTGAAGAGTTGGCTAGTTCCATTTTATGATTTACAGTAGCTTTGTTTATACAAACAAGATTCTTGAAAATTTCGATTTTTCGTTCGGCGTTGAAGCTCAATAATAGACATATTCACATTAACTTTAATGCGATTCAGCGTTGAACGATCCATTGCATAAAATCGGGTTTTCAAATAAAGATCGGTACCTAAATAGAAAGCCACTTTAGTCGTTTTCAAACAAATTATGAATTTAATAGATGTGGTTTGTGTTATAATGAAGATATAATATAATATATTATTATATTCTTCAATAATATACATTTTTCAACATAATACAGCATCACACTGAGTTACCAGACTGCTTTTGCGGCGCAGTAGAAACGCAAGCGACTGCCGTAGACGAAGTTGTAGATTCGATCCCAATACGAGATAAAACTTTGTGTGATTCATAAAATATTTGTGCCGAGACTGGGAGTACTTTATTATTTTTATTACCAACTAGCGGCCCGCCCCGGCTTCGCACAGGTAGACATTTTTTGAAACATTATGGGATAAATAAAGATATTTTTGTATAGGCATATAGAAAAGTGTTTTCTTTTTCAGGCAAGAACCATGCTCGTACTTCAAGGAATATTATAAAAAAAGAATTAGCGCAATCGGTTCAGCTGCTCTCGAGATTTGCGCTTAGCAACACATTGAGTGATTCATTTTTATATTATAAATGTTGCTTAAAAGTCCCACGGATCAGTATTCGTGAAATAATAAACAGTACCTGAAACAATAATAGAACATTATTATTTTAAAATTAAGAAAATGTCGTAATGATCCAGTGCTGAAGGCACGCGCTTTGTAAGCACGAGGTCGGGGGTTCGATTCCGGGCAAGAACCAATGGTTTTTCAAATCATATGTACTTTCTATGTTTACTGACTGACTGTGTAGAAAAACATCGTGAGGAAACCAGGACTTCTGAGGAGGTCTGAAATCGACAATCCGTCTTGAGCGCACGTCGCGATCAATGCTCATACCTACTCTGTATGAGAAGAGGCCTTTTCCTGCAGTGAAACATTACAGCTTTTTAAGCACAAGTTTTCTAATGTAGAGACTTGAACTTTGACAGATCCTATTCCCCCTTAAATTTCAGTTGCCTACCATATAAAACGCGTTGTCAGTTTTAGTTCCGTCGCCCATAAAACCAATTTTACGTAACCAGTTACTTCATCTTTGGAAGGATCTGCCCACGCAACTGTCTGTACGCTTTTACAGCTAAATTACTAAACAAAATCCTAACGGCTAAAATCCTAAACGTAAACAGTTGAACCGATTTCGATAAAAATTTATATGTAGATAGATTCCGTGCAGGGGGTCGTAGGCTAATTTTTAACCCGAAAAAATGTCTGATTCCCGAGAGATACAAAACATATTTTACGCGAGGGCAAAGCCGTGGGGCGCAGGTAGTCCATACTTTCATACTAATATTATAAAATGCGAAAGTAACTCTGTCTGTCTGTTACGCTTTCACGCATAAACTATTGAACCGATTTTGATGAAATTTGGTAGATCTCGGAGAACCACATAGGCTTCTTCATCTTTCATCGCGAAAAAATGACTTAAAGAGGTTGAAATAGGGGATGAAAGTTTGTATGAAAAATCGTCAACGTAAACACAGATATAACCGATATTCACGCGGGCAGAGTTGCGGGCATAGCCAGTAGTTAATAAATTAATTCTGACTTTGATAGGCGTGACTTAAACGAATGAAATTGTTGTACCGCTGAACCGGATTTAGAATTACATCGATTGTAAATAAAGGTTCGGTATTTGGTTGCCTTTATTTACATTGAAATATTGATATTATCCTAAATAAACATTAGAATTAATCACTTTGAGTGTATCAATAATAAAACCGTTTAATTTAATGGTTCAAAACCTACTAATTTCTAAAGACACAAACCCTAGCTGCCTTTTATTATTCTCGTATGTATAAACTTCACATGCAAAGAGAAAACATCTAAGAAAAGTTTAGTTCTAAAATTTAATTCCAAATGGTTCAAACTTGGCAAAAGTTGAAATTATTCAAAGTACTTTTGGAATTTACGACAAATATTATACGCCATTTTATGATCGTTGGTAATAGTGATGTGAAGCCTATCTATACTATTATAAAAGCAGAAGAGTTTATTTGTTTGTTGTTTGGTCGCGCTAATCTCTGGAACTACTATTCGAATCTGATTTTTTTTTGCGTTGGATAGCCTAGTTCCTGAGGAAGGTTATGTAACATCATGCTACTGGCGACGGGAGCAGAGCAGTAAGCAAAGACGCGAGTGAAACTGCGCCGCGTCAATTGATAAAATAATAAATAATAAAAATAAAATCTTTATTGGGCCTTAAAAGTCAGAAGAGAATGTCAGTAAAGTGTCCTCTTGTCAAATAATTATGATGGTGTCCTTGAAAACCACCGTTCAATTATTATTCTAAGACGTTTACAAAGCTTTTAAATTTTAATAACCGCGTAAATAGCGTTTACAGTTCTTTTTATATGCAAATAATAAAATTTGTTACGTATGAAACTTATGTTGCATTATTTTCATAGTAAAATAAATATGAGTTACTTACTTTTAAACAGCTTTCACCTAGTTCTAGCATGTTAGCAGAACATTATTTTTAAAATATAGCTTTAAATATTAAATGACACTAAATTGCGAGGTTACCACATATGAGGTGTAAATGCTCATATTACCAAAATACCTATTTCGATTTCAGAGAATATTCTACCTAATAGGATTAATTAAAAATAAATACCAAAATGTCCCATCTCTAGTACTCGAGACATCAAAGTACACTGTGGTGCATGAGATTAACGCACGGCATTACCGTACGGGTATTACCTACAACCTACAAGCTCGTTGTACGTGTCTGAACGAACGTTGTTAAAGCTGGGATATATTTTTTACACTTATATTAAATTGGTACCATGATGCTTGGTAAAATTATTTTAAAATTTTGTACTGAGATTTATGTCGTATGTTAGTTAAAGAGTTGCGTCTGACTGGATAAATCTATACTTACTATTAGGTATAAGCGGTAGAGTTTAATTGTTTCTTTGTTTGTTTGAACGCGCTCATCTCTGGAACTCCAGTCGGATTTGAAAATTCTTTTTGCGTTGGATAGCCCAGTTCCTGAAGAAGGTTATAGGCTATGTAACATCACGCTACTGGCTACGGGAGCAGAGCAGTAAGCGAACACGTGGGTGAAACCGCGCCGCGTAAAGGTAGTAAGTATAGGTATATTTATGAAAATAATGGTAGGTATACCTTTTATGGATTTTTTTTTTATTATTGAATAGGTTAAGGTCTATTTATTTTTACTTCATTTAACTTTAATTTAATGTGTTGTAGTCCAAGACAGTAGATTTGTCAATCCACAGGACTCCTGCCTGGGTCTCACAATGCGATGTTTACCAGGTTTCTCTACTGTTTATCCTGATTTACAGGCGTTAAAGTGTGTGGGATTGTCCCTTTATTGTCAGAATTCCCTACCGATTTCTTTAACTGTACATCAGTAGTATCTTTGACAAAATTAGGTTACTAATATTGACACGTTCTGTGCTTACATACATACATACACTTCACTTACTTTCTGCGCTCAAAACTTTTATAGTCTGTCTATTGTAAGCATGACGACGTAAAACAAGACGAAAAACAAGACTCTCTACTCAAATTTTCACATAAAATAATTTAGAACCTACACTAAAAGCTGTTAAACAGATGCAAGTTTATTAACACACAATATAGTACCTAACGTCGTTAACGCATTACCTTAAATAATTAATTATTACGATAATAAGCTTAATATTAAACGTAACGGCGTAGTACATATTGAAGTATATATGTTTACTTAATTTGTAAAAATAAAGTAGTTATCTTGAGATTAAAAAAAGTGTTTATTTATCTTTATAGAGCTCTTCTCACATTTATTTGGGGAATTCACTAAAATCTATGTATTGTACGTACATGATCTAAATGAAGAAATGAGTTTGATTTTTTTATCGACAAAAAGGAGAGGTTCTCAATTCGGATCGTATGTTTTTTATACCTATGTTCGTTACGCGATTTCCCCGCCAATTATAAATGGATTTTAATGATTCTTTGTAAGGTAGGTCATGTTTAAGACGTAGTCTCATATAAATTTAGCAATTGATTTAGAGCTAATTAAAAATTTTACAAAAACAAAATATACATTGTCGATGTTTTGGTTTGTTTAAGTTATATTAAGGAATTCTACTTTTAGTTTTTGTTAGGTTATAGTTTTGAAATCGGATTTTTATCTAATGTCAATTTTGCTCTACCGAAGGGCGTGAATACACCTTCTCATTCGCGAAAAACCTTAATGATATATCTCACTTGCCCCTACATCATAAATATACCTACTTACACAGAACAGATTGCAATTGGCACAATTAACGAGGTGTGACAGCCGATGAACCATAACATGATGACACCACAATGAACCGTGCGAAATCCGTGTAAAAGCTAAGTAGCAGCTGGCGATGTTGTGATGCCTGATGCCAATAACCTGATGAGTCAGTCAGGTGTAACGAAAATATGAACTTTTATATTCGCATATCAATATACTTGGTACTCGGTGATACTATGGGGATAGCTGTGCTAATTTTTATGACCATGAAGGAAAAAGAGGACCATTGGGGTTTAATCGCGTTCACATAAGCAAAGTCTAATATTTTACGTGTATATTCTAGAAGAAACTTACTATCCTAGGGTCTAAGTCTGCTATCACAATAGTATTAGAATTGTCGATCATTGATCTCTTATTGGTTGATTTAGAAAAGTTTCAACCAATAAGAGATCAATGATCGACCATTCTGATACTTTTGTGATAGCAGACATAGGTCCCTGGTCGATCCGTCACATTCACGATGAAAAGCGAGGCTACTACCTACTATTGATTGTATGTATATTCTGACACTGGAGACCAAACAATGAGGGTGTATAGGAAAATTTTCGCCACCAGTTGGCGCCACTTTGGTAAAAGGTCTTAAATTTTGACAGCGCTATCAAAACAAATATTTTCAGTGTTCATTTCGGCAATTTTAATGTTTAATTGACAATATGGATAATTCACGTGCATGAGAACAAAACAAAATTGATGAGAAAGTTTTCTAAAATCGCGCCCTCGTATTATTTAAAAACTATTGGGGCTGCTTCATTTTCTCGTTATTCATGTGTAACTTTAAAGAAAATAAATAGAATTTCTTCTCGGCAATTTTTTTTATTAACTGTTTTTTTTTTATTTTCTCAAATTTAAAACAAGTTGGTGTGATATTTCTTACTGTATCATACAAATACGTAACCTACGAATCGCATCAAAGTAATTTTACGCCAGTGTAAGCAATATTATAGATGTTATTTCACAAAACCGTTTTTTAAGATCCTGTTGAAATCGACCCGCCCACGTGAGGGCAGCACCGATGCGTCAAGTCTAGCTTTTTTTAAAGTTAACCCCTGATTGGCCCAATGTGACAGTTGAAGTGGCGCCAACTATTGGCGAAAATTTTCCTAAACACCCTCATTAATCTATTAAATACTCTATTAGTACAAATGGTTAAATAACACAGATATACAATTTAGTATTATTAAGCGCCATGTTGGAATAACGTGGAACAGTTAATTGACGTTGAGCAACTTGCAATTTAACTATTTATCTTTATGATTTATAAACACATAAAATTATAAGTTAATATCTCAATAAACACAGTTACGAAATGATACAGATCATTTTAATATATACTAGCGTTTCGTCCCGGATTCGTCGTTTTTAAGACATGATTACATATATTCAAAATTTGAATTTACTCTACTATAATATGCATGTATTGTACTTATAAACTTTTCATAAGAAATGCCCTAAACGACGGTTAACACAGCATCAAAATCTATTGTGGACTTTAGAAGTTAAAAAACAAAAGGCTCGTCTGCCTAAAACAAACTAAAAAGAAAAATCCTATTTCTTTCTCTATCACTGTATAACAATACTAGCTGTACCTTGAGACTTCGCCTGCGCGAAAAATGGTATTGGTATTTAAGTAATATAACTTAGGAACTAAAACGATTTTCGGAATAAAAATATACATCCGTCTCCGGCACCGAATCTATATATATAAAAATTTTCATCGAAATCAGTTCAGCCACACACACACACGCGCGCACGGACGCACGCACCCTTGCACGCACGCACATACACACACATACTGCCGCATTTATAATAAAAGTAGGATCCATGACTATTTCCACTTAAACCCACAAACTTCTACCTAAAGTAAAATACTAATAATGCACAATCTGCATTAGTACAAGTCTTGTGATAGTACCGCACGCGTAGTCAACGCAACGGTACGCAAGCCAGGTAATTACTGATATCGGCAATTGAATATAAGTGCCTAATGTAATTTACCTACAGCGAGGTTTAAGCTATAAGATGCAAGATTAAAATGAAGGCTCGATGAAATGATTTGGTAAACTTCTTACAAAATATTATTGTAATTTTTGGTAATAATGTTGATATACCTTCTAGTTCACTCTCAACACGCATGTTCTAAATTTTATAGTAATTTGTGGTAAATGATGGTGGTGTTGAAACTAATAATTTAGATTTAAATACTATTTTAAACTCTGTATTTGACAAAAAAATGAAAGCATAACGGCTGCTGTGATTTGATTTCCCGCAGAAAAATGCTTTGTTTTGAGTCTGGGTACTTTTCGTATCAAAGTAAGGACATGTTGGCTATTATGGCGGCTTTATGAGAAGCTTTTTCATGCCCCGCTTAAAAAAACTTCTTTCCAATTCAGAACACTTCAAGGTTTTAACTTTTATGAACCGTTTGGCTTTACTTTTAAATTCCATTGTGATTGATGTCACTTTAGCAACCAAGTTTAAGGTTTATATTCTCTTCTTAGGAACAAACAAAAGGTATCTGATTGGGTAGAAGCGGGTACGTTCAACTAAATATATTTACACATGACGGACGTCCATCACAGACGTGTGGAACACGACGTCTCGGACGCGTCTCGTCCGGTGTAAGAATAGGGCTGCTGGCTAAAATGATGTGTTTTTTTATTTGCTTAATAACACACATATTATTTTAATAGCTAAGGTTCTTTCTTTTAAAACAGAGAACGGAGTTACATACATTCATAACTTAACACTTGTCTCCCATTAATGGGCTAAGCAGAGACTATAGAACGCCATTTGCTGTGATCCAAACATACCCCCTTTGCCTTTTCAACATTCATGAATCTTTTCATACACACGTCGGTTACGGGTGCTTGTATTTGTGCCCTATGTCAACACATCACCTATTTGGTCCGCGTATGTCCGTCTAGGGTGACCCCTACCATCTTTCTTAGACATTTCCACTCCTTCGTTATCCTACTTACCATTAGCGAAGAGTCACTTTTCCGAGGAGGGAAGCCGGTGGAACTAAAATCTTTTGAGTTTCGGATGGCTAGTTAGTCTTTGAGTAGACACGCAAGCAGTGATAGGTCTATGGTGGTCAGGACATATTTTAAAAGAGAAGCCGGCAGGAATCGTGTTATATGGACGCTTCGCCACTGACTTACATCCATCCTTTCCATTCCACATGTAGATAACGAAGATATAGGTAATTATGTACTTATATGATTACTTTTGATATTACTGACGTGCGATAAAGAAAAATATTGTAAGAAAACTTGAACTTTTTACCTTATTCTTTATTTCTTTAAGGCTAGAATTGCCAATCCGCCTTACGTAACTTGACTTATTTATTTTAGAAAACACTAAAAATCAAATCACCTCGCCAACCCTAAGCACCGGTCCATAGAATAAAACCAATGACTGGCCCGGTCCACCGCTAATTGAACTGAACTGACATCAAAGCGACCAGCGCGTCTATTTTAATTCACAATTACATGTATTTTATTTCAGCTATGTATGCAGTTAAACACTGAGTACACGAGACACTTTTAGTTGAGACACTTTTAGTTGCTTTGCTGTTAGTGTTAAAGTATGTGCATTCGTTGGAAATATATAAAAGATAAATAATTTATTTCAAAAAAAATAATATTATACATATTATACTTATTAATATTTATACATATATAACATAGCTTCACGCCATTTTTCGCCAATGGGGTAGGCAGATGTGTTTAACCACCCACGTTTCGTGTCATTTTTGAGTCCCATGTAACAGAGGATGAGCCTGTTGCCATATAACGGGCACAATTCCAGACTCCGGGATAATACTGAGAAGTTCTTGTCAGAAAAGCTAATATCACTTTACCCGACTCGGGGATCGAACTCGAGACCTCTGCGTGGTAATCCGTACACAGTTACACCGAACCACAGAGGCAGTCCACAGAGTTTTAATATTTATGAGCCTGTTAAACTTAGATAAACACATTATACAATACAAATAATCTAATATACCGTAGTATCTCTACAGCTGTACCCACCTGTGTAGTTTTATTTTTAAAGATCTTAATTTTACCTACTCCCTTGCAAAATAGACACTGAGCCATGAAGGATATTACAAATATAAAAATAACAGATTTACTGTAAATCCACACTTAGTTCAGAATGAATATCCAAAAAAATTGTCGTGTGTAGAAATCAAACTATATAGCTATAGCCATCTCACTGTGCCTGAAAAGCAGTCAATCAAATTATGATTTTTATTCGTTATAATAATTTATTCGCTTTAGAAACGATTTTATCTTGCAAACTTAATTTATATGAACAAGATCAGGTTTGCTATCCAAGCAGCAAATTAATGCCAGGTCAACACAATTCCATCACATAAAGTCGCCGGTCTGCAACTGCACTCATTTATATTTTATTTTCGTCTCATATGTCAGTTAGATGGACTATTTTTGGTTAAACACGTGGTGAGAGATAGAGGGTGATTGTGACTCAGACCATTTTGTTCTACATTATTTACTATGGCAACAACAAATAAACTTATTTTAATTAACAAAAATTTACGATTTTCGAGATTACAGACGACAGCTTTGGTGATTACCAAATTACCAAATGTTGATCAGATTTGATGTGACATGTTTTTGTTCTGAGAAAACATTTGTAGTAATTACAACATATAAACATTAAACTTAATTATAATGGAACTAGCTTCTCGTAGCGCAGTTTCAATCTTTTATTACTGCTCTGTTCCCGTCGCCAGTAGCGTGATGTTACTATAACATATACTCAAAAACTGGGCTATCAAACGCAAAAAGAATTATTAAATTCCGAATAGTAAATCCAAAGATTAGCGCGTTCAAACAAACAAACATACTCTGCCGCTTTAATGCTCGTAGTCAAAGATTTACAGACTAGTGAGGGTCACTGGATGAGTCGCTGATGTCCAAGCCAAGGAAGAAGAAGTGAAGGTATTCCTAATATGGTGTGTAGGTGCACAGGGAGGTTTAGTTGATATTTCAGTGGTCTATCATTCTATCAGGGTAAACATAACCTCGCTTTCTCGACAGGTGGCAATATACAAAAGAACTAGCGGATGTCACGCGGTTTCATTCGCGTGGTTCACGTTCCCGTGGGAGTACGAGGATAAAATATAGCCTATGTTACTCACTGATAATGTAACTTTCTAATAGTAAAAGAATTTTTGAAATCGGTCCAGTAGTTTTTACATTTAATCGTTGCATAGAAAAAATACAAATCTTTCCTCTTTATAATATTATTAATGTAGATAGTCTCTCTAAAAACAGTGATTGCTGGTATAAAACTATGTAATTAACGAACACAAAGTACACTCAGAATGAACAAATTAAGTATTATAAAATAGTAATCAAAGCCACAACCGTTAGTATCCAATATTTGCTTTATCCTAAAGGCACTCCCTCACCGCGAACATTCACTTGTTAGGTAACGTTTAGTATCTATTGCGAGTTTGTTTTAAGTTAACGCGATCGACATGTTTATGCCGTTCGATGCTTCGATTGGCCCACTCCAGGCTTAGAGCCAAACGCGGAAAACGTCTTGATTGCGTTAACGGAAAAAGAACTCACACATTTTGAGCATTACGTTACAAACTGCGTCTCTGACTGCGCGAGCTTTCACTTGTATTATAACATTCCAAATTCAAAATATTGCACATTGTATCGTCACAATGTGCATTGTAATGCTCGGTTCGCCAGGTGAATGCTCACAGTCAGGGAACACCTTAAGGTACTAAAACTCAAATTAAAAAAAAACCCGTTACCTTAATCAACTTTTGCAGTAAATACAAAATGAATAAATCGCGAAAAGTATACAAAAAACCGTTACTTAACAGTTAAGTCAAACAAACGTCTGTTTAACTGTTAATTAACACAACCGGGTGCGAACTTTGGACCGCGCTAATGTACGTGGAAAATTACATACAACTTGTGAAAGTCGGTGCAATGGTTACGGTACCCTTAGGGGGTTGGGGTTCGAAATAATCCAAGCATTATGACAATCTTAGTCATATGTACTACGTCCGTAAACATTATGGGTATAAAAAATCATAAAACTACTGCTTCGGTGAGAAATGCGTTTGCGTGCGACTTGTGCAAAAAGTTATTTATTTGATACGGGACAAATCTTTGTGTAACCTAATATGTGTCATTATGGCTATACAGTTTTTGTTTAAATAGAGTATGTTAGTACACTAGTTATGTAGGTAGTAGGTTGTATAGGTATTTTTTTAATAATTAATTAATTATTGTGACTTTAAGAACTTACATAATTACACAGAAACGAAGCAAATGTTTATGGCTCTTTGAAAGTTTTGTCGAAATTGAACAAACAACACACCACTGTTGAGAAAGCAAACAAAACAAATGTATTTGATATTTTCAGATACAAAACATAATTAACATTTTGTTTGTTTACAAATATGACAATTATTATATTTATCATGTACAAATGAGAATTAACTACAATGATAGAGAAAGCAATACTAACAGTGCAACAAATAAACACCACAACCTCTATAGCAATCTCGTTAAACCCTTACTTTGTCTCTATCCTTGTTTTTAATGGTACAAAAGAAAAAGACAAAACACAAAGTAACATTAACATAATACTCCTATAAGACGTGGTGGTAGAGGCCCCACTAAGCTACAAACAAAACATGTAACTTCTTGCAAATCTAAACTAATTATAAAAATAAAAGATTTGGATTTAAGAATAAAAGATTTGACTGGTCTGTTGGTGTAGTGGTTAATGACTCTGATTGCCAAGCCGGAAATCGTGGGTTCGATTCCCACCCAGGACAAATCTTTGTGTGATGAGCATGATTGTTTGTTCTGTGTCTATAATATGTATGCATTTACAAAAAAAAGGTATATATAAGTAGTATATCAGTTGTTTAGTACCCATAACACAAGCAAATATAATTGCTTAATTTGGGGCTAAATGGCGCTGTGTGCATGTGGTAGAATATTATTATTATATTACTATTTTTATATATTTGTTACTTTGTTCGTTCCAATTTCACTCAAGCTCTAATTAACCGATTTAAAAAATTCTTTCACCTTTAGAATAGGAAGCCTAAAATAGGCTATATTTAATTATGTTTAACATATTTTTTCAATCATTTTCAAAATTTCAATAATTAAGGCGCCTTTGTAAATCTGAATGATGTAATTCGACACTATGGCAATGATATTTGCCGTAGTATACCAAAGCGAAGCGAGGGCGGACATCTAGTGCATTATTTTTTATTTTTTTTATTTTTATGCTGACATTGGCAGACGAGAGAACAGCCCACGTGATGGTAGGTGGTAACTGTCGCTCATGGACGACTCAGAGTGCAAAGACGGCGAAGCCGCTGCGTACCGTGAAGGGAGTGGGATAGATGAAAGGATCGAGAGAGGTGAGGAAAAAGGAAAGGGGAGAAATTAGGCCTCTATTAATAAACTTTGTATACTCCAATATACCACCCGCCAGTAAGTGTCAATCTTGGCATGGCATACATTTAATATTCAATCCAGTATTACCTTGTCGTTCAATGTGACCAGGGGGTGCATTTACCAGTTTAATTAAAATACGTAGTCAATTTACCATACTAGTTGGAACTAAATAATTGAAATCCTCTTTTTCTTTTTTTAATCTTAGTATTATATTAATGAGTTAATTTGTAATAATTACTTTGTATGGTTCTTTGGTTGCGTTGAGTGTTTAAATTGTAACTCATTCAAATAACTGTAATTATCTGGCGATTGAAAAGAGTGGCGTGAGTTTATTGCCAGTTCTTCTCACAGCTCTACCTCGTCAGCGAACTGGCTGTAGGTCAATTGGCTGACAAAATGTAATGTTGACTTTTCATAAGCATCATACTTTATGATCTAAATGAAATAAATGCTTTGACTTTGACTTTGATATGATCAGATCTGGAACCATCGGTCAAAATGACTCAACGTTTGATCTCTTGTAGATGTTAGTTTGTCTTTCATGTACGTTGTTTATAATTAGAGCTTAGCTGACTCAATATGACTGACTGCGGTGAAATTAAGTAAGTATTCTTTGGTGTAAGTAAAGATGCTTGATGATGCCTAGGTATCGGCTCAGGTTAACAGATTTATATAGCACTACGTAGTAATAGTAGATTCTTAGCCTAGGGTTGAAAAGAATCAATTCCCGAGGTAGTTACGAGCGGCTATAGTCCGAGTAGGAATTAATTCTTTTACCCGTGGCATACACTCTACTTTTCATTTAGAATATGAGGAAAATGAAACTAGTTGTTTATCTAAACTATTTGTTGATAATAATATATTAGTAGTACCTATTTAAAATTAATAGTCAAATTAGGACAATTCGTGAACTTAAAAAGATTTTCTATGGCACAATTTGCCTCGTCTGTAATGGAATCTGGTGTCAATATCTCGCTTGAACTCATATAATATGTATTCAAATCTTAGCATAAAATGCCGGCACAGTCAACACAAATTGGCGGGATACTAAAATCTGTTGTGACTCACAACAGATTTTAGTATCCCGCCAATTTGTGTTGACTTTTTAAATTTTAAATATGGAACTCGCCGCTCGCCGCGTAATTGTCGCGGCACTAGCGGCTTATTCCGCTCAAAGAAGTTTGCGCTAAATTCACACTGGCTGTTTAGAAAGTCATGCATGACATTTTTTAAATTGGTTTCTTTTTACATAAAACTCTTCACAGCTGACAGCAGTTCTATTTTTAAAGTTCATTACGGCCCGAGGGTCGGGATGAATTTGTATGAGTTTTTCCTCCCTATGAAAGGAAAGAAGCATCTTCCACCCAATAATCAAATCAAAACAACATTACTTTCCGAATATGAGAAATGAAAAATACATTTATTCACAGTTACAATGACAATATAAAAAAAAAATATTTTTAGAAAAAAATATGAAAACCAACTTCAAACAATACCTACATGTTCAATCCTTAACTAAAAAGTAGAAAATAATATTATAATTACTTCATAGCAAAGAACATTAAAGGGGAATCAACGCAATCCTTGATACCTATAATACTTTATTATTTATAGTTTTTATTCAGTTATTCTGAAGTCGGTGCCAGCCAGGCAGGATCATAATGACACTCGCAAATGAGACAGCGCCGCGCCGTTTAAAAGGAAGTGGGGACGAGAGGTAAGATTGTAAATAGAGATATAAAGTCCTTGTCAACACTTTTGCTGATCGCTAAACCCTAAAGCCCCGAAAATCACAAATCAAAACAAAAAAGTGATGATCTACCAGCAATAAAGAATCATCAAAAATCATAATTTAACTGACCGAGCAATCGCTTAACAGATATACAAAAAATAAACAGTGGTGCTGTAAAGGCAGGTTCAAGGCCGCCCGTTGCTGTTGTAATTTCTCACGACCATAAGACCTCCAACTTGGCTTAACGACTACCAAATTATAGTGATAACCATAGTCCACTGCTTCTAAAGAATGAAGACGCTGAAAATGTAATGGTGACCCATCCAGGGCCACTTCGTTTCTAACAAAAAATTAATTTTGAAAATCACTTCGCTCTTGTAGCATGGACATGTCAATGTCAGAAACTTCGTCGCAAAAGACATCGACGTGTTGCTTTACACGTCTTCACTCCTTGCATACGTTTTGTTACAAAATATAAAATTGAAGCCAAACCACTAAACCATTCTTTATAAAAAAAAACATGGGAGCCGATTTCAGACTATACCCTTTCAAATAAAAGAAGAATTTTCCTAATTGGTTTATAAATAACCAAGTTCTGTTGTAACAAACATACAACTACTAAACCATTTCTAATAATAAAAAAATGGGACCAATTTCAGAGTATACCCTCTCAAAAAAAAAAATCGGTTCATAAATGACCGAGATATGAGGTAACAGACCCGAATTGATAAAAATAAAAATAACAAAGCTTAAATATAATTCACTTTATTTTGCTTCAAATTTATAATTTTTTTTTTTTAAATTATAGCCTACCAAAGTGACTCCACCCCGCCTAATGGTAAGCAGTCAGTGGAATCCAGAAGTGGCGGCCACCATACCAAAAGCCATCGTCCTAAACTGCCGGCATGGTGGTCTCCACTATGGCGGCTGGGAATGGGGTTAGGGAAAAGAAACGCGGGAGGTGAGGAAAGAGGAAAGGGGGGAAATGGGGCCTCCGGCGCTCTCACTCACCGAACGAAACGCAGTAGGGGTAGTACTTCCCCGGACGATCCGGCCCATTCATGCTGAAATCAGCGTGGTTCTACTACCGTAATCTATACATATAATAAAAATGTAACCGATCGCTGTCTGTACATGGAAGATATATGAGAAAAAAATTACTGGGGCCTTTATCAACGCAAATAGAACCCAAAACAATGATTATTACAATTTTTGTCTGTTTGTCTGTTTGTCTGTTAGTCTGTTTGTCTGTTTGTCTGTTTGTCTGTTTGTCTGTGCGTTTGTTCACGCTAATCTCAGAAACGGCTTATCCGATTTAGATATGGTTTTACTATACTAATACATTGTGGTAAGCTTCACTTAACATTTAGTGTTTCAAGTCAATCGGTTCATAAATAAAAAAGTTATGCCAATTTAAAGAATCACGTCGAACATTTGTTATTTTACTACGAAACCTGATAGAAACAGAGACTTTAACAGGTTACGGAATAGCTGATAGCGTTTTTATTTTTCGGATTCACAAACAATCTTCCGTTTAGTTTTAAAGAGTCCAGTTTCCAGTGAGCCTATGTTTCGCGATGACAATTAATAAAGCCCAAGGTCAGACACAACTAAAAGTTGTGGGCGTGGATCTAAGTATTAGCTGTGTTTCGCACGGTCAGCTTTATGTGGCTCTATCACGTGTTAGCATTCCTAGCAGCCTGTATGCTTTGATCCCCGATGGCTATACGTCTAATCCATACATCCATACATCCATACATATTATATGAGGCTTTGTCCTGACTGACTTACTGACTAACAGACAACGCACAGTCTAAACTGCTGGTTGTAGTGACTTGAAATTTGGAGGGTGTGTTTGTCTAAATGTCTAGAGGTTGTACTGAAAAAGGGTTTTTTAAAATTTAATTCCTAAGTGTGTGAAAAGGGAAATAAGAAATAAAGAAATAAGAACATTTATTTGCTCAGAGTACAGGTGAAACCAGGTGGCTTAATGGTAATAAAAGGGATGAAATCGATTGTATGAATCTTCTTCATTTTTTAACTTACCGTTTTGTAATTTTGTTTTGGAATACTTCTATTTAAATAAAAAATATCCTTATAATTTTATTTTAACAGGGGTGGATTTAGAAAATTTTGAAATTAGGGATGAAATATTCTATATAAAAATCTTTAGCTTTTGAAGCTAGCGACTTGAAATTTACAGGGAGGGGGAGGAAGGGAAAGGAGGGAAGAAAATGAGGGAGAAAAAGGAGGAATTGAGGAGAAGGAGAAAGAGAGGGGAAAGTGAGAGGGAAGTGATGGGGGAGTGAGAGGAAAGAGATGGGGAAGTGAGGGGGAAGTGAAGAGGAAGTGTGGGGGAAATGCGGGAGAAGTGAGGGGAAAGTCAGGAAGAAGTCAGAGGGAAGTCAGGGGAAAGCCAGGGAGAAGTGATGGGAAAGTGAGGGGAATGTTAGAGGAAAGTAAGAGGAAAGTGAGAAGAAGTGAGGGGAAAGTGAGGGGGAATTGAGGGGGAAGTAAGGTGGTGAGAGGGCAGTGAGGGGAAGTGAGAGGGAAGTGAGGGGGCGAGTGAGGGGAAGTGAGGGGGAGTGAGGGTCGAGTGAGGGGTGAATAAGGGGAAAATGAGAGGAAAGTGAGGAGTAAGTGAGGGAGAAGTGAGGGAGACAGTAGAGGAAGGGAGAGGGAAGGGAGGGGGAAGGAACGCGCAAAAAAGGAGTTCTCGAATGGTGGAAAAAGGGAGGGGGAGAGATAGGAAGCGATAGGAAGGGAGAGGAAAGGAGGAAAAGAAAGGAGAAGGAAGAGAGAAGAGAGGGGAAAACGAGGAGGCAAGGTAGAGGGAAGTGGAGGAAAGGGCAAGAGATGCTGGAGGAGGGGCAAGGGATGCTGAAGGAAGTGAAGAGGAGAAGGGGGAGGGGAGGAGAGGAAGGAGGAAACTGTGGAGAATGGAGAAAAAGTGCAATAGGGAAGAAGGGGAAGGGGAAAGTTATTGTAGTAAAAATTTGCCTTTGTGTATTGTTTTTACGAGGGATATCTTTAGGTAGGTGAAAGAGGATTTGTATGAATGGGAGATTAAAAATAGTATGAAAAACAGTATTTAAACAATATAAAAATGCTATCTATATACATAAAAGCAAAAGGTCACTCACTCACTTCACTCACGAAATCTCAGAAACAACAAGTGCTAGGAATCTCAAACTTTGCATAGTCGTTCCTATTAGGATATAGGTGCTCACTTAGACAGAATTTTGCGAAATCCATCCCCTAAGGGGTATAAAGGGGTGGCAAAGTTTGTATAAAATTTCTATAGTTTTTATAGTAGGATTACCAAATTACTTAGAAAATACTCTTTTTTTATTATTCAGCAACCCCCCTTATTAAATGGGCAAATAAGAGTCACAAGTTTGTGTGAAAGGGGTTTGTTAGGTTTAGCGGTAGCGGGTTTAAACTGGATTCGCCATAGAGACGGATAATACTGATACAATGTACGATTGCCATAAAATCAGGCACGCAATATTCTCATAGAGGCACCCATCTGAATTTTCACGCGAACGAAGTCGCGGGCAACAGCTAGTATATAATAATAATTTATTAATTTACTTATTCCTATATTAAAAATAAAACTGATTGTAAATTATAATTAAATGTAATGTCACTTGAAACCTTTGAACCTCTTGTTACAAAACAAATTGTTTTCTGCGAAAGCTTAATCCGTTCTAATCTGTTAAATCCTCGTTTTATTACAAGACAAGCGACCCGCCCCGATTTGCTAATATTTTTTTTTATTATAACTTTCTTCGCTTTTCTCTACTATAATATGCATACTAGCTTTTCGCAGCGCGGTTTCATCCGCGTCTGTGGTTACTGCTCTGCTACCGTCGCCAATAGCGTGATGTTACATAGCCTATAACCTTCTCCAAGAACAGTGCTATCATACGCGACAAGAATGATTCAAATCCGACCAGTGTTCCAGAGCTTATATTCAATGAAAAGTTAGCAAAAAGCTGAGCTATGACCATTTTTGTTTCTGACCTGTTATTATGTTGTTTTAATGTTTGAGAATTTTAAAATTTTGTTTGTTCTTTCTTTCAGAGATAAAAATTTTAAATCACGAAATATAATATAACAGTTTGCCAAAAGAAGTGAAAGAGTGCGACACTATCAGTAAATTTAAAATTAAACTGCGAGAATTTGTAAAAAATAAAATATGATCCCCCAGAGACAAAGTATTATCTAAGTTAATTTTAAGTATTTTGTATCTCATTTTAAGTGAACTTTGTATGTTCTTAAGAGAAATAAATTTCTTTAAACCTAAATATGACACTAAATTACGACGTCACCACTCATGACGCGTAAACCCTCTTAAATAATATTAGTGGTACGATTTAACGATAGAGATTATCTTGCTCTTTTATTAATTGAATTTATAAAATCTTACTGAATCCAATCTTTTATTCCACAAACGGCACAAATATGGCGGCGGCGTTGACGTTTTTTAACTAAGACCATGGCTTATCAGCAAATGAACGAGACCCACGCCTTTACTCGCACTAGCGCTAGCAAATCTTGGTGCAGCAAGTGTAGATGGTTATGCAGGGGCAGCAACAGCCACCACAACATCCACCACAGCAACTACCACCACTGCAACACATTATGACGAGTACGTTTTGAAATCAAATCAGCAACGCTAAACACTTTAAGATGTGGAATAAATTTTGGGATTAGATTAGTACGGTAGTAGATCCACGCTGATTTCAGCATGAATGGGCCGGATCGTCCGGGGTAGTACTACCCTCTCATAGAAGATCGACTTAAGAGTAGTAGTATCCGTACTACTGCGTTTCGTTCGGTGAGTGAGAGCGCCGGAGGCCCAATTTCCCCCCTTTTCTCTTTCCTCAGCTCCCTCATTCCCTTCCCCTAACCCCATTCCCAGCCGCCATAGTGGAGGCCACCATACCAGCAGTTTATGACGATGGCTTTTGGTATAGTAGCCGCCACTTCTGGATTCCACTGACTGCTTACCATCAGGCGGGGTGGAGTCACTTTGGTAGGCTATAATATAAAAAAAAAAAAAAAAGTTTCGAAACTAGTTCTTTTTTTTCCTTTTTACTATTACTGTATTTAAACTAGTATATCACTCGAGCAATTTAAATCTGTAAATAGAGTTTTTACTATATCGTAACATTAACGAGAATATTTGCGATATCCCGCCCGCGGCCCCGGGAGGTCTGAGGCCGACGAGGCCTTTCGTTAGTTTCAAATATTTAACGAGAACATCTTTGGGTTTACATTCATGTTATCTTTTACCCGAAATGTACAGACAGCATAAAAAAATATAGTTTTAGGTCATTTTTTATTAGATGCCATGAACAAAAAAGGAGGGTGTGTTCAAATGACGGCATACAGAAGTCAATGAAAGAGAAAAATATTTTTAACCGCCGCCAATGACACTGGGTCATATTGACTGGTGTGACTTCAAACCGCCATGTTTATATTTTACGTGCTTTATGGTTTCAAACGAAAAATATATAATCAGAACATAATTTATTAACATTTGACAAATTATTACTACCAATAGCCTTGACGAGTTAGTTCTTTCTGCAGACTTGTCCAATCAGAACCTTTACACGCTTTGGCGA
Source organism: Parascotia fuliginaria (assembly GCA_963082885.1). Taxonomy (NCBI): domain Eukaryota; kingdom Metazoa; phylum Arthropoda; class Insecta; order Lepidoptera; family Erebidae; genus Parascotia; species Parascotia fuliginaria. The sequence goes on along the minus strand of OY720198.1, from coordinate 8,741,915 downwards.
AACGAAACTTAACTAGTACTTGACGAATTTAAACAAAAATGGGTCATAAAAATCGCTTGACGAGTTGAAACAATTTTCAGATTAACCTAACATTTATAGAACGTTATTACGTCAAAAATAAGCCCGAAGAGGTCTATGTCCAGCGATATTTAAAAGAAAAAAAAGATTAAATTTTCTCTGCTAACCGTACAAATTAAGAGTTTACAAGTTTTGTGCTAGTACACTTGATTAGATGTCCATTTTGTAGAACCTTCTCTAATGATGAGAGGTCTAATGATGCAACATGAATAACACTTAGGGTACCTACAACGTACAACCTATAGGCTGTGTAGGTATATATTTTTACTTTGAAGGTAGACAGAGTAGTGTTTTTTTTTATTAGCCTACCAAAGTGACTCCACCCCGCCTGATGGTAAGCAGTCAGTGGAATCTAGAAGTGGTGGCCATCATACCATCTTCTTAAACTGCTGGTATTTACTAATTCTATGGCGGCTGGGAATGGGGTTGAGGGGAAGGGAATGAGGGAGGTGAGGAAAGAGGAAGAGGGAAAAAATTGGGCCTCCGGCGCACTCACTCACCGAGCGAAACGCAGTAGTACGGATACTACTACTCTTACGTCGATCTTCTATGAGAGGGTAGTACTTCCTCGGATGATCCGGCCATTCATGCTGAAACCAGCGTGGCTCTACTAGTGATACTGTCCTCAAATAAATTCTGAGTTAAATAAGCGGTGGGCACCACTTTTTTATACATAACTTATGTAGAAAACAAGCAAACGGCCCACCAGATTGTAAATGTGTAAAAAATAAACTATGGACATAAGTTTGTTCTCAAGCATTGCACGGTTAAGAAAACAATCAAATTGATAACTATTGTGAAGTGAATGAAGAAAGGAATGAAGGATTAGGAATAGGAAAAGAACCGGAGATAATTATTCACGGTAGAAGATCCACGCTGGTTTCAGCATGAATGGGCCGAATCGACCGGGAAAGTGCTACCCTCTCATACCATTGCGTTTCGTTCGGTGAGTGAGAGTCCCGGAGGCCCAATTTCTCCTTTTCCTTATTCCTCACCTCCCTCAATCCTTTTACCTACCCCACTCCCTTCACTGTAGGCAGCGGTTTTCTAGAGTCCCTGGCATTGCAGGAGCAATGCTTGGGACTCTGAGTCGTCCATGAGCGACAGTTACTACTTACTATCACATGGGTTGTTTGCTCGTCGGGCCCTATAGGCAATAAAAAAAAATAAAAAAAAATATTGCAATTACTTCGTTGTTTTTACTCATCGTATGAAAACTAATACTTTACATCTAATCGTTCAGAGGATAGTTCGTCTTCAGTCTATTCATTCCAGCATTTGTAAAGGTTTTTTAGTTAGACGTAGGCTATGTCATACAGTCAAACCTAAACTAGACGAAGTCAGAGCGTAATAATATAGCGCAAAAGATTCGAAGAATCAAATCCTGACCTACTAAAAAGGGCCTATAAAATTTTAAATCGAAATTTTACTGTCTTTGGAAAACGGATCTTCGCAAAGCTTTAGATACTTAAATAAACAACTAAATAAGACACGTCCTATTTAATAATTTAAAGCAACTTTCAAGTTTAAAACTTTTACAAGAATCCAGGAATAGCTGTTAACCCTACCCTCGCTGCTCGTTAAAATATTACCCTTTTGTAATGGCACCCTTGGAGTGAAGGGTTAAATATTCACCAGCGATTAAGGGTACGCTAAGAAATTCACTTGAAATATATTGCGTAGAAAAAGTAGCACACACAGACATACATATACCTACAGCCACGTACGTCATACCTACACTTAATGGCGTTATATTGTAAAAAGTGTAGTTATTATTATATTTAGTACAGTAATTTATTATCATCATCTTCATATCAGCCAAAAGACATCCACTGTTGTACATAGGCCTCGCCCAATTTTCGCTACCGCGCCGCGGCCGGTCGTGAACCGCCCTCATCCATCGGTTGCCCGCCACCCTACATTAAACAGTTGACATTGATTTTATTTTGAATGACCTAGTTTAGGAGTCTGAGTTTGTGCCATTGGATGCCTTAACCCCTGAGTTAAAGCACCTGCTTTGTAAGCACGAGGTCGTGGGTAAACCGGGCAAGTGCTAATGTACTGTATCTTTTTAAAATTCATATGTAGATACTCTCTGAACTCAGGACATCGCTGATTTACGGTGAAGGAAAACATCGTGAGGAACCTGGACTTGTATCAAAAAGTCTAAAATCGCCAACCCGCCTTGAGCTTGCGTGGCTATCAATGCTCATACCGTCTCTAAGAAAAGAGGCCTTTTCCTACAATGAGATAATAACCGGTTGGTTGATGGTGTGGTGCAATGATAGTATGCGCAACTGTAAGTTAAAGTTAGGGGATCGAATCCACACGGGACAAAATTTTGTGTGGTCTTTAAATATTTGTTTCGAGTCACACACTTGCGGCCATTCTTAATACCTATCTATATTAATTTCAAAGAGCCCGTATGACTTGTTTCCTAGTGATAGTTGTGTTCAAAAGGATAAAAAACTCGCTGCACAGTATACACTCTCCCTAGTGTAACGTTCGTATACTCGTAATAAGGAGTCGGTATTCAAAGAAAGGAGATTCAAACTTATTGGCTCAATCTTCCAGCCCAAGGGATGTACGTGTGAAGTAGATATATCAGGCAATATCACGGACACACTGCTGAAGTAGGGCTGGCAACCTCAACATATTAAGATTGGCAAAAAAGGAGCTGGAAGTGGAAATTGAACCGTCTTCTTTCAGTTTCAAGTTTTGGATTTTGTTACTACCCTATCAGAAAACTTACGATACTTTAGAATAACTAGAAACACCTATCACAGGGTGACGGTATTTCCACTATCGAAAAAGTTCGATTTGTGAGCAATGGGTAGAGATTGTGTGGTTGAACGTAGACTAAATCCCTAAAAACTTATCGCTGCTACCGCTCTTTTAAACAATGTTTGTTTTCATTACTTGTATTATTTACTTGTTAAACTTTCATATTACACTTTCATCATCGTACCAGGCAGGTAAAATATATCCTTTGAAATATCACTCGTATCTTTATCTCGCGGCATGTCTCATTTTATAGAACCAAATCAAATCATTTTTTCTTCAACAAGTCCTGTTTCGCGGGAGACTTTACAAACATACAATTAACGGACACAAACTATACCCAGACTCGGAACAAATATTTATGGATCACACAAAGTTTTGTTCTGTGTGGGGATCGAATCCACAACCTCGTCCACAGCAGTCGCTTGCGCTCCCACTGCGCCACGGTGGCAGTAAATATATATTTATTGTTTCACAATAATTACATAGGTTGTAGCCCCAGATCCTACACTAAGATTCCCTGTGTTGTAGGACCTAGTCTCTTTCATATACAATATCAAAAGTCAACACAGAATCAAAAGCGTGTTTCTTACAAAATTCGAATAAGAAACAGCCCTAAGCATCCAACCACGTCGTGACCCAAAGGACATTTCCTTTTATTAAAATTTCAGGCATCCCTTACCAACTGTCCGAGACAAACTTACAAATACACTCCGCCACTCTTTAACTGCAGTAAGTCTCTTTGATAAAGTCATTTATTAACTGCAACAATAACATTGTCGGTACGTGGATGGTTTGTCAATAGGGTAGATTTCACCAATAATTTGATACTTTTGACGATAAAACGTTGGAAAAGAGACTGGTATATATTTTACAGAAAATTTGGAAGTTGTTAATGTAATTTTTTGTTATAGAAACATTTTTATATAATGGCTTTCCAGAATAAATTGACTGAGCCTGATGGAAAGCAGTCGAGTACATAAATCTATTCCAATTACGAAAATAGTAAATTGTTAAGGTAAACTTTACTTATGACGACCATATTATGCCTCATAGACTGCCTCTGTGGTTTGGTGGTACTGTGTATGGACTGCCACGCAGAGGTCGCGGGTTCGATTCCCGCTCAGTGCAAATATTTGTGTGCATGAACATGTCTATTTGCATTGGTCTGGGTGTTTCTATGTATAATATGTATGTATTTACAAAAAAAAAAAAAAAAAGTATTTAAGTATGTATATCCGCATTCTAGAACCCATAATACAAGCATATAATATGCTTACTTTGGGTCTAGATGGCGTTGTGTGTAGTTGTTGAAATATTATTGTTGAAATATTATTAAATATTATTATTATGGTGGGATGCTTTTTCACGTAGATAACAGTACTTATACGCTAGTGAAGAATACCTGGTATTAGTTGTCCGACATCTTTAAATCATAAACCAATTTTTAGATAGTTTGTGGTCGTTGTTTTACTGCCTGTTCCTGAGTCGTCCATGAGCGACAGTTACCACTTATCATCAGGTGGACTGTTAGCTCGTCTGCCATTGTCGGCAATAAAAAAGAACATGTCTAAAATCTGTAACTTTTTTTATTTGAGAACAACTTTACATACGTAAGCCTTAACCTTCATTTTAATTTTTAAAGCATACAACACTAAAAAATTCACATATGAATTTGTGATATTACATTCTACGACAAGAATATGCCCAATTCTCCGCCGCCATTTTATGATATAAAATAGATGAAAAAAACCTCTCTGTATGTGGAAGTCATATCACGTATCGCGGAGATATTTCTATAATAACAGAGCTGCGTGTGATTATTTGCGACCCCATCTCGTGCGAGTACCTTACTTGTATACTAATATTTATTATTACCTACGAGAGCTTTGTTTAAAAAAATATAAGTACAGAAAAGTGAGTAGATTTTAAAAGAAAACTCAGTTTTCTTTTACAATAAGTTCAAATATTTTTTTTTTGTTGCGGCAACATTGGAATTAATATTGACACCAATGGCAGATATTGAATGAAAGAGGGTCAATGCGTCTTTTGCTACTACGATATTTTAATTAATTTTATCCTATTTTGTCTAGTAGTCAAATTATCATCGAGAGGACTAAATGCCGGCAAAATGAGCTCCTCGTCGAGGTTTTCCCGAGAGACTACAACATGAACTTCTTCAAGAAAGGAGTTAAAAGGTTTTTAACAGGGTCGATGTCGATGATGCTCCTGGTGTTACAAGCGTCCATAGGCTACGGTAACTGCTTACCATCAGGCGGGCCGTATGCTTGTTTGTCACCTTAATCGTATAAAGAAAAAATAGACATTCGTCGGCTCAGTTGCCATAATTAAAAAATAACTCTTTTCTCAATGTTACTCAGTAGTGTGTCGTACCTATTTTATTATACGTAAATGGAACATAGCTTGGACCTTGAAAATCTTCGCAATTCATTCCTTAACTTTATCGGAAGAGAAAAAAAAAGATAATATTTGACAGCTGTTTATGCTTAGCTCGGTGCTTAACGGTAACATAGAACTTAAAAGAGTTGTAGTGAAAAAATTATAATATAATAATTAAACCTTGACTTTTATTTAACAAGAAACTTACAATATCTTCTTTCTTTCTTTCTTTCTTTCATCTCAATTTGCGAAAAAAGATAGTACTAGCCAGACTCGGAACAACTACTTACCTACAGGTAATACACTCTTCTTCTTCTTCTCTTTTTTTTTTGGCAACAGAGCCGACGATTGTGTCAGCTATTTCTGCCAGCGTCAAGTTTAGAATAATATTCTTGTTGATGATATTAATGGTATATTACAATGATATAAAATAGAAAAAATGTGGATGAAATTAAATGACAACCATCTTCCGTTCAAACAAAAGATGGACCGGTTATACACTCAATTGTTTATGTCCGAAAGTGCTTAGGTATATGACTATAATATGACGTCGAACTTATATCTCCTACTATCAAACTGATCTAGATATCCGACATAATTATAATTACGTTCATTTATTTAGAAAGTTATGCATTAACAGTTATGTCCTTAATACGACGAGTTTTCTTAAGAAAACTGCGGAAAAGCCTCGAGCGACATAGTTGGTGAGAAAGTGATAGCTAAGGATGATCTTAATCTTAAGCTGATGCAACTAGGGCGGATTATTTACATACTAATGTTCAGGCATCGTCTGAGAGGATTTTTAGGTCAACTTGAAATAGAACTTGTAACGATTATGTAATTCACGCTGGTTTTTATTTGAACTTTACATTTATTATTGTCACTGCCGTTAGACATCAATTGCCTTAAATTTGCCAGACTTTGCCTCCATATTATTGCGTTGCCATGACGACAGAACCAAACTAACTTACTAAACTTAACTAAAGTAATAATAAATTGAAGTTATTAAAATTAATCTACCAACATTTTTTGTGTAAATATAAATTACTGTAAAACATAGTAAATGCATCATATCAATTAACAATAAAATTATAACGTCTACTTTGATAATTTATTAATTTTAATTTTAATTATGGTATAAATTCTTAAATGTATATGATAATCAAGGCAATGTGTACGAATCATAACACGATTATAATCGTCTTACTAATATCTATAGAAGTAGAATAATCTAAGAGATTTATCAATCGGAAACTTAGATAAAGCAGTTAAACGCTCTAAACGAACAGACATGTAAATAGGTAATAGGGTAGGTTGTAGGAATATAAAGACAAGTGTATATTTGACTGGCCTGTTGGTCTAGTGGTTAGTGACCCTGACTGCAAAGCCGGAGGTCGTGGGTTCGATTCCCACCCAGGACAAACCTTTGTGTGATGAGCATGATTATTTGTTCTGTGTCTGGGTGTAATTTATCTATAATATGTATGTATTTACAAAAAAAAAAAGTATATAAGTAGTATATCAGTTGTTTAGTACCCATAACACAAGCAAATATAATTGCTTAATTTGGGGCTAAATGGCGCTGTGTGCATGTGGTAGAATATTATATTATTATATTATATATAAAGTAGGTTTTAACTTCACATCGTTCGTGGTGCGGGCTCCAACTCCACAGTTGGAGACCTACCCCAACCAGGAGTTCTGGCCGAAGGGTGTCGTACATCGTCGTTTCCGCGGCCAGGTACTTGACACTCCGTAGAACACGACGCCGCCGATCTCGTGATAGTAGTTTTTAAATTTATTTTTAAATTTAAGTAAGTACTTATTTAAAATATGTATTAGTTTATTGTTTTTTTTATTTATGTATTGAAATGATATGGGCCCGAGATGCCTGAAATGTGAAAAATTAATTTGTCTAACAAGACCAAAAGATATTGATGTGGCTCAGTAGGTTTGTTATTCATAGGTTTAGTATCCACCGCTTTTAGTACTGCTTAGATCTTTTTCAGCTTTACTATTGTCTTTTTCATCACACAAAATGTCTGATTTTTCAACAAATATCATACAAAGACAAGTCCGAACGCTAGAATCCAATATCCAAAAGCCAACGATGCAGGGTCCATCCCCAAATCTCCGATACTGTTATAGGTCCCTCGAGACGAGGGGAAAGTCTTTTGCCATTTACCGGAACTATTGCAATGAAACAAGGTGTGAATGTGGATATATAGCATACTAGCTTTCTGCGGCACGGTTGCATCCGCGTGTTTGGTTACTGCTCTGCTCCCGTCGCCAGTAGCGTGATGTTACATAGTCTATAACCTTCCCCGAGAACTGGGCTATCATACGCAAAAAGAATTTTTCAAATCCGACTGGTAGTTAGTAACAAACAAACAAATTGTTCTGTTTTATATATTAGTATAGATTTGCTATCTCACTAACATAAAGGGGGCCACAACCTCTAATACCAATCCTATTATAGCATTACATTGTCTCTATACTTGTTTTTAAAGGTACAAAAGAAAAAGACAAAACACAGTAACATTAAAATAATACTGCTCTGTGACGTGGTGGTATGCCCCCTGAACTTTCGTGGTTAAAGTATTCGAATCAACTCAACTTAAAATGTACAGGATTTCTTTTTGCCAATAAATGCTATTGCCACAAGTAATGAACAGTCTATTTAATAGTAAGGCCGGTATGACATCATCGTATATAAATCATAAAAATATGATTTCATATCTGTCAAATTCTATGATCATAGTTATATAATGACGTACGATCATACTTCTATAATATAAAAATGAATCGCTGAATGTGTTGCTAAGCGCAAATCTCGAGAGCAGCTGAACCGATTTCGCTAATTCTTTTTTTATAAAATGTCTTAAAGTATGAGGATACTACAGTACTACGTTTACGCTAGTGTCACAGTCTATTGAGATTCATTTTGACAGCTAGCGTACAAATAGGATCATAGCAACACACTAGCACATTCTATTTACATAACTAATTCAGTACATCTTGACAAAGATATAAAACATTAAAACGGTCGTATAGTTTAGTTTTGTTTACTTTACGACTTTGTTCCTTGGGGTTTAAATAAAGTTATCTAAACCGAAACCCTTATTTCTAAAAACTAAGTTTTATTATGTAAACTTTTAATTTATTTTTAACGAGCTTTTCGCAGCGCGGTTACACCCACGTTAAGTTACATCTTTAGTTCGGTACTGCTCGGTACTGCTTTGTTCCCGTCGCCAGTAGCGTGATGATACATAGGAAGTTTTATTATGCAAAGAGACTTATTGAAATCTGACTGGTAGTTCCAGAGATTAGTGCGTACAAACAAACAAACTCTTCCGGTTTATATAATAGTTTATATTTTACTTACCACAATTTACTGTTTGTAACATAAATAACCTATTAATTTATATTAATGATTTTTAAATGACACCTAAGTTTAATGACTGGCAGTAGTGAGGGACGAATGTGAAAGCGAAGACTAATTATGAACGTGTTCGTGTGGAAGTAATGTTGGTACGAATAAAAGTTCTTTTTAACTACGCCTAAACTACTTTAATATGATTCTGCAGTATTTTTTTTCTTGTATTTTGACAACGACCAATAAAAGTCACAGAAGTTAGTTAAAAGTTATAACTTAGGTCGTTATTAGACTATCATAGAAATATGATCATAGATGTGTGAGTCATTTTTAAATGAAGAACAATGATGGTATATGAACTACGTGTGATTCATATTGTCTATGATCATATTAGGGGATCCTTCTTGACAGCTAGCGTACAAATAGGATTATCCTCAGCACACTAGCACAGTCTTTATAGCAATTTTTATTTTTGTCTTATCGTGTAACAAGTAGACCAACACCGTAGTTAAATATTGAATAATGAATATCGTTAAATAAAATATTGTAGTTTTGAAGGTATTTAGAAGTAATAAATTATAAAATTAATTATCTTTCTATGGACTTCAAAAATCATACTTTTATTGTGTTTTACCGCATCCCGATGGGTACTACCGTAATATTAATTTACTTAAGAATACCGCTGCCTACTTCTATATGCCATTATTTTAAAGCAGTAGTTGTTCGATGGGGCGGCGAAATATTTTAAATGATATTAATTGGACATCTATTTATATCCTAATATAAAACACAATTTAATAAATAAAGTAAGTAACAATTTAAAGAAAATGGTACCACCTAAAATTAAGGAAGAATATAAAAATAATGACATGGATATATTTAAATATTGCCGAGTAATTCCTGTTCACACAAAAGTAAAACTTAGTCTTTTAAAAGAACAATTCTTTAACAAAAACATACAACACGAAATTTCGCACAACATCAATACAAGGCAAAATACCAAAAGAAAACTTGTCACAGTGAGTGCAGTAAATGTTTATGGTGAAAGAACCACTCAGTACTTGATACCTCGTTTAATAAATACATTGGACCCATCATTCAGACCAAACAAAATATTAATTCTAAATTAAAAACACATTTTTTAAACAACCTGTAGATGGTTCATTTATAAATCAGTTGAGGGTGGGTACTTCGTAAAAAAGTATTGGTGTAAAATTTGCTAGTGATACCCACTTCACCTTTATTTTTCTTTTATTTTTGTGTTTCAATAATTTATGTATTTTTTCTAAAATATCAGATAGCAATGTTTTATTGCTTCCATTGTATTGTACTTACCCACTTGATCACTATAAAATGATATCTATTAGCAAGCGTTGAATGTACTGCATACCGGACAAACCCTAGTGGTTTTTGGTTTGCAAGTTTGTCAAAGATTGTGTTTATGTAATGATAATAAATATATTAAAAAAAAAAAAAAAAAAAAACAAAGTTTCGCACGCGTTTTAAACCCGAACAATAGTAGGAAACTCATAAATTTTAACTTATATCGTCCATATTTATTTTGTAAAGTATTCGATTACATTGAGTTATAAAACCTCATTGGTCCGATCACAAAGCTCTTTGTTCGATGGATATATTATTTCTTTTGTCCCACAGAAATCGTGTTTTATTTCGGGATATAAGAAATATCAAGTTGTACTTTAGTAAAAATATTATGAGTGTTATTGGTTATTGGGACCGATGCCATATAATTATTATAAAGAGATAATAGGTACATATTTTGTTATTTTGTAATGGATAACATTAAAAACTAAGTTATCGAAAACTAGTCAATATAATTATATCGTTTAGGTAATCATTTCACTATTTCTAAATTAAGAAACTGACAGACTGACTGAAGAAGTGGACACTTACAGCAGGGTTAGTCCACAAATTTAAAGTCGCACAACGAGCTATGGAGCGAGCTATGCTTGGAGTCTCTTTAAAGGATAAACTTTGAAACGAGGTCATCCGACAAAGAACTAAAGTAACCGACATAGCTCGAAGGATAAGAACGTTGAAGTGGCAATAGGCTGGTCATGTCTGCAGAAGAACCGATGGAGCAAACGAGCCCTAGAGTGGAGACCGCGACTCGGTAAACGTAAGGTAGGACGACCCCCAGCCAGGTGGACCGACGACCTGAAGAAGGTGGCTGGGAGGGACTGGATGCGGAAGGCAGAGGACCGGGTGTTGTGGCGCAGATTGGGAGCCTATGTCCAGCAGTGGACTGCGATAGGTTGATTAGGTTGATTGAAATTAAGAAAGAACGAGAAGTGCTATAGTTTGCAGGTAAGTATTAGAAAATCTTGTAAAGTTGATATTGTCTTATGGAAATTGTATAAACTTGATGCACGAGATCGCGCGGGTGGGGAAAAAGTATTTATTATTTTTAGACTAAATTATTTCAATCTTATTTGCAGTATGATAGGATACTAGAAGCCAATTTACTAGACAAGCAAAATTTACTACATAGAACAATCGCAAGATAGTAAGTAACATAATCTATTCTATCTATACATATAATAAAATTGGAGTGTCTGTTTGTAATATTGAAATAACCGTTTTTTACTACATGTATATGATTATATACGGCACATACACCAAAATAACATTTTTTACAATTTTTTTCTGTCTGTCTGTTCCGGCTAATCTCTGAAATGGCTGGGGGACGCTGACGTGGGCAGGGCCGACGGGACTTTTATTGGCAGGTAGCTGATGTAATAAGGAGTAACTTAGGCTACGTTTATTTTAGAAAAAATCTTTTAATTTAGAAAAATAAACTAATGTTGATCGACTGTTAGGCCGAACGAAGTCCGCCGGGTCAGCTAGTTATAAGTAAAAAGCGGAAGAGTTTGTTTGTTTGTACGCGCTAATCTCTGAAACTACCAGTCGGATTTGAAAAATTCCTTTTGCGTATGATAGCCCAGTTCTCGACAAAGGTTATAGGCTATGTAACATCACGCTACTTGCGACGGGAGCAGAGCACTAAGTACAAAAAAAACCTCGCCGTAGAAAGCTAGCTAATTACATTGTGTTGACAATGTAACATTATAGATACAAATCCAGCCAGTTACAGCCATAGACAAGTAACAAGACAACCTTCCAAAGCGAACTAACTACAACGCTGATAGCATAGACAAACTAACTTTCTAAATTCTTCAGATCTACCTAGCTGTTGTCAACCCAACATTCTCATAACTATCAACTTGAATTTTATCTTTTTTCCTTTCCTGACTGTAAAAAAATTTCCATACTTTCCCGTCATTATTTATTTCCCTACCTTAAATTGGCATAAAGTATCACTAAAGCCACATAAAAAAAAATTAAATGTGCTTGAAGCCCTATGAGTCTAGAAAAGCTAAAAATGTTGACAAATTTATAATCTTGTCACGCTTGAAGCAGAGGCGGTCGCTAGATAATTGTGGATCACACAAATATTTGTATCGGGTGAGTTCCCACCCACGCTACACGTGTAGTAGTAGTAGAGGAAGGCCTCAACCTCACCATTATAGGTAGGTACAGGTACCACACAACGATAATAAGAGATCAATCTCTACAGTGGATTCGTATTAATAATAACTATGGACTTCGACGTATTCTACGAAATAATTATGTTATACCTAGGTATAAAATAGAATAAAACAAGTACCTATTGTTTTGAAAAACGCGCCGTTTGTTAAACATTTTTAATTAAAGGTACTTTACTTAATTCTTTCCAGCTAATTTTTATTTTGGTATGTTGCTGGCAAGGCAACTACAGAACTAGGTAGGTAGTCCTTTTCAGAACTTTACCTATATACCTATTTAGGTAAGTATCTATTTTTTGTAGTTGGGAAATAAATAGAGACCTACCTACGAAAGAAAAAGTTACTCTGTTATTTTTCTTAAATAGTTTGTGTGAGTGTGACAGCGTGTGTGTGTTTGTTACCATTCAGCGCCTAAACGGCTGAACCGATTTCGATGAAAATTGGTAAGTACCTACCTACCTATGTAGATATAAGTATATAAAATAGGTCTGGTTTGCAAGGGATACAACAAACCATATTTTATGCGCGGGCGAAGCTATGGGGCGCTGCTAGTTAAGTAAGGTACTGATATTTATATATCTATCTAAATAGGTATAAATTACAACAATGCACACTAATCTCCTGCGGTAGAAGCAAAACAAAGTTAATCCATGATTCAGAAACGCCTTCTATCTTTATAGAAAATCTATTTCAGTTCGCGCAAAATAAAGTATCAAAAGCTACAACAGAGGCTTAGATCATTAATTACGATCATTTAAACAACTTTAAAATTGTAATTGCGGTCTTTTGGAAGCGGTCCAAACTCATTCCAATAGGAAACGTTAAACAGTAAAAATTTACTATCTGTTTACAAATGGGATTAAAAGTACCTAATTAAGCGAAAGCATTTAAGAATTCCGTATTTATATTGTAAGCTCTGTGCTCATCAGGCAAAGGAAAAAAAAACAATAAATTCAACAGACAACACAAGACGTCACATTGACACTCATTAGCGCGAAACTTATTTGAAAAAAGAAAACTCCACAAACATAAATAAACCCTCAAGCGCCTGCAGTCGGCCCACATGAACAATACAATGTAAGCATAATTTTATGTCTATATCTTGAAGTGAAATCAAAATCAACTTCAAGTTATACGCGACGCGAACCAAATTTACATTACAATATTTAAATTTAATGCATCTAGATGTTGTTTACAAAATGTTTACAAATATACTAATATTAAACACATAATCAAGAACATCGATCGATTAAATAGTAGTATTTTTAAGAGCTTACCTTGAGCGTATGTAAACAAATGGAGACAGGCGAACAAGAATATCCAGTTCCCAACACCGAAACGATACATCTCTGTCCGCCACATATTGCAGATCACTTTAACAACACTAAACAATATGTTTTAATTCATACGAATCACATTTTCACATAAAATTTAAGATTTTTTTCTAATAAAATTCACACAGCGATAAGCCGATGTTACTTCGGGCAATCCGCCATTTTTGGAGCGAGCACTTACGTTCGGATACTCAACTCAATAATGAAAGGGCAATGCCCGGGTGTGTATTGCCTGAAGCTGCAGCATTTGCTGGTTGTACAACGAAGTTAGGCATAGAGCTAGGGTAGCATCGAAGCTAAAACAAAGACTTATCGATACACATTAATAACGCTATACATTATAAATAATAAATTTATTGTAATTATAAGATTTTTATTAGTTTGTACATAGAAAATTTACTGGAAAAAAAATATTCTTATTTTAGGGGTACATTTCAATAGTGTAATGTAAAAACTAAACGCGTAAGTAATAATGCAATTTTATTTGTTACATATTGACGTTTATTACAACAAATTATACAATAAATAATTGTTCGTATTTGTAGCCTCTTTACATTGATAACTAAAGGTTAACAGTATTATGAATCTGAAAATCTTGTTGTCCGGCTAGACTTTATTCGAGCTTAGCTCAGGCTGCAGCCGGTACTCAGCTGCACAATCTACTAAACGAAGCTGTCATAAGTCATTTGTCAAAGTCAGTTTGTTAAATTTGTTTGTGACATTGTGCCATTTTGTGCTTTTTGTGCGTAAACTCATAACAGTCTCACTAAATCTAAGACAATATTGGGATATATTCATGCAAAATTAACGACCTGATAATCAGAATATCTCCTAAAACATGGAATTGATATATTCAATGAGGCGCAAACCGTTAAAATGCGAACCGCCTCACTTCGAAAGGTAAAACTTTTACTGTGACTAAGTGCACCCAATCAATTTACCACTTTTAAACTGTGTTTACAGTGTCTTACGTTAACTTATTTAACTTAAATAGACAGTATTAAGCATCTAATCTAAGTACTGTTTTTTTTGCAATAAACAATTTAAAACTTAGAAAAGCTGAAGCTTATGGGAGTAGGTAACTGTTCTAAGCTTGTTTGGGGTCTAACTACCCTAAAGATATAATATACTTAGTTTCTTTTATTAAAAATTGGATTACCAATTTTCATTATACATTATGAACATTTTTTTTTCATAGACAGCATTACTCCAAAGATTTAAATCAGATCTATTTACAAAACCTAAGGTAATGAAATACATAACCTTTTCCTTACAGTCCAACTGATCACGACGTCGTACGACCAATGTGCACAATATCCACTGCCAATATCATAGCATTCTCGTCACCCACAGAGCTGATGGACTCAGAGGGAGACACATGGGGTGGGCACGTTTATGTTTGCGACATGGACACGCCCTGGGACAGTCATAAAGTTACTAGCACATCTTATCCGGTGAGTTTAAAACATACATACATAACTTCATGCCTGTCACATTAATGGAGTAAGCAGACTATAGAACGCCTTTTGCTGCAATCCAAACATACCTCCTTTGTCTCTCCAACATTCATTAATCTTTTCATACACACATGTCCGTTAAAATTGATGAATTATAATTAATTGACATGACTGTAATAATAATTAATGGTTTATAAATGTTGCCTACAAAGTTGTTCATCTGATGGTAAATGTTAACGGCAATGATTGTACCTACTAAGCATAGCAGAAACAATACTGAGGAAACACAAGAAAGCCATTGTCAATCATGTACGGAGAAAGGAATGAATATAGGTAGATGATGCCGGTGGTGGATCTAAGCATCCAGATGACTTGAAAGACACCATCAGAGTAGAGTTTTACCAAAGTAAACACTATCCTACTAATATTATAAATGTGAAAGTTTGTGCGTGTTTGTTACCACTCAGCATCTAAACGGCTCAACTAATTTTGATGAAAATATGTAGATATATTCAGTGCCAGCAACCAATATAGGCTACTTTTAATCCCATAATAGTCTGGTTCCCAAGGGAGACAAATACATTTTAAGCACGGGCGAAGCCATCAAGCGCAGTTACTATCTAAATTAACGCAATTATGAAATTTAGCATTTGCTGTATTAAAGTCCTGTTTAAAAACCTCACTAACATCAATAGTACTTAAATTTCTAAAAAAATCTATGCACCTCTAGATCCTAAAAAAACAGCTCAAACAAATAACAAACATATTATAATAATCTACAGGTGTCAGCTTTAGAATGGGACATGGAAGGGAAGCAGCTGTTAGTAGCCACCACAGTGGGAGAAGTGTCTGTGTACATACAAAAAGATTACCTACTCAACGAGTGGACCTGCCTGTATAGTGCCAGTTTTTCAGGTATATACTACTTGTATTGTAACTGGGTAAATGAGCTTATTGACTTAAGAGGCTTCGTGATGGCACAGTAGTAAAGGAACCCGCTTCGTATACTCGAGGTCGGCGGTTTGAATCCGGGCATGTACAGTAGTGAAAGGTGCTTCGTGAACACGAGGTCTGTGGTTCGAATCCTGGCATGAACCAATAGTACTGGCCGAAATGATGATGATATGATGAAGGTTAAGAAGGTTTACGTGTCCAATTTTATTTAATGTCATATTTCGTAGATTTCAATTTTTATCATTTAATTGGAGCTATATTTTAAAAATATGTTCCGTTCAAATGCTAGAATTAGGTGAAAGCTGTATAAAAAATATGTAACCATAATGGTTACAGTTATTTTACTATGAAAATAATGCAACTTAAGTTTCAAATGTATTATTTGCATAGCAATAGAACTGTAAACGCAATGATTTCTTACTTTTTTAAGCATTTGTTCCGAGTCTGGGCGTGACTATGAGTCTGGTACTTGTACTATACAGTCCTTGTGAAACAGAGCCCGTTTTCTAGTGTAGTTTTATTTATTTATTTATTACTCTTAAAATTACATCTATCTTTACAGGTATCTTTTAGTTGTAGGTATTGCCTTGTAAAAAAATAATGAACTGGTTAAATACGCATTTTTTAATTGTTATACTTTACATGAAATGGTAAAATTTGATTCAATAGAATAAATTTTTATCCTTTCATGGAAAGTATGTTAGACACAATAGATGTTTTATTGTCATCACAGCCATATACGTTTACTGTCCCGAAAAGTGTTAATTTAGTCCACAATAAATCGATTTGTTAAAAATACCATTATTTGTATTCTCGATATCTATATTAGTAACCGATAGTAGTAGAGATATCCTCTGTGGTAGTGAAATCTTCCGTGGTTCTCTCCGTGTTAGTAGAATTTTCGGTGGCTGTAGAATTTTCGGTGGCAGTAGAATTTTCTGTGGCAGTCGAATTTTCTGTGGTAGTAATACTCTCTGTGGTAGTGCTTGAAGGGTTACCAGTCGGTGGACAGGAGCACGTCTCGCAGCCAGCTCTATAAGGCCAGTCGCATACGTGTAGCACAGGGTTAAAATGTAGGTTGGCGGGGCACTCGCGACAGATAGGTGGCAGGTGCGGCTGGACGCAGTAGTAGAACAGGTTGCAATCGTCCGGATGGGCCAGTAGGAAATCAGTAGTACCCACGTTGGTACATGAGACCCTTGTTATAGAGTTTCTTGCGCAACGATTTTTTGCTGCCCTGTTAAAATATAACAGTATTTTATATGTTTTATATTTAATAATCGACTTTACCTTACCATCAGACAACAAGTCAGGCAAGCGGCTGCTGTGAACAAGGTTGTGAGTTTGATCCCCACACAGGACAAAACTTTGTGCGATCCATAAATATTTATTCCAAGTCTGGGTGTACATTGTGTCCGTTAACTGTATGTTTGTAAAGTCTTCCACGACACAGGATTAGTTTCCCTCCAGGAGTAGAGATGATTAGATAAAAGCTTCACATGTGGCATAGCGGTAAAGATCGTGGTGGACGTCAAAAGCCATCCAGGGCAAATATTTGTGCATAAAAATCCCAGAAACCATCGAAGGCCCTAATATCCCCTTGATCCTCTTTATTTTCACCCCTCATTCCTTTCCGCTTTATGGTCCACAAAACAGCCATGTCCATAGCCGGTTACCACTTATACCACTTATCAGGTGGGCCGTTTGCTTGTTTACCACCGAAATTATATAAATAAGTACCTAATCGAGTAATTTAAAAAGAAAATAGACTTACGTTAGTGTAGTCACACTTAAAACGAAACAAATCGTCAGAATTGTACGTAACGCCATCATGATGGTCATCGACTGGTGTCCACTACCATCAACTCTTACTAATATACTGCTTTCGGTTTCTTACTCATGCACTTGATTGATTACTTATTGTAATCCCATAAGGTTTGTTTTGGAACGGCATAACTAGACACATAATTTAGTACCTTCGAGTAGTTCTTCATTGATAACTTATCTGATTCCCTACTTCAGGATCACGTTGTTACATGTGCTATTGAAATTTCAACAATATTCTTACGCAATTAGGTTTATTTTAGAATGGCTTAACTACATATTAAATTGGATTTCGAAGAAAACCGCTAGTTTCAATGTTCTCAAGAGCGTTTTCCTCGATGATGGCAATAGAGCGAGTGGCTCTACTGTTGGATATTGGTAATATCCGCTCATGAACCTCAAAAGTGCCAGAAACATTGGCTGAATCTTTGCATAACTCCTTACCAGCGCATGTGTTCCCATCTAATTTTGGTCCCGGGTCTCTAAAACTGGACCTAAAAAGCATTTGATATCTCCTCTATAGTGAAGACCACCTTGCCAGCAGTTTGCGATAGGTTTTTGGAATAGTGGTGACCACTTCTGGATTCACTGACTGCTTACGATCAGGCAGCGTAAAATCATTTTACTAAGCTAATTAAATTAAATATATTTCTTATCCAAGGAGTGAGCAAATTTCAAAAAAAATCCTGATGTTCTTGTACGTGCAGACTAATCGTTTCAATAGGACCACATCAGCAGTAATTTGCCCTGGCAATAGCCATTACTATGATTTTCATAGGAGCTCGGTTAAATGCTCTTCACCATCAGAATTAACACTACTTGTGTCGGGTGGTACTGTCTTGACTTCTTCAAGTTGACCAGAAAATCTTGCTTTTGTAAAGTCATTTTTATCGACCTTGTCGTCATTCATAGTCACACGTAAAGAGGCGTGTCATCTCATAAATAATTTCCATTACGTAAATACATCGCACTTCAGTTAGAAGTGTTATTAAGTATATCGTTTTATTGTTTCACGACTTTTCCTTCTACTGATGTGTAATTTTACACAATTGGGACTTATTATATTCCAACGATCAAGTAGTTTAGGCTTCTTTTATGCGCGAGGTTGAAGTTCAAAACCGTGCATACATCAATGTCATTTTTCCGTTCCATAGCGATGTGTAGGTACTTTTCAAGAGGGTAGGTCCGTAAAAGATGAACCGGCAAACGAAAAGATGGCCTCGCGATCGTTGAAAGTATCAGAACTTGATTAGGCGTATGTTTGACCTCTTTTCGCTGATGACTCTTCAGCGTACTTTCCAACACTTTGAACCATATGATCGAAACAAAAAAATAGTACGATAATATAATAAAATTTTCCAAAAGAGACAGTATTAATGATTAAACGCCATATCTTAAGTGCGCACTTAAACATGGAATAGTAGTTTCTAAGTAAACAATATTAACATACAATTAGTGATTAGAACGTCATAATCAATGTTGAAGAGGAAGAAAATTATCGGTAATAGTATCTTGTAGAGCGTGTATGAATCTGCTTGCATGTGTTTCTGTGTGGCAGTCCTATTTTTACGACTTCTATTGTCTTCAACTATATTTTTTTTTTTTTTTTTTTTTATAGTATAGCCTACTAAAGTGACTCCACCCCGCCTGATGGTAAGCAGTCAGTGGAATCCAGAAGTGGCGGCCACTATACCAAAAGCTATCGTTTTAAACTGCTGGTATAGTGGCCTCCACTATGGCGGCTGGGAATGGGGTTAGGGGAAGGAAATGAGGGACGTGAGGAAAGAGGAAAGGGGGGAAATTGGGCCTCCGGCGCTCTCACTCACCGAACGAAACGCAGTAGTACGGATACTACTACTCTTAAGTCGATCTTCTATGAGAGGGTAGTACTTCCCCGGACGGTCCGGCCCATTCATGCTGAAATCAGCGTGGATCTACTACCGTAAAAATATGTACTATATAGGTATAAAAACTTCTGCTAATAGATTTTTTCTTTTACTTGCGATTTATTTGAAACTCCGTCGCCTTTACTCTAAGCTAAATAAATATGCATGTCTCATTTTTGCCAAGTATTTTTGCCGTTTGTGAACTTTACACGCGCCACAAGACTAAAATTAACTAATCACCTGTTAAGTCTCATGTAAAGTACCAATTGGGTTGCTGAAAGCATGAATAATTAGTTTAGTTTGATCTAGTTTGTAACTAATTAGATCAAATTAAACTAATTATCTTTGCTTTTTGCATACTTTCAGGTACTTCACATGAGATTTAAGAGGTGATTAGTTAGTTTTACGTTGATCAGCCTTTCAGAAACTGGGGGTATGTTTCTGGCGCTTCTACCTGACTGTAACTACATTAATAAACTGTTACTCATCAATAGAAAGACAACAGTACTTTCATAAAAGATTTTCCCACTTTTAACTTCTAAAATTAGAGCATGAAATCTTCGCTTTTATCATCATCAGCCTGTAGAGGCCTCCCCAAGTTTGACAGGTCGTAAGTTACCCTCATTCGTTGGAGTCACTCTCAGCTATAAATGTTACATAATATATCGCAACAACTAGACAACGCTGTCTAGATCCAAAGTAAGCATAATGTTATAGCTTATGGCAGGGGTTATACAATGAGGATATACTTTTTTTTTGCAAATACATACCTAGTTTTCATAGTATACACCTAGACCAATGCAAATATTCATCTTTATGCACACAAATATTAGCACTGAGCGGAAATCGAACCCGCGACCTCTGAGTGACAGTCCATACACAGTACCACCGAACCACAGAGGTAGTCAATTTGATATATATATTACAGGAGAGCACATAATCCGCTCGATATTCTTCCACAACGGTCGGCGCGTGGTAGCGGTGGACAAGAAGCCCGACGCGCCCATCACCGAACGAATGCAGATGTTGAGACCTACACCCACTTTAAAAGGTTTTGGGTAAGTTCTTACACCAAATGTAGAGTGCTGACAGCCGAATTACCCCCTCGTTCCTGTAACCTTTTCATTTTCTTTCCTCATTATTCCTTCGCCCTACATGGTCGGCAACGGCTTGTTTGTGTTCTAAGTATTATTTCTTTTACGCTTCGATAACATAGCCATGTCTATCGGCGTATGCCTATTGACCACCGGAGTTGTAGAAAAATATCGCTTGTTACAGCGGCGTGCCACTCGAAGGAGCCCTGATCATCACAGCGACAGGCCTCATCGGAGCCCTAACTCCTCCTTCCAGCGCAGACTCCACGCAGGCTCAGGTGGCTACCGATTGTCTGAGGCCCACCAGGGACCATATAACAACCGCCAGCATTGCACATAAGAGTGAGTCATTTACTTAGTATGATAGACTGGACTCCACG
Source organism: Parascotia fuliginaria (assembly GCA_963082885.1). NCBI lineage: Eukaryota > Metazoa > Arthropoda > Insecta > Lepidoptera > Erebidae > Parascotia > Parascotia fuliginaria. Next base: position 8,720,785 of record OY720198.1, on the reverse strand, counting down.
CAGGTTCATTTTACCAGGGGCTCGAGTCTGCTATTTTTATAAAGTCGTCATTCTAACACAACGCAACTGCAATTGTCATTTTGCTAAAAGTTAGTAATCTGCTAAATATTTATAATGATCGATCACTGGCTGGTCAATGATCGGTCAAAACTATCTACTACTTAATTTAAACATTCATTCATGCTAGATTTCGTTTATATATATTTTACATATTATTCATTATTGTTAAAAGCAATCAGAAGTAGTAAAAAGTTAACAAAACATTAAATTTATGTTTAACGCGGTTTATTATGAAACAATACAACTTTAAGTAAGAGATTACCATTTTAAACCTTTCTTTCAATGGAGTGTCTGGTTGACTATTGAAAAGTCATTGACGCCATGTTAATAGATTACCAAACTTGTCAAAATCAACTATTAAGAGATCAATGATGGACCATTCTGATACTATTGTGATAGCAGACTCGGGCTTCTGGTGGTCGTATGTTTGTGTGCCACCGAAATTCTATAAAAAAGCTATAATCATAAAAAAAATTCAGATGGTAGTCTAATAATCGCGGCGGTGTGTCGCTCGGGCGGTCCCCGCGCGCGCTGGTGTGTTCGCTGCGCGCACTGCACTGTGACGTCAGCGGCGCCTTCAGTACAGCTCGCGTTGTCGCCGCTACCTACTATTTATCTGCCGCAGCAGGATGTAGCACACTCGCCTTCAGTACCAGGTCAGTTATATAGAAGCTTACTGCCTTATAGAGGGTTAAATCCTATTAATATTATGAATACAAAAGTTTGTGTGTGTGTTTGTTACCACTCAGCGCCTAAACTGCTGAACCGATTTGATGAAAATTGATATGTAGATAGATTCGGTACCGGAGACGAATATAGGCTATTTTTATCCCGAAAATCGATCTGGTTCCCGAAGGATACAACGAAATATATTTTAAGCGCGGGCGAAGCCGTGGGGTGCAGCTAGTTAATACATAATTTAACTCTCTATATAACCTTTAAATTTATTTTTATTTCTTAATCGTATTACAACTTTTAAATTTATTAATTTACTTTTAAATACCGGGACGTAGGGTATGTCCATACTATTACAGTCCATTCCAAATCTAATTTCGGACAATGTAAACAATCCTCCATATTGCCATTGTCTATGGTTTCATGAATTTACTAGTGATGTTGAAAAGGATGATAAAAATAAAATTAATGTCATCATACATAATTAAATAATAATTTCTCATTCTTTTTTTCTAACATTTTTAAATAATATTACGTTTACTAATACTCTATTTGCGTAATCGATTAATTCTATTTGATTTGTTATTTTTATTACTCCAAATACTTGTATTTATGTTAAATATGGTATTGTATTTTATTGTAACCGTTGACTTATAAACTATAAGATAATAAGACAAACAATTTACCTAATGTATAAATAAATGTAATTTAAATTAAGCATTGACCTCTAATTACAACTATTTGACCACGGACTGAAATGGAATACTCGGATACTTTTGAATATTTTCCCGCCTGATAAAAAATTGTGAAATATTGATTATATGGAATTTGTATGTTACGATTTTATTATACTATATTACAATAAAACAAATGAACTCAGACTTGCGAGGGCAAATGACAAAATATTATGTACCTATGATATGTATTGGTTAAACTTATTTCTTCTGATAAATTACAACATTGGTTTTCAAAGACAATATAGAGTACAGAAAAAATAAAACTGTCAATCATTTTGACGTCTTAATTCGACCGCAAAAAGTAATTCGTAATTTTATTAAATAAACTACATTTGATTATTAATCATTAGTAGAAATAGTTGCAAAATGAAGTATATAGTGAACAGAATGTATATAAACCCATGTGTCATCATTTATGGAGTTTTTGATAGAAAAATATTGAAAAAACTGTTTGTTTACATTGTCCGAAAATGGATTTGGTCGATACTGTACTTCATACCACAAGTACCAAAAATAGCTCTACCTATTTCGACCTTTTTTTATTATATTTTGATGTCATGGGATTTTAAGCTTTAAATAAATTCATATATGTATTATTTTGCAGTATCAATCACGTGGTGGCATAGAGAAGACCCTGATTCGTTACTGATAGCAGGGGCGACGTTATCACTGTGGAAATGTACGGAGCGGTCTCATCAAGTACATAAGTTGTTCTCTAAAGGTAATTGCTGTATTGAGTGGTAAAATTAAAATTAAATTTGTAATTAAACTCTATATAGAAAGAAACATTTATTTGGGCAACATTTGAAAAACAAAGTAGTTTTATAAATAATTATGTAAATGGGAAGTTTACTGTGGGTATATTCATCACACATTATACACAGGTATCTAACACCCTTAAACCACACTGGTACCTCGTTTTTGCACCAAACGGGTGTCCAGTTCAGCATCTGCTAGGCCTATGTAATCAGTGCCTGGCGCTGGTTTTTAACTGGAGCCCAGAAGTAGTGACACACGGACACCAACATAAGTGTAGGTGTGTGTTGTTGTATGTAAATAATGTTTATTTGTATGGTCAACAACCGTTTGATTTTATCCAAAAGTGTAATTTAAAATAAAATAACACTTTTTTTTATTCCTTTTTACAGTGTAATTAAATTTTCATGTAATAAATAAAAGTTGACAAAAATAATTACAGATAGTCTAAGATCTCACCATATAATGACCTTCACCGGGCTGGTTAATGGATGAAAAGTATTTTATATTCAATTAAATATGTCAATAATTATATTGCTAATGGGTTGTCTAAAAAATTTCAGTCCAGAATATGATTAATTAAGAATTAAAAAAATGTTTTTTTTTAAACATTTCACTGGTTTGGTCAATAGACATATTCCATACTAATCGAAAGTATGAAGCCCATAGAGTAAGCAAACGTTAGATTGAATATTTTTTTCCCGTCACAACTCTTGGGTAGGCAGGTATAAACAGGTAAATCGATACTAGTAACTTGCACCGGTCTGATTAATGAATGAAAGGTAAATTAAAATGAAAATTATTTCATTACGAACACGGTGGTATAGGGTAGTCTGCGAAAATTGAGTCCTGAATGCCGGTTGTCGAATTTTAAAAAGTGAAATATTGCTGTGAGTGAATACGTGCGACAGAGAGGTCCCAGCAAGCCATCCCATGCGATAGAAGAGTACACAGCATCGCAGCTGTGTGTAGTTCGTCCATTGAAAGAAAGAGAGTGCGCATAAAAGAAAGAAAGAAAGAAAAACATTTATTTGTTCTCAACAAGTTAGCTTACAGAACATATCAACAATGCTTTTTGTCCTTGAAAATGAAAAGGATAGACACGTACTTCAAAATTATAAAATACTTATTAAATCATTTCTGATTAATTAAATCAAAATACGAATTACTTTCTGCTAAGTAAACTTATTTTTAACTTTTTAGTTTCCTTCCCGTTAGAAGTCGTTTTTTTTGTTTCAAATTATTTTATTTAACGATTTTCAGTGATGGGTAGACCTAAATCTTGCTTAGGTATTATTTTTGTACGAACTAAACATTTTGGAATATTAAACCGTATGAAGTAAGTCCGACATGTCTGCTGTTAAGGAATTCCCTCGACTGTCTATGGTCATCTGTAATGGCACTTAAAACCTATATGTGTGCAAAGTTCTCATCATTACAAATGAATTAAGTCCAAACACCAAGTAATTGCTATACATCGTTGTCGAGTTCTCTCGACTGTCTTTCGACTCCATCATCAGATCGACTCCAAACCACTTCACTAAATAGTAGTGCATGAAAACACCTAATGAAAAAAATAACAAATGCACTAGTTGCCAGTGCGATTTTCAAAAGTTCCCCTTCATTTTCCTAGGATGCCATCATCAGATCCTGGTTTCCTTATCTTGGTACCACACTTGGAATATCTACTTTCCAACAAAAAAAGAATTATCGAAATCGGTTCATCAACCACGAAGTTATCCGCGTACAACATAATATATATATATATAATAATAATAATAATATTCTACCACATTCACACAGCGCCATCTAGCCCCAAATTAAGCAATTATATTTGCTTGTGTTATGGGTACTAAACAACTGATATACTACTTATATACATTTTTTTTTTTGTAAATACATACATATTATATATATACTAGCTGTTACCCGCGACTTCGTTCGCGTGAAAATTCAGATGGGTGCCTCTATGAAAATATTGCTTGCCTGTTTTTACGGCAACCGTACATTTCATCAGTATCCGTCTCTATGGCGAGTCCCATTTAAACCCGCTACCGCTAAAACTGATGAACCACTTTCACAGAAACTTCGACTCTTATTTGCCCTCTTAATAAGGGTAGTTTATGAATATTAAAAAAGAGTATTTTCTAGTAATTTGGTAATTCTACTATAAAAACTATAGAAGTTTCATACAAACTTTGTCACCCCTTTATACGCCTTAGAGGATGGATTTTGCAAGATCCCGTCTAAGTGAGCACCTATATCCTAATAAGAACGATCATGCAAAGTTTGAGATTCCTAGCACTTGTTGTTTCTGAGATTTCGTGATGAGTGAGTGAGTGATTTTTTGCTTTTATGTATATAGATAGCTTTTGCCCGCGGCCTCGCTCGTGTAAATATTGTTTTTTCCAATAGACATTTTTATATTGTTAAAATACTGTTTTCAGTAGTATTTTTAATCTCCCATTCATACAAACCCTCTTTCACCTACCTAAAGATATCCCTCGTAAAAACAATATACAATACACAAAGGCAAGAAACAAAAGATCTTTCCATTGAATATTTTATTTCTAATTTCACCCCTCTAAATCCACCCCTGTTAAAATGAAATTATGAGAATATTTTTTATTTCAATAGAAGTATTCCAAAACAAAATTTCAAAACTGTGAAACTAAAAAGTTAAAAATAAGTTTACTTAGCAGAAAGTAATTCGTATTTTGATTTAATTAATCAGAAATGATTTAATAAGTATTTTATAATTTTGAAGTACGTGTCTATCCTTTTCATTTTCAAGGACAAAAAGCATGCGCACTCTCTTTCTTTCAATGGACGAACTACACACAGCTGCGATGCTGTGTACTCTTCTATCGCATGGGATGGCTTGCTGGGACCTCTCTGTCGCACGTATTCACTCACAGCAATATTTCACTTTTTAAAATTCGACAACCGGCATTCAGGACTCAATTTTCGCAGACTACCCTATACCACCGTGTTCGTAATGAAATAATCTTTATTTTAATTCACCTTTCATTCATTAATCAGACCGGTCCAAGTTACTAGTATCGATTTACCTGTTTATACCTGCCTACCCAAGAGTTGTGACGGGAAAAAAATTGTCAATCTAACGTTTGCTTATTCTATGGGCTTCATACTTTCGATTGGTATGGAATTTTTCTATTAACCAAACCAGTGAAATGTTTTAAAGAAAACAAGATTTTAATTGTTAATTAATCATATTCTGGACTGAAATTTTTTAGACAACCCATTTGCAATATAATTATTGACATATTTAATTGAATATAAAATTAAAATTAACCAGCCCGGTGAAGGTCATTATATGGTGGGATCTTATACTAAGAGTAATACGTTGTTTTTGTACATATAATAAAACATGGGAATAATATCATTATTACCTACATACATTTTTGCGCAGGTCCCTTACAAGGTAGTACTACCCCTGGAGGGGGAGCGAAGCCAGGTGCGGACTGCTTTAATACTTTGGTAAGTATTTTATACAATGTAACATGTTTATGTTTGACACGTTTTTGTGAAATTTGATTTCAACAGATAAGAATTCGAAGTGTTTTCAACACTTGACAACAAATTTGCTACAAAATTATAAATTATTACAAATTTATTTACATCAATTAAACGCAATTTTTTTCCTTGTTCTATAGTCGCATAAATTTTATCATTATTACTCTACTCTCGAGTTATAAACTATACAAGGTATAATAATTTTTCAATTAATGTCTAGGTTTACTTTCAAAATTATGAAATATTGTTTTTTTTGCTATAACTATTTATTGAAAGCCTTAGCAAGTTTATTCATTCCTGCCTTACACACACATCACCTGGAGCAACACTTTTTGAGATATTTTAAGAAGCTTTGTCTTTGATGGTGTAGGTGTGGCAGAAAACAGTAGCGCGGCCGGTAGAGGGCGGCGCGTGCGCGTGGTGCTGCGCCCCGCGGGGCCCGGGGGGGCCGGGGGGCGCGGGGCTGGGGGGCGCGGGGCCGGGGCTCCCGGGGGCGCCGGGGCCCGCGGCGCTGGGGCCCTACGCCGTGCTGGCCACGCAGCGCGCACTACATCTTGTGTCGAAAGATAATCATCACTATGTAAGTAACTGTACTACACTATTATAGCTTTTTGGGTGTTGTCAAGAAGTTTATTTATTTATTGAATATGCATTTACAATATCATTACCAGAGGTCGGAATTAGAGAGGGTTATTTATGTACTTACACTGAATTCATACAGCGAAAGAAGAAAGTGGATATGCCTAAAATCTCGTGATTAATTTTAAAGAGTAGAAAAAATCCTGTGATTTATTAAATAAAAAGTTATTTAATTTTACATAATTTAGACCACTGCACGCGCGACGTTGCCGAACTTACATTAAAGACATCGGATGTCCATAGTTGCAAAATACCAATGCGCACGCGCGCGATTTTGCTTCATTTGTAGTTTATAGCCACCAAAAGCAGAAATTCAAAGCATAATGAAATGTACTAAATTTTAAGACCCATATTAATAACAACATTTCGATGTAAGTACTTAGATAACTGTACCTAATTTCGAGTTAAAACAATATATAATTTAAATATATCTACTTTCCTAGTACTATACATGTTTGTGTAACATCATTGAATTTCGGCAGGGTACATTGATAAATAATTATAATATAAAAATTAAGCTTTTTGCCAAATTTTTCTGTTCGATTTCAAATAAAAAGTTTGTATACGGTATGACAACAGTGGTTCGCTAGTACTGTGTACGGACTGCCACGCAGAGCTCGCGGGTTCGATTCCCGCTCAGTATAAATATTTGTGTGCATGAACGTGAGTCCATGGTCCATTAGTCCAGGGTAGAGAATTTAAAAAAAAAATTAAGTAGATCGAAACCAATTGGAAACGGAAGATAATATGATAAAATAAAAAATAAAAATTACGGGCTATCTGAGTTCGGGAAGTAGGAGGGGTGAGTGTTTAAGGGTTAAATTCGGTTTATCTGAACTTCCGGCAAAACTACAAGTCCTATGGAAAAATGTTAAATGGTAAAGTTGTAGGTAATAAAAAGATCTACAACTTTTGTATTTACACTTTTTCACATAACCTCAAAATTTATGTGAAAAATTCAAATAACTAAGTTTTTGGTTTTCATTTTTATCTTTTACATATTTTTTTTTTGTCACGAAATTTGGTGGAAACGTACTTTTTTATGTTCCAAATAAGCGGTAATTTTTTAAAATTTAAATATTTTTTTTTCCACCTAATTTTGACTAAATATCGAAAAAGCACCTTAATTTTCAATCGAAAAATCTCACGTCAAAGTTTCGACTTTTTAAGGGCGAATAGAACAAATTCTGACAGGTTGACCACCAACCACTCAATAGAAGAAAAATAATTAAATAATGATTATAATGTGTTACAGTTATGCAGTCGTGTAGTAATTACTAACGGAGGTGTGGGTTCGAATCTGACCGAAGCAGCCACTACACCGCCTAAGAAAGCCAAGTATGGAGCCAGCGTCTCACCCGTAAGTATTATTTCATACAAATAGTTGGTTCCAGTTTTTTAATAAAACTATACTATTACTAGCAAACCCGGCGAACTCCGTTTCGCCACCAGATGGCTTCGTTTTATGTAACATTTCGTTTGGTGATTAAAAGATGAAGAAAAAATTTTTTTTTGTTTTATATTTAAAAAGGAAAAATTTGATTTCATTTCACAACAGTAATGAATTCATTTCGATTACAAAAATGAAGTGTTATTTAGTTGAACTTCTCTAAGTAAATGAAAGTGAATCCAAAGTAAATAATGAATCGAAGCGTGAAAAGCGGAAGAGTTTGTTTGTTTGAACGCGCTAATCTCTGGAATCACCAGTTGGGTATAAATAATTCTTTTTTGTATGATAGCCCAGTTCTTGAGGAAGGTTATAGGCCATGTAATATCACGCTACTGGTGACAGGACCAAAGACGCGGGTTAAACCGCGCCGCGGAAGCTTGTATATTATATTTTCCTATTTATTTTATCTCTACTATGAATTAATTGTATTATTTTTAGGGTTCCGTACCTCAAAAGGCAAAACGGTACCCTTATAGGATCAGTTTGTTGTCTGTCTGTCGGTCAAGATATCAAGCTGAAATTGATATCGAACTAGTTGTTGCCCGCACCGCGTGAATGTCGGTTATATCTCTGTTTATACATTGTCGATTTTTTATAAAAAGTTTTATTTCCTATTTCAACCCCTTTAAATCATTTATCGCGATAAAAGTTAGTCTATGTTGTTGACCGAGGTCAAATCTATATCTATACCGAATTTCATCAAAACAAGTTTAGTGGTTTAGGCGTGAAACCGTAACAGACAGACAGAGTTACTTTCTTTATAATATTGACTGGCCTGTTGGTCTAGTGGTTAGTGACCCTGACTGCTAAGCCGGAGGTCGTGGGTTCGATTCCCACCCAGGAGAAACCTTTGTGTGATGAGCATGATTGTTTGTTCTGTGTCTGGGTGTAATTTATCTATAATATGTATGTATTTACAAAAAAAAGAAGTATTTAAGTATGTATATCCGCATTCTAGAACCCATAATACAAGCATATAATATGCTTACTTTGAGACTAGATGGCGTTGTGTGTAGTTGTTGAAATATTATATTATTTATTATTATAATATTAGTATGGATGAATACTGTTGTCTTGCTACCGCTTAAAGCTGTTAAAAAATCAAAGTTCTATATCATCTCAATCAAAGGCAATGGTTATTTATGTCATCAATAACTTACAAATTTAGACGGAACCATCAGTGCGCAAGTTCGAATCGCACTTGACCGTATTTTATTTCAAACAGAAATGTTATTGTTTCACAGAGCAACACTGGGTGTGCAATAGTATCGTGTGTAGAGATGTCGCCGCTGGGGGGCGTGGTGGTCGCGGTGGATACACACGCACAACTACACCTGTTTAAATTACCACAGCCTTGGGCCGAGATACGTACGTATATTATACAAATGAGTGTTTAATTTAATATTTTTTATCTTTGTTTAGTGTGTATATTTTCACACACGCATGCCCGCACGCACGTACGCACGCACGCACGCACGCACGCACGCACGCACATACAAGCCAAACATACACTCTCACAAACAGTTATGGTTTTATTATATTTGCATGTCTAACTATATTTATGTTTAAATTGAATTAATATGTTTTAGGCTTAAGGAAATTGTTGTTGTTAGATAGCCACGACACAGGCTGTGCCTGTCGACGCGATCTCCGTATCATCGTGCGCCTGCGTTTAGATATACATACGTACGTCTTGTATAGCCATACCACACCGCACCGCGCCGCGCGGCATTCAATCTCTGTCGCACCACCGACCGTTGTACATGTGTCACCCTTTTTAACTATATACCTTTATGTATGTGTGTCAATTAGAGTCATAATAAACGGCATCAAGGAAGACTGCAGATTCTTATTTCATCACAAACTCCACAACCACCCTCGATAACTTCTCGCCGCAACAGTGCCTAGTGTGGATATCATCGTAAATTGTAACAAATGTGCAAATTTAATTTATTAAATACTTTACTTTACTATATGTTTTCAGAATTCTCCAACCTGCATTAAAATATGCATACATTTATATTTCTTTTCCCTAATTTCCATTTTCACGGTGGGTTATATTTTATGCAAGACTTAATAAGGGCCATGTCCATAGATTAATTGACCAGTGAAAAAATGCATAACTTATCTGTGTGGTAAATACTAGGGAAGCATGCTTAGGCTTTTACAATGTTTTAATAGACAAAAGTTCATCATATTCATCATTAATATCAGTTAGCATGCCCGTCTTTAACAAGTCGTCGGTTCACATTGTGGCCTGCACACGCTGCGTTTGTTAAACTTTCAAGTTAATTTTAAAGTGAACAAAACAAAAGTATGAACAAAAGTACACATCATTATTAGAGAAAGTTCAGAAAGTCTTTATTCGTTATCTATACCTCAAAATATACAATTTGTTCGCGACACCTGTGAAAATAGTGTTAAAACAGTGCATACAGTGATAGACAGAACCTAGATAGATTTAAAAACTAGAATACATCGCACGCGCGTGCTAGCATAAAATTTAATGAACAGTGATTTTAAGTGCCACACGTTTATATATGAGAGCGAGAACGAAAACGTCGTTCGTCTACCGCCATTAGTAAAAGTTAATAGCGAACTATTTGTTGTTTACCTTATGGTGAAATTGTTTTAGTGCTAATCTAAAATCTAGATTTATAATGTTTAGAATCACTTTTTATTGTGCCCCTTAGTGTTCTAATCACGAATATGTATTTGCCTTTTAGATAAAACAAATAGTTTATAAGTTGTAGCAGAAACAAAATTATTTTTATGTTTAGGTCATAATTTGGTCTGTAACTTAGGTTTTAATCAATAAAGAATAGTTACTTTGGTGTTTCATTTTAGAGAATGGTGTCCCCTAGATGTACGTAAAATCTTATTAAAATAGATTCAGTAGTTTAGAAAATATAAGCAGATAAAGTTCAAAGTACGTCTAGGAGGCACTAAAATTCTAGGTTTATACTACGATATCTAGGTAATCGTAAAGTTTAGAGTTATAGTATAGATATTTCATGTTAGGTAACATCGATACCTATCTAACGGTACCTAGATAATTATTGTATTATTAAAAATGACGTAGTTATAACCAGAAATGTAATGTTTTGATAATGAAAATAAAGTTTGTACGAGGTGTTTTGCACACGGCACTAACCGAGGCAAATGGTATATAAGCGCGCGCGCGCGGACACAGAACGTTCACTGTTAATCAGTAACCCATAGAAGACTCTTCAAGCCTCAACACCTAATGGCCTAAGCAGAACACCTCAAGCATTGAACCAAGATCGTTTGTTTTACTTCAGTATGCCCCTATAGTGAAGCCCGACGTCTTCGAAGATCAGCGCTGTATCCGGAACCTTTAGGTGTAGGACGACAGCGGGTCGTTCACAGATCTACACAACACACTCGTGTTGGGTTCGATTACCGCCCGTCCGGCACACAATTATTACCCATATAAGTACCCCACTCCATTCGTGCTCGGCATGACAACATACCAGAGTCTAGAACTGAGAACAAATCTTACGCTCATAAAATATTTCATCCGTCTAATTCGTGGCTCTCTGTCTAACCCATCTTTGCTGCAGAATATATATATAAACGTTCCACCAAAAATTAGAAACTCACTTCGTCCGCGAAAGCGTCCACTATTTTACATGCCTGAAATAGTACCGTTACTCTTTTGAACAGCCCTCTGTACCTAGCTTTGTCCCATATCAATAATATGTTACTATTTGATGAATCTTAGGATCTATTAGTGATAAGGAACCGAGACTCTTGACCATAAGTGAGCGTTACCTTGAGTCCATTGCATCCCCTAGTACAATTTCTTAATAGACACTACTATGTATCTATCTACCTACTTTTATTTATTATTATATGTCATGTACTTATGTTAAAATTCCTACTATCTTAAGTGTTGTTGTGTATAAATATTCTATTCTGTTTCTCTAATAATTTTAATTTTATGTAAGTTCTTACCAATAACTTGTACGTGTGGTTTATACTGTCAGTGTAAGTTAGTAAATAAATAAATAAATAAAGTATTTGTTGTCCCCAGCGACTCCCCTGGCAGTCCAGCAAGCCACCAGTCTTCTGGAGTACGGTATGGTCTCCGGGATTGACTGCCTCGATGTACTTATGACTCTTAAGCCCAGCGTTGTTGAATCTGTGTATGAAAGGTAGCAGTTTTGACAACTTTTTTATCTCTTACAATTTCTACAAGCTATTTTAATAATAGTATTACGTTTTTCTATCTACAAAACCAATAATAAATTATATATTTTACTTTTGTGAAACGAACTAAGTCGAGTTTATTGACAATAAGATTCAGGGTATAAGTCACATTTTTACTTATTTAGCTTCAAACCCTAACAAAACTACGAACTCTAATGCTCACGAACATTGCGTTCTAATGCAGGCAAGCGCTCACCTATTCATGGAAATGTTGTAGGCGCATACAAACATTCAGTATTTAAGAAAGTGCATAACCTAGTACCTAGCTTGAGTTGATCAGAACCTAATTTAATATTTTATTAAACATTATTATACTGTTCTACACTACATTTTTCGCATTAGATGTAAGTGAACATGGTACTGTTGATGTGTAAAAATAGTACCTACTCGTAATGTATTATTTTATACCTATCCGTGAGTTCTTCGTATCGAGTAGTTAGTGGTCAATTTAGTACCAAGATTTGTTTAGGCTAATATAAAAATGTATATGAACAATCAACATAATTTTATTTTATTTAATTATCTAAAACTTTTTGCACTAAATGTGCAATGGAGTGTTTACAACATAATAAATTTTATGTATACTGTTAATAACAGATTAACGGAGACATTCCAGCGTCAGCCGCCCGCGTTCCAGCAGTATTACTTTCACAGTTGGTTGAAGCTCAGGATAGCTTTGTGCAGGTAATCTAAAAAATTGATTTTATTCGTTTTTTTTGGTATAAAAGGTTCATTTTCATTTCATTTTCATTTCATTATTATTTCATTTTCATTTCATTTTCATTTCATTTTCATTTCATTTTCATTTCATTTTCATTTCATTTCATTTTCATTTCATTTCATTTCATTTTCATTTCATTTCATTTTCATTTCATTTCATTTCATTTTCATTTCATTTTCATTTTCATTCATTTTCATTTCTTTTTCATTTCATTTCATTTTCATTTTTATTTCATTTTCTTTTCATTTCATTTTCATTTTCATTTCATTTTCATTTCATTTTCATTTCATTTTCATTTCATTTTTTCATTTTCATTTTATTTTCATTTCATTTCATTTTCATTTCATTTTCATTTTCTTTCATTTCATTTCATTTTCATTTCATTTTCATTTCATTTTCATTTCATTTCCATTTTCATTTTTATTTCATTTTCATTTTCATTTTCAAGCATTATAACATGGTTTTTTTTTTAGTATTCATACGTTAATATCTAATCTGTTCCTAGGGCGTCTCCTATAGCGCAGAGCTCGGCATCATGGCTAACATGTCTGCAGACGTTAGCGGCGGCGTGGGCGAGCGTCAGCGGAGCCTTACGGCCCGACGACCGTCCCGACGGACAGGCGCTCGCGGCTTTATTGGACGAGTCCTCACATGATCAGGACAAGGTGCACCAGGGCCACTGATAATCTTTAATAGATTTCGACTACTACTAACAACTTACTTTTGAGTGCATTCTTGCTTGTCGCGCATTTCGTTCCTATCCTTTATTTGTGTAAACTCGTTTTAGATCAAATAAATGTTAATGCGACATCTATGTTCAGAAGTGGTCTTGAGGATAACCGGAGCTGTCCTCGCAGGCCCTGCTGGCGCTGGAGGCGAAGTGCGACGCGCTCCCGGAGCTGGCGGCGCTGGCCCCGCTGCGCCTCGTGCTGCAGCGCGCGCTCGACATCGCGCTCACGGCGCTGCTGGCGCTCAGCCAGCACCAGCACCAGCACCAGCACCAGCACCAGCACCTGGCGCACCACCCGTACGAGCTGTGGGCGGACGGCGCGGCAGTGTCGCTGCTGCGCAAGCTGACGAGCGTGGCGCGCCTGGCGGGCCGCGGGGAGCCGCTGGCGCGCGCGCTGACCCGCCTGGCGAGCGCCGCCGCGCCCAAGGCGGACCTCGTGGGTACGTACCGGCAGGACCGCCCGCCTGCCGCAGTGCTGCAGTACAGCGCTCGTGTTTGTAAAAGAAAGACTCCATAAACAGTTCAGGAAACATATTTATTTCATAATATAAAAACACTTTACAATATTATACACTTCACAGTAAAAATAGCATGAGGATAAATACATTATTACCTTAAATTAACACCAAGTAAACGCGTACACAATTTCTTTTGATGTTCACCCGAGGCCACTTCACGATGGCATGAATACCATTTTTTGACATTATCCCTGACAACTAAAACCCCCGCCACAACACGTGCCTCGCTCTGATTGGTTAGATGTGCACCAATCGAAACCACGGACCAATAAGAGCGGTTTGATGTTGCCAGTTAATAAAAACCGAATTCTGACAAGTTGCGAAGTGAAATGTTGCCAGATAATAAATAAAAAGGTATAATATAAAATACAGACGCTAACAGCTCGGCCATCCTGCGAAAAGCGAGTCCCCTCGCGACACAAAAAAAAATAAAAAATAATAATAATAAAGAAAAAAAGTAACGTTACATGTAAAATTCTATTTTAAGTTACAAGTTAAATTAAATTAAAGTCTGTACGACAAATTCTAGTACATGAGTATACATAATTAACCTTGGAATCTATAAAGTTTTACAATCATAAATTACGGTAACATTGCCATCTTATAATAATAATTAGCACTAATATTATAATCTTAATATATATGTTAGATCCATCAGATTTAACTACATAATCTAAAAACAATTTTAATTTGATAACCTAGTTGATAGCTTTATAATTAACCACTGGGAATTTACCTCAAATCAAACTATGAATTTAACGAACATTTATTTTCATGATAAGCTTATTATTACTCAGTTCTGAGTTAAGCTCGCCTTTATAGATAATTTTTATTTATATATTTTCCTTGTTATGTATCTTTTTGTGTGCAATAAAATAAATTATAGCTGAGTTAGACTTATGATTATATAAACGTTACATAATATTAACATGATATTAATTCTAATAATATTATGAACATTACATTAATGCGTTGTACATACTTTTTAAATATTAGATTATTTATTATATTTCATAAATCAATCTATTCCAATCTAGTTGTGCTCTCGTTAGTATATGGAACTAATTGGTAGGTTTATTACAGTCCTGATTATGATTATCTTCAGACTCAGACTCTGTAGAGTCATAATTCCTATCGAAAGCGAGCCAGGGCTTAATTCTATCTATCGCTATTACATTTTCATATCGACGTTGGCCATGATTGCGGGTTAACGGCGTATCTTCTATTAAAAACCTATCGTTAGGCAGTACTTTCAAAATTCGGTATGGACCCTGAAATTTTGTCGCTAGTTTTTTCGATTTGCCATCGCTTGGTACCTCTCGCTTTATGCTAACTAAATCGCCCGAATTATATTTGTAAGCGCGCTTATGTCTAGCATCATATCGGCTTTTGTCTTTAGCCTGTTGTTCAGCAATGCGTGTACCTGCTTTGGATCGTACCTGGTCCAAATCATCTATGGAAGATTCTCTAACATCGTCTATAATATCGCTTAGAGCATTTTCGGAGCAACTACGTATGTTAAAACCAAGAAGTAGTTCCGAAGGGCTTTTGCCAGTCGTCTTGTGGACAGTAGTGTTCAAACCGATCTGTATATCCAGAATATAATCATCCCAGTTTTTATCGTCTTTATTGTCCGTTTTAGAGGTGAGTGCACTTAGGATTGTCCGATTGTAACGTTCGCATTGTCCGTTTGCTCGAGGTGTGGCCACAGCATTGAGTATGTGCTTGATACTCATGGATTGGACAAATGCGCGAAAGCTGTTACTGGTAAAAGAAGTCCCTCTATCGGTTATCAGTCTAGACGGTGCCCCAAAGTAACTAATATGCTCTTTAAGGGCTTTTATTGAGGTAGAACTTTTAGTGTTTCTGACTGGCTTTATATTTATGTATTTCGTGAATCCATCCACAATTACCAATAGGTAGCAGTTGCCTTTTTTGCTCTTCACAAATGGTCCTAGATGGTCCGCGTGAATTGTATGAAATGGAGTTTCAATTTTAGGAATCGGATGTAGTTTGCCTTGAACTTTCCCTGTATTGTCCTTGCTCCGTGCACACTCTAAACAAGACTTGATATATTTTTTTTATAAACCGGCGCATTTTGGGGAACCAATAGATTTGCTGAATTCGCGCAAAGGTCTTGTCAAAGCCGAAGTGGCCCAGGTCATCGTGATTTATTTTGGCTATCTGCCACCTTACCCCCTTCGGTACCACCCACCTTAAGTCATTTTCTTCCTTGCCTACAATTCGATAAACTTTGCCGTTTTTCAGTTTATAGTTTTTTATAACATCTAGCACCTTGTCCGATTTAGGGTCATTCAAAATGTCTCTAATACGCGCTATTTCGTCATCATTACTTTGTACCGTAGCTATCCAATCATCCGTACCTACTGTTAGTACGTCTAATACATGCGAATCGTCCTTAGCTTCCCCTACCGGATTCCTACTTAGTGCATCCGCATGGGACATACGGCACCCAGGGCGATATTCGATCTCGCAGTTAAATTTCTGAAATTGAACCCACCAACGCGCTATGCGAGGTATAAGGTCTCTTTTTGATAGAGTTGTTCGCAGCGCGTTACAATCTGTCAGTATTTTAAATGGAACACCTATCAGATAGACACGGAATCTGTTGAGCGAGGATACAACGGCCAGCGTCTCTAACTCAAATGAGTGGAGCTTTTGTTCATCGGGAGTAGTTTTCCTGCTAAAATATGAGACTGGCCTCAAATGACCAGCATCATCTTTCTGCAATAAAATTCCTCCTATCCCGTGTTTACTAGCGTCCGTATGTACCTCGATTTCGCGTGTTGGGTCATAAAGAGCGAGTAAGGGCCTCTGTACCAAGTTGGACTTAATTGTTTCATTCACTTGTTCAGGCCCCCACTTCCAGGTGGTATTCTTTTGAAGAAGGTCCGTTAAAGGCTTTGCGATTGTAGCAAACCCCTTAACAAATCTTCTAAAGAAGCTTGCCAAGCCGATGAATTGCTGTAGTTCACGTTGGCTTTTGGGTGTACGAAACTTCGAAACGGCTTCGGTTTTCCTTTCGCCGGGTTTAATACCATCAGCATTAATTTGGAAACCCAAAAATTCAATGCTATCCATGAAAAAGTTGCATTTGGATAGCTTGAGAGTAAGACCACCGCGTTTTAAAAGGGAAAGTACTTCTTCAAGCCTACAGAGACCTTCGTCAAAAGACCGTGCTGGGATCAAAATATCATCCATATAAATGAGAGCGTACTTTATTTTCGCTTCAGAGAGGATCTTATTGATCGTTCTTTGGAAAACGGATGGTGCATTTACCAGTCCAAAAGGCATTCGTGTATACTGAAACTGGCCATCGGGCGTCACAAATGCGGTTTTATATTGCGAATTCTTTTCGATAGGGATTTGGTAATATCCGGACGCTAGATCTAATGATATGAACAGTTTATTACCTGCAAGCCTATCGAGCTGGTCGTCTATTAGAGGTAAGGGATAATGATCCTTTTTTGTGCGTTTATTCAAGGCTCTATAATCTACACATAAGCGTTTCTCTCCGGTTTTTTTTTTGACCAGCACGATCGGACTCGCATATGGCGAAGTGGATTCTGTTACAATGCCCGCATCCATCATCTCCTGAACCATATCTCTTACCAGCGCTCTTTCGCCGTAGGACATGCGATATACCACTGGCTCTGCGTCATTAAGCTCTATGACCATCTCTGTTGCAGTCGTGAAACCAAGATCTTTAAGACCAGATGAAAAACACTCTTTGAATTTCGATAATAACCTTTGGAGCTCGAGTTTCTGCTCTGAAGTGATGGTGTTACCGCATTGTACAGACTCATCTAGAGATTTATCATTGAAAGATACTAAGTATACATTTTGTTCGTTCATGATAGGAATAGCACGCGTCAGTAAAGACCCCTGTTTTAAACAGACCGAACTACCGGAGACGTTTAGTAGCAGCAAGTTACCAAAACCACCATGTAATTTATACTCGCCCGGGAGTAAATAGTGTTCTTTACTTGTGGTGCCTCTAACGGAGCCGTTCACATACACTAAGCCAGTAAGACTAGTTCGTGACTTTACAGGTATCATAGTTAATTGTTTTGGAGCAATTACTACGTCACCCCGACTCATGAGGGATATCTTCTGAAGGGAATCTTGTTCAAACACTACTTCGTTAGGGGTCTTTATGATAGTAATACCAGGTTTTTCCGTGAAGGTATGACCCAAGAGGGCTGGGTGTTTCAAAGCGGAGTCTTCAACAACGAGAATCTCTATATTCTCTTTTATCCCTTGGACAGTTACATCGGCATTACATTTCCCCAGAGGTTCAATGTGAAAGCCACCTATACCTCGCAAGACTGGTAATCTGTCCAAGCTTGTATTCAACTTCAAACGCTTCGCTTCCGATTTCCTAACCAAAGTACACTGGCTCCCTAAGTCTACTTGACAAGTAATCGGTTGACCATTTACAAATATCTCGAGGACGTACTTCTGATTAGAACCATCTGAATAGTCTACTAGAGCAACCTGCTTTTCATCCTTAACTTCACTTCTAGGACGTTCAGTGTTTTGGATAGCGGGCCGCTTAGATCTACAATACAAATCTAAATGGCCTTCGCGGTTACACAGAGTGCATTTCGTTAGGGACTTATTGCATTTAAAACTCTTGCGTCCTTCTTCATTACAATTGTGACATTTAATGACAAAAGTGGACCTTTTATTCGCGTCAGATTTGTTCCGATTGTTATTTGACAAAGGGTTCCTTTTATCTTGCCCGGGCCTATCCGCGGTTTCCCTACTAGTGCCTGGCTTAACAGTTTTAAAATATCTAAGCACATCTTCAGGTCCTCGAAACCTAGCCGCTTGTGCTCCTATCCGTACCGCCCTATCATCTACGCCGTGCAGTAAGCAATCGACTGCTTTTCGACCTATGATACTACATCGGTTCAGAAGATTTATCTTTGCGTAGTAATATTGTTCAAGGGATTCGCCGTAACGCACACGCTTGGCCAACATCTGGGTTAGTAGTTCCGCATAGTCATACCTACAAGGGAAAGACTCAATAAGCTTTCTTTTCCATTCTGTCCACGAGTAAAGCATCGTGCTCAGGCCTTTATACCATGTCTGAGCAAGTCCAACGAGTTTCGGTAGAGCAAAATGAATTGTTTCTCGTTCGTCCCAATTATAAATCTCCGCGGCTTCCTCAACTTTAGTTAACCACGTTACTATGGTTTGTTCGGTAGATAAAGGATCGAATTCCGGAATCACGTTTGTCAAAGAAAGCTTAGAGGTCGATTGTCCCTTCACATTGTTGAGGACATTCAGGAATTTATTTAAGATGCTATGAGTGGCATCCGGCATCTCAACTTCCGTCAATTCACGTTTTGTACGACGTGAGGGAGAACGAGTTCGTCTTTGCTTCAATAAGCGTCTAATAGGAGTGTCATAGCTATCACTGCTACTGCTGCGATGACGACGTCGTCCTACCCTCGTGACCCGGATTTTATCATCAGATGAGTTGTCACGAAACCGTTTCCTACTACGATAATAATCACTAGAATCAACCCGAAGTCGAGTTCTATCACGACCTTTGTCGACAGAATCGTCGCGATATCGGTTCCTTCTACGTCGGTTATAAGGTCGGTCCCTGCTACGATTGCGTTCGCTGCTGTCACTTCTTGATCGTCGGTTATTAATGTTTTTATTATAGTTTGGCTTTAAAAGAGAGCGCTTGCGGCTTTGCCTGTCTCTGACCAGACTCCCTTCCGCTCCCTCACTCTCATTATCAGAATCAATTATTAAGCGTTTGCGGACTTGCCTGATATCCAGACTCCCTTCCGCTCCCTCGCTTTGACGAATTTGGCGTTGCTGCGAAGTCCGCCGTGGGCCCTCGTTACGGTCCAAACTTATCGGCTCATCCTCGTTATTGCAGCGACGTTTATTACCACTGCCCGCAGGCGATGAATCCATCATCTGTAATTGTGATTAAGTTTACTTAGTGTTAATTAATGCATTCAACCTCAGTTAAATGCTATTCTTACGGTGGTAAGTAGATTAATCAAAGTAAAATATTCATCGCCCCAAACAAGCATCGCATCTCCAGAGTGTAGCTCCGGCGAAATGAAATACATGTTTTAAAACACATTATATATCCATGGGAGTACCCTGGCAATATATAATATGCCCAACGTAATAAAATCAAATCAATAATTGTATTGTGTGTATAAGAAAAGTATGCACCGCATATCCATAGTGTTGCCCTGGCAAAATGGTGTGCATGCTAAAATAGTCCGTTACATCTCCGTAGGAGTGCCTCGGCAAGATGCAACAAACCACCACACGATGATTTTAAACATAACCTAACAATTGAAAATGTTTATATCTCATTTCCAGAGTGTCGTCCTGGCAAAATAGAATGTATGCTTTTTACAGGGTATTTATCAACTTTGTAAGCATAGCAGTTTCCTGAATTAGGTATCTTAAACATGATGGAGTGTCTTGTGTCAAAGTCTTTTGAATTACCAAAAGAATAAAATGGTACTTACGCGACTGTTGTCGAATTTTATCACATTAAAACACTTTATGGAGTTTTTCCTTTACAATGTATGTTAAAGGTGTGAGCAAAAGGAAAAAAAACTAATAAGCGTGGGCGGGATTAACGGATGGGTTTAAACTTCTCGTATTTCAAAATATATATATATATATATATATATATATATATATATATATATATATTTTTACGAGTTAAAATCCGCTGATCCCACTTCTGAAATGTAAAAGAAAGACTCCATAAACAGTTCAGGAAACATATTTATTTCATAATATAAAAACACTTTACAATATTATACACTTCACAGTAAAAATAGCATGAGGATAAATACATTATTACCTTAAATTAACACCAAGTAAACGCGTACACAATTTCTTTTGATGTTCACCCGAGGCCACTTCACGACGGCATGAATACCATTTTTTGACATTATCCCTGACAACTAAAACCCCCGCCACAACACGTGCCTCGCTCTGATTGGTTAGATATGCACCAATCGAAACCACGGACCAATAAGAGCGGTTTGATGTTGCCAGTTAATAAAAACCGAATTCTGACAAGTTGCGAAGTGAAATGTTGCCAGATAATAAATAAAAAGGTATAATATAAAATACAGACGCTAACATGTTGTTGCAGAGGAGTGCGCGGCGCTGACGGCGGCGTGGGCGGGCGCGCGCGTGTGGGACGCGCCGCCGCGCTGCGCCGTGAGCGCGCCCGGGGCCGCCTGGCCCCTGCACGTGAGTGGACGACTCTGGTCGAGCTTCCCCCAAACTCGAATCCTGAATCTGCTACTGCTTTGGCGTTACCATATCATAGCTTAAAGAGACGTAATATTGTTTTCTAAGATTGTTTTAAAAACTTCAAGGTCTGATATTAAAAACGCAATTTTTCTTAAAAATAACTGATTTAAATATTTTTTAGAGATGTGCCGATTATGACTTAGGCCGACTAGCCGACCGACTAATCGGCCGAGCCAATCACAGTTTCGGATATTTTCATAACACTTCACTTACTGCTGATTCGAGCGCCTGCCAACACGTGTCGGAACATGTTTTATTTATGTTTACTTCGCATTATTACTTGATTTTTGCTTTTATAAGAGACAGAGCGGTGTTTTTGTATAAAATATTTTTGTGTAAGGACAGTTAGGAGTTAATTAAAGTAAATGAGTTCAATTAAAATTGAATCATGTCAAAAAGAAAATACATATTATTGAGAAATACATACAGAGTAAGTCGAATAGTCGGCGCTCTTTGCCGAATAGTCGCCAACTACGATATTAGCCGGATAGTCGACTTTACCGACTAGTCGCCGACTTAGTCGGCACATCTCTAAAATAATTTAGTTTTTTTATTATTATTAAATGTATATCTAGTTGGAGTACGGAGTGGAGCCCGAAGCCCTACGTTACACACCGGAGCCTCCGCCCTACGCGCAGTGTGAGACAACACCCTCCATCACTATGGATTCTATACGGTACTTTAACTTTATCATTTTATCAAAACTTTACCTTACTATCCTTTTGGACCATCAGGTTGAATTCGGGTCAAGTTAAAATCCCTAAATGTTGGATTTCCCAGTATGTTTTTTTTATAATTTCGCAAGATGTTAAATTCTCGTTGAAATTCTAAAATGAGCTAGCAAAAATAACGAGATTCTTAATATAATTTGTATGTTTCTATACAACCTTTTTTAAGATTAGTGTAAGATAGGTAACAAACCAACAACGCATGAAATGTTCGCGTGAGTTTTTGAGCCTCTGTAATGAATATGGACATAGTTTATTGAGGCAAATTCTTACTCGGAATGTAACTTGGTTTCATAATCATGAATCGAGTCTACGTAAGACTCCATGACATAAAAATGGTACACCGAGCCATATTGTAAAGGATGTCCAGCTTGTTCACGTAAATTTTCAAGTTTATAATAGTCCTTAACGTCTTGTTTCGTTGGCTACCTTGCATAAATGGTACTTAGATATCTTAATTTTTCTACCCTATTGTTTGGACCTAACTCCAATCTACTTTTATCTGTTACCAAAACTTTAGAAAAAGGTTTGCGTAATGAACTTTTTGACTTGCGAAGAAGTGAAGAACACCGTTTCAGCGTTTTTTTTTATTATGGAAGTGTATTCAAACTAATAATTTGTTCTGATAAATGTTTAAGTGTTGTAGATAAATATTAATTAAAATAAAAAAATAAAAATGAATATGAGTTAATATTTTACGTTCTGCCCGTCCATTCTGCTAATTCAAAAGTATTCTATAATCTTATGCCACAAGTTGTGTTTTTGTTCCTTTTCTATTTTTCTAGAGGGCGTAGCTCAAAAACTGTTGGAAATTGAAAAATGTGCACACGGTAAAAGTTGTAGAGAATTTTATAAGCTTTCATTCGGTAGAAGAACATTTTTCTGTAGGATTCACCGTTTTTGAGGTATTAGTAAAAACCAGAAAATTAGTACTTTAAACCCCTCTCCCTTCTCCAGCTCACCTCCTAAGAGCGGGGACTTCTAGTATATTCACTCCCAGATCACCGCTCACGCACTCTACACCCCCTTTTTAGCCATTCGTTGACTGGACTAATGAGTTACATAATTTTATTTGTTTAGATATTATTTTTTGAATTTCCTATTTTTAAGAAAGTCAATAAATATATTTATAAATATTATTACTTAAATAATAATATTACTACATGGAAGAGATCAAATAAAGTTAAGTAGTATTGGATAGTTAATTATTTCCTTAAAGTTCTATCAAAATGAATCGTAGAACCAAACGGATTTTTTTCCATTAACAGATCCATTTAGGTTTATTAATGAATAATATTGTAAATAGTAGAACTGAACGGAATTATATTTCCGTTTAGTTCTATTAAGTAGTAGAACTAACAGTAGAACTAGCCGGACTAGGCGTATAATTTTTTTAATTTTTTCTTTGTTTTTTTTTTATATTAATATATTATAATATTAACAAAACTACGTATTTACTAGAGATGTGCCGATTATGACTTTGACCGACTAGCCGATTAGTCGGTTGTAATAAAGCAGACTAGTCGGCCGAGCTGATGACAGTTTCGGGGATTTCCGTAACAATTCGCTTACTACTGAATCGCGCGGAACTCACAAACACCGCCTGCGAACGTGTCGAAATATGTTTCGTTTTTGTTTAGTTGCATTATACCTATCTTGATTTTCAATTTGTTAGGATCAGGGAGGTGTTTTTGTGTAAAATATTTTTGTGTAAAGATACCGTTAGTGTTACTTAATTTGAAAAAGCTCAATTAAAATTGAATCATGTCAAAATGAAAATACATATTATAGAGAAACGCATACAAAATAAGAAGCCGGACAGTCGGCGGCTACAATATTGGCCGCATAGTCGGCTTTACCGACTAGTCGGCACATCACTAGTATTTACATAACCACTAGTGCTCCTAGCTACAGTTGTTGGCCAGGTACATGTACCTGGGCGGCGGCCCGCGGCCCGCGCGCTGGCGCCAGTGCTCGCGCTGCGGCTCGCGCGCGCTGGGCGCCGCGCCGCCGCGCCCGCCGCTGCTAAGAGCCGCAGACTACAGGTTCCGAGCCAACTGCAGGTGAGGAGCCATGACTAAATGTGCTTAACCCTTCGTGTGCTTAGGAGCAGATCTGCACGAGACACAATGTTATTTCTATTGTGTCTGATATTGTAGCATACGAGTGGTTAAAGTCCTTTGCGACATAGAAACTGTACAATAATTATAAAAAAAAAATTTATTGAGGAAAATGATTTTAAAAACATAAATTTCAAAAACACTCCCTACCTACCTACTATAAATATTGTGCAACTTCTGAATCATACTTAACCCGTCGTATGCTTAGGTGCAGATCTGCACGAGACACAATGTTATGTCTATTGTGTCTGATATTGTAGCATACGAGAGGTTAAACCGATTTCTCTTGGAAAACAGCAATGTCCCGTGACATGAATTAAGTCAAACTCATTTATATCAACATGTGTGGCGCCATCTGATATGCCAATAGTGACAGATGACAACGTAGTTAGGTACATTAGGGCAGTCATAGATTATAAAAAGGCGTTGTCGACTTTATTAGTATGAAATCCTGAATCTCGGTATCAAAGTTTCTCAGTCAAAATAAAGATCCATGCATAAATTCCCAGAAAACTAAATATTGGTAGAAATGTTAGACATCATTGTAATTAAATTAAGACTCCATCGATCCCGTGTAAGCTATCAAGTTGTCAAAAATAAGGTTTTGGGTTTTTAGCGAAACGGTTAGTTTTATATACGGCTTAAATTGGCCCATTTACATTATTTGCCTAAAATTCATCATTTTTAAAATAACGCACTTCTAAAATTTACTCAATGTAATAAAATCGTAAAAGGTCACAATCGAACCCCATTTTAAAAGATTTTGCTACTCCGATACTTTGTGTACGACACGTTCATAATAAGTTTTATTTATTTACTTACAGGTGTGGTGGCAAATGGACACTCTTCTCAAATATATAAGCCTTATAAATCTAGTTTAAGAATAGTTTTTTTTTTTTTTTTTTTTTTATATTATAGCCTACCAAAGTGACTCCACCCCGCCTGATGGTAAGCAGTCAATGGAATCCAGAAGTGGCGGCCACTATACCGAAATCCATCGTCTTAAACTGTTGGTATAGTGGCCTCCACTATGGCGGCTGGGAATAGGGTTAGGGGAAGGGAATGAGGGAGGTGAGGAAAGAGGATAGGGGGGAAATTGGGCCTCCGGCGCTCTCACTCACCGAACGAAACGCAGTAGTACGGATACTACTACTCTTAAGTCGATCTTCTATGAGAGGGTAGTACTTCCCCGGACGATCCGGCCCATTCATGCTGAAATCGGCGTGGATCTACTACCGAACAAAATTATAAATAATTATATAATAATTATAAATAATTTAATAAATGAATTCTTTATACATTTTGTTATTTATTTATCTGTGAGGATAACCATATACAGCAGGGCACGCTCGTAGTATTTTTTTCAATAATTCATTGCCTCAACTAAATGATTAAGGGCCAGTTTCTTACTACTTACAAAATATAGCGGAGGCAGATACTCTTCTGTGAAGACAATGTTTGGAATTAACAGAGCCTTGAAAAGTTAGAAAGGTTTGTCAGAAAATAAAACACAAGTTAATTTTAATAGTTTTATTGGAAACAAAATAATAATTATGCTATATATTGCACGTGACTCGCAAGTCTAGATACATACTTTGAGCATAACCCACTTTCACTTACATATGCCAGACAGTCGCATGCGACTTTAAAACGCAAAGTCGTCACTGCGACTAACACTAAACGTAATTCCAAACTAAAATTTAACTTAATGTTTGGATAACTTCATAGGCGAGTATTATAACTTACTAAAAAGTTTAGTCGATTATAACTAATATATCCCCTATAAAGTATGTTATTACTTGCAACTCTTTAGATAAAATAGTATTTCCGTATAGTTACTAATGATATTATTTTAAAATTAACCTTTCCAGACATAGTTGATAAATACTCGTCAATCGCACTCCCTTTTAAAGGGTTTAATAGAGTTAAATTACATTTTGTTGAATGGCTTGAATATAAAACTCTTGTTAGACAATATTTTCAAATAAAAAGTTACAAGAATCATCTGTAAAATGTTGGCAACAATATTATGGAAATTATAGAGAATCTGTACTACTTTGCCTCGATCGATCACGAGCCAACTATGATAATAACTTTAAAATTGAGATGAACTTTGAGATTCTTAATACACTGATCGATTAAGACAAAGTATAGTTGATTTACAGTAAATACAGTTTTATTCTTGTTAACGTAAATATAAATGAATTCCAATATTACCCTACAAAAAAAGGCAAAATATTTTTTACACTGGCAATTTTATCTGTATTATAAAGGTACGTACTCATCATGTGCTATGTTCGCGAATGTTCACTAAAATGCATGCCGATCATTTGTAAGTAATCAGATGCTTCGATTTTAACAATAACCTAACATCTGGTCCCTATATATTTGGGAACTAACAGTGGGTTTGAAATTAGTTGCCTTGTGGACGATGTTACTAAACCTTGTTTATGAAGTTTATAGATTTTTAAGTAAAAGGAATGTTGCCTTTATAAGCCTAACTAAGGGAGTTTAACCACGAAGCGATATAAAAATAGATTAATAAACTGAAGTACAATTCTTAAGATATAAAAATGTTTTTGTTCTAACTTTGATTCGATTCAGTGGCCTAGACTCACTTGGTAGATATGTCCTTACATAAAAATTTATGTTTTATTTTTATTTTTTTATATTAAAAATAACAAATTTGCAAATTCTCGTGTCAAAATAATACAACCAATCGATCTTGAAACTTAATATTTTTAATCTAAAGATATTTATTGATATCCGGTCGCTTCACACCGTTCACAACGCAACAATATAGCTACATCGCCACAATATTCTCAAATTATTCCATTTCCAACGAAATCTCAACAACATCATGATTTGTTCAACAAAAAAATGCAATATAATCAAAAAGACTTATATAAACTAGTACAAAATGATCCTACTACCTCTCCAAGTGGGATACCACCTTAGGGCTTTTTATATCGGATATTTAATTCAAGATTCTTTTATATCCCCTGGATCGCTCATTTCAAATGTCTAAATTTAAATTGCAATTCATTATTTAATCGCATGAATCGGAATTTAAAAATGATAGATTAAAGATCGAATATAAATAGCGGTAAGTATATAAGTTAAAACCACGAAGGTTACCGGGAAAACCATAGCATATTACGTTAATTCTCCTGACAAAATTATGCTATCTCTGTCGTTTTTTAAAGAAAGACAGAAACAAACTTACAGTTCTATGAGCGTTAACTAACGAAAATATGCGTACGCTCTAATACTGTCGAGGTTATGAAAACGCCACCTTTTCTTTTAAAGGAAAAACAAGTGTGTTAAGCTCCTTGTAAAACAGCGTAAATATTTTTTTAACAGTTTAAAAACATGCGGGTAGTAAGTAAGACACTTAGTTTCTGAAAGGCTGATTAACGAAAAATTAGTAAACTAATTAGATCAAATTAAACTAATTATTCATGCTTTTAGGTACTTCACATGAGATTCAACAGGTGTTTAGTTAATTTTTCTTTGATCAGCCTTTCAGACACTGGTTAGTTTGTCAAAATTTCAGTTAAAAAGTAGAACCTTTGTTAACACTAATAGCTGCTTAGACCATTTGCGATCAAATTGAAAAAAAATTACTACCACACACAATAGATGGCGTTAACACAAACTCGATGGTAATAATTACTGATATTTTTACTTCATATTCGTTTTGTATTATAACCATATTTTTATTAAACGTAAAATTATCACAACTATTATTTCATTGTAGTTAAATTTATGATAATTTTACGTTAACAATATAAATATAAGAATCGTCTATATCTTAAAAATATACTTTTTAAAGCAATATTTATTACTACAATCATAAAGTTCACCAATAGATGTAATTACTAGTGCCATCAAATGGACCACAGATCGCAATATATGCCCAACAGTGGGCGAGCTGATAGTTCACAAAAAGAAAGTTTAATATTACGATTCTTACGATAAAATTATAAAGATGTCTATATTTTTTTAATTTGATGTTATCAGTGGACCTAATACGTATAATTAATGAAAAATGTCAATTTTAGGATCTTATTCTGACTAGCATAAAATAGAAATTGGCAAAAATATTCCAAAGTGTGACGTCATTTCTCTATCACAGTTTTTTTTATAATTCATACTAGACAACTTTATATACGGCAAGAATAATCATAATAATATAGTAATAATACAAAACGATTTTTAGTTGCCCGTGACAAAAATCTAAGGTTTAAATACCCTTCGGTAAAACATTTGAATACTGTAAACACAGTAAGTTCTATAAAATATTTATACTATAAAATTATAGAAGTTCAATCCATTATTTTCGGAAAAATAATCACTGAATTCTGTAAAAATTACAAGGTCTATCTAGGGATTGTAGATGTTATATGAAAATCCTACTCCGGTATGTAACCGATTTTCGTCAAACAAAGGCGTTTAGAGAAAACTGCTTTATTCCAATATGCTTTAGGTACATTTTTTGTAACTTTTATCATTGAGTTGCGTTTTTTTAGCAGTCATTAAAATCTTATTTACCTACTGCCAATATACGCTTTCTAGATATAACTATAAGAACTTGGTCATTATTATTGAAGATATTTGATTTTTATACTGCACAATTTAGAAAATTATAAAAATAAATGCTGCATTTAATTTCAAGTTTGGTAATGTGAAAGTTTATTAAATGCAATTTTAAATGCACTTTGACTTTGGGAGATTCTAATAAGACATAAAAACTATCAGAAGTGACCAAAGTATCTTGACAGTTTTGCCCGGGCAGTAGGGCAATATGAAAATTGAACTCATATTTCAGCACAGCAAAAGTATTGATTGTAAATTCGTATTCAACACATATTGTAGAAAGAATATGTAATATGGAACAAAATATATATTAAATTAGCTGACCCGGCGAACTTCGTACCGCCTAAGAGTAGATTCTTATTTTTTAAATTTTCTCTCCGTACGAACCATTCCCGTACTTCAAGGAATATTATAAAAAAAGAATTAGCGAAATCGGTTCAGCGTCTCTCGAAATTTGCGCTTAGCAACACATTGAGCGATTCATTAAGGCCTATTTCAAACTAGTGGCCTCTACTGAACGTCCCTATTTTCATATAATATCTACATCACTAGATAGACTAGATTTGTATTTAAAATACAGAAATATGTATCATGGTGTATTTTTCTTCAGGGTTACCAACCGTCAAATTTGTAAGTTAACAATTAATTATATTATTTACTTATACTTAGTAAAACAAATAAATCAACTATTATGTACTGGGATCTCGTAACAGTAGTTTTTAGTTGTAAAATTGGTAACCCTATACCCACTTTATTTCGCGAGTAGCATTACAGAAAACTAGTTTTATATCTGAATTACTCAAATTAAAAGAAAATAGCATTATCCTTTTTAAAGTAAAAAAAAATCTATACACCATGACACAGCACTGGGATCAAAATAGTTTTTTTTTTATTATATAGCCTGATATTTAATTAGATTGTAGTTGACAATGAATACAAGTACAGCATCAAAAAGTTTTATTTCTAAAGGAGAACGCTTTTTAACCGACTTGAAACATTTCCCTTTTAAATAAGACCTCGGCTACCTTTTATTAGTATATAATATATTTCTCCTAAATTATAGGAGTATAGAGAATGTTCTAAAACTGAGGGCATCAGTAGAAACACAGTTTGTACTAATTTAAAAGACAAACCATTCAGACAGTCTATTCTAAACTGAGATTCTGATGCGTCTCCCTAAGAATCACATGCACTTAGAAAACATACAGCTTAATAATATCACCAAATTTATAGCAACACTGATTATTGTTGCCAGATTTAAAATATATTTGAATTTTGGTAGTTTGTTTTTAAACGTGGGTTCTATTAAAAAATAGGTCTATTTATTGGGATTTTTTTAGCTAAATCTCAAAGATAACAAAAATTAACTAGAAGCCACCTTAAAAAATAGAGTATCTTAATTTTAAAATAGATTTTTAAAGCAGCCACACAAAGCGTATGTAGGCAACACCAGTGTTGCGATAAACTTAAAGACAGTTCAACCAATCAGAGACGAGTTACAGTGATTGGTTTAAATATTGCTGTCTATGTTGAAATAACGAATACTTGTAGGGGCTATGAGGAAGTCAAAGAAAAATCTAGCGCCGTTTTTTAAAGAATGATTTGGGGTCCTTTAATCCAGCGCTCATTTTATTAAAATTGTAATTCGAGAATAGAAATACAATATTTTTCCATTTCATAAACTATTGCTTATATATTAAAAAAAACTGCAGTCAAATACGATTGTAGGAAACATAATTTAATCGATTCTTTTTAGCATATCTTCACTCGTTCATATGAAAAGAGACTTCTATCATTTTTTTTTATGTAGCGGCATATTTCTGTTCTACATAATAGCCCCTACACAACGAACACAAATACTCTCTCACTTCGTCCCACTCACACGCACAACCACTTTATATTTTTTT
Source organism: Parascotia fuliginaria (assembly GCA_963082885.1). Classification (NCBI taxonomy): domain Eukaryota; kingdom Metazoa; phylum Arthropoda; class Insecta; order Lepidoptera; family Erebidae; genus Parascotia; species Parascotia fuliginaria. Next base: position 8,690,034 of record OY720198.1, on the reverse strand, counting down.
ATATCTAATATCTAAACGCCGATGGCTCGTGTCGGACATATATAATTTTGTGCGCACACCGAATAGATTTGTGTCAAATTAAATTTGTTTATTAACGGCTGATTCAAATTTCTAAATCGTTGAGCGCTGAATCGCTATTTCAATATGTCTAAATTGAAATAGCGATTCGCCGTTCAATTAAAATCGCGATAAAAAAAATTCTGGATGTAAAAAAGGTACGCTATAAAAAAACTGATTACAATAAAAAAAACCATCTGTTTTGTACCAACACGAGCCGCTCGGCGCGTGTATACTAGTGTTACACGTGTCGCCGCCCGCTGGAGGCGGTACATATCACTATAATACTACTCCGACCACACCGCCGCGGCGGTACATATGCACGCCGTTTTAACTTATTACGACTAGTATGGAAAATATTTAAGCCTGTATTTATAAGCGGAGCCAGACTGTAGCGGAGAAATAGAAAATATAATTGCATAAAATCTCCGCTTCACTAAGGGCAAGATTCACAGACCGCACTTTGACTTTACAAAGTAAAGTCTAAACTTTGTACCAAAAATATGTTTGAATATGAAGTTGAAAGTAATCTTCGGCAATACAAAGCTTACTTTGGGAAGGTGCCTTTGCTGTAAAGTAAAGTCACGATTGTGAATCTGGGCCTAAGATACATATTTTTGGTACAAAGTAGATCTTTGCATCAAAGTAAAGTCAAAGTGCGGTCTGTGAATCTTGCCCTTAGTGAAGCGGAGATTTTATGCAATTATATTTTCTTAAAAGGATAGAAACTATAGGTTAATATTTGTCCATTCCTCTTCTACGGTCAGGCAGCCTTATGTCGCCAATATTAAAAACTAAATTTTTATGAACATAAATTGTAATATTTTTACCGCGTTATCGTTTACTTTACTGCGGTTACCCATCCGTCTATCAAGTTGGAACTATGACACAACCTTAGAGGCCTATTTCTTGCAATGGAAGTCTTTCATTAAAAAAACCGTATTTGTTCGTATTAGAGAGCTCCATTTATATTTAAATCATTATACTATTGACTTCACGAACCTTCTGGAAATTTCTAGATCTGTTGAACATTTCCACCTTTGTCACTTAGAAAATAAGATTCATAATAGTCGTAACAGTTACCGATCGATACATATGTCATCACAGTCAAAAATATCGAGCTAACAAACGCTGACGAAGATCACCGCTATTTTTATTTTATTTTTTATTTGAGAGACGACCGATTAAACGGCGATTTAGAAATATAATTGGAGATTCACGATATAGACTAATTTAAACCCTAAAAGTTCAATCATAAGGTTTTTTTAGAACTTTAATTAATTAAAAAATTGCGTTTTTGTGATGGTAAAAATTGGTAAATTAGATTATATTTTGAAAAATAGTGTTTTGTCTGAGTAGTGGTTAGCCAGTAATGTTTTTTTTAGTCAATTAAGCTAATAGTTTTTTTTACAATAAGTCAAAGACCACTTATTATTAGGTAGTAGTAAATTTATTTATGTTTTACTTTGTTTGACTTGATGGTACTTGAGGGTAAGCAGTCAATGAGGTACAGTGGCCAAAAACTATCGCTCTCAATCGACTACTTATACTTTTCAAATAGTATATACTAGGTAGTGATATACATGATAAAATATTTTAGTAATTTTCGCCTTTTTGAGTTTTTCGAAAAATATTTTTTGAATTTAAAAAAAAATCTCGAAAATTACAAAAAATAATTAACTTTAAAAATCGAATCTGACTCTAAACATAATGCCGAAAAAATTTTAAAATAGCCCGTCGAAAATTTCAATACAATTATTCAAGTCAAACTATTATGTATTTTCGACATTCGGCATCACTGAATGAGTCATATTTTTGTTGACGAAAATAAGAACATGTGTTTGGGTCGTCTCACCACATGGTACAGTAATTGTTTAGATACAGGTGTAGGTTTGATGTCGATGCGGTGACTACGTCGACGTACAGCGATCATACGTTTAGCGCCAACTGTTAAACAAATTATAAAGATTAGAGTTCGAGAAAGATCTGAAATATTACATAAGAAAATATTAATTGTGGATTTAATTTTCGGCAAATATTATTAGGGTAGAATTTAATTTTCAGCAAGTATGTAATGTATGTGGAATCGCTTTTCGGCAAGTAATATAGAGTCGTGTAGGCGCTCGCACTCACAGCACTTGGTGCGGCTGCAGCGCGGCGAGGTGCGCGGGCGAGGGCGGCACGCCGGGCGGCGCGGGCGGCAGCAGCGTCTGCGCCAGCCCCTCGAAGCGCCCGCCCGCCTCGAACCCGTTCTGTGCAGCCAATATCGCACTCAATATGGAACTCGTTCATTTCATTTGAATAATAAGTCACTTACACAAAGCAATAAAGATTCGACGGATTCAATATATCAGCAATTATATAACTCCAGTTAACAAAGAACATAATTATAATATTGTACATTAATAAATATGTTACCATAGAGAAAAATTTGCGTAATTTTTTTTTAATCTTTCTTTTTTTTATTTTTTAGAATAAAAATACTTAAACTTTTTCTATATTTTTTACTATAAAATTGTTTTCTATTGATTATATCATAATCATTGCCTATAGACAATCGCTTTTAGACATAATCAGGTTTCGTCATAGTCAGTAACGTTTAAAACTATTTAAAAAAATGTGGGCTTAAAAAATCTCATAAAGCTACCATACCAACAATAATCATAGTAAAATATAGGTAGCGTCAATTGCTGATAATGTAGATTTATAAAAACGAAATATTTTTTTAAATTGGTTACGTAGATTTCGAGTTTATCCCATACAAACATGCAAAAATTAATTTTATTAAATTGACATACTGGTATCATGATGGTAGGCCTGAGTGGCTGTATGGAAGGCTGTACCGCTGTCGGATAATACGGGTAGTACTGCACCGGGTAACCGATGTAACCCGGATAACCGGCTGCCGCCGCATACATAGCTGCTGCTGGACTGTACATTTGCTGCAAGGTCAACAAAAATGGCAATAGAGAAATGCCACACTATAGATATATTTTTAGTTACTAGTGATTTTGTTAATTAATCATAAATGACTAAATGTCTCATTTAGTCGTTTATGTCGAATCTAATATTAAAATTATTATTTTGGAAATGCATGGCACTCTAAATTTATATTCGGTAAAGTTGGTGCTAGACCACTCTTATATCACATCGTTTGCATAGGTGTTCAGTACTTATATGACGCGTTCGCACATTAAAGCTTCGCGGGCGGCTCGTGAAGCTGGTAGGTAGGTATATTTAGTCGAGGTTATATTGGCGTTAGAACAATTTGCAAATGTGTGCGCTGTTCAAAGGATTTAGTTAGAAAAATAATATCCGAACACAAACTTCGCCATTGGCACACTAGGATCTTGTTTTCGTAATAAAAATGAACGTTTGGAATCTTATTTCGGAATAAAAATTAACATACGTAATCATATTTTCGGAATAAAAAATTAACATTTGGGATTTCATTTTCGGCATAAAAATAACAGTCAGGATCTCATTTTCGTCATAAAAAAAATCGTCATCTTAATTTCGGCAAGGTTGTCTTACCGGTAGCTGCTGGCTAAGCGCCGGTATGGCCTGATGGTGCTGCAGCTGTTCGTAGGGCGGTGGTGCGTACACGCCCCCCGCGCCGGCTCCCGCCCCGCCGAACGTTACTCCGTACGGGGAGCCTCCCGCTACTGTTAACGGATTACAATTATAATGGAAGTGACCAAAAGCATGGAAAGGTTCTGATTGGACAAGTCTGCAGAAAGCACTAACTCGTCAAGTCTGTTGGTAGTAATAATTCGTCAAATATTTATTTGTTCTGATTTGTCAAGAATATTAATTGTTCTGATTCGTCTTTACGAATTTAAACAAAAATGGGTGATAAAAACCGCTTGACGAGTAAAATAAATTTTCAGACTTGACCAGTCATACCCTAAATCAAAAAAATTGGTAGGCTTCCCGATTGCCTTTAGTCAAAACTAAGGATGTCCAATACTATCGGAAGTTAGCACGTTGCGTGCACTAGTAACTAATACCAACAACCCGATCAAACCGTCGCCTGATAGAAAGTCTGCGGTCTGCGAGAGCTCTGAGCTTTCTGTGCTGAACTAACCTCCATACTGTGGTGCAGCCTGGTGCGGTGGTGCAGGCAGGAATGGGCCCTGCGGTGGCTGAGGTTGAGGATACGCTCCCAGCGGCGGTGTCACTGCAACAACTGACATGTTCTACACGCGCACAAACTAACGGGAACGCGCTAAACACATTACACATCACACCACTATTTGATAGTGAAGTTATAAAAATCGACTAAAAATTTTAGTTACAATAAAATTGTCCATTTTTTTTATTGAGAATATAAGGCCTAATGCTGAAAATAATGCTAATTTTTTTAAATATTTGTATTCGAATTAATAAAAAAAAAAAACAGTATTAGGCATTTTTTTTTTGTATAGTGATGTGTTGTCAATATGTTCGGCGCGAAGTGGCCGCAACCCAAGCCCGAGCATTCACGCTTGACGCAGCGGTGGCGTCGTGCTAAATCTCTAACTAGGCTATAGTTTCATCGCATATAAAAATATACCAAAAAATAAAAATACCGTCTCGTTCTTACATCCACAAAGAGGAATAAAAGAAAAAGACGGAATCAACTATAGCAGAGTTATTAGCAGGACGTGAAACATAGATGAATTTTATTTCTTTTTATTTAAAAATATATTTTTTACTTAAAAAAATATTTTATTTAAATCCATCTATGTTTGATATCACTTACGTCAGTGTTAACGACAAGCGATGCCCATACAACGCGTTACCACTAACACGAGTCTTTCCAAGCTAATATAATCTTAGAAAAACTCTTTAGTGTGGTGACAACACTGCAGACTTATGAACAAAAATATTTAAACAAATATTTCGGTTCAAAGTCTGAGGTAAAAAAAAATACAATAAATTTGGTAGGCATAGTTAATCAACACGGGTGTGAGTGCTGAACGCCTACCAAATTAGTTATTTACAATGCATTCCTTATTTTTCATGGTCACCCTAGCTGTACTGACTATATGAACCAAAAACTTAATGTTCGAGACTTTTATCAGTTCAACCACGATAAAGACATAGATTTTCATATAACCAGTGCTATTCAAGCATTGTGCAAAAAAGCTAGAGTGACCAACGAAATGTATTTCATTAAGAAATCTTAAATAACAAAACAATCATCACACGATAAGAAACCTTTTAAAAAGTACAATATTTATTTATAATTATGACTGTGAACTTTGCTATATTTCTTTAAATTTTTTATCAAATAACGAAAAGGTATGAGGCATTTTTTTTTTGAGTTATTTTAAATAAAACCAAGTTCACACTCACAATAAAATTGCCAAGATTGGCATTTAAAACATGTATACATGATGTAAACATTCCTTGAAATAAAAAATATTCATATTCTATTATAAACTAACTATATTCAACATGTACCAAGATTTTTTGTTGACTTTAATTTAATACGATATTTTGCTGTTCGAATCTAAAAGCAGATGCAAGAGAAGCGAAAACAAAACTATGATATCAGTGCGTTGAAGGACACAGAAACATGCAAGTGACAACACAAAATCTAAAAACATTATTCTAGACATGCAAACAACACAATCAACTTATCAAAAATACCTATAATTAATTAATTATTAATAAAATGCTCTCCAACATCTAGCTAAAACTAAAATATTAAACATAAACTAATGTTAATGAACGTAAACGCATGCTTGTCACAAATAAATCAAAACGGCTGCTAATAACAGCAAAATTGTCATACAATGGATGTCATCAAACCACAAAAAAACCTGGTAACATCCTCCACCTAAACATTAATCTATAACTTAACTGCTACCGAAAATGTTGCCATATTAAACCGGTCAACTTTTCAGTACCACTCACACAAATTATTTCTTTAAAAAGCTTATTTTATTATTTTTGCAACAAGCAGGGAGTTTATTGCCATATTAAATAATATAACAACAAACTAAAACGCATATTTATGACTGCTGTGAATAAATTTATTGAGAAAAATTAACATCTGGATCCCTGTAAAAGACTCGACAGAAAAGACCAAAAGGAAGTTGAGTAAAAGAAAAATATATATAAAAAATATGTGGATCCTATAAAAATGGTGTTAAAATATATTAGGACCGTGTTTCAAGAGTGTACTAGACTTGTACAGTTACCTGACTCTCACAACTGGCATACTTTCCTGTCCTTCCGTTAAGCTTATATTGGCATGCAGTGTTGCCTTTAGCATTGTGCATGCTAGAGGCAACATACAATAGATACATATCACAATTTTTTTCTGATAAAAAGCCATGTTTTAGAAAAGAAAAATTTTTTTTATTTATCATTGCATAGCATATGTGGCATATTTGTTATTAGTGATATACATCCATTACACTTATATCTAGTCACACACACACTAACAATGGTGTCATTCCTGTTAACATATTCGACTTAGTTTGACCCCAAATCCTATCTTACATATAAAAATTATAATTAAAACCATCAAAGTATAGGATTATAGGTCCAATCTTAGAATATGTATCAAGTTGATACATTATCTAAAATTATTGTTAAACATTTGTGTATTATAAACATACAACTAGAAAAATTGGCAACAACTGTCATGTTAATACTTTACAAGTCAGTGCCAACTTTACCATCACCTTACTTAAAAAAGTACGCAAAAATACATCTGCGCACTGTTAAATAAATATAAAAGAGTTCTGTTAATGATATAAATTTCACCCTCTTTTGTATTTATTTATGTTAGTATTAGTAGACACACAATCTTATTAAATATAAGTACGATTTCTACAATTCTCTTTGTGTACTTTAGTTAAAAAAATGAAATCACTGTAAAAATCGTTTTATTATCAGTAATAAAAATAGCTAGCTTTTTGTGCGATTGCATCTGTAACTTCAAATATTTGAGACTACAGAGCAATACAAAAAATAAATGACAACAAAAATACTGCATCTTTAAAAAACAAAAATTGTTCAACATTTTTTAAAGTATCATTTATTTTTCATAACATTATTACTCAAACGTTAGCTTATTCTATAATAAACGAAAACAAAACAAACACAAGACATCCCTATTTATATGTATAACACAATAGGGACGCTTATAACCAATGAGGCAACATTTTTTAAAATTTTATTTATTAAAACGAGAAACAAAGATGGTGCCTTATTTTCAAGTAAGGTGCATGAACTAGCCAACAACTTAATAATTACCGGTTTAGTATATTACTTATTTAGTTTATTTAAATATTGTATTTTGTCAATTTATTGCAATAATTTGTACCAGTAATTATTATAAATTAAAAATAAAGTGTTAAAACATAATAAAAAATAAGCTGTGAACTAAACTTTCGAAATAAAAATTTTAAAACAGAAAGATTAGCTAAGACATGTATATTTAAGAAAAAGTACTGCCTTATATTAAATTCAAAATATTTTATTATTAGACAATACTTTGGTACTTAGAACAACTTATTTTTTAAAGTAAGGTATGGTTAACTAAAAAATCTGACGAGCAATTGTGTGTGTTTATCTTATCACAAATTCAGAGCTATCACTATTTAAGTAGTCAAGCAAAGACATCTACTATACAGCCAACCATTAGCTTCACGTTAAGAAGTCCATTTGAATTTGTGATACTCAATACAAAACTAAAAAAAACAAGTTATGAGAAAAATTATTCATACTTAATTACTTGTCAAATTTATTTAGAAAACATAAAGACAAGACTGTTGTAATCATGTTAAAAATAAATTTAACGTAATGCTTTAGAAAAATTAACCAACCTCGAATGGGTATTTTTAGAAAAAACATGTTTGTATTTTCGTAATGTTATAAAAAAGCAAGTAAAAACATATTACAACAGTGAGGTCAAAAACAAACTGGTTACAATCGAATTAATAACACATACGATCGTCCACACGCCGATACGCACATATCATATTTGTCTCTCTTTAACTATTTTCAAAAAAAAGAAAATAAAGAAAGAAAAATTCTATGTGATTTCATTACATGATAGCGATTAGTCGACTGCCGCGCTGGGACTGCGCCGGCGCACTCGCGGCTCCTGTAGAGAGGGGGCGGCGACTGGGAGCGGGAGGTGTAGGTAACTTGTATTATCATCATATCTCAGTGTTTGCACGAGAGTCAAACTGTCTCACTCCTCGGGAAACTGTTCTTACATATCTGTCTGGCTCAAATTTATATTTAATTATCCTATTAGATCATAGTTTGCAAAGATAAACAGTTTGGACTGGTGCGTCATTGTTTATTATTATAAGACGGATATGTAAGAATTTTTTCTCAATTTAGCGAGCAATGTTTTTACCAATATTTGTAGATCCACAGACAGTTCTACTCAGTGTGCGGCCTTCTTAATGTATCTATGGCCCTTAAAGCTTATTTTGACACTGGCATCAAATTATAGTTGCAGTGTTTTTTTTATTATTTGGATATGCAATGGTACTACCAAGCTTAATTATTAGAGAATCATTTTTACATTTGTAACGTCATCAAGGTTGCATACTAATACATAATGAATATTCATTTACTGACCAAAGAGCATCATGGTATAATTTTATTTATTTTGTTCAGGCAAGACTAGGTGTAAGTAATGTGAACATCTAAGATAGATTACACATTAAAATAATAATTTATGTACTCAAGTGTTTTCATATTGGTATTACAAATAAATGACATGGGATATGTATTTTTTATAGTATGATAATAAGAATATTAAAATTAATTTAATTTGTTTGTAATTCATCTTGACTCAGTTGGTCAATTATGTTTTTAAAATGATGGTCACTGTAATATGTATCTACCCTATATATTAAAATATAACTGCCGTGACCTACATACTTACTGCAACCCAATATAAGATGAAATATATTATGGTCGAATAAAATTACTTGCCCAACAAACTGGTACGATGTTACAACACCGTGATGGTATTTTAGTAAAATACTAGGCATATGCCTAATATATACTCTTTAAAAGGTATTGAGAATACATTTTAGTCTTAAAGGTACTATTTGCAAAAGAATAGCGGTGTCGAGAAATAGTTTTAATGATGAATGGACCTAAAATTAGAACAGAATAAATCCCGCCTTGAGTTAGGGGTGGTCCACCATTTTGGAATATCACCATTATCGATCTGCAGCGCCATACAACTTATCTGACTATTTTAAGCAGATCTTAACAAAATAAGTGCTTCAAACGCACTAATCCTATGTCCAAGAATTAAATAATTGTTGTAATATCTAGAATCCCAATTTCAAGGCCCTCCCATGACGTTACACATGTCAAAACGTTAAGAACAAAGAAAATATTAAATAAACCGCATAAATACCTTTCTTGTCTGCCATTTAATATAAACTATGTGTTTTACAGTAAAAACTTTGATAAAATATGTGTGGTCGCGAATGTAACAGGAAATTCGCGATCAAAATTTTACGCAGTCGCAGGCAAGCGCTTTGCAATTGCAACGATTCTCACAACGACAACTAAACTAGTGATGTACTGACAGAACTACAGAAGTCGACGAACGAATTTAGTTAAACCGACTAGTCGATTTATATGTCATTGTTTCATGAAAATATTATTAAAATAACTGAATAAGCAAATAATAAAATTAACAGGTACAATAATATAAATATATCAATGAAAATATAGTTTAGTGGCATATAAAGCACATAATTAATACCGCTTATATTTCATATTTCTTCTCCAAAATAAAACTAAGTCAAAAATTTAATACGAATAGTTACAACCCTAAGAGATCAATACATTGTCGTATAGTATCGTATGTAATGTAAATATTCGGGTAGAAAATGTAGCTCAGTACCTATAAGTAGGTACAACATAAATAATTAAATAATACGCATTACTATAGTAGATAGACTAATAACTAATACTAACTTTGTCCTGGGTTCGATTCCCACCCAGGACAAACCTAGCTTTGTGTGATGAGCATAATTGTTTGTTCTGTGTCTGGGTGTAATTTATCTACAATATGTATATATTTTCAAAAAAAAAATGTATGTAAGTAGTATATCAGTTGTTTAGTACCCATAACACAAGCAAATATAATTGCTTAATTTGGGGCTAAATGGCGCTGTGTGAATGTGGTAGAATATTATATATATTATTATATATATTATTATTACTATTATATATATTATTATTATTATTATATTATACGAGTATGTTTAATTATACCTAAGCGTCAAAAAAGTATATATCTAACTTTCCGCAGCGCGGTTTCATCCGCGTCTTTTCTGACTGCTCTGCTCTTTTTTCCTTCCTCGAGAACTGGGCACCAGTTATAATCTATGAACTGTGCTATCATACGCAAAAGAATTATTCAAATTCGACTGGTAGTTCTAGATTAGCGCAAACAAACAAACAAACTCTTCCGCTTTCAGATATTGAAATTTTGAAAATGACTGAAATCATAATAAAATACAGCTTATGCTACCAGACTTAAGTATTTTGTAGCTTTCTAAAGGTGAAAAATAGGAACTTATAAACCAACAAAAATACAAAAAATCAAATGTTTTCTCTATAAAATATTAGCTTAGATGAATAAAGTAAATTTTTGATCCTTGCCCAATCTTTAATCTCATTCGTACCTAATATTTTCTATTACAATATTTTCATCTAATTATTTTTATGTGTTTTACCGTGTGACAATGCTATGCTTTTTGAATCCATCTAGATTCTAGATCATAGGTTTTCAATGGTAATCTAGTCATTTAATTAAATCTACATCATCATCATCGACCTAATGGCTGTCCAATCTTGGTTAAATAAAGGTGTCTACCAAAGTGCGCCATCTATCTTAATTTTCGACTGACTAAAACAAGTGTTTGCTAGCCGCCCGTTGTAGATCGTCGCTCTATCTAGCGGTGAGACGTACTAATCTATGTTTGCCTGAACGCGGTCTCCACTCTAGAACCATTCGGCTCCAGCGCCGTTAGATTCTAATATAAAATAAATATAAGTCTATGTTAAGCCTATTCTGAAGTAGCAACTTCAGAATGTTAATTCGGCAAGATATGTCAGTAACTTTGGTTCCCCATCGAACCTCTTCATTACGGATGTTGTAAATCAAATGCACATCAAGCATAGTTAAGCATACTACATAATAAAGAACTATTTTATAATTAACTAGCTGCGCCCCGCGGCTTTGCTCGCGCGAAAATTGTTATATGTTTAATTAATATAACTCGGGAATCAGAGCGATTTTCCGAATAAAAAGTAGCTTATTTCCCGAAACCAAATCTATCTACATACCAATTTTCATCGAAATCGGTTTAGCGGCTTAAATATAATAATTATGGTGGTTAAGTATTCTTAAACTTTCTAAATCACCGCGCAATGTTCTTAGTTTTCTTTCATAAGAACCTTCTCCTGACAATAACAAACACAACAAAAAAAGAATTGACGAAATTGATCTAGCCGTTCACGCGTGATGCCATGACCAAGGGAAATAGGGATTCATTTTTATATATATATAGATTAGAGGTCCGCCATCGCTTTGCTTCGGTATTATAAGTTTTATTCGATCTCGCAACACATGCCTACGGAAAATATCATTGCAATAGTATTCGTGTAGTATATTGCATCACTCATATTTAAAAGGCGCTTAAAATATTTAAATTCTGATAATGACTAAATAAATATGTTAAACATAATAAAATATTAAGTACCTATGTTACCCGCTTCATATATGGATTTCTAAAGGTGAAAGAATTTTTCAAACCGTACTGACTTGAATTTTATTTTAGTTAAATCGTTGCAAACTAACATAAAAAAATCCAATCTTTTCTAATTATAATACTTTATAAGTATTTTGCTATGTATTGTTGTAATTTTATCAACATTTGCATGCATAGCAGCGAAATGTATTCTTTTGGTGTCTTGTAACGTAAATTACTTCAAAGTTCAAAGTTATAGTATTAGTTTCATACTATTGTGCAAAGATACAATAAATGTATACATTATTATAGTTCCAAATAGCAAATTCGCCTTAAGCGTACGTGGCAATCAATACTCATGCCTTCTCTGTCTGAGAAGAGGCTTTTAACCTGCAGAGGGACAGTGAGTTTTTATCCTTTTCTGTTCAGAATCGTCGTTCCCTCATCACTTTTCCTCTTTCTTTCTTGCTCTAATAAATGACGTTATTTTTTTTAAATTAGCCTCCCAGTGAACCCATCCCGCCTGATGGTAAGCAGTTAGTGGAATCCAGAAGTGGTGGCCACCATACCATAAACTATCGTCTTAAACTGTTGGTATTGTGGCCTCCACTATGTCAGCTGGGAATAAATGGGGAATGGGAAGGGAATGAGGCAGGCGAGGAAAGAGGAAAGGGGAAAATTGGGACATGAACAGAATATGTAGTTCAACCCTAACAGGCTGGTAGTATTCTGGTAATTCACAACTTTTAAATTTGTCTATTTGGCCCAGAACTTTAGGTAAGCCTTTTGATTTCAAATTCTCATCAACAAGTGACTTGGCCCTACAACTGCCTCGTGTGAAGCGAAGCGAAGTGTGAGTGCCTGTGACTTCTATTTGGTTGGGTGTTCGATTTCCAATTCCCACATAAGACTCCGGTTTTTTTGATCCATAGGTACCTACTGCAGTACAAGACCTCTTCCCCCTTTTGCTTCGTCTGTTCTCTATTTTAATCACATATAATATCGTTGTAACTAATAAATAACAAGTTTTTATTTCACTTCTCCTCCAAACAAATAGCTAACTCACTCGTCATCTGTATTTAGTCTAAGGATGTTATACTACACCAATCGATCGACGATCGACAGTATCGATCGATGGCAGAATGGAGTAGTCGACGTCGATCGATAGTTTCTACCAGACGAAACCAATCGAATGATCTTCGAGCGACCTGCCTGATAGAAACTAATGGAATAAAGCCGGCGTTAATCGATCAAGGCCTATGTCCAGCAGTGAATGTCTTTTGGCTGATATGATGAATTGATCAACGTCGACGGATGCCATTGACTGGCAATCGCTTGATTGGTTGGTTAGTCAACTGGCATTCGTAGATCAATTGAAGCTACCAGACCAGTCGATCAACTTCGATCGACGATAATCGATGCCGTCGATCGACGATCGATCGATCGGTTTACATCCTAAACAAGTTCCTCGTTAAAAGGGGAATAAAGAGGAGTTATCAAAATTTATGAACACAAGGATGCTTTGATTATATTAATAAAACAACGACAAACTAACAACAATACCATTTATTTGGTTATACAGATTTTTACATATAGCAACAATAATAGGATAGTTTTACTAATTTTGTCTCACATTATAAGTGATCAAAAATTGAACAGTATATTGCTTCTAAATACTAAACTTTTCGAAACGCTAAATATTTCTATAATAAATATATATAACATATAATTAAACTAATTACGGAAGACATACTTGGAAGACTTTATTATTTGACATTGAAAATATATTTTCTTTATTTTAAAACTTTTTAATCTAAGCAATTTGGAAGCACTGCGATTTCGAATACATAATATAGCGACATCTATCGTAAAAGAAAGCAACTGATCTATTTAACTGGCGTACTGCCATCTATTGATGAATAATAAACATCTGCCGACCAAAACTGAATTTTGAATGACTACGTATTTACACTTATTATTTCAAAATTTGCCTGATAGTTTCTTTTGCCGAAATAAACTGCTATTGATCTCTAGTAAAGCTAACTTCACGTACTTTCAAGACGACTATCTACAAAATAACTTTTCGTCTAATAACCACATTTAAAGACATCTAGTTCTAACATCTTTAACCCACCTACACACAATTCGGCACAATTCCGTCACATTATTCTACTGTTTCTATTGTCATCGTCACATCGTATTTTTCCGTATATTTACAGCTTATTACTTACTTAACCAATTATTACTAATATATTATAATAATTTCAATAAATTAATTAATTCAAACAAACTTATTAATACAGTCAAACTTATTTATTAAAACACATTTATTTTACATATAAAAACGAAATTTCGTTTAACTTGAGTAGATATTAAACTTTAAAAACGTAGGTTAATATAAATAATTGTCAAAAGAAAATATAATATTTATAGATATTTTATAACTAGTTATGTATATTTAAACACTGACATTTTTTATTTATTATCTACTAACATAATCTAAAATGCATGTGATGCAGCATGATATTTACTAACTTAATACACTGCCATCTATTAACAATTACACTAAAACAAACTGCCGAAAGTTTAACTTCTCACCACAAGATGGTGTACATAACTTTGATTTAATTTTTTTAATCTTGTCTCCAAGATACGCTTAAAGCGATACGCACATAATGTTAAAAACAATATTTTTTATTATTATTTCATTAAGCACCAATAAGCTGTCTATACTGCGCTCCACAACATAGAAAATTTAACAATACTTTTTAATTGGCAAAACGGGAGATATGTTTTGTATATGTGATTTTTGATATTATTATTAATTAATATATATAGATTTTACATTTATGTACTTAACACTATGCACAAAGAGAACGTTAAATTTATATTTCATCAACAAAAATATATTGTAATTTCAAGAATCAATATAAATAACTTATAATATTTTATGTTCTCATTACCTAAGTATATAATATATTTTATTAAATATGACAAATGCAATTTTCCATCAAAATATATATAACATTTTGTATAGGCATCAATATTAACTTAATTAATAATATAAAAGTATAAGTACGTACATACTTTGCGTTACTCAAAAGTTAAGTCAGTAAGTCAATATATTATTAATCCTGTATTAATTAATCATTGACGCCTACCTGTCTAACTATATAAATTTTTAATACGAGTTTACTAAATCTTATATTTATACTTCCTTTTATATCTTTTATTTATATTCACTCTTCCTCTTACTCTCTTACACACACACACACACACACACACACACACACACACACACACATACACGCGCACGCGCGCACACACACAAACACACACACACACACACACGCGCACGCACGCACGCACACACGCACACACACACACACACACACGTAAATATTACCTGAGCAACACTACTTTTTATTGAATTTTAATATTTTAATAATCTACCTCTAATAGAAAATATATTTTCACTGTCAAATTTAATATATAATAAATATAATATATATTAATTATGTATATATAATTTATGGAGAACGTCCAACACTCACTAAATAATTAATTTACTCAAAAGACGGTTCATCATTTCTTTAGATACGTTATAGTTATAATTATTACGTTATGGCAACACTGGACCGCTGTGAGGAGACGAAATTCATCAATAGTTTTTTTTCTACAATTTTAATAAGTGATCAGTACAAATTAAGTGCAAGTTTAGGTTTAATAAGTAAAAAAATATGTGAAATCGTTGTTCATTTTATTAAAATGCTAATTCCCTATTAAGAAAATTTGCTAATTTCTAAAATATTTTTAAAATTAACTAGAATCCCCACTTAACCGAACGAACAAGACACATTCGGTACAAAACAATATAATTTCTCAAAGTAAACCATTAATTTGTAAAATTTCATCTTATTTTTCAACCCATTATTTTTAGTTTACCTACTCCTCGTTAGATGGCGATAGTGAAGTTTTAGCCTAGTTTTCTGATTAGAGTTCTCACGCATGCCTAAGTCCTCTATGCGTTTTTACAGCAATAATTATCTAAATAAATAAGCTACTACATCTTTCAATACACTTATGTAATAAATTAATATTTTAATTGTAACGGCGAAGACTTACAATTTATTTGACACATTTAAATTTGACATGTATGACTGACAACGTTGATACATTTTTAATTTAAAAGAGAGTAAAAGTTTGATCGGAAACAACATTATATTATTGGTTTTAAGTCCCCGTCGTTTTATTATATATAAGTCTTATTCGACGATGATGTCGTGACCGAGGCGGTCCATTTCTGACAGGAGGAAGTCTACGTCCTTCTCATTGACGGCTGCTGAAGAGATGATGTTGCGGAAGAAGTTGGGACGACGGTCGTCAGGCTGGTAGGCAACCATCAAAGTGCCAGATTGCATCATCTTGCCTTTCAGCTTAGCACACACCTGGAGACGGCAATACTCGTGTTTAGTGTCAAAATTAAACATTGATTTAAATTCGTCATGATACTTGCGCATGTTCTAAAACAGTCTACAGCCTTTGTTGGAGATCCTTAAATTGAAATAAATAAATTATATGTTGTAGCTTGTATGGGACTACAATGCAGATAAACATACGCAGATATACTTTTTTTTAACAAACATACCAAACCAATGCAAATAATCATGTTCATGTACCTATCTACACGAATATTAGCACTGAGCGGCAACCGGACCCTTAGATGTCTTAGCAGTCGATCGCTCTATTGCTACAGAGGTCACAAATAATAAGGCTTACCTTTCCAAGCTTGACCTCCTTATGCGCATCATGAGGCAGTCCTCGCAGCTGCTTGGGCAGGTACCAGAAGGACACGTTGACCATCTCCGGCTCCAGAATCAGGTAGAACTTGTCGGGCTGCTCCTTGATGCGACGCACCATGTATTCGGAGAGCTCCATCAAGCGGTCCATCAGGCGCTCGAAGCCTGAAGTTCCCTAGAATAACAAGAGATTTATTATTGATAATGGTTGGACGAGGAGAAATCCGCAGAGGAACCAAAGTAACTAAAATAGCTCGCAAAGTTGCTTCAGTAAAGTGGCAATGGGCAGGACACATAGCACGCCAAACTGATGGCCGTTGGGACAGATAAGTTGTAGACTGGCTACCACGAACTAAAAAAAGCAGCGTGAGTAAACCCGGATCGTGGACAACCGATTAATAAGAATAGCGAGCGTTTGGTCAAGGTGTCAAAACTTGGAAGAGGCCTGGTGACAATTATGCATTCAACTAATGGTAAGTGATATCAGCGGTAACCTATAGATATGATTGTGTCCTCTAAGCATCACAGAACCAGTCTAAAAAAACACAAGCAAGCCGTTATCAACCTCGTAAGGATCAGGGAATCAAGAAGGAAGAGGAAGAGGAGCAAAGTGTAATAATAAGCTTTCCAACGTTCTAACTCACCGGACGAAACACAGTAGGGAAAATAATACCTTACGCCGATAATACACGAGAGAGTCATCATCATCATCATATCAGCCAAAAGACGTCCACTGCTAGACATAGGCCTCCCCCAATTCTCGTCACCGTGGCCGGTCGTTCGCCACCCTCATCCATCGGTTGCCCGCCACCCTTATAAGGTCCTCGGTCTACCTTGTAAGGGGTCTGCTCACGCTGCATCTTGCGGTTCGTGATCGCCGATGAGAGAGTAGTACTCCATACTTTATATGAAAGTAGTAGGTAGGTACTTCGGTAGGTTCAGCCCATTCACTCTAAAATCAACAAGGATCAGCTATATCACCTTTCCGCGCCACTGCAGCCACAGCTTAAAGATATCATTGTGTCGTCCACACTGGATAACCTTGTCGCCCGTGTCGTACTTCTCGTCGTAGATTTTGTCCGTCATGAACAAATACTCCGCGGACATTGCGTTGCAGTTGAGCAGTATACCCTGGAAAAAGGTAGACATGGAGTGCTCGTGGAACAATTTTTGGATGAAAAACTAATCGCTCGCATATGGGCGACTTCGGCAAAAGCAAGGCTGTGATTAATCGGTTATACAAGCGCCTTTATTGGTGTGACTTGACACTATTTAAAGGTACAAGTACCTACGAGATGGGCCGCAAGCTATCGTAGGAATTTCAAGTCATATGGGCGGACTCAAATTTAATTTGAATTCCACTTAATTTTTAACTTTGTTAAAATACTCAGAATAAACAGATAATAAAAACAGAATAATAACTACTTCCCTTCTTTTTTGTGTAAACATCATATTGATATAGTCTGTGGCATTATGTAGATCTGTGGTTATCTGTCGGCGGCAGATGTTTGCCTGTGATTTATATGCTAAGTACTTGTGGAGACCCTCGCAATAAAATCTGAATCATAGCTATTAAGTTTGGTTTTTAAGCGGTAGATGGCGCTAGTGTGTTACTCAACCAAAAGAGATAAGTACATAATATGTATACTCACGCCTAAAATTCACTTACAGGATTAGCAGAATCTTTATTTTTGAAATTCAT
The DNA here is from genome assembly GCA_963082885.1 of Parascotia fuliginaria. Taxonomy (NCBI): domain Eukaryota; kingdom Metazoa; phylum Arthropoda; class Insecta; order Lepidoptera; family Erebidae; genus Parascotia; species Parascotia fuliginaria. The sequence continues at coordinate 8,671,735 of OY720198.1, read as the reverse complement.
TATCTACTTTCTAACCCCCAGTTTCTGAAAGGCTTATCAACGAAAAATTAACTAATCTGTTAAATCTTATGTGAAGTACCGATTGGGTTGCTAACAGCATGAATATTTAGTTTAATTTGATCTAATTAGTAACTAGCTAGATCAAATTAAACTAATTACCTATCTAAGCTTTTAGGTATTTCACATGAGATTTAGTTAATTTATCGTTGATCAGCCTTTCAGAAACGGGGGTAAGTTTATCTTGGTTATTGATTTACAGTGAAGCAAAACATCGCGAGGAGATACTAATCCGCCTTACGTGATGATCAATGCTCATGCCTATCTCTGTAGGTACTAGAAGTGGCCTTTGCTTAGAGACTAGCAGACTGCTATTATTATACTAAATTATTCTAAACCCAATAACATCTTCAATACCTTCAACTTCACCGTCAATCTTCCACTCGATAGAAAACAGAATATTGCATTTAACTACTGTTGCAAATACGATCATCAACCTTAACGCGTTGTATTAAGAGTGTATTATATTAGGTACCGTGGTGCGTCAGAACAATATGGTTCATGATAAATTCTTGTGGGGCCCGCCTACGTGAAGTTAGAGATGTAAATGTGTCGATAAGTAAATGTAATAACAACTGGTTGTCCTAAATAAATAAATAGATATACGTAGATATTATGCGTTCATAGCTCATTGCGCTCATTGATCTGTAAAATTGTCGACGGGTTAAGCAACAAAAAGTGCGACTGTAGGTGACCGCATAGTGGTATTTTGATCTAAGAGTCTTCGTGCTTCGGATGTTACTTGTTGATAACAGTCGTTAGGTCAAGTTGGATGCCTCTTTAATAAATAATGGCTGAAAAATCCTGATACTACGTTTATCACTAATCACTCGATAGGAAGAAGAATAATTTAATATACCGTCTGCTCAGCATTGATAATAAAAATATCATGACTCGCCCATCTCACAGTAAAATAAAGTACCTACCCATAAAATTTTATACGTCACGATAAAGATAATATTATTATCGATAACTCATTTATCGATAAACACCACATCACTACAACCAACTGACGGAACGTGGCAGAGGTATTTAATTAAAATGCCTCTCGAAACACTTCGGAACATATGTTGCCAATTGGGGACAACCCTAGCTGATACATCAATGTAAATTCAACCGTAATACTTTGGCATAAGGTTTAATATCCTTTTACAAAATATTGCACATTTAACATAATATTAAAATATTGCTGATGAACGAAACAGCACTTTAGGTAATAACAATAAGACTCTGAATTCTTTAGTATATAATATTCACGCCATCTTCTCGGTAAAGTAGCCAGAAGTATGCTACATTCAAATATCGCTTGACTAATATTTTAAAAACATAATTCTTCTTAATGCTTATAGTTAAAATCTCGCAAGCCACATATCTTTTGAATAAGTCAAATATATCGAGTGGTTAGTGGTTAACCTAGTGTCAGAACTTGTTCAGGTCGCTCATAGAGGCATCCGACTTTTTTTTTTTTTTTACGTGGGAAATGCATTACGCATATACACCCGCCCGGGCAAAGCGGGGGTTATGTCGGACTCTCCGACCGCACTCAAAGCGCGGCCGGCATACCGACTAAAACCCACGGTGTTCCTCCAGTGTCGGGGTCACGGGAGACGCTTGCGCATTCATCCGCGACCCCGATGGGCCAGGGCCCGCTCACCACACCGGAGCGGGCCCCGTCCGATTTGGGGGACCTAGCCCCCTCTCCCTCGAGAGGCGTGGGCGGAACACTCGCACTGCCATCTCGGGCCCGTGCTGTTCGGGCGGCGACTGCAGGCCACCTCCTAACTCTGCCGCAGAGGATAGGGAGAACGGCGCGTCGCAATACCGACACTCCTCTTCCCCTGCGGCCCCGCCGCGTCCGCAATCTGGCGGTTGCGGCCCCGCCGAGGCCGCGGAAGGTAGGGAGAGCGGCGCACTGTTATACCGGCACTCCTCTCCCGCCGCGGCCCCGCCACTCCCCAGCCGCAGTGTCGCCGAAGCAACACCGCAGCCCGACCCAGTTGCGGTGCCGCCCATACAGCACCTCAACCCTCCTGAGCCGCTCCATCGTGGGCTTACCGCCAAAGCCCAGAGGAGCGGCGCCTCCTTGGGGTTCCTCTTGGTTCACCGTGGTCCTTGGTAACCACGACTACTAAGCCTCCCCGCCGCGACAAGGCGAGAACCCCGTTTGGGGGGGATCCGACTTGACCTAACGACTGTTATCAACTTTTAACGTGACCTTAGAAGCACGGAGACGCTCAGAATAATACAACTATGCGGTCACCCATCCATAGGCCAGCCGCACTTTATGTTGCGTAACCCGCTAATCGTTTACCGGTCAGTGAGCGCAACGAGCGCCTCTTTTGATTATGTAGATAGAGCTTCAAGAGGTTAAATACAATCCGCTTGATACCCTCCACGTGTTACTCAAAAAAGGTCTTAACAGATTGAAAATAAAGTCCCTAAACCTAATGATTTCGTTTTGCATAATGAAGTTCAGAAATCTAAAAGAGAAGAGAATAAAAGCGAGAGGATGAATGAGAAGTTGCTGAGGATTTACGCGTCATTAACTAAATAGCAACGTCGCAATTTAGTATCATATTTCGTGGTTTTCAATTTTTATCATTAAATCGAGTAAAAAGTAAGTAACCATAATGCTTACAGTTATTTTACTATGAAAATAACGCAACTTAAGTTTCAAATGTATTATTTGCATATAAATAGAACTGTAAACGCAATGATTTCTTACTTTATATACAGGTTTCACCTAATCCTGACATATTTTTAAAATATAGCACCGATTAAATGATAAAAATTAAAAACCACAAAAGACACTAAATTGCGACGTTACTACTCATGACGCGTAATCGCTCAGAATAAACCTGCAGAATAAAATGTAGTGGTGATTATTTCCTAGGTATACTTACCTCATACTTGAAGTGCACGGTGGAGCACTGCAGTAACGTGCCCATCAGCTTGTGAGGGTTCCAGGTCACCGAGTCAGCCCTGAGGACAAGCACAGATACATATACAACATAGCTTGTGCCTTTTTCTCCGAAGGGGGACGCAGAAATGTATGATGTGTGATTTCGCCAGTTATTTCAAGAAATTTGTAAAGGGTGAGCGAACTATTCCAAAAACAGGAATAACACTAAGAATTTCTCTATAGAAAAGGCTAATACTTGAACCCAAAACCTTTGCGTAGTAATCCGTAAAACGTACCACCGAACCACAGAGGCGTATTGATTTATCTATGTTATTAACCGACTTTAAAAAAAGGAGGAGGTTTCTCAATTCGACCGTATATATTTTTTTTTATTTTTTTTTATGTGTGTACGCGGATAACTTCGTCGTCTATGAACCGATTTCGATGATTCTTTTTTTGTTAGCAAGTAGATATCCCAAGTGTGGTACCATGATAAGGAAACTAGGATCTGATGATGGCATCCCAAGGAAATTGAGGGGAACTTTTGAAAATCGTACTGGTGGCTAGTACATTTGTTATTTTTTTCATTAAATATTTTAAGGTACTACTATTTGGTAAAAGTTTCAAGTCGATCTGATGATGGAACCGAAAGACAGTTGAGGGAACTCGACAACGATTTACAGTAATTACTTGGTGTTTGGACCTAATTCATTTGTAATGGTGAGAATTTTGCACCCATATGGGTTTTAAGTGCCATTACAAATGACCATAGTCAGTCGAAGGAATTCTTTAACAGCAGTCATGTCGGGCTTTCTTCATACAGTTCAAGATTCCAAAATGTTTAGTTCGTACAATAATATTACTTAAGTTAGATTTAGGCCTACCCATCACTGAAAATCGTAAAATAAAATAATTTTAAACAAAAAAATAACCGACTTCAAACGAGAAGGAAACTAAAAAGTTACAAATACTATATGAACCTTACTACAAGAGCACATTAAGATTGATAATACCTATAGGTACCTAGTTATTGTTTTACTTGGCACCAACTTCAAAATTATAAAATACTTATTTAATCATTTCTGATTAACTAAATCAAAATACGAATTATTTTCTGCTAAGTAAACTTATTTTAAACTTATTAGTTTCCTTCCCGTTTGAAGTCGGTTATTTTTTTCTACAATCTTTTCATGTAATGATTCGAATATCGTTCGGTTGGCTGGTAGTTCTAGTAAGTAACTATAAGTATGGCAACTGCTAGGTATTTCAGACTCGGAACTAATATTTATCTATATCTCAGGTAGACGTCCTTTACTTCGACTTTCGGAAGGCGTTTGACAGGGTTAATAACGACATACTGCTGGTAAAGCTCTGCAGCATTGGATTCGCTCCTGGACTTCTCCGGCTCCTCGCAGACTATCTCCGTAATCGCCAGCAGTTTGTCAGACTTGGCATATACGAATCTGAACCCTATCATACGCGTTCCGGTGTGAGCCAGGGCTCGATACTAGGACCATTATTGTTTTTAATTATGGTTAATGACCTTCCTGTGGTTCTCAAGCACACCCGGTGTTTACTGTACGCTGACGATCTCAAACTTTACACCGAGGTAACTTCACTGTTTGAGTATGCAGACTGATATTGATGCCTTAGTACAATGGTGTCAAGAAAACAAAATGGACCTTAACATTAGTAAATGTAATGCAATGACTTTTGCATGCAAGCGTCAGCCAATTGAATATGACTACAGAATAAATGGCACTAGTATGTCTCGTCCCACTAGCATCAAAGACTTAGGTGTGACATTTGACCATAAATTAACCTTCCACAGCCACATCATCGCATTGGCAAATGAGTCTTTTAGACGTCTGGGTTTTGTCCTTAGAAACTCTAAAGACTTTCGTAACCATCATGTGGTAAGGTTAATTTTTGGAGCTTTAGTACGCTGCAAGCTAGAAAGCAGTATGTGCGTATGGAATCCACACGAAAGTACTTACGCTCTGATGCTGGAAAAGGTGCAAAAAGCTTTCCTTAGGCATCTTTACAAGAGAATGTACGGGTACTACCCTTATATGTACCCTACTAAATATCTCCTAGGAATTTTAGGGTATAACTCACTGGAAGTCAGGCGGAATATGTGCCAAATTATAGTTATGTGCAAAATCTTTAGGGGGAAAATTGATGCACTAGATCTACATGACGAGTTGTGTCGTTTTTATACTCCTGACAACTATCGTCGTAAGCGGAGACATGTGCTGTTCGCTGTTCCATCATGTCGCACCGTAGCGCGTTCCATGTCGCCTGTACCGCGCACACTATCAGCACTCAATGCTCTCCTGTGTGCCAATTCTAACTGTGATCTGTTTGCGGATGGATGGCAGAAAATATTGTCAGAGTGCTTGCGGTTCTGCGAGCGTGATTCATGAATGTGTTTTATCATATCATTTTTTTTTGTTTTCATTTTATTCCTCTTTATCTGTGTTTATTGTTTTGAATCGTATATGGTGTAATAATTATTGTAATTGGTAGTAATTAACCGTTTTAATTATTATTATTAAATAAATAAATAAATAAATCTATAGTATTACATAAAGCGGACGAGTTTGTTTATTTGTTTGAACTCGCTAATCTGGAATTACCAGTCCGATTTGTATAATTCTTTTTGCGTTGAATAGCCCAGATCTTGTGGAAGGTTAAAAGCTATGTAACATCACGCTACTAGCGACGGGAGCAGAGCAGTAAGCAAAGATGCTAGTTAATCATACAAAGATTTTTCTATGTGAAAATCGATGCTCTTGCAAATCAGTTTTCTTTCATCACATCAGGTGCACAACAAAAGTATACTATCTTCTTCGTCCCTTAATTTTAAACAAATTGATTGTGAAATTCAATGTTGATTTTTGACTACAGAGGATGTCGAATGTCGCCCAGGGGGTAATTTACATAATTCACTAATCAATTGTGAATCAACACCCCGTTCTACCCTTTGGTTGTGGGAAATTGATTCAAGTAGGGGTGGATGGACAATATGGGGTTTTGAATTGCAGATTGTGGTCTATTTTAGTTGTTTGTTTGTATTAGCATATCTCCCAAACTCTACATGATAAGCAGTCAGTAGAATTCAGGAATTGACACCATCAAATCAAATCAAAAACAGTTTATTCACGTAGATCAAATTAATTGACACTTATAAACGTCAAAATGACAAAACAAAACAAAAATGTCAGTTAATATCCCTACAGCCAGTTTGCTGACGCGGTAAAGCCATGAGAAGAACTGAGGGTCTAGACAAATGGCATAAAATACTAATAGAAAGGAACAGATTAAAAAATGTATGGGATTGACATAAGTTAACGCCAACTTTGTCGTTAGCTTAAGTCAATCTCATATTTTTTTAAATTTATTCTATTAGCAATGCTACTTGTCTAGGCCCTAACTCTCGAAGACTCATAAAAATTGGAGATAGTAAAAGTGTACCTATTGAGAGTAACCTAAACTCGTACTCACTTTGTATGTTATATTGTTCTGTCTACCCCTTTGGAGACAAAGCATTGAAATTCCGATCATACGGGCAACAAACTCAAACATTCTCTATCTCGTGTTGACTCAGGGCTGCTCCCTACATAATCCCTGTTTTCACAGCTTCCGAATGTCAGGCATTATTTACACCGTAACGTAACAAAATATGTTTTAAAAACAAGCTTTTCGCTAGCCTCGGCGCCCGTGTCAACTTTATTAGATTATTCTACCACGCGGTTTCCGAAAGACAAAAATTTGTAAGGTCTAATTTTTTTTTTTTTGATTATGGATGTACCTTTATGAGGAAGTCGTTTTTAAAATAACTCTTTAATTCAGTTTTTATTTATATTTTTACTCTGCACTAAGCATTCAGTAGGTTTTAGGAGTTCTTCTGTTACTGACTACTTAGAGCAAAGTTATGTTATAGTGCAACTGTAGATAGACATTTTATCGCTTATGTAACAAGTAATATGATTTTTGATAACACTACAATTGAATTAATTTTTTTATCTCACTATCTGATCGCTACGGTGTAACATACGGTTAAAAACACTTAGCGATAAACGCGTGTTGGCCCGTGCAGGCGTGTGCTCACTTTTTTGCACGAAAGACCCTCTCAATTTGCACGAGGGACTTTTAATTAATCTTAAAAGAAGTTTAATACTGACGCTAGGGGAGATTTTGGTGCAATTTAAAAGGGAAAGTGGCATGTTTTTGTACGTTTTAGAGGTTTAGAGAAAGATTGATTGTTTTTAATGTATTGTTTTAAGTTATATTTTCTTTATCTCCACGCAGTTTTAATATACTTGCAGTGAAATTATGTTTTATTTACGTAATATAAGTATAAACTAGTTGTTTTATGCGTACAGTCTACTTGAGGATAAATTGTCACTACTTTAAACAACAGGCAAGCGAAGCCACTGCCTGTCAGCAGACTATTTTTAAATATCTTACCAATATATTGTATGTAATATTATAACAATTGTTGGTAAAACAAAATAAATAAATGAGAAATAATATTTTTAAACACACAACATTATTTGAACAGTCGCACAGTCGGTTAAATATAAAGGAATCCGTAGCCCTCGGATTGAGAGCTGTCATGTTCCACTTGTATCGTGACGTGTGAACTACGGCCTGCTACGACGTAGCGCCGTAGACGTGCTACGAAATGGTTATCCTTTGAACGTAACATAGGGTTGGCGTTTATGAGAAAATTTATTATTTTATTTTATTTTTAGTGTCTATTTGCTGTTACAGTGTTGTATACACCAAAATCTTTTTTAATTTTTTAGTTGCGAATATATTCCTACGATTTTGGTTACATATTTCTTTTATTTATTTATGATTTTAGAAACTTAGATTTAGGATCTAGCCGAAGCGGTTTCTAGTACGCTAAGTGTCTTTTAAAACTTGTTTGATGCAATATAATCAAAAACCGTTTTGCTTACTCGGCAGCCCTAAGTGCGCGTCAAAGCCTGTGTATATTGGGAAAGCCGGTAGCATTAATTATAGCATCACTTCATTATCAGTGTATCACTATGAGCAATTAGCCTCTGAGAAATGAACTTTTATTTTATACATCAAACAGCATTTTAGGTTTTTATGACAAGATCGCATCCCCCACAGAGCTATTGCACACTAATTTTAGGTGGTCACCATTATGGAAAAAACAAAAAAAATGTATGTCATTTCATTTTATAATTTTTTGGAGTCTATTACAAATATTGTTTGTCTAAAATAAGACTCCAAACACAATCCACTGCATTAAAAACCTTATAACAACAAACTACTATAATTTAGTTCCTCTTGTAATAAATATCTGTTCGCCAACCCTATCCCACACGTCGCACGCACCGCCGGACGCGTCTGCCACATTTAGCTTGATTTTCTCTCGCACCGTGCTTTACTGTAGCCTATCACGTCTAGTGAGGCGCTTTTACATTGATGTATCGATATTGGGAAGTTTGACGGTAAGTGTTGAAAATGAAAATGAAAATTTATTTATTTACATAGGTTAATTAAATTAACACTTATGAACGTCAAAGTTTACAAAATGTCAGCAAATTAACCTACAGCCAGTTCGCTGACGAAGTAGAGCCATGAGAAGAACTGGCAAGAAACTCAGGCCACTCTTTTTAATCGCCAGGTTATTACAATTTTTGTAAGTTACAATTTCAAGTAGCATGCAAAGTGACACAGGCAATACACTTAACTCTATAGGTAATAATTACAGCTTTCTATGTTGTAAAGTAAAAAAAAAAAGTAAAATGTGTGCTTTACAGGCTGCCTCAATTTGCATATTGCTACAAAAGGTAAAGGCAACATGTGAACTGTGGTAAATGTTTCTATGTAGGTATTATATAAACTGTTAATATTTGTTATAAGTATAAAGTAAGATGAACTTAATTTAATTTACCACAGGAGTTCACAATGTACCTCTATTTCACAAATCACAATGTATAATTTTGTTTGGCGTGAAAGGAATATTTTGTGCAGTGGAGGACTTCACCCTTTCATGGACTCTACTGTAGACACAATAGGTGTTTTATTGTCACCACGGCTATATTCGTTTACTGTCCCGGAAAGTGTTAACAAACATATTTTAACAAAGTACACCCAGACTAGGTACAAATATTGCTAAAACAAATGTCAACAGTTTCTCTAGAGTTCCAACTCCTCCGTGTCTTCTGATTAAATTCGTTGCAGGTTCCAAGACAGTAGGTTTACCAGTCCTCAGGAATCCCGAGTGTCAAAGCACGGTGTTAGGGTTATTTACTGATAATCATGGCTTACAGGAGTCACAGTGATGGGCATGTGGTCGTGGATCGACCAAAAAGTATCTTACAAAAATAGATGTCTTTCTTATACAGCAGTCCGGTAAAAGGAATATGACTATCTATTACACCTAACATAATATAAGAACAACAAACTATTTTTCATTGTTTACAGTGGTAGAGGAGCCAACAGCCCGGTCGGTCAGTGGTGACTGTCGGTCATGGACTTCTGAAATGCCAGGAACTCTGCAAAGCCGCTGCCTACCTTGAAGGAGGTAGGGTAGGCGAAAGGAATGAAAGGTGAAAAAAATAGAGAAATTGGGCCTTCGTCGCTCACAAAAAAGTTTATTTTTGACTGATTAAAAAATTTATAAATTGCCTCTGTAGTTCGGTGGTATCGTGTACGGACTACCACGCAGAGGTCTCGGGTCTAGGTTATCTCCGGGTCGGGTAAAGTGACATTGGGGTTTTCTGTCGACAAATTCTCAGTATTAGCCCGGAGTCTGGAATTGTGCCTGATATATTATTATGACAACAAGCTCGCCCCCTGTTACATGAGACCCAAATTAAAATAGCGAAATGTGGGTGGCTAAGCACTTCTGCCTACCCCTTTCGTGGATAAAAGGCCTGAAGCTATGTATATATTTATAAATTGTAACATAAATCACGTAACTGTCAAATCTATCGATATTATCGACCTTTTCTCTTCCCCTCTCTAAACTGAAGTACGCAGCTTAGACTTAGCATTTAGCGTACACCCATGATTGATGGCCGCTAATGACTGCCGGATTATTATCGGATCACGGCCTACTTGTTTGGACCCCAAACACGAGAAACTAATTAATTGACATCGGATAAAGTACGCCGATGTATCCATGCTTTTTGGAAAATGTTAAATTCGATTTTTATCATTTTATATACATTTTATCTATAATATAATATGATATCTATTTATGAGAAGAATGAAGTTACCCGATTACAAAAAACCGACTAAGTGCGAGTCGAATTCGCGCACTAAGGGTTCCGTACCATTATCTATAATAATTTATTTTATTCTGCTTCTTAGTATTATATAAAATTTCAACTAACTATCACGGTTCACGAGATATAGCCTAGTGTACCAATATTGAGCAAAAACGAGGCAAAAAATCACGTTTGTTGTATGGGAGCCCTCTTAAATATTTATTTTATTCTGTTTTTTTTTAGTATTTGTTATTATAGCGGCAACAGATAAACATCATCTGTGAAAATTTCATGTTCATGAGATACAGCCTGTTAACAGACGGACAGCGGAGTCTTAGTAATAGGGTCTCGTTTTACCCTTTGGGTAAGTGTACCTAAACAGAATAAACGTTCACTTTGCAAGTCACTTTTTTGAATTGCGCGATATGTAGATACCTATACAATATTGTAAATAAATTAAATTACAATTAGTCGTAATAAAAAAACACTTATTTAAAAAAATATATTTAGTTAGGTACCTGTTTTCATAATAAACGAATTATTTAACAAGTAACGGACCTCCAACATTGCCTGAATTAAAATAGGCCAAAGCTACACTAAAGAGACTCACCTCTCAATCCCGGTGAGACGTGGGTGACGGTACTTCTTGGAGAACAGTAGGCCACCACCCCATGCAGCCTATTCAATAGGAAAACGAAAATTATTAAAATAGTGTAAAGTATAGGTACAATATAATAAATATACCTACAAAGTATAAAAGGAAGTGGCTAGAAAGCTAAAAATTAACTAAACTTAAGAACTGCTTACTGAATTTGGACTCAGTTTTCCCTGTTATATAGTGGGTTTTTGGACTTATAATAATACCAGCCTGTTTACTATCCTACTACAGGGCAAATGCCTCTTCTCATATAGAGTGGGCATGAGCATTAATCACCACGCTTGCTGAAGGCGGATTGGCAATTTTAGACTTTAAAGTCTAGGTTTCCTTACGATGTTTTTCTTCACCGTCAGCCAGAAATGTCCACAATAAACTTAACAAGTACCAATGTTATTTTTCAAATCATATGTACTTTATATGATTTGAAAAATAACATTGGTACTTGTTCGGATTCGAATCCACTACCTAGTGTTTACGAAGTGGGTGCCTTATCCACTGGGCCATTTCGACTTTTTGAACTGAATAGTTTGAAATTGTCAATCCGCCTTGAGCGCACGTGGTGATTTATACTCACGCCTTCTCTGTATGAGTAGCGGTCTCTGGCCTGCTGTGGGACCGTAAAGATGTCCAGTGCTTCCCTAAGTTTCGCCATCTTGACCGGTCGTGACCCTTATTCATCGTTTGCCTGCAAGTCTTATCAAGTCATCGGTTTCCTTAATAAGGAATCTTACAAAAAATAGCCCAAAAGACTCCAGAGATTTGTTAAGGTACTTACATCAACGTGCATCCACATGTCATACTTCTGGCAGATGTCAGCTATTTCCATGAGGGGGTCGAAGGAACCCAGCACCGTGGTGCCTGATGTGGCGTTCACGAAGAAAGGTACCTGCCGCAACACATAATAAAGTTATTACGATGTCCTATGCTGGTCAGCAGTCTTTAACATTCATTTTAGAATATGGTTTCAGGCGTCTGGGAACTAATGTGGTAAGAGAAGGGAATGAGGGAGGTGAGGAAACGCAGTAGTACAGATTATACTAGTACTCTTACGTCGATCTTCTATGAGAGGGTAGTACTTCCCCGGACGATCCGACCCATTCATGCTGAAACCAGCGTGGATCTACTACTGTTCAAATGTTCTTGCTATTCAGCATGAATGCGCCGGATCAAAGGGGTGCACCTGACTTTCAGAGGGATGCATCTCCATTTCATTTAGCAAACTGTGCATGCTCACTAAAAATTTAAAAACAACAAATTTTGAACTAAGCAATAACTTGAGAAGAAGTTCTTAATCTTTTTTATGATTTTTGTTCTCGACAGAATCCTTTGCATCATGCTGCCGGCGTCCATGGTTTCCAAACGAATGCGTTTCATCCGGTGAATAAAAGCGCTGGAGGCCCAATTAGTCTCTTTGGTCCTCCCTTATTCCCTTCTCCGTACACAGTCTATAACGGTTTGGTTGTGATTTTTAGGATTCCGTACCCAAATTGTAAAACGTTTTATCCAGGTAGCTAACCGTACCTCTATTACTGCTCATAGCCTGGGATAGGTAATTGCTTACCATCATTACCTATTTGCCTTTAAAACCTACGAGAAAAAATAACCAGTATCCATGGTAACGTACATGGTTTCTATCTTTATGGTATCGCACCAGCCTCTCGAGTTCAGCAGGGATCATGCGGCCACGCTCATCTGACGGCACGCTGATGCAGTAGTCGGTGCCGAGACCGCATACTGACGCGCAAGACTTCACTGAGTAGTGGCACTGGTGATGAAAAAGATGTTCTTGTAACCAATTGCAGTCTTAGATGTGAATATAAATGTGAACTTGATTGATTGTATTGAATGTATGTTTGTAGTGGATAAACTCAAAATCAAAGTGACCTTTTTTAAAAATTCTTTTAGTAAAAACAGCTTCAATAATGAGCGAGTAACATAAGCTATTTTATTGTGTTAAAACAATTGTTTTATGAAATTCAATATTTGCTAATGAAGTCGGCACCAAATGATGAAAAATTACCGAAAAAATATTAAAATTATGTGTTGTGTAGATGTAGGTGTTTATAATGGGACCAAATTAACAGTTTACGTTAAGTTTATAAACCTTAACTAAACGTTGAAATGCATACAACTAGATGTCTCTATTTTAGCAGTAGTGACGTATTGCATCATTCAAATTTACAAAAGCGTTTAAAATATTGAAATTATGTAAATGACTGAAAAAATATGTTAAACATATAAAATATAGCCTATGTTACCACGTCTTGTAGCTTTTTAAAGGTGAAAGACTTTTGTAAATGAGTTACGTGGATTTTGAGTTAAATCGGAACAAACAAACATATGAAAAATCAAATCTTTCTCTTTATAATATTAGTTTAGATTTAGATATGTAATACATTATATCCACATGGACTATTCCGCTGGCAACAGCTAGTAAATTAAACATTCATTCTTTCTTTTTTCTGTCACTAAGTGTGAGAAAAAAAAAATCTAAAATAATAACTAAAATGCATTATTTTGGTATTCTAATATTACCTGATCAGAAGTAAACATGACGAGTTGTCCGCCAATGACAGTGAGTCCCTTCTCCTTGTACTCCGGGAACTTGCGGTGGCGAGCAGCCAAGAATGCATACAGGTTCGACACTGAACCACCTGGTGAAGAATCCCCATTATTGCATCTAGCATGTAATAGCATTCCTGTATAATTTGAATCCTGGCTCTTTTAAGCTTCCGATTAATCCTATCCTCTCCCTTAATGTCCAGAACGACACGTGCCGGACTGAAGTGCTACTTTTTTACGGTATAATCTAAAGAGTCTCAATTAAAGCCTGGAACTCTTTAATTGTGTTCCACTCAAATTTCGATCCTGGGTCTTTGCACCGGGGTGTGAAAAAGCATCTCACTAAGCCGCCATAGTGGAGGTCACCATACCAGCAGATTCAAGCGATGGCTTCTGGAATGGTGGCCACTATTTCTGAACTCCACTGACTGCAAACTAATATGGCGTTGTGGTTATTTAGCAATGACCACAATGTATTGCGGTCTATTTTTGGCTTAATAAGCGTTTTCGGTTTTCCCCTCAAAATGACGAGCCGCCCCTGACAGACTATTATATCCCATTACAGATAAGACCTTTCCTCATACAAAGAAGTCCTAAGCATTAATCACCACGTGCGCTCGAGGCGGATTAGCAATTTCTGTTTTTTTTATGAGTCCAGGTTTATGTAATGTTCAATAAAATACAAAAGTATTTAAAAGAAAAATAATTCTTTCTCACCTGGTGCCAAAATAGAATCCCCAGTTCTCCATCCAATCATGGACCTCATCTTCTCCAGTACGATATTCTCCATCAGGATGAAAACGGGCGCGATCTCATAGGTAAACATGTTTGTGTTCGCCGCGGCCGTCAGCCATTCCCCAGCGAGGGAGATGATGTCCAGACCGCATGAAAGCTGATTGAAGAAGTGAGGGTGTCCTAAGGAAGAAAGAGGAAGGTGAAGAATATCGGTTTAATGTGTGGTACCATCCGATCGGTATACACCCCGATAAGGTAAGGTAAAGGTGTATTTTATATTCACTTTTTGCAATCTACGTTTGGTCATATAAGTGGGTATATATGACGAAGGGTGAGCCTGTTTTCATTTACCGCTTATTCCGCTAGGCTAATACTGAGAATTTCTCTCTATAGAAAACCCCAATATTTTACCCGATTGAACCCGAAAGCGTTATGTGGCAGTCCGTTCTATCACTAAACCACTGAGGTACATCTTATCTAAGTGTACTTTTAATATAAAACGCTATCGCCGGCAGTCGCAAAGTATTTGTCTGTCTAAAATCGACAATCTCATGAATTTAGATGCAGTTTTCACTATTATTGTTTACGTTTTTCAAGAAAAGTTGTGGTATATAATAATTAGAGGTCCGCCATCGCTTTGGTATCAAAAGTTTCATTCGGTCTCCCAACAAACGCCTACATAAAATATGGTTGCAATATTACCTACGTCTGCGAAATATTATTGCTATACTGCAAATTTAATTATGCTGTCTTTATTGCAAATGTACAAATATTGTAATTCTGAAAATTGCTAAAAAATATGTTAACCTTAATAAAATATAGCCTATGTTACGTTTCATTTATTGATTTCTAAAGGCAAAGAATTTTTGAAATCGGTAACAAAGATTCTTAGTTATATTGTTACAAATAAACTTCAAATAAATCTTTTCTTATTATAATATTAGTTTAGATTAATTTATTACCTATAAAAGCCGAACAGCAATGATAATAGTAAATCAATTAAGAAAAACGCTGTTGAAACCGTTGCGAAGCGAGGGCGGGTCGCTAGTATAATAATAACATTCAGCTTCTTTATCAGAAGCATACGTTTTAACTCCCCCATCCCGCGGGACAGAACTGTCATTTATATTTTTTATCTGTGGTATAAAAAAGTGATAGAGTGCGTATTGAAAAAGTTCTTATCTTTTATGTGGTGCTGTCATAAACATGTGTAATCTTAGAGAGGGGAGATAAGGATGGTTAAATGTTTAATAGTAATAATAATTATTTGTCTTATCCCATTTCACATTAAAATTTTCAAAGGGCTACTCCATGTTGGATCTGTAGCTCCGTGTACCTAAGCCCTTCAAAGGTCCGAGGATTTTCCATATACTTAGAAAGATATTCGAGTTTTAATACTAATAGTAACATAACAACTAGACTCAAAGTAAGTTTATAATAGAGAGTAGCCATATCGGTTCTACAAAGCGAATAAACATACTACTCAGATACTTTTTTGTATACACATAGAAACACCCAGACCAATGATAATATTCAATATTCATTCGCCCTCGATTCGCTTTGGTAAGAAAAGTTGCATTCGGTTTCACAACAAACGCCTACATAAAAATATGATTCCAATATTACCTACGTCTGCAAAATATTATTGTCATACTTTTTACAAATTTACTTTTTCTGTCTTCTGTATTGCAAATTTACAAATATTGAAATTCTAAATATTGCAAAAAAACATGTTAATTATAATAAAATATAGCATAAATGTTAGTTACCTTTTTCATTTATTGATTTCTAAAGATGAATTTTTTTTTAAATCGGTAAAAGATTTTTAGATAAACCTTTGCAAACAAATAAACAACAAACATACAAAAAATCAAATCTTTTCTCTTTATATATATTGTAGCCTATCAAAGTGACTCCACCCCGCTCCATCAGGCGGGGTGGAGTCACTTTAGCTAACTAGCTTTAACTTAAGCAGTTAGTGGAATCCAGAAGTGGCGGCTACTATACCAAAAGCCATCGTCTTAAACTGCTGGTATGGTGGCCTCCACTATGGCGGCTGGGAATGGGGTTAGGTGAAGGGAATGAGGGAGGTAAGAAAAGAAGAAAGGGGGAAAATTGGGCCTCCGGCGCTCTCACTCTCCGAATGAAACACAGTAGTACGGATACTACTATTCTTAAGTCGATTTTCTATGAGAGGGTAGTACTTCCCCGGACGATCCGGCCCATTCA
The DNA here is from genome assembly GCA_963082885.1 of Parascotia fuliginaria. Lineage (NCBI taxonomy): Eukaryota > Metazoa > Arthropoda > Insecta > Lepidoptera > Erebidae > Parascotia > Parascotia fuliginaria. Next base: position 8,655,333 of record OY720198.1, on the reverse strand, counting down.
TGCTGAAATCAGCGTGGATCTACTACCGTAAATATATAATAATACCGTAAATAAAATATAATATTAGTTTAGACTAGCTTATGATTTTCCAAGCCAAGTCTCTACTTATAAAAAGAAGATTTATTAGCAATTCGAGCCATATTAAAGTCCACCTTTTGTATCATATTTGCCTATATAATAAAAATATACGTTTCTTATTCGACTCGTTATAGAGAAAGTTGGTCAATGTTAGTAAAAAAACAATCTATACGAACTATGATAGCCTTAAATCATATTTCCGGTAGGCCATCGGATGTTATTGTCTTGTGTAGTAGCGTGTGATATTACTTCCGTATCCGGCCAAAAATGAGCTAAGGCTTTTATATTGCGGCTTTTGACACAACTTTGGTGGCAAATATGCATACGACAACCTGATGGTAAGTGGTAGCCGTAACCGCGTTGGCTAATGTTTTAAACTCAAAGCATTTATTTCATTTTTAACCGACTTCAAAAAAGAGGAGGTTATCAATTCGGGTCGTATGTTTTTTTTTCTTTTTTGTATGTTTGTTACCTCATATCTCGGTCATTTATGAACCGATTTGAATTTTTTATTTTTATTTGAGAGGGTATACTCTGAAATTGGTCCCTTTTTTTTATTATAAGAAATGGTTCAGTGGTTGTATGTTTGTTACAACTAAACTCGGTCATTTATAAACCAATTTGGAAAATTCTTCTTTTATTTGAAAGGGTATACTCCGAAATGAGGTCCCATGTTTTTTTTATAAAGAATGATTTAGTATTTTGGCTTCAATTTAATATTTTGTACCAAAACGTTTGCAAGAAGTGAAGACGTGTAAAGCAACACGTCGATGTCTTTTGCGACGAATTATCTGACATTGACATGTCCATGCTACAAGTGCGAAGTGATTTTCAAAATTCATTTTTTGTTAGAAACGAAGTGGCCCTGGATGAGTGACCATTTGTGTCATTTCATTTTCAGCGTCTTCATTCTTTAGAAGCAGTAGACTATGATTATCACTATAATTTGGTAGTCGTTAAGCCAAGTTGGAGGTCTTATGGTCGTGAGAAATTACAACAGCAACGGGCGGCCTTAAACCTGTCTTTATAGCACCACTGTTTATTTTTTGTATGTCTGAGCGATTGCTCGGTCAGTTAAATTATGATTTTTGATGATTCTTTATTTATTTTCTATATTTATTTTTTGTTGGTAGATCATCACTTTTTTGTTTTGATTTGTGGTTTCCGGGATTCAGGGTTTAGCGATCGAGAAAGTGTTGACAAAGACCATATAACTCTATTTACAATCTTACCTCTCGTCTCTACTTTCTTTCAAACGGCGTGGCGCTGTCTCATTTGCGCAGCACGTTTAGTAGGTCTACCCATGATCCTTCTTGGCTGGCACCGACTCCAAAATAACTGATTAAAAACTATAAATAGTAAAGTATTATAGGTATCAAGGATTGCGTTGAGTCCCCTTTAATGTTCTTTGCTATGAAGTAATTAAAATATTATTTTCTACTTTTTAGTTAAGGATTGAACATGTAGGTGTTGTTTGAAGTCGGTTTTCATTTTTTTTTCTAAAAATAATTTTATTTTTAAACTATTAGTGGGAATTAATTGTGTATAAATATATTCAATATGGGTAGACTTCCTAAACGTGCTGCACAAATGAGACAGCGCCGCGCCGTTTGAAAGAAAGTAGAGACGAGAGGTAAGATTGTAAATAGATATATAAGGTCCTTGTCAACACTTTCTCGATCGCTAAACCCTGAATCCCAGAAACCACAAATCAAAACAAAAAAATGATGATCTACCAACAATAAAGAATCATCAAAAATCATAATTTAACTGACCGAGCAATCGCCTAATAGATATACAAAAAATAAACAGTGGTGCTGTAAAGGCAGGTTCAAGACGCCCGTTGCTGTTGTAATTTCTCACGAACATAAGACCTCCAACTTGGCTTAACGACTACATAATTATAGTGATAACCATAGTCTACTGCTTCTAAAGAATGAGGACGCTGCAAATGAAATGACACAAATGGTCACTCATCCAGGGCCACTTCGTTTCTAACAAAAAATGAATAAAAATCACTTCGCACTTGTAGCATGGACATGTCAATGTCACAAAATTCGTCGCAAAAGACATCGATGTGTTGCTTTACACATCTTCACTTCTTGCATACGTACTTGCATTGCATAAATTGAAGCCAAACCACTACACCATTCTTTATAAAAAAAACATGGGACCCCATTTCAGAGTATACCCTTTCAAATAAAAGAAGAATTTTTAAAATTGGTTTATAAATGACCGAGTTCTTTTGTAACAAACATACAACCACTGAACCATTTCTTATAATAAAAAAATGGGACCAATTTCAGAGTATACCCTTTCAAATAAAAAAAAAATTTCAAATCGGTTCATAAATGACCGAGATATGAGGTAACAAACATACAAAAAAAAAAAAACATACGACCCGAATTGATAACCTCCTCCTTTTTGAAGTCGGTTAAAAATTACATGAAGTCAGCTAATTAAACTACAGTCAGTTTGCTGACAAAGTAAAGCTGTGAGAAGAACTGGCAAGAAACTCACGCGCCTCTTTTCAATCGCCAGATAATTATAGTTTTTTGTATGAGTTACAATTCTTTAAGCATAGCAAATGCTTAGAAAAAAAATCCAGCTGTTGTTGACCGTATAGAGATTGATCAAAATGATGATAGTGGAACTCCTTAGCTCCTGTTGTCCCGCACTGCATCTTATCGCCTAACATAAGTTCTCCTACATCACTTTAGTACATTTTATATGAAGTATCACACACAATAGGTGGGCCGCGCCGTATTGCAACACACTGCTACACTACGACTACTATGTGCGTATGTGCTTTGACGCAATTTTACATAATATAGCTAGCTTCGAGCGTCTATGAAAATAATGCAACTAAAGTTTTAAGTGTATTATTTGCATATACTTTTATTGAACTGTAAACGCAATGATTTCTTACTTTTTATACAGCTTTCACCTAATTTTAAAATGTTAGCAGAACATATTTTTAAAATATAGCTAAGATTAAATGGTAAAAATTGAAAATTACGAAACATGACACTAAATTGCGACGTAAACGCTTTTTTGTAGCCATATCGGTCAGTGTAACTACCACAGTTTGACCACAAAAACGTATATAATTTTTTTATCAAATCCAAATTTAAAACAATTAAAACCACGTATACAACCCCAGTTTTGATTTAATATTGTTTGCCCAACGGGGGTAAGCAGGGGCTGTGGCGCAGCTGTGGGTATGATAAACATCCCTCGGGGAATCAACCCTCTTTACTTTATCAATTGACACTTTAGAGGTGGTGGAATTTATTAGCGGGATTTACAAGTGATAGAGAGTCAGTGGAAGATATATTATATCTATCTTTTTGCCCGACTCACTCAGTTTCGAGCGTATGTATGTATGTATGTGAGTATGTATGTCTATTTCTTTAGAATGCTCTACAGCATAAATGGCTTGATGGATTTTGACGTATGATGTGTCATTACAATCGTATTGATAGTGCGAGTAACATAGGGTATATAAAATTCACTGTAGCGTCAGCGCTAGAATAAAACTTTCTTTTTATTTTGTTTTAGGCACGCAAGCTGTTTGTTTTTTCAATAATATATAGTGCTTGTTGTTTTATACAATTTTTGTGGCAAAGAATACGGCGTATCTGATGGTGAGTGATAACCTATGTTTAGAAAAGCCGTTGTCCATCATGTTGGAAGAAGGGATTGAGGAAAAAAAAAGGAAGAGGACGAAAGGGTAATTGGACTCATACACATGTTATACAATCAGCTATTTGATCGAAGTTCGTTTATTCTAAAGTTAAACTCATTATCTATACATATAATAAAAATGTAACCGATCGCTGTCTGTACATGGAAGATATATAAGAAAAAAAAATATTGGGGCCTTTATCAACGCAAATAGAACCCAAAACAATGATTGTTACAATTTTTGTCTGTTTGTCTGTTTGTCTGTTAGTCTGTTTGTCTGTTTGTCTGTGCGTTTGTTCACGCTAATCTCAGAAACGGCTTATCCGATTTAGATATGGTTTTCACTAATACATTGTGGTAAGCTTCACTTAACATTTAGTGTTTGTTTCATGTCAATCGGTTCATAAATAAAAAAGTTATGCCAATTTAAAGAATCACGTCGAACATTTGTTAATTTACTACGAAATCTGATAGAAACAGAGACTATAACAGGTTACGGAATTAGCTGATAGCGTTTTTATTTTTCGGATTCCGCTCATTCTAAATAATCTTCCGTTTAGTTTTCAATGAGTCCAGTTTCCAGTGAGCCTATGTTTCGCGATGACAATTAATAAAGCCCAAGGTCAGACACAACTAAAAGTTGTGGGCGTGGATCTAAGTATTAGCTGTTTTTCGCACGGTCAGCTTTATGTGGCTCTGTGGCTCATCACGTGTTAGCATTCCTAGCAGCCTGTATGCTTTGATCCCCGATGGCTATACGTCTAATCCATACATCCATACACCCATACATATTATATAAGGCTTTGTCTTGACTGACTAACAGACAACGCACAGCCTAAACTGCTGGTCGTAGCGACCAGATCGTAGCGAATTTGGAGGGTGTGTTTGTCTAAATGTCTAGAGGTTGTACTAAAAAAGGGTTTTTTAAAATTTAATTCCTAAGTGTGTGAAAAGGGATGAAATCGATTATATGAATCTTCTTCATTTTTTAACTTACAGTTTTGAAATTTTATTTTAGAATACTTCTATTTAAATAAAAAATATCCTTATAATTTTATTTTAACAGGGGTGGATTTAGAGGGGTGAAATATTCTATACAAATATCTTTAGCTTCTGAAGCTAGCGACTCGAAATTTACAATGAGGGGGAGGGAGGGAAACGAAGGAGGAACTGATGAGAAGGAGGAAGGGAGGGGAAAGTGAGTGGGAAGTGATGGGGAAGTGAGAGGAAAGTGATGGGGAAGTGAAGGGGAAGTGAAGAGGAAATGTGGGAGAAGTGAAGGGAAAGTCAGGGATAAGTCAGAGGGAAGTAAGGGGAAAGCCAGGGAGAAGTGAGGGAGAAGTGAGGGGAACGTGAGGGGAAGTGAGAGGAAAGTGACGGAGAAGTAACGGAGAAGTGAGGGGAAGTGAGGGGGAAGTGAGAGGGAAGTGAGGGGAAAGTGAGGGGGAGTGAGGGGGAGATAAAAAATAGTATGAAAAACATATTAGACATTTTATATTGTTTTTAAACAATATAAAAATGTCTATTGGAAAAAACGACATTTACGCGAGCGAAGCCCAAAAGGTCACTCACTCACTTATCAAGAAATCTCAGAAACAACAAATGCTACGAATCTCAAACTTTGCATTGTCATTCCTATTAGAATATAGGTGCTCACTTAGACGGAATTTTGCGAAATCCATCCCCTAAGGGGGTATAAAGGGGTGGCAAAGTTTGTATGAAACTTCTATAGTTTTTATAGTAGGATTATCAAATTACTAGAAAATACTCTTTTTTAATATTCAGAAACCACCCTTATTAAATAATAATAATAATAATAATAATAATATTCTACCACATTCACACAGCGCCATCTAGCCCCAAATTAAGCAATTATATTTTGCTTGTGTGTACTAAACAACTGATATACTACTTATATACATTTTATTTTTGTAAATACATACATATTATAGATAATTTACACCCAGACACAGAACAAACAATCATGCTCATCACACAAAGGTTTGTCCTGGGTGGGAATCGAACCCACAACCTCCGGCTTAGCAGTCAGGGTCACTAACCACTAGACCAACAGGCCAGTAAATGGGCAAATAAGAGTCGCAAGTTTGTGTGAAAGTGGTTTGTCAGTTTTAGCGGTAGCGGGTTTAAACTGGATTCGCTATAGAGACGGATAATACTGATACAATGTACGATTGCCATAAAATCAGGCACGCAATATTCTCATAGAGGCACCCATCTGAATTTTCACGCGAACGAAGTCGCGGGCAACAGCTAGTATCTACATATAAACTGAAAGAATTTTGCCCTTAGGTGAAGAAATATCACAAACTAGCTATTGCCCGCAGCTTCGCCCGCGTAAATGTCGGTTATATCGCATTTTTCATATAAACTTTCATCCCCTTCCACCACTTTTAGCGATAATATATAGCCTATGTTGTTTTAAAAGGTCTATTCTATCTCGATACTAAAAATCGGTTCAGTGGTTTAGGCATGAAAGCGTAACAGACAGACAGACAGAGTTACTTTTGCATATATAATATTAAGTATGGAAGTATGGATAAAAACGTCAATTTATATTAAATATACTTAGCTAGTCCCCTGACAGCAAACATTTGGTGAAAATATGAAAATAATTAAAACATTATTTTTGAAACTTCGTTAATGGCTTCTATTTAGCGAGTCTACTAACTGTACTTTATGTACGACTTTTTTAAATATTCTAACACCCATGTCTTTGTTTTTTTTTAATAAATTCATTCCATATTAGTTTTAATGCATTTGCTAATTAATCTACATTATAATTAAAGAAATTCGTAAAATATGTTGTCCGCATAAATACTACCTACCTAGTTTATGTCGCTAAATTGTGTAACAATATTAATAATTTCAATAGGTATTGTGTGATTAAGAGGCTAGTCCCATTATGTTTTTTTTTTATTTCACGTATTAGAAACAGAATAATTATCTGTGGCTTACAAATTAAAAAAGTCATGTGTCAAGATTGATTACTATTTTCAGTTTATACAATAATTTGGCCAAACAAACACACAATAGCTCCCCCATCTAACCAAGATTAGGCCAACATTCCGCCACCTGAGTAGCGGGTTCGACCCCAGCTGTTGCATTGAAGCATAAGGGATTAATACACAATTACTTTTGACGTGCTTTACTTACGCAAATGGCGCGGGGATTTAAAATTAGGGATTTTAGGGAGTACTTTATTACTATTAAGAGTTATAAATAATAAGAAATAATATTTTTTTATTATTATGCTGTTGCCTATCGTGAAGGGAGTGGGGTAGGTGGAGGGATTGAGAGAAGTGAGGAAAAAGGAAAGGAAAAGAATTTGGGTCTCTGGCGCTCATACTCACCGAACAAAACGCAATAGTACGGATACTCTTACGTCGATCTTCTATGAGAGGATAGTACTTCCCCAGACGATCCAACCCATACATGCTGAAACCAGCGTGGATCTACTACCGTATAAATGTTACCGAAATTAATATTTTTTAATAAAGGTTACGGGTAGCCAAAGGATCAGTGGTTTACGACCGTTGGTAAGACATGGGGGAGGCCTATGATCAGCATTGGACGTCTCTTGGCTGATATGGCGATGATAATTGAGCACGTTTCTCTATAGTTATCAGGGTCTTGTCGATGCCAATCAAAAATAATGAAAAGGTGCATTTTATAAGTCTGAAATTGCCAATATATTCTTTTTGCCTGACTTAAGTCAGGGAGGGTATGATTGTATTTTGGGTGTGTATGTTTATTTCTTTGGCACGCTTTACAGGCTAAATGATTTGATAACATACAAGGTGCCATTAGATTGGTAGGTATTGATTGTGCGAGTGATATAGGGTATCTATATAAAATTTAAAAAATGTTTTAGGTAGATGGGTTTTTTTGTTTTTTAATAATATATTTTGCTTGTTATAAGGAGAGCCACTGGAAAGTTAAAATTAACTAATTCTAACTAATCAAAATCAACCACATACGTCGCACTATTACTATGCGTAGGGTGTCCACACAACACGCGACGAACTCCTGACTCAATTTGCGCTTTGATGAGCCCATTCAGTGTGGACCGGCATAATCCGGTTTTCGTCGGTGTATACCGCAATTAGATGTATTGTTGAGGTATCAAGATAATAGTCAAAATTGTGCGAATATAAGAGTGGTGTGTTTTCAAATATTTTTACTGGAATTTATGTAAGGGCTACCAAAGTCTAGAGGTTACTTAGACCTATGAAACTGAAATTTGGCACGTTAGACTTCAAAGAATTTATTTTGCAACAGGACAGAATTAGAGCAATCTATTCTAGAGTATTGAGATTACCGTCATGTTTTAAGTTTAGAAAATATTTCTCTTCTAAGAGAAGATGGCGTGACTATTTAGATATGCTTTGGGGAGACTGGCACAAACACCAGAAATAGAGGGAATTGTAATCTTTTGAGAGACGCCTTTGCTTAGCTGTAGGACACCACAAAAGGCTAACAAATAAAATAACTAATGTTAAAAAAGATTTCAAACTTAAGTAATTTTAAAATTAATAAGAATTTCCAAATTATCAAGTAAAAGTAAACTTCATAAAACATAAGTAGGTAGGTTATTTAAACATAAAGCCATCACATTTTCAAATCTAAAAAAAATACAATAAGTATAAATTGTGTTTTAGACGAAGTCACAAAAAAGAGAAAATCATTCTCTAAAAATTCATTTCAATGAAAAACCAACACTGCGTACGATGTAAAGCTTTAAAACCCGTGATCCTAATCCCCAATCCACTTGCTCTATAAAAATCAATCCATATCTTGAATAGGGATGGACCTATCCATCAAACATGTTAATATGGACAACAATAGAAAGATAGGGGAGCTTTAGGGTAGCCATAAGGAGTGTGGAATGTTGTATTATAGGGACGGTGTGGGGCAATGATTCAGGTGATTTTGCTATTGTACTAAGACAAGGTTTAATTCGTATATAGATTTGTTTTTATATAACTTCGGTGATAAATATTCGGTACACCTGTTTGTAAGCGGTATCCGTAACCTATGAAGTATAAACATGGTTGTATTTTCGAAGCATTGCAGAAGTTATCGACTGTGTAGAGAGAAAATAATGGGTAGGCAAAAGAACAGGACCAAGAATGTACTTGAGCCTATCTTTTAAGTTTTTTTTTTACCGTGTCACGCGAGCTAAAACAACCCACGTGATGGTAAGAAGTAACTGTCGCTCTTAAACGACTCAGAGTAGCTAGCATTGCCCTTGCAATGCTTGGGACTCTGGGAAGCCGGTGCCTACCGTGAAGGGAGTGGAATAGGAGAAATGTGAAATATTTTACTTGGAATTTATATATAATAATATTTCTATTCTATTTATAATTTTTATTTATATAATTAATGGGCGAAATAAACACAAAACCCCATCATTACTCAGAACTATCCTAAAACATACCCTAATTTATACCCACCCTATTAAGTGCAGTAATCCTATGATTTGCGTGTTATTAGTGGGGCTTCTAAATCTGTATAGTCTGTGGAGCAGGCTTAAGTCTTTATTTGTCGTTTTTATGGCTATCCTAGACGGTTTATAGGTTTACATTTAAGCTTATAGTATGGTAATGGAATTTAGTTTTAAAGTGCACGCGGAGAAAAGAGAGGGATTTTGTGTGTGGCTTTGTTTTTTATACTAAAACTAGCTTTCTCCGCATTTAGTTACATTTTTGGTTACTGCTCTGCTCCCGTCGATCGTAGCGTGAAGTTATATAGTTTATAACTTTCCTCAAAAACAGGGCTACTCAAAAAGAATTATTTAATTCCGATTTGTGGTTTCAGAGATTAGCGGCTTAAACAAACTCTTTCTCTATATCTAATAGTATACCTAGATTATTTTAAAACTATCACTGAAAGCAGCATAAAATTGATTGATGCATAGATTGTAAATCTGATATATAGCTATTAAAAAAAATTCAGTGTTAAGAGAGCATACCACCTGATTGTAAATAATAATAATATTCTACCACATTCACACAGCGCCATCTAGCCCCAAATTAAGCAATTATATTTGCTTGTGTTATGGGTACTAAACAACTGATAAACTACTTATATACATTTTTTTTTTGTAAATACATACAAATTATAGATAAATTACACCCAGACACAGAACAAACAATCATGCTCATCACACAAAGGTTTGTCCTGGGTGGGAATCGAACCCACGACCTACAGCTTAGCAGTCAGGGTCACTAACCACTACACCAACAGGCCAGTCAACAAAATACAAAATACTAACCGTACCCTATGGATACGTTTGTGACCTCTAAGTATCGTAAAAATAATGTTAAGATACATTCATGCCATTGATCTTGTAGAATAAAGAGATAAAGGACAAAGAAAGAAAGTCTTCTTAGACTTCTACTGGGATAACCAAGCTATGGCGAATTGTCTTTAGTAATAAAATTAGCAATGCTTACACACAGCCATGTTCATATGTTACAATTATGAGCCATAATTGTTCGTAACAAGTATACGGCCAAACTGATGATATTAAGTATATAATACATCTTTATGTATAAAAATAATATATCTGTAGTGTGCACATCAACGTACAACTATTCATTACTACAGGTATAAAGCATATAATGAAGATAAACATTTAGTTATATTTAGATTTTGACCTATGTAAAAAATTTAATGCTTATTCTAATTGTTTGTATGCTGATACGCTTCGCTTCTGTTTCGAAAGTTTCATTTGATCTTATAACAAACTCCTACAAAAAATATGATTGGAATAGTATCGTACTGCATCATTCTGGTTTACATAGGGCGCTTAAAATATTAAAATTTGATTTTGAAATTTGTATTCTAAAGGTAAAAGAATTTTTCATACCGGTAACGTAGATTTTTAGTTAAATCGAACATACAAAAATCTAATATTATTTTACATTTCTGTTTTATTAACAACAATACCTCCATTATAACCTTTTAACTAAAAACAATACAGATTATTAAAATCCTACAATGAACGACAGAATAAATCCATCTGTACGGATCACCCCTGTTCAAAGAACCCCATAGCAATTCTAACCCCGTATCATGTGCTTGACCGAGCGTATGACAATCGCTTGTGCTCTGATCTTACTGATGGATGGAACTACATCCTGGTTGTGAAGTTTTAAACACCCAGTACGAGTTTGTACTTAACGATTTCTAGCTTAGCGGTAGAGCGATCGACGACATCAATGGTCGGATCGATTCCCGCTTAGTGCAAATATTCGTGTGCTTATATTTGTTTGAACACAAGTTTGCAATGGTGTGGGTATTTCTATGTATTTATACAAATCTTTATTCGCATTCTTCAACGTGTAATACAAGTAATGCTTTGGGTCTAGATATAACTGAGATAAAGGCACATAATGCCGCAGTATTTTTAGATATAGATAATAATAATATCACAACAACTACACACAACGCCATCTAGACCCAAAGTAAGCATGTATTATAGCTTGTGTTATGATTTCTAGAATGCGGATATACATACTTAAATATTTTTTGTCAATATATACATATTATACATAGAAACACCCAGACCAATGCAAATAGATATGTTCAGCACGCACACAAAATATTTGAACTGAGCGGGAATCGAAGCAGCGACCTCTGCGTAGCAGTCCGTACACAGTACCACCGAACCACAGAGACAGATTTAGAGAAATATTTTTATAGTACATATAGTACATAACTTTTGACTGCATGTAAAATCCTACATGGAGCTATTGATGCACCTGATTTACATGCCGAGCTGTGTCAATTTTTTGTGCCCGATAATTACAACAGAGCCAGGCAGCATCCTTTGTTTGCGGTACCACGCTGTCGCACGGTTGCGCGTTCCATGTCTCCAGTACCGCGTATGTTAAAGGGGCTCAACGCTCTGCTGGCGTCAAGTCATGGGCTGGATCTGTTTGCTGATGAATGGAAGTTGATCTTGTCTGAATGTATGAAGTATTGTGAGACGTCAGAGTAAAAGTTGTTATTTTATATATTTTAAGTTTTTACTGTGTAATCAGTGTAATTGACTGTATTTTTGTCGTTCTGATTATAAAAATAAAAAAATAAAAAATAAATAAATAATAAAATAAATAGCGACATGCTTCTTACCATGTCAGATGGATCGATTTTTCGTAAATCGTATAAAAAAACTGTATACTATTCTTCATTCAAATGCCACCAACAAAAGACACACTCTTGTATCTAATATCGAAATTTCCGATGTAAACCGAACTCACCCGAGCCCTTCCGAATAGTTCCGAGCGTCCAGACCGCACCAAACAATTCAATTATGTCCTCAAATGTATCGGAATGATTGTTACCCTACATATAAGGGTGTGTATGCATTGGATTCAAAAATATTACTTGTTTATTAGTATTGGCTCTATTTTAAAATGTGAATTTATATTATACTAGCGCTCCGCCTCATTTAGGACCAATAATAAATATTGTTGCTTGTTTCCCGCTTGGTTTACTATCATCGTTACTGCTCGGCTACTATAGGTGATATGTTGATGTAGTAAACACTTAAACCTTCCTCCAGAAACCCACAATAGAACAGTGGAAACCGCATCCAAATCCATTAAGTGGTTCTCGAGATAAGCGCATTCAAACAGACAGACGATTTCTAGGAGTTCCTTTTATACTATGTATAGACAAGTGTCACTCTTTCACGGTCTCGAACCAAACAGTTTTTTGTCGCACAATTGAAGCCTGGAACTCTTTACCAGCGCATGTGTTTCCCATCTAATTTTGATCCTGGGTCTTTTAAGCGGGGCGTAAAAAGCATCTCACTAAGCCGCCATAGTTGGAGGCCAATAATCCAGTAATTTGGCTTTTGGAATGGTGTCCACCGCTTCTGGATTCCATTGACTGCTTACCAATGCAGAGGGGAATCACTTTGGGAGGATAATATAAGAAACACTCACTCCAAGGAAAGGCCTCTTCCCTAAGGCGGATTAGTAATTTTCGACTTTAACGTCAGGATTCCTCACGATGTAAAAATTAGGTATCTACAACTTATTAAAATTGCAAGGATTGTTTATTAAGTTTGTATATAGGTAATAATGCGTGCAGGATTTTTTTTCCATATTTTCCCGTCCGTCGCCATCCTTATCCCCTTTTATCCAGGAGACTAAGCAGAATGATACACAGTTCGTAGTAATTGCATTCTTAGCCGATTTACCACACTGAGAGGGTGCACTAGCGACTATTCATGACGGCTATTATTTTAAACAATTTAACAATCAACATGGCAGACATTTTGGTTTAAAAGTATCTCAGTATATTTATCTGCATTGTAGAACCTATCACAAAAGCAATAAATAATAATATCACAACAACTACATACAACGCCATCTAGATCCAAAGTAAGCATATATTATAGCTTGTGTTATGAGTTCTAGAATACGGATATACATACTTAAATACTTTTTTTTGTAAATACATACATAATATACATAAAAACACCCAGACCAATGCAAATAGATATATTCACGCATACAAATATTTGCACTAAACGGGCATCGAACCCGCGACCTGCGTGGCAGTCCGTACACAGTAACGAACCACAGAGGTCGTCTTTGGAAAGTTACCCAAGAATTCGAACGTAAGAATTGATCCCTCAAAATCAAATTGTCGCAGCTGCCGTAAATTACAAATAAAAATATGGTACTCACCTGTTTTGACCTGGTACTTGAGCGTAATCTTGCAGTCCTCAAGGAGCTGCTTCAAGGGCAGCGGTTCCTCGTGCAGCTCCAGGTCTAGCATCTTAGACATTTCTTCCGGCATCTTGAAATCCAAGATCTAAAGCAAAAACAAATATCGGTGGAACTTATTGCAATGTTAGAAGCACTTTTACATATTAAACGGATGAAATATAAAATAATAGTAATATGTACCGACAGTAAAAGTGCCTTACAACATATAGCTCGGTGCGCCTCTGGAGACAGAGGTATTCCGATAGCTTACAAAATTTTAGCAGAAATTGATGCATAATGTGTTTTTTTTTTATATTATAGCCCACCAAAGTGACTCCACCCCGCCTGATGGTAAGCAGTCAGTGGAATCCAGAAGTGGAGGCCACTATACCAAAAGCCATCGACTTAAACTGCTGGTATGGAGGCCGCCACTATGGCGGCTGGGAATGGGGTTAGGAGAAGGGAATGAGGGAGGTGAGGAAAGAGGAAAGGGGGGAAATTGGGCCTCCGGCGCTCTCACTCACCGAACGAAACGCAGTAGTACAGATACTACTACTCTTAAGTCGATCTTCTACGAGAGGGTAGTACTTCCCCGGACGATCCGGCCCATTCATGCTGAAATCAGCGTGGATCTACTACCGTACAACGTATGTTGTAGTTAAATTGGCATTGCAATGGGTTCCATCACATATTGGGTTGCAGGGCAATGAGAAGGCTGACACATTGGCAAAGTAGGGGATATGTCAAGGAATGGAAATTAAAGTAAAACCATGTTACTCGGAATTATTACCTAAGTATAGAAAGAGATGTCATAGTTTGTGGAAAGAACACTTTAACGAAATTTCATTAGTAAAAGGGATATAGTATAAATCGCTACAGTGTGAGCCTCCTCATGTGCCCTGGTTTCAAGATACTCTATTAAACAAAACTCTTGTTACCACAGCTTTCCGGTTCAGATCAGGTCACGTTCCACTTGGTAAATTTAAACATCTAATGAAGTTAACCAGTTCGCCGAATTGCGAGACTTGTGGGAGAGTGGAAGATGTTTTAGTGGAGTGTGCTCGTTTCGAATCGGAAAGACAGTTGTTAATAGGAAACCTAAACATCAACAAACTTGATGTTGATATGTATAATGAAATTTTAACTTCACCTAACTCAAAACCTGCGAAGGAACTATTTATATAACCGATGTTTATCTTGATGTTAACTTTAGGAACTATTTAAGTAGGTAACAACGTTAATATTAGGTACTACGGGATTGATATGTACATGTATTTTGTATAAAAATGCCTAACCAAAAAAATAAAAGTTAAAATAATAATAATAATATTAAAAATTTCGGAGACTGAGGGACGAAAGTGGTTCTGATAGGCCAAATTGTAGGTTACAGCTCATTCCAAAGTGGTTGATAAGAGTATAGTTTTAAGGGTCTGCTTTAAAATTGTTATATTTTGTTGCAGCAGATGCAACGCGGGCAGTACTCTTACAAGGTAGACCGAGGACATGATAAGGGTAGCACGCAACCGATGGATGAGGGCGGCTCATGACCGGCCATGGTGGAGAAAATTGGGTGAAGGCTTATGTCCAACAGTGGACGTATTTGGCTGATATGATGATGATGTATCTATAAATACGTACCTTTTCATTTCGGTCGTTGACGGCGTGGATGTGGTCGAGCAAAACGTCGACGACGCGTGCTAGAAACTCGCGCGTCTGCGCCTGCGCATCCTCACGGTACGGCAAGATCGCTGTGAGTAAACAAAAATAAATCATTATATAGCTTCACGCCTTTTTCTCCGAAGGGGTAGGCAGAGGACCAGCCAGTTGCTATTTAACGGATACAATTTCAGACTCCGGTCGAATACTGAGAATGCCTCGATACTTTGGCCCGGGGCTCGAATTCGCAGTCCCTTCGTGGTAGTTCGTTCGCAGTACTAACTGTAAAAGCCTTTTGAAGAAGGTACTAGTACAAATAATCCTGAAAAGTTTCAGCTTTTATCACGATTTATGTGACGCGAGTTTAAAAATAATCAGGTACCAAGTTGGATCGAGATAAAAAATATTAAATTTATTATTACATTTACTATTACACTATCATAGAAATATGATCATAGATGTGTAAGTCATTTTTAAATGAAGAACATTATGACGCCATGACGGTATAATAAATACATGTTATTCATATTGTCTATGATCATAGTTAGAAGATCCTTTTTGACAGCTAGCGTACAAATAGGATCATACTCAACACACTAGCACAGTCTGTATGTAAATAGAATGTGCTAGTGTGTTGCTATGATCCTACTTGTACGCTAGCTGTCAAAAAGGATCCCTTATCACTGTGACAGTGACACTAGAGTATACGTAGTGTAACGTTTATCCGTATCAACGGAAAATACGGCTTGATGGTTGATGGAATGGTATATAATGTTTATATGATCATTAAGTGTAATAAGTAAAAATGATTAACGTCATCATACAATTTGACAGATATTAAATCATATTTAAATTATTTAAATATTATAATGTAATACCGGCCTAAGCCTCTTTAATTAATTGGCCTTTAAAATTAAATAATAGTTAAATTGTCGGATCAGTGTTTCAAATATTTTTACAAAGTAGAAATCTGCTGTCAAAAACGAAAAAAATCACTGCATCAAAAACAATAATCTTTGCCAACCCTCCTCGTGCCCATCAAAATTGCGCCGTTACACACATCTGTGAGCAATAACCCTCCCTCTGCAGCCGGTCTAAAGGGTCACTGATTAAAAAGTCACCGCTTTTAATATCTGCACCCTATGTCCAGGAATGTTGGCAATACAGAACTAGAATAATTACGCGCAAAACTATTTGATTATTATGATAGTAAAAAAATATTAATTAAACGTTTTTCTTCTTTTTAAATAGATCCATACTTAATATTACGAGTATAAATGCGAAAGTAACTCTGTTTGTCTGTCTGTTACGCTTTCACGCCTAAACCACTAAACCGATTTTGATGAAATGTTGTATAGAGATAGATTAAACCTTGGGGAACAATATTAGCTAGACTATTATCGCGAAAATATGGCTTAAAGGGGTTGAAATAGGGGATGAAAGTTTGTATAAAAAATCATCAATATAAACAGAGATATAAACGACATTCACGCGGGCGAAGCTGCGGGCAACAGCTAGTACGAAATATATTGTCTAAAAAACATGCGAGATGTTGTGAAAACTTTAATAGAAAGCCCTTTCCGTATCAAGATGGAAAAACAGTCTAAAAGCCGATCTATGAGTTGCATATAATGTCCAATTTTAGGAATAAATTGGCAGATATTTTCTAGTCTACTAAAATAACTCCTCTTTGTCTTAGGATAATCATGGCAAATTAAGCTTATTTCAAATTTCATTTTGCAGGATTCAGATTGTACTAAATTAAGAAATCAAGTTTTTTTACACAACTTTGGTGGCATACCAAACTGACTGACTGACTGGCCTGTTGGTCTAGTGGTTAGTGACCCTGACTGCTAAGCTGGAGGTCGTGGGTTCGATTCCCACCCAGGACAAACCTTTGTGTGATGAGCATGATTGTTTGTTCTGTATCTGGGTGTAATTTATCTATAATATGTATGTATTTACAAAAAAAAATGTATATAAGTAGCATATCAGTTGTTTAGTACCCATAACACAAGCAAATATAATTGCTTAATTTGGGGCTAGATGGCGCTGTGTGAATGTGGTAGAATATTATATTATATTATTATTATTATAAACCAGCATACGCAGCATACCTGATGGTAAGTGGCAACCGTAATCTATTGAGATGGCTGTGTTTTCCAAGCATTGAAGAATTAATAATGCTTAGAAAACAACCAAGCCGTTGCCGACCACGGAGAAGGGGATGAAGGAGGAAAAGAGAAAAGAATCAGGACCGAGGGGGTATTTGGATTGCCGGCGCTCTCACTCACCGAACGAAACACATTAGCATGCAAACTAATATTCTTACATCGATCTTCTATGAAAGGGTAGTACCCCGGTCGATCCGACCCATTCATGCTGAAACCAGCGTGGATCTACTACCGTGAAGTGGTTTACAATAAAGCATATTCTATTCTTAATTAGGGTAATCTTATCTTATAAATTATTTAAGGTAATTTATTCAGGGATGAAATAATACTGTAATAGATAATAAAGGATGTAGTACATCACCTGTTTTAATCATCACTTTTGTTATAATACAAAATAATTTTCGATATAATGCTAATCGATTTTATCCTTTTTCTACATAAAACCAAAGCAATAAGGTTGAGTATACCGGTATATGTAACTTGGTATATTCTCCTAGTTTTCATTGTTGTATAAAGCATTGTATTTTGATCAGACATTGTCTGTGTGAAGGATTGTTTGCCCTTTGACTCGAATGGGAGATTAAAATGAGGGAGTGAAAATTGAAGAAAAGTTTTCTATATGAAAATGAATTGTTTATTTAGATTTTTTTATACTGTTAGGTTATCATTTTAGTGTTACCACCGCTAGTTTAATATTTTTTGTATTATTTGCTCATAATTATCTATAATATTATATAAAGCGAGAGATTGTTTGTTTGTTTGTTTGTTTGAAAGCTCTAATGTCTGGAAGTACCGGTCGGTTTTGAAAAATTCTTTTTGCCTATGATAGTAGATATCTCGAGGAAGGTTATCAACATCACGCTACTGGTGACGGGAGCAGAACAGTAAGCAAAGACGCGAGGTAAACCGCGCTGCGGAAAGCTAGTTACATAATAAGAAAATTATTGGTAAAAGGTCTTCCATTTTGACAGCGCTCTCAAAACAAATATTTCTCAGTTTTAAAAATGGATAATTCACGTGCTTAAGGATAAAAGAAAATTGCTGAGAGGGTTTTCTGAAATAACGCCCACGAGACGCATCGGTGCTGCTCACCAGTGCGTCAGGTCTAGCTGTCAAGCGCTTTTTGAAAGTTATAATAATATAATAATAATATTCTACCACATTCACACAGCGCTATCTAGCCCCAAATTAAGCAATTATATTTGCTTGTGTTATGGGTACTAAATAACTGATATACTACATATATAGATTTTTTTTTTGTAAATACATACATATTATAGATAAATTACTCCCAGACACAGAACAAACAATCGTGCTCATCACACAAAGGTTTGTCCTGGGTGGGATTCGAAGCCACTCTCCGGCTTAGCAGTCAGGGTCACTAACCACTAGACCAACAGGCCAGTCAAAAGTTGACCCCAGAAGGGCCCAATGTAAAAGTTGAAGTGGCGCCAACTGGTGGCGAAAATTTGCCTAAACACCCTAATTACTTAGACGTTTAGAAATTTGGTTCGAAATGAAATGAAATGAAATGAAATGAAATATATGTTTATTCATTTAAGTTAATTAAATTAACACTTATGAACGTCAAAGTTTACAAAATGTCAGCAAATTAACCTACAGCCAGTTCGCTGACGAAGTAGAGCCATGAGAAGAACTGGCAAGAAACTCAGGCCACTCTTTTTAATCGCCAGGTTATTACAATTTTTGTAAGTTACAGTTTCAAGTAGCATGCAAAGTGACGCGGGCAATACACTTAACTCTATAGATACTTAATTACTTACAGCTTTTTATGTTGTAAAGAAAAATTAAAAAGTAAAATGTGTGCTTTACAGGCTGCCTCAATTTGCATATTGCTACAAAAGGTAAAGGCAACATGTGAACTGTGATAAATGTTTCTATGTAGATATTATATAAACTATTAATTTTTGGTATAACTATAAAGTAAGATGAACTTAATTTACCACAGGAGTTCACAATGTACCTCTATTTCACAAATCACAATGTAAAAAAAATTTAACAATACTAAGTATACAATTTTAACAAAACAATACAAAATGTGTACTTAACTGTTCAAATATGGCTCGGGCATCATGTCATTTAAAATTAATAAAAAAAAAAAAAACATTTATAAATTATGTCAAAATGTATCAATAAATTAATGGAGGTAGGCGAACAAGTAACTTACCTAACGGTAAAAGGTAATCACTTTTAATAGTGCTCAGAAATTCCAAGAGCCACCATGCCATATATATCTTAATTTTTGTACGTAAATCTGTTTACAAAAGTACTTTAACACTAAAACGCTGTGCAACTGCAGTGTTCCCACGTACTGCATACAAACTCACTTATAACTTGCTAATCTGTCCCCAGCATACGCATCACTGACATTTGTCTGTTCACGTCAAACACACTCGGTGTCACCCTCGTGTCTATGATTTGTTGTTGAGATTATGAACATAGAATTTTATCAAATTTTGTATTTTCCGTGGTCTTTTCTTAACACAGCAATATCTAAGCCCAAAATAAGCATATTATATAGCAGTAATATGGCTTTTAGAATGCCGATAAATATAGTTATATACTTTTTACTTTTATGTAAGTTTTTTTGTCTTATCTTGCAATCAGTCTATGTTGACTATGAGCAGATGGGATGTAGGATTTTATGGTTTTGTAGGGTGTTGCTCCCAGTGGAGACAGCCCTATATTTGCAGTCAGCCTTCTGGGTGACTGTCATCAAAGATATCACGCCGCTTTTTCAATCGACGAATAGTTTCTGGTAAGTTTCCGGTCAGTTGGCCTGCCAGCTGGTTTGGATGCTTTTGCAATCGTGACTTATAGTTCACTCCATGGGTATTGATCACTTCTTTTATCATGGGCAAGTTGAGGATTTCGTGGATCTCCTTTGTTGTAATGAACCATGGCGCATTGGATATTTGTTTCAAGATGTTATTTTGCGCTCTTTGTATTATAATTATATTAGACTCACAGGCTGAGCCCCACAGTTCTAGTCCATAAGTCCAAATTGGCTTTAACATTGTTTTGTAGATGAGAATCTTGTTATCAATACAAAGTTTAGAGTTTCTACCCAGCAACCAGTAGAGACCCTTGTATTTTAAGTTGATCTCATCTCTTTTTGTCTAGATGTGTTTCTTCCAAGTTAGTCTGCGATCTAAGTGCATTCCCAAGTATTTAACAGTGTTTTGGTGGGGGAGTTGACTGCCACAAAGAGTGACTGGGGCACAATCTTCTTTGCGAAGGGTAAAGGTTACGTGAACCGATTTGGATACACTAACTACGATTCTCCATTTGGCCAACCATTTTTCCATTTCATGGAGACCACTCTGTAGAAGCTCTGATGCTATAGTTGGGCATGGGCTCGAAGCAAGCAAGGCCGTGTCATCTGCGAAAGTAGCGATTGTTACCTCCGGACTTTGTGGAAGGTCCGATGTATACATGGTGTACAAGACGGGCCCAAGTACAGATCCTTGTGGCACTCCTGCACTAATGTCATGAAAATTTGAAGTACAATCGTTTTCTTTAACTTGAAATATTCTATTAGTTATATACGATTTGAGTATTCCATAATACGTATGTGGTAGCAGAGATTTTATCTTCATTAGAAGTCCTTTGTGCCAGACCTTGTCAAAAGCTTGCTGGATGTCCAGGAAAGCTGATGAGCAATACTCTTTTTTTTCGAATGTTCTTCTAATTTTCCTACATATTCTATGGACTTGTTCTGTTGTGGCATGTTCTTTACGGAAGCCAAATTGGTGGTCAGGGATGATGGACCTTTCTTTTAGGACTTTGGTGAGTCTAAGGAGTAGCGATTTTTCAAACAGCTTGGACATAATCGGCAGCAAGCTAATTGGTCTGTAAGAGGTGACATCATGAGTAGGTTTGCCAGGTTTGTGTTTTGTTTGTGTGGCTTTATTGTTTCTTATGGATTTGATATTTCTAAGAATCTCTTTAGGTGTTACAGGTTTCAGGGGAAGGTCAAGTTGAAGGTCCTGGGAGAGAACAAAGTCTATGTCCGATTCATCTGTGTTTGGTCTCGGGTCATTTGGTTTGAATATTTGACTGAGGTGGTCCGCAAATGCATCGGCCTTATCTTGTGTGGTTTTAGCCCAATTTCCATCTTGTCTACGGATTGGAGGTTTGTGGTGCAATGGTCGATTAAAGTTTTTACAAGCTCTCCACAGTAAATAATTTGTCGCTTTTGTTGGTGATAACTCTTCAAGGTACGTCTGTAGAGCGACGTCGTTAGCCTTAGCTATTAGACTTTTTAACTCTTTGGAAGCTCTGTTTAGCACTCTTTTATCACTTGGATGTCTGCTGGTGTGCCAAACCCGCCGCAGTTTCCTTTTGTCTAATATTTTTTGTCGTATAGTTTCAGAATAGACTTTACGTGGCTGTTGACGTACAACAGCTTCAGGTGTGCAGCTCCAGCAACATTCTTGAATGGTGGTGAATATTGTTCTAGTCACTTCATCAATTTCAGCTTCATTTTTAAGAGCTATTTTAAGTTCAAGTCTCTCTTCCACTGACTCACGAAATGCATTCCAATCTGTTCGTTTGTTGTATAGTTTTAAGTTCCTTTCGATATTAAGGATTGTGGTGCCGATTGTCAGTATCACTGGAACATGATTTGTGTCGGTATCCAGGCATGTTTCGATGTGGTGGAAGAGTCTAGAGGCCCTTAGTAACGAAGAAGTCTATGACGTCGGGTAGTCTGTTTGGGTCAGTAGGCCAGTTAGTAGGCTCTGCCGTTGAAATCGTGGTGATTTTGTTTCTATCTAGACTTTTTTTGAGTTCTCTTCCTCTGGTGTTACTTAATCTAGAGGCCCAGTAGACGTGCTTTGCGTTCCAATCTCCCCCTGCTATAAAGCGTGGGCCGAGAGTATTGAACAGCTCGTCGTATAGCGCTTCAGTTATTTTATGTTTTGGAGGACTGTATATGGCAGTGATATTGAAGGCTCCGTTCCGGTCTTCTATTCCAATAGTAGTCGCTTGTATGTAGGCTTTTTTAAATTGCAGTAGTTCGTAATGCTTAATACACGATCTGACAATAATGGCTGTGCCAGCATGTGCTGTGCCATCTGGATGGTGAGTGGCATAGATGTTGTAGTTTTGTATTCTGATACATCTGTTTTCCGTAAGATGGGTTTCAGACACGAGGAGTATGTCTATGTTGTGTGTTTTTAGTATAGTTTCAACCTCCATTTTGTTTGGAGATAGGCCATCTAGGTTCCAGGCTGCTATCTTAAGTGAAGTTATTTTGTATCCTTTGATAGCTTTGTTATGAGAGCAATCAGAGAGCTCATTTGTTGTAGGATGATTTCAAATTTTTCTGCCTGTTTTAGGAGCATCTGTTCGATTGTATGACTTGTTGAGAGAATCTCTACTTCTTTGCTGTTTTTGTTTTTCTTTAATACATCGGCATATCTTGCCTTCTTATTGAAGTATGTATTCGGTCCAAATTTTTCAATGGGGAGTTGTGGTGAAAGGAGTTTATGTAAGTATCTACTTAATTAATCTCCGACGCAAAAACGTAGTGTTATAAGTTTGACGTGTTTGTGACTGTGTGTGTGTGTCTTTCTGTCTGTGGCATCGTTGCTTCCGAACGGTTGCACCAATTTTGATTTCGATTTTTTTTTGTTTGAAAGGTGAATTAGTCGGAAGTGTTCTTAGATATATTTGATGAAAATCGGTCCAAGATCGGCGTCAAAGTGGCGGAATTCATATTTTTCCCAACCCTCTTAATATGGGTATCAAATGAAATGGCTTGACTAGTAAAATAATATACATATGTTGGTGATTTCTTAAATTGTCAATTTATATGTTATATTAGATAAACCCAGACAATGAACAAAGATCAGCAATAAGGCTCCTTTAAAGTTTTTCTTGAACATTGGTCTAAGAACAATTCAGTTTCTGCAAAAAATAATTAAAAGAGGTCTAAAAAGAAATTGCATCTTTTCCCTGTTCCTCAAATACATACAGTTCCCACTGTACTTAAAACCTCTTCATCCTGAACCTTTTTACTTAAGAGTGTCAGCAGATTTAAACACACTCCCTCATAACTATACTTTAACCCGACAATATTAAGAGCGCTGACATTTGCAGCTAAAACTTATTTACACTAAAATCAACCTAAAGGTTATTAAAATAGAGTTCATTTTATTTTTCTGAATAACAATTTAGAACTCTCTTTCTATAGCAAATGAAAATGCGTTTTATAATATATAGTAATAGAGTATATAATAATTTAACATACTTAGTAGCAAACATTTAAGTGTCTATAGTATTTGCAAAGCATTACATCGGCATCCAGATGTTATTCCTTCACCAAAATCTGTTACCCTCTGTCAATTGAATATAAGTCTTATGCAGTTGCAATAAAAGCGATGTAAAGTGCATTAAGGGTTGGTTTTAGGGTGCTATATTTTGACGTCATAAGTCGTATGTCGATGACAGATATAAGTTATTTGTTTGTGAAATGTACAAAAATATTTATTTATTTGTCTCTCAAAATATAGAAAACAACAACAATATTAACAACAAATACACGTAAATTTATTCATTTTTTTTTTGTTTTCTTGTCTTGTGCGTCACTTGCATGTCAAAAATAAACTGTTTTATTTTTTTTTTCTTTTACACAGCACTGTCTATAACTGCGGTGACAAACAAACATACGATCCTGTTGGTAAGTGGTAACTGTGATCTACGGACAATAACTCGCTGCCTACCATGTACGGACGCAGGGATGAGGATAAAAAAAGGAAAGAGAATAGTATCGAGGGGACATACATAGCTTTACGCCTTTTATCCCCGAAGGGGTAGGCAGTGTTTAACCACCCCCTTTTCGCCATTTTCTATTTTAGGTCCCATGTAACAGGAGGCGAGCTTTTTATTTATCGGGTACAATTACAGACTCTGGGCTAATACTAAAAATGTTTTGACAGAAAAACCTAATATCAGTTTACCCGACCCGGGGATCGAACTCAAGATCTCTGCGTGGTAATCCGTGCACAGTACCACCGAACCACATAGGCAGATAACTGGATATATAAATAAAAACTTCGCGCCAACATTCTGTGAGAGTGTAGTACTTCGGTGGATCCCATTCATACTGAAACCAGCGAAGATCTAATAGCTTAAAATTGTGGGTTCTCTAGCTCTCAAGATAAACAAATCTCAATTTATTTTCTTACAGCTAGAGTTATATAAGCCTCGTCCATTTTATTTCAATTAGTACGGTTACAGGGGGTAAGCAGAGACAGTAAATACCCATACTGACGCACTGATCCGAGCCGCGTCGGTAATGATGGGGAATTACATGTAAGCCCTTATTTGTGAGGTGCGGGCTCGAAAAGAGAGGGACACAATAGTGTGGAGTGGACTATTTTATATTTACGGAGTTTGAAGTAGGCCAAGCAGGCTACTGATAAATCTTAGAGGTAAAATACAGAAAAGAAAGAAAAGTATTTATTTTCTGGGCAGAACCTATTATGCAGTTGACTTTGATGTGTAGACATTAAAATCATAAAAAATGAGGTTCTGTTGAAATGAAAATCTTTAGACATGGACAAAACGGATCCTGGCGCCTCTCCTTACCACTAAGGTGACCTTTGTTGCGTAGCGGTAGAGACTGCTAAGTCAAGGATCGCGGGTTCGATTCCCGCTCAGCTTTGCGTATAAACATGAAAATTCGCATTGGTTTGGGTGTTTAACCTAGGTGTACCAAGGGTCTATGACAGTTTCCGTAGTCCACCAGGTGTTCTAAAGGTCTCTGTTAGTGTTCGTAATCAACTCAGTTGTACCAAGGGTCAATGTCAGATTCCGTAGTCCGCCCAGGTGAACCAGTTGAACTTCTTGAAGACCACAGGTAACGAACCAAAATGTATTTATAAAATTGTATCTAAGTGTGTTTATTCGTACTCTAGAACTAGTGCTCTATAACATAATATATGCTTAATTTGGATCTATATGAAAATGAAAATGAAAATATATTTATTCATATAGGTTAATTAAATTGACACTTATGAACTTTACAAAATTTCAGCAAATTAACCTACAGCCAGTTCGCTGACGAAGTAGAGCCATGAGAAAAACTGGCAAGAAACTCAGGCCACTCTTTTTAATGTCAGGTTATTACAATATTTGTAAGTTACAATTTCAAGTAGCATGCAAAGTGACACAGGCAATTCACTTAACCGTATATGTAATTAATTACAGCTTTCTATGTTGTATAGAAAAAATAAAAAGTAAAATGTGTGCTTTACGAGTACAGGCTGCCTCAATTTGCATGTTGCTACAAAAAGGTAAAGGCAACATGAGAACTGTGGTAAATGTTTCTATGTAGGTATTATATAAACTGTTAATTATAGTATACCGCTGTGTAGTTTTGTTATATCATTATTAAAAAATATATAACCAAAAAGGTCTCACTCCACCCTCTTACATTACTTGCACAAACAAAAAAATATTCTATTTCGTACCAAATCCCTTAAATCCCCTAGTCTATCAATGGTATCCTCATAGTATCTATCTTTAACTGACGTCTATGGGATTTTAATACCTCGAAATATTATGGCGCCGTTTATAAATGGCGGGCTTTAGAATGACAGCTTGGTTATTTAACGTCAAGATTTTATAGCTAATTTGAAGATCAAATTTATGGGGAGAATGAATGGGATTGTCTGTGTTAAAAGAATATTTAATCAACATTTAGTGTCAATGTTTTTTGTATGCTTCCAGTTAACCTGATGATGAACCGTAACTTATGAACATGACTATGTTTTTTAATTATTACAGAATTAATGCTTAGAATACACAACCACGCCGTGTCCACCGCGTAGGGAGAAAGGAAAAGGTAGAAAACCGAAGAAATTAATATCTATCAAGATGGCCTATACCTATACTATTATATAAATCAGAAGAGTTTGTTTGTTGAACGCGCTAATCTCTGGAACTACCAGTCGGAAGGTTATAGGCTATGTAGCATCTCGCTACTGGTGACGGTAGCAGAACAGTAAGCAAAGACGCGATAATATGCCATGACGGATCCACCACTTCACCGTCCAGCTTATGTCTTGTACGGGACTTTTTCAGGCTCAGAAATCCTAGAAATCTATCTTAGTGCATGTCATAACAAACGGAATATTTAACTTGCAAAAATTAATCATCATTATCATTCACAGCCTCTAGGTACCCACTGTTGGGTGGCCTCCCTAATTGAATCCCACTTACGTCAATCTTGTGCTGTACCAAGCCAGGAGTTACCCACGACTTGGTGAATGTCGTCGACCTACTTCAATATTACGTAACATTTATTCTAACCCCCGTAATATTTGCTAGGGTTGTCAAAATTGTAGTTAAATTTAGGGCACTCATAGCTCGTTGAGTTTACTGATCGACAAAAGGTCAGCGGGTTAAGCAGCAAAGTGTGCTGCAGGACCATGGATGGGTTAACGCATAGTGGTATTTGATCTGAGCGTCTCCGTGCTTCGGAGGGCACGTTAAAAGTCGGTTCCATGTTGATAGCAGTCGTAAGATCAAGTCGAATGCCTCTATAATTAATTATGGGCAAACAAATCCATCCTGACGCTATATTGACCACTAACCACTTGATGAGAAGAAAATATTATAGTAGAATTAAAAATACATCATCTGTTTACTGTCCCACTGCAGGCCAAAGTCCTCTTCTCATATAGAGAAGACATAAGCATTAATCACCACGCTTACACAAGGCGTATTGGAAATTTCAGACTTTTATGTCCAGGTTTCCTCACGATGTTTTCCTTCAACGTCATTCAGAAATTTCCAAGATAAACTTAGAAAGTACATATGATATGAAATATCACAATGGTACTTGCCGGGATTCGAACCCACTACCTCGTGTTT
Source organism: Parascotia fuliginaria (assembly GCA_963082885.1). Classification (NCBI taxonomy): domain Eukaryota; kingdom Metazoa; phylum Arthropoda; class Insecta; order Lepidoptera; family Erebidae; genus Parascotia; species Parascotia fuliginaria. Next base: position 8,628,083 of record OY720198.1, on the reverse strand, counting down.
CTGAAGCTAGTGCTTTATCTACTTGGCCATTTCGACTTTTTTTAACCAACTTATCACAACAAATATTTTTTTTAAATATTACTTAGAATTTCAACAACCCTACTCTTGTACTTGCTATTGCATAAGAATGCTAAGAATGTTGTTCCCCTAACATTATTGTATCTGCAACGCAGCTGCAATGCATTCAGGAATTTAATTAAAAACCCCTTGCAATGTTTTGTAATAAATTGATGCTACATTAGCACACATACAGCTCGACTATTCACGAAATTTTTTTATCAAAATAATTTGTGTTTTGTTTGTACAAGCATAGGTCCATCTAAAAATAAGTGGTGTAGTTATTGCCTGCGTCATTTTTTATCATTTTTTTATTACCGACTGTGACAGACGAGCATACAGCCCACGTGATGGCAAGTGGTAACTGTCGTTCGTAGACGAATCAGAGTCTCTGGCATTGCTCCCGCATCGCCAGGGACTCTGCAAAGCCGCTGCCTACCGAGAAGGGAGTGGAGTAGGTAAAGGGATTGAGGGAAATGAGAAAAAAGGAAAGGAAGGTAATTGTGCCTCCGGCGCTTTCATCATGATACTTGAAATTGTAACTCCCTAAAAGTTAAAACAACCTGGCGATTAAACAGTCGTTTTAATTTTTTGCGAGATTTTCTCATGGCATTGCCTCAGCGAACTGGCTGTACCTTGGTTAATTTTTTTTTGTCATTTTGACGTTCTTATATGTATAAATCATTTTTCTTGAGTTTAAACCATAACTAATGGACATGGATTTACTGAACTAGTTTGTCGCCTAGTGGTCGAAATTCGGTCAATATTATTTTAATTTTAATGAAATTTTTTTTTAATATTAACATTTCATTTTTTTATTATTAGCATTCTGCACTTCTCTATAAAAACTATAAGTGTGCGAAATTTAATTTAAAAGGGACGAACTTGTTTTACTTCTTTAGCAACTGATTGCGAATCTAAGTTGCGAATGTGGTCCGAGAGAAGAAAAAAGGTACTTTGTAATATACTATAGACTGCATCGTTGGTCTAGTGGTTAGTGTAACTGACTGCGACGCCGGGTGTCGTGAGTTCGATTCCCGCGGAAGGCAAATATTTGTGTGATGAACATTTGTATTTGTCTTCAGTCTGGGTGTTTCCTATGTATTCTAAGTATGTATTTACAAAAAAAAAGTATGTATATGTATTATATTTCAATTATCTAGTACCCATAACACAAGCTCTGCTTAGCTTGGGACTAGATGACGGTATGTGATAGTGTCCACATATTATTATTATTATTATTACTATTTAAGGAGTAAATTTTGACAAAGTGACACTATCTAAAAAACCGCCATCTATCGTCATTTAACTGGCAAAGTATCAGTTTTAGACAATCTACCCTCTGTAATATGAGAGGAGGCGCGTGCGCGTTATTTCCTGTGCCGGAAGCGGCGGCGTTTGACGGAAGTATCTGATAAGGGGCTTGCGTCCCGTAAAGTATTAATTTTGTAAAGATTACAAGTATTGTTATATTTAAATTAATGTTTACGATGTCAAGAAATTTAATAAACAAATTCGTTGCGAAATAGCTTTTTTTTATTGCCAACAGTGGCAGACGAGCCAACAGCCCAGGTGGTAAGTGGTAACTGTCATGGACTTCTGCAATGCCAGGGACTCTTACCTGCTGCCTAACGTTTTAATATGCTCTATTTAAATCTCGCCCTGGTTTGAAGAATGTCATGACATCTTAATAATACACAATATTTGCACTGAGCGGCCATCGAACCCGCGACTATTGATTTAGCAGTCGATCGCTGTAACGCTAAGTAACAAGGTCCCTAAATTGCATTGACATTTTAATTTATCTTTAAAAGAAGTATTTAAGTATGTTTAGCCACTTTCTAGAACCCATAACACAAGCTATAATTATATGCTTACTTTGGTATAGATGACGTTGTGTGTAGTTGTTGTAATATTATATTATAATAGCTTTGACTGGCCTATTGGTCTAGTGGTTAGTGACCCTGACTGCTAAGCCGGAGGTCGTGGGTTCGATTCCCACCCAGGACAAACCTTTGTGTGATGAGCATGATTGTTTGTTCTGTGTCTGGGTGTAATTTATCTATAATATGTATGTATTTACAAAAAAAAAGAAAAAAGTATTTAAGTAGTATATCAGTTGTTTAGTACCCATAACACAAGCAAATATAATTGCTTAATTTGGGGCTAAATGGCGCTGTGTGCATGTGGTAGAAAAAAGAAAAAGAAAGAAAAAAAGAAAAGAAGCTTTCCTCAGCGCAGTTTTACCCACGTCTTTGGCTACTACTCTGCTCTCGTCGCCAGTAGTGTGATGTAAACCTCAATAACTGGGCTATCAAACGCAGAAATAACTATGCAAAACCGACTGGTAGTTCTACAGATTAGCGCGTTCAAACGAACAAACTTTTCCGCTTTATATATTACTATAGATGACAGAATAGATGTTTCATACCATTCCGCGATTATTCATTGAAACTAATGAGGACCTATCGTGTAAAAAACACAGCTCTCTTATAATTAATTATACTGTTAAGTTGAAATCCATGTTAATTGTTGAAAAGGCTTAATTGATATATTGTGTAAGAGTTAATCCTTCAAACGGTGAGGGCCTAGTGGTTAAAGCACCCGCTTTGTATACACGAGGTCGTGAGTTTGAATCTTTAGACTTTTTTATGTACTTTTTAAGTTTATCTTGGACATGCTGACATAAAGTGGGCAAACATTGTGCGTGGACCTGAGGACCTAGAGGATTTTAGTGGGGGTATTGTCTTTTTAGCTGTTTTCCGCAGCTTCGCCCGCGTAAATGCCGGTTATTGCACAGTATATTCTATACTATTTTAAAAAGAGAAAGAGTTTGTCTGTTTGTTTGTTTGAAAGCGCTAAACTTCGGAACTACCAGTCGGATTTGAATTTTTGCGTATGATAGCCCAGTTCTCGAGGATGGTTATAGGTTATGTAACATTACGCTACTGGCGACAGAAACAGTGAAGTAACTATAGAAGCGGGTGTAACCGAGCTGCGTGAAGCCAGATTTAATAATCATGAAAATGTTTCTATTTATACATTGACGATTTTTCATACAAACTTTTATCCCCTATTTCAACCCCTTCGACTCATTTTTTCGCGATAAAAGATAGCCTATGTTCTTTCTCAAGGTCTAGTTTATCTTTGTACCAAATTTCATAAAAACTGGTTCAATAGTTTAGGGGTGAATGCGTAACAGACAGACAGATAGAGTTACTTTTGCATTGATAATATAAGTAAATAGTAAGTATGGATTTAAATTATGATGTATGTATTTAATTTAAAATATATACATAGTTCTGTTAGGTAAATATTATAATTTTAAACTTATTGCGGTCGAACGTAGCAATGCTACGCCCGTGCTACGGGTTACAACGTAGCTGCCTACGACAGACTACGGGTAACGTCGTAGCTGCCTACGCCGTAGCAAAAAATAATAGTGTATTTTTGGCAGAAAATATATTTTTGCTGATAGTAAGTAAAGTATAATAGAATTTATATAAAAGCTAACGGTTGTATATGAAAGTAGTGCAATAGCGAAGTCAACCGACAGCCAAACATTAAACGAACAAAACAAAAAAATAATAAAAAAAAATATGACTGCCTCTGAACCGCAGTGGCAGTGGGTGACGTCTGTGCAAAAAGCTGTAGGTTCGATTCCCACACGGAACAAATCTTAATGAGATCCATAAATATATTTGTTTTGAGTCTGTACGTAATTGAGTTCGTTTATTGTATGTTAACCCTGAGATATAAGAACTGAATAGAAGTGGTTGTGGCTTTCACAGTGGAATCTAAAGGATCTTGAATCCGGTTCAGCACTTCATACGTTTGTCACTCAATTAAAGCCTGGAACTCTTTACCAGCGCATGTGTTCCCATCTAACTTTGATCCTGGGTCCTTTAAGCAGGGCGTGAAAGAGCATCTCACTAAGCCGACATAGTGGAGGCCACTATACCAGTAGTTTGGCATTTTGGAATGGTGTCCACCACTTCTGGATTCCACTGACTGCTTACCAATGCAGAGTGGAGTCACTTTGGTAGGCTAAATACCCACTCTAGGGAAAGGCCTCTTCCTTAAGGCGAATTAGCAATTTTCGTCTTTAAGGCCAGGATTCAGGATTAGACTATAAAAAAAGTTCGAATAATAATGATGAAGTACTTACAATCATAGTAAAGATTGCCGACGGATGATGTTAACTTCGGAGTGCTTTGTCCTGATAGCGACGCCATTCTTTCTCCCTGTTCGCAAATATATGTGCATTAGTATACTTATACAGGCAAACTTATCTTATAGTTAGGTAATAAGCTGGGTTAGGCCAGGAGTCAGTACAAAATAAATAACATTTGTGTTTGGAACTAAATAGCCACAACTTCAAATCCAAAGAGCCGCATGTGGCTCGCAAGCCGCAAGTTGCCGACCCCTGACATAGGCTAAGAAAATTTTTGAAGTGTCCGGTCAGGTAAGAATTAGTAGTTTTTTTAACATATTGCCTGTTATAAAATCGATTTTTAGTATTTTAGTTCTTTTTCCTGGTCCACACATGTGACTTCTGTGATGACTTCCATCGAATAAATAGTTTCTGGACCAACTTGTAAAACTACGAATAAATTAGAGCATGAGAATAATTATGATTCTAGGAATTGTTTTTTATTATTTAGACTACCTACATACAGTTTTAACTTCATGTAGTTGACGGTAAGTAAGGACCAGTTGTCAACAATGTCAAATATAAAATTTAAACACAATCTGTGCACAATCTTTTCCAATTTAAACAAAATACTACCATTTTCTTTATACAATCCAGTAACAATTATTTTACGTCACAATGTTAAAAATATACTTTCAAACGTATACAATTAACCTTTATTTGTCATTACTAAATCATTAAGTATATTATTTTATTTTTCAAATCATATGTACTTTCTAAGTTTATCTTGGACATTTCTGACTGACGGTGAAGGAAAACATTGTGAGGAAACCTGAACTTTAAAGTCTGAAATTGCCAAACCGCCTAGAGCAAGCGTGGTGATTAATGCTCATGCCTTCTCCATATGAGAAGAGGCCTCTGCCCTGCAGTAGGATAATAAACAGGCTGATAATGTCATTTGACAATTATTAAATATCTGTTTAACTTTTTCACTATTTCGTTGCTGTTTTTCATTGATATTAAACGTAGGATACACATATTATAAAATGCTAATAAAAACTAATTACGACCAAATTTCTACGTAAGCGAAGAATATGAAACTAATAAAATATTTTTCAATACTTTAAAATATTAAAAAATATTCGTTTTATTTGTGAAAAGGTAAGTTTAAAACTTAGGAAAACTAATTAATAATGAACGACATTCTTTAATATTTTAATAAATCAATAATCATGCTTAAAATAAGAAGACATGCACAAAACGGAACGTAACAATCATTCAGCGAACAAAGAACATGAATCCAATATGGCGTTCAAAATGGCGGCTAGTAATGATCAATTGAACGAACCAACTGTATATGCTCAGCTATTTGCTTGCAGTAGGAAAAAAAGCCGTCCAAACTCAGCTTTGACATTACTAGAAACTTCTAGAAAGTTCTGTGAACAGAAAGAAATAGATCGTTAATGACTGACAGGTCGCCATTTAAAAAAAATGTCGTAAATGTCAAAGATACACGTAATATAAAAATCACTTGAACACAGAGTGATTTTAAAATATATTTTCAGAGGATATTGAAAAATGTAATGAAAAATGTATCTAAAAACAAAAAGAAAACTATTACTACTACTACAGATAATTAAAAATTTCAAATTTGGAACATACCTTCACACGCAGCTGTCACTACTTATAACAGATATTTTTCGTCGAAAAACAGATTAAAATATGTCTTTGTGAATAAATATAGTTGAAATCTGTACTAGTGTTTCTCATAAATGATTTTTTTATTCAGACTCGTGAATTTGACCCGACGTTGTTCAGCCGTGAGCTTAGGTAGACTGAAAGGACGTTTCAGAGGCTTCAGTTTCAGGGGTTCGCGCCTGCGCCGTGAAAAGGTCGAAGGGGGTGACATTTAGGCTATAAGGAGGAGGGGAGACTGGTCAATAATGGGAACCAGGTCATCGGTAGGCGTCTCCTCGACTGTGATTTAGAAAGGTAATTAAAATGAGTGAAAAGATTCGAGATGAAAACTAGTACAGATTTATTACACCTATCTAATATTCTTTGATAAATGAATTAAAAGTTTTGACCTGCCTTAGGTGTGGTAGCAGTAAGGATTTAGATTTTGTTTTTTGCACAAAGAAATAATATTTTCTCAATACCAGTCAGCCTAGTTGTACCCAGTATAAGACTATAAGCTCGATGCCTTACTATTAGACGTAAGTAATAGAGCCATAATAATATTATAGATATGATTCACATCTATTTAATACCTTTAGGGAATAAGGTGTGAGTATGGCTTACTCCATAGCTCGACTTTTACTACATTTTATAAAGAAACTAACTGCGACCTGCGACTTCGCCTGCGCGGAAAATGTTATATGTGTAACTATTGTAACTCGGGAACCAGACCGATTTTTGGAATAAAAATTATCCTATGTCCGTCTCCGGCACAGAATGTATATACATACCAATTTCCACCGAAACCAGTTAAGCCGTTTTTGACAGACGAGCCGACAGTCCACCTGATGGTAAGTGGTAACTGTCGCTCATGTACTTCTGCAATGCCAGGGGCTCTGCGAAGCCGCTGCTTACCGTGATATTAATACTATCTTTAAACCTCGTTTGACGAAGGACATGTCATAGCGCTCTGGTAATTTCCACAGCCTGCACGAACGTAGGAGAAATGAATCGTACTAGACGAGATCGTGTCCAGGTACTAAAGGACGTTTAGACGCTGAGTTGTAACATACACATACACATACACACAAACTTTTCCAACTTATTTAAATAATAACGCAACTGATATCTAACTTTTATAGCCTAATTTTAAATGACTTATACTTCTTCATACGAGGCTTAAAGACAGCATTAATATCACAGTAGGCAGCGGCTTTGTGGAGTCCCTAAGTCAACTTTGACCTGACCTATTGTTTAAAAGCCGCCTAAAAAGTTCAAAGGTGACCTCCAACCTTTCCTATTCATTTCCATACAAAAAGGTTTTTATTATAGGTATGTATATAAAAAGGCCAAACAAAGAAAACTCTTAATGACAGCCACAGATACGGCCAGGCACTGATTTTTGTGTTTGCTTAGGATAGTGAAAAGCGGAGAGAAGCTGTCTCTCGCTTAATACAAAAAAATACAGTAGGTACCTATATACTGCCTCTGTGGTTCGGCGGTACGGATTACCGCGCATAGATCTCGGGTTCGATTCCCGGGTCGGGTAAAGTGACATTTGGTTCTTTTGTCGAAAAATTCTCAGTAGCCCGGAGTCTGGAATTGTGCCCGATATATGGCAACAGGCTTGCCCCCTGTTACATTATACCTAAAATAGAAAATTGCGAAATGTGGGTGGGTAAGTTACAGTTTCAAGTAGCATGCAAAGTGACACAGGCAATACATTTAACTACTAACATAATTTTTCTATGTAGGTATTATATAAACTGTTAATGTTTGGTATAAGTATAAAATAAGATGAACTTAAAACGTAAACGCTCTTGCTACTGTGTATGTTAATAAAAACACAGCTAAGATTTACTGCGGTTTTACGCCCACGGCCACCAGTGAACGTGAGCGTAGGCGGTGGTATAGCACCTACGCTCTGACCTATTTGTGAGTTTGTTACTTTTAAATGTCAAAGTGTAAGGTTTAAAGCGGGTTTTGTTTAAGTACTCTTTTTATTCCTTCAAAGACAATTCCTATACTAGTCACCAGCTCGCTCGGAGACCTTACAAACACAATTAACGAACACAAAGTTTACCCAGACTTGGAACATATATTTGTAGATAACGTAAAGTTTTGTTCCGTGTGCAATTCGAGCCCACAACCTCGTGCACGAGGAGCCCATTGAGCCACAGGACTATGCAGTTTTTAAGCAATAACTTAGTAATTTTACTCTCACATTTAATATTGTGTTTAATAGAGCAATTAAACCTTAAGAGTCTACATAATTACCACGACTTTCAGTTAACATTAATCTAAACTAATATTATAAGGAGAAGATTTGATTTGTTATATGTTTGTTTGTTTGTTTGCAACGATTTAACTAAAAATCTAAGTTACCGATTCAAAAAGTTCTTTCACCGTAAGAAATCTACAAATAGGACGGGTAACATAGGCTATATTTTATTATGAACATATTATTTCAGTTATTTTCAAAACAATATTTTAACCACCTTTGTAAATCTGAATGATGCAATACGTCACTATTGCTATGATATTTGCCGTAGACATTTGTAGTGAGATCAAATGAAGCTTTTGATACCGAAGCGAAGCGAAGGCAGACGTCTAGTACCTAATACTCAGTTTAATGATCAATAATTGTATTTATGGACTATGGTTTTCCACATAAACCTAATAGCTCCTTGGACAAGCCTACATAACCACCACTTTTCCTTAGTGAACATTAATATTCAGTACAATTATAGTAAAAAGTGATGGCTTAAGTGGTTAAAGCACTTATGTAAACGGTTATGGATTCGACAAGTATAATTACGGCAAGCACAAGTATCCTCGTTCGCTTCGGTATCAACAGTATCTTATACAAGAAACTTACATATAGCAATACTGTTTGCGAAATATTACTTACACTTACTGGGAGTTTCAAATTTTAAAATTTAGAATATTGCTAAAAGTATGTTAAACATAATTTATAACCTATGTTACCCGCTTCATTATTTGATATCTAAGGGTGAAAGAATTTTTAAAATCGGTAACGTAGATTTTAGTTAAATCGTTGCAAACAAAGATAAAAAAATCAAATCTTTAATATTAGTTTAGTTTTAAGGCAATTATTCTGCATAAACACTTTGGTTCTCTTGCTGGTTGGACATTATTTTTTTATTACCTTCAGTGACAGACGAGCCAACAGCCCACCTAATGGTAAGTGGTATCTGTCGCTCATGGACTACACTGCAATGCCTACCGTTATATTCTGATAGAAGTTTAAATATTATTACATTACTTATTTTATTTCAATTTATTTAATAAAATGAAACCGCGCCTCTCGCGGCGCGATTTCACCCGCGTCTTTGCTTACTGCTCTATTCCCGTCGCCTGTAGCGTGATGTTACATAGCCTAGCCCTAGATCTGGGCTATCATACGCAAAAATAATTATTTAAATTTGCCTGGAAGGTCCAGAGATTAGCGTGTTCAAACAAACTAATTGACAAACAAGCTCTTCCGCCGTTCCATTAAATTCGTTCCGTTAAATCAAGACAAAAATTTAATTTTATTTTAATAAGATGTGTTTTACTGCATATTTGTATTTTAATGAACACATTTATTTTGATATTTATCTAAGTCATATTTTTAATTCGATTAAGTACCTAAGCTGACAGAAACTAAGGTCACTTTGAGAAATAATAATACGATATTTTAGTAATACGAGTGATATAGACTAAATACTGTAAATATGTCATTATTTAATTTAATTTTGATTTAAATATAATATATCTTGGTTTTCTAAAAAAATCGAAAACGTCAATTTACTCAATAGAATTAAATATACGACGGTATTAACCATTATTCAAAAATCAAGCAAAATATTCACTCATCATTTTGTTAGTCGATGCGAGTTTCTGTTGGGGTGGTAGCCCACACCCTTAGCCCACCCGTGGGGGTGGTTGACGTCAGAGACACGCCCTACTGAGGGTTGGACGTAAGAGATGTACATCTATAATACAAGAGGCTATGATATAGAACCTTATTGAGGTGCTTTTATTGCTTTGAAGAGAATAAAAAATATTTTATTGTCTCTTCAGTTAAGTGTATCTTTCAGAGAGTATTATTGTTGTATTTATTAAGTATTTGGCGCAATTCATTTTACGTTTTCGCAAAAAATGCTGGTCCTTAAATTTCATCCATGCAATATTTCTTTACTAAGGAAAAGGCATGAGCATTAATCGCCATGCTTACTAACAGATTGGCATTTTTGTACTTTATGTCCAGGTCTAACGATGTTTTCTATCATTGTAAGGCAGTAATCTCACTTATTATATAAAGCGGAACAGTTTGTTTGTTAGTTTAATCTCTGAAACTACCAGTCCGATTAGAAAAATCTTTTTGCGTATGATAGCCCAGTTCTTGAAGAAGGTTATAGGATATGTAACATCACGCTACTGGCGACGGGAGCAGAGCAGTAAGTAAAGAAACCGCGCCACGGAAAGCTAGTGTAAGATAAACTTAGAAAGTATTTAAATAATCAAAGAGTTTATTTTCACTTGACACTCAAAAATCTGTCAAAATCTTCGGCTATGATAAATAGAAGATACAAAAGAAGTTCCAGGCGTGATAATCGGCTTTTTTACACAACTTTGTTGAACAAGTGTGCTTGTTCACCTGATCAAAATTAAAATGAAAATATATTTATTCATTTAGGTTAATTAAATTAACACTTATGAACTTTAAAAATTACAAAACGTCAGCTAATTAACCTACGAAGGTACTGGTAACTGGATGGTAAGCGGTAACCATAGCCGTGGACATCTTTAGGTATGTCATCTAAAGTAGGAACAACACATGCCGTTTCTTGTCTGTGGTGCTCTCTTTTAATGTCATAATCCTATACAGATTAAATCTCAGTTAAATTTGTTTCCCGATTTGCAATGGCGGGTAGTGGACATTTTTATTTCCAACTCCTCCTTTTTACTTCTAATTAAATTCGTTGCGGTGTCCAAGACAGTAGGTTTAGCAGTCCCCGGGACTCCCGAGTGTCAAAGCTCGGTGTTTTGTTTTAGTAATCACTGTTAGATCTGGTTTACAGGAGTCACAGTGATAGGCATGTCGGGAGATTGTCCCGGTGCCGTCAGAGACTTTCGGTTTGAATATTTATTACATTTTCATTTGAACAATAAAGTTCCGTAACTAATAAGGAACTCTGTTACATACTGTTCTGTTAAAGTGTTACACAGAGGAAAAAAACGTTTTAATAAGTAACAGTGGTACTTTTCTGGTTTTTTTTCCATAGAGTAACAGTGTTTCGCTTTCTGGTGTGACTCAGCGGGAATAAACGGTATAGGGAAAGGGGATGAGGAAGGAAAAGGCAAAGTACTCACGGTAGTAGATCCACGATGGTTTTACCATTAATGGGCCGGATCGTCCGGGGAAGTACTACCCTCTTATAGAAAATCGACGTAAAAGTAATAGTATTCGTACTATTGGGTTTCGTTCGGTGAGTGAGAGTGCCGGCGGCCCAACCTCCCCATTTCCTTTTTCCTCACTTCCCTCGATCCCTTCACCTACCCCACTACCTTCACGGTAGGCAGCGGCTTCGCAGAGTTCCTGGTATTGCAGAAGCAATGCTAGAGACTGAGTCGTCCATGAGCGACAGTTACCACGTACCTTCACGTGGGCTGTTCGCTTACCGCCACTGTCGGCAATAAAAAAAGGATCTAGAGAGTAATTAAAACTGCCGGCGCTCTTAAAAATATAAAATGATGTGCTTGACCATGAGTTTTGTTACAATCATGTTTTTCTATCTTAATCTGGTGACGACCCATGGAGCTGATAGTGCTTATCGCAAGCTTTCACCAAAAAGGTTTGAGCTTAGATAAACAGTATCGTGAGTGATTTAAGTGATCACAGAGCAATGTTAACTAAAGAGAAAGCTCTGAAAGAGTTTGGGTAAATTAGCTACCATTTTTATAAATTAGCCTACCAAAGTGACTCCACTCTGCCTGATGGTAAGCAGTCAGTGGAAACAATTCCAAGAGCCATCGTCTGTAACTATTGGTATGGTTGCCTCCACTATGGCGGCTTAGTGAGCTGATTTATTAAGCCCCGCTTAAAAGACTTTTAATCAATCAAATCAAAAAAGAATCAAAATTTGATAGGAACACTATGCGCTAGTAAAAAGTAATATTTACAAATAAATAAAATATTGATTCATTTTACAGTATTAATTCACATAAAAATAACTTATTCAGTTTAATTTCTTCATAATTATTATAAATATTATAATTATTTCACAAAGTGACATTAAACACAGTTTACTCCATCGAATTAAAAATAAGAAAGAATGGACTTTCTTTCACTTGAAGTGAAAAATGTATTATCTAGGCAACTTTATCGCTGTAAGTAATCTCTTCCAGGCAATCTTTTGATACTGCAATAGACATTATCAACATACCTTTAGAAGTAGAGCAAAAATGGAAGTCGATACTAATCTTCTGTCAGTCTGTAAAAAATTGGTAATCTGAAGAATCGTTCAATGGATACAGTTTTTACAGCTAGAAAGTGCTTTTTTAAAGGTAGGTTTTGGTATGTAATAGGTACATTAAGACTTAGCCGATTTATTACAATAAAACTCTCTATAAGTTTTTACTCTGTATATTTTTATTAATATACAATACAGTAGCGGAGTTTATTATCGTTGATAAAGTTACGACAGACAGACGGGTTTAATTTATGTGAGTTTATTATTATCTTTACTATTATATATTATATACTACATAGCTTCACGCCATTTCCCAGAAGTGGTAGACAGAGATGTCTTACAGTCATGTTGGGCTACGTACTGCGGTGTGTATGGTTTAGGTACGTACGTACCTAAACCATACACAGTACCACCGATCAGAAGATGCATTTACTTTTTTAATTAAAATACGTAGACAAATTACCATACTAGATGGAACTAAAAAATTTAAATCCCCCCCTTCCTTATTTTTAATCTTGGTAATTAAATTAATTGGTTGATTTGTAACAATTACTTTGTATGGTTCTTTGGTTGCGTTGAGTGTTAAAATTGTTAACTCATACAAAAACTGTAATTATCTGGCGATTGAAAAGAGTGCCGTGAGTTGGTTGCCAGTTGTTCTCACAGCTCTACCTCGTCAGCGAACTGGCTGTAGGTTAATTAACTGACTTCATGTAATTTTGACTTTTCTGCATCATACTCTATGGTCAAAATGAAATAAATGCTTGAGTTTGTGTTCACAAAGAGGCTGTCTCTTTCATATATTTTTGTGGTCCAAGTTTTCAAATAATGTTTTTTACTTATAAAATACATGTTTAATATAATAATATAGTATATGGTATATACGTACCTTGATACGAAACTAAAATACCGAATTTAAACTGATTTAAACGATAGTAAATTGTCTTAGACGTAATATTTCAAAGTACTTAAAGGTATAGGTACTTACTTATGAGTTTTTCTTTAGGAAAATTTGGTATTTTAAGTCCTTCAGATTTTCGAATTAAAGTTTAAGAAGTAAGGTTGCTCCTAATTACCCCCTCGGTCCCCAGCCTTTTCCTTTTTCTTCCTCTTCTCACTAATGAGTAATGTCAATATGAATTGGAAAAAGCAGATTGGTACCGGCCCAGTTTCGAATCCACGACCTATTTTCGAAGCGGGAGCGAACTTGGTCATCCGAAATTGCCATAATTTTTACCTTAAATACTTCAATTATTAAATGAAGTTCAATTTATCATCTACTCTTGCAATAAACGTATACCAAAGCACATGCAAGTTACATACAACACCCACATTTTACATAGAACCTTATTACATAACCTGAAAATCAATACCGGATGCGTCCTCTCTTTCTTATCCCCGTCCCTTTCTGTCTAAATCATATTTCTATCTCTGTCCTTGTCTAATGAAGCCTTTGATGGATATAGATTTTCAGTTAGTCTGAAGTTTTGAAGTGTGGTAGGATGGGTAGGATATAGTACCGTCAGATTATATTGTGTTATTTCTTTTAAAATTTCTTGTATAGTGTAAGGAAGGTAAAATGATTTTTTTATGTTAGTTTATTAAATACGCGTGAATATCGGTTATATCGCATTTTTCATACCAACTTTCATCCCCTATTTAAATCCCTTTAAGCCATGTTTTCGCGATAAAAGAATAGCCTATGTTGTTCCCCAAGGTCTATTTTATCTTTATACCAAATTTCATCAAAATCGGTTAAGTGGTTTAGCGTGAAAGCGTAACAGACAGACGAGTCTGTCTACTTTCGTATTTATAATATTAGTATGGATTTTACTCTTCGTGTTTTTAAATTGTCATTATTACAAAATTCATTGTGGCTTCTTCTTCGTTCATAGCTCGTTGCGCTCACTGATCGGTAAACGATTAGTTAAGCAACTAAGAGTGCGACTGACCCATGGATGGGTGACCGTATAGTACTTGATCTGAGCGTCTCCGTACTTTAAAGGGCACGTTAAAAGTCAGTCCCGGTTGTTACCATGTTGATAACAGTCGTTAAGTCAAGTCGGATGCCTGTATAATAAATTACTGAAGAAGAAGAAATACTGACACTAGGTTGAGCACTAACCACTTGATACAAAGAATATTACAAAAACCATTGTGACAAAATGTTATGATGGCCTTTGTGATGTTTTATACGGGACTAAAGTGCCACCCTTTCATAGTGGGATCTAACTGTCTCGAACCAAACGGTTCAGCACTTCATACTTTTGTCGCACAATTAAAGCCTGGAACTCTTTACCAGCGCATGTGTTCCCATCTAATTATGATCCTGAGTCTTTTAAGCGGGGCGTGAAACAGCATCTCACTAAGCCGCCATAGTAGAGGCCACCATACCAGTAGTTTGGCTTTAGGAATGGTGTCCACCTCTTTTGGATCCCACTGCTTGCCATCAGACAGAGTAGAGACAATTTGGTATGCTATTTAAAAATATGTTTTTCCACGCCATGCTTAAAATACCGAATATCAGAATTTAAAGCTTATCTATAGTACTAATATATAAATCGGAAGTATGAACGCCCTAACCTTTAGAACTACCAGTCAGATTTAAATAATTCATTTTGCGTATGAACACCCAGTTCTTGAGGAAGGTTATAGGCTATGTAACATCACGCTACTGGCGATGGACGCAGAGCAGTAAGCAAATACGCGGGTAAAACCGCGCTGCGGGGTGTTAGTTATGTAAAAATATACTATCCTAAGGGTGTATTGAGGACATCGCTACCTAAATATGAATAGCTGGCAACTTGCCAAGGCTTCTCTAACCACAATAGCCAAATGCGCAATCAACCTCTATTAATTAGAATGGGTCAGTCATTTACAGAACAGTTAATATCAGACCTAATTTAATTGATAGCCTTACTTATTAGATCTAACTGAGCGACTATTTATACTAATATTATAAATGCGAAAGTATTTATGGATAAACCAGCTGCGCCCTACTGCTTTGCCCGCGCGTAAAATATGTTTTGTTGTATCTTTCGGGAACCAGATTTTTGTGTTATAAAGCCTATGTCCGTCTCCGGCACCGAATCTATCTACATACCAGTTTTCATTGATATTTTAGACAGCTGTTTAAGCGCTTACTTTCGCATATATAATTTTATAGTATTAATAAGATTAACTACATTGTTCTATGGCTGTTAACGACTATCATAGCCTAATTATCTGTCTTTAAAACACGGGGTTAAAAATTCAACACCTGGCAAATACCAATTTGCCTTTGCTTATATGTAACTAACCAACTCTTTAAGTTTATCTTGACATGTTTAGTTATAAGATATTCGCAACTTGGTTATCGAGCAACCGATGGATAAGGGCGGTTCACGATCGACCTCGTTGGCGAAAACTGGGAAAGGCCTATGTCCAGCAGTAAACGTCTTTTGGTTGATATGATGACGAACTTGGATAAACATTTAATGACAAATTTTCTATTACTGACTTATTTCTTTTAAAATATGAAACATTAAAGCTCATAATATCATCCCACCGACTACGTAACTTTCAAAACAAAATCCATCTTCGCATAAAAACTAAAAAAAACCTTTCTTCCAGATGGCAAAGATGAAATTATTTACCCTGGTAATAGGCGTGGCGTTAATGGGGGTTGCTATAGCCGACCAATCGGAGGAAACCACCACCGAGAACGAGCCTATAACATCGGTAGAAAACGATGAGGAAGTGAGACAACATAATGTCCCAGAAGTGGTGTTACAGCTGAAATATAATAAGGGGGAACTGAATAGGATATATTTGACTCAGTTTCGAAAAGACGCGAAGGATTGGATGCCATCAGTGTCTGCGAGAGGCGACATCTGTGCGGACCTGTGTCACGCAGGTTGTTGGCTGTATAGCTTGTGTCCTTTGCTTCGCGGCCATTTTGTTTTAGTAATGTTTTAGTTTATTTTGTGTTTTGTGTTTTGTTAGTGATGTGTGTGGTGATGCTGGAATATGAGTAAGCTGTTTTATTCCTATTTAGGTACTGATATTTTTATAGATGTTGTTTATGTAAGTATTTATTTTGTATTTTTTATTCGCTTGTGAGCTATCTATTAAAAAAATGTAGACGTGCTATTTATAAAATTTAATTGTGTATATCTACGTGTTATTTTTACTTAAGTAGGTACTCAGATTTGTTTTGCCACGCTAAAAAAAGTTTTCATTTGTTAACAAAATATACAAAACAAAAACAATGTTTTTTTTGTTAATCTATTTTTTTTTGTAATTTATTTATTTATTTATTTAGGGCACTCCAACGGCGCATTCACAAATACATTACTATTTACATTTTATTATTATTATCATCTTAAGTGAAATTGCCACTTACAGGTGTGCACAGCACTTACAAATAAAATTGGTCATACAATAATAAATTAAATTAAATTATAAATAGAATTTCATTACATTAATAAATTAAATGAAAAATATATAACATTAAGTGATATATAATATAAAACAAATTCAATAAAAAAAAATTAAATTAAATTAAAACTTAAAATAAAAATTATAAGTAAAATACATGGAATTGAAAATGAAAATAAAATTAAAAATTTGGATAAATTTAAATTAAACAGAATATTAAATAAATAAATGTCAAATGTCAAATAAATGTCAAATTATTTTACCTGCTGGCTGAGCAATATCAATTGCCTTCGAAAATGTGGCTGTGGTAATAATTATTAATTAAGTTTTAAAACATTTACTCCAATTCTTTTTTATAAATATGCCATGCTATCGTATTTATTGCCGACACAATAAATAAACATATCATCAATCATCAACATTTCATTTTAGTAGTCTCGTAACAATATTATTTAAAACGAAATGAAATGAAATGAAATGTTTATTTTGCATGAAATGTGGTACGGTACAGTGAAGATATAATATAATGTTCTTACACATTTTACCGGTCTGGATGTGCAAATAATTATAAGAATTCAATAAAATACAATAATAAAATTAAAAAATATGTCAATAAGTACAATCAATTATCTAGGTTATAATTAAAAACAATAATAATAATAAATGTCATTAATTTCAAACAAAAATTATGTCATTATCTATAATCAAAATACTCTTTGAGTGTGTAAAAATTGTTTTTTATAAGCCATGTTTTTAGTGCCAATTTCATTCGTCCGATTGACAGTTCTCTAATAGGTTTAGGCACTTTATTAAAAAAGTAAATAATACACATTATATAACAGTTTTAGTGGTACATGGACGTTTTGCAAGCTGGCATTATTAGTCTAGTCGGATCTCTTTTACCTATAATGGAATTATCACGGGCACTTACGAATTCCTTTGAATTTTTTTCAACTTTATTTATGATCTTTTTTTCATTTAATATTACATTCATATCGTTCATATTTTAATTCGATGAAGTAGGGATATTGACATACCCGGTTTTTGTCAAAGCGAATAAAATCAAATATAAAATTATTTTTAGAAAAAAAATCAAGCCGTCTTTAAAACAGTACCTACGTGTTCAATTCATAACTAAAAAGTAAAAAATAATATTTTAATTACTTCATAGCTAAGAACATTAAAGAGGAATCAACGCAATCATTGATACCTATAAATACCTATTTACAATTTATAATCAGTTATTTTGGCGTCGGTGCCAAAAAAGAACGACCCGAATTGATAACCTCCTCCTTTTTGAAATCGGTTAAAAATACCCACATATTCAGCCTAATATAATGACTTATTTAGCATAAATTCGTCATGATTACTAAAATATTGTACCTGCCTATAATTTTTTTACAAAAGTATATACCTAACATTAAATTAATTACTGTCAGCTTAAAAATTTAAAATAAGTACCTACAACTTTATATTAAATTTTAGAAAAATAATAAAAAATAGATTCGAATATGTAGTTTTCAATGAATAAGCTTTGTTACAGTAAAAAAAAAACTATGATTAATTAGATTATAAGTTGATGACTGATGTCGCCTTTATAAATAGTAATAGTCGAATAAATAAATAAATACAAAACTCATAAAGTTCTAATAATATTATACAATATAAATTTAATTCTCTGGCCTCTGAAATACAGTTGATACTAGGTAGTTCGGGGACCAGAGAATTCCACACTTTTTGTAAAAAGAAATATGTCAATAAAATTATTCTTATTCTTAAAAAAAAAAAATTGGTAATATTATTATTATATATATTAATATTCAGCTTCCAATAAGCAACCAGCTTAGGGGTTAAAATTTAACTTTTTAAAAATTAAAAAAATTATAGTTTTCGGTTCGCACAAACTGAGTTTATTATTGATTGATTCACGCAAATATTACTTTCAATATTTTATGTTAAATAATCTTTCGCTTTATAAGATTTACGTTTGAAACCTAGGTCTTGGCGGTGAAGCATGCGGTTCCACCTGCACTCAACTGATACCCGTCGGTCTTAAGTCAGCCCTGCAAGACTCCCACCACTCCAGCGGCGACATGTTCGGACAACCTAGGTACTCCGTATGCCCGTCACTCTGTGCCAATCAGTTAGGTAAGTTCACAAGATTACCCCTCACAAGGTGGACCGACGTTTTGGCTGCAGATCTTGTAGGGAGTTCAAACACATCTATTACTTCGGAAGAACTAAACAGCTCTATGGATATGCTCGTAAAAACGCAAGCTATCATATTCAAAGGAACTAGATCATTCATACAGGAATCGGTTCCGACGAGGAAAGAACGATTCTTGACAATATTTCATGACTATGGTAACGAGTTACTTTAAGATAATTACGCTTACTTAACAGGAGAGCCTTTATGCAACTGTGCTAAGCAAGAAGTGGACCATGCTGCTAACTGGAATGATGTGTGCATCGCCTTCTGCCACGAGGGGTATACTCTTAATGGTACGTAATATTTATAATCGGTTAACTATCTTATGCTTTTCCCCCCATTTTTTTAGACCCTCAAGCTCTCTTCATAGGCCCTTAAAAGGTCAGAAAACTTTGGAAAAGTAGGATCATTTTATTGTATATATTTTATTTAGTACGTGTGTGTATGAAAGATTAATACATGTTGAAGAGGCACAGGAGGTATGTTTGGATCGTAGCAAATAGCGTTCTGTCGTCTCTGCTTACCCCGTTAATTAAAAATAGGCTTGAAGTTATGTATGTATGTTATTTAAGTATCTTTACAGATAAACTTAGACCTTAACGGCAATCAGTTCGCCACAAATAAAGGTAAGGTAATATTTCCCTGCTAGTTTTGGCTCGATGTTTTCCTTCACAGTACATTAATAATTTCTAAGCTTAGAAAGAAAACACACAAAAACACAAAGAAACCGACTGCACCACTGGCCCATTACCATTACGACTCATTGTACTGTCGAACCAAGTAAATCATGACCCACCATAAGTCAAAGTCAAAGTATTTATTTCATTTTGATCATAAAGAATGATACTTATGAAAATTCAAATTACATGAAGTCAAATTAACCTACAGCCAGTTCGCTGACGAGGTAGATCTGTGAGAAGAACTGGCAAGAAACTCACGCCACTCTTTTCAATCGCCAGATAATTAAATTTTTTTGTATGAGTTAACAATTTTAACACATCAACGCAATCAAAGAACCATACAAAGTAATTATTACAAAACAACTAATTATTTAATAACATTTTTAAAAAAAGAAAAGAAACGAAAATAGAGGATTTCAATTATTTAGTTTCATCTAGTATAGTAATTTGACTACGTATTTAAAAAAAAACAGGATTACTTTGCTAATTCATCTAAATGAAAGTGGACCGAAATTCGTCTGAAGACAAATGTTCTTGGCAACAAGCTTGTTATCATTTTATTAGACACTAACATTTTTTTGAGTACAATGTTGTTGTTACTTTTTTTTTTAATAATATGTGGACACTATCACACGCCGTCATCTAGTCCCAAGCTAAGCAGAGCTTGTGTTATGAGTACTAGATAACTGAAATATTTTTTTTTGTTAATACATACTTAGAATACATAGGAAACACCCAGACTAAAGACAAATACAAATGTTTGTTCATCATACAAATATTTGCCTTCCGCGGGAATCGAACCCACGACACCCGGCGATGCAGTCAGTTACACTAACTACTAGACCAACGGTGCAGGTCCAAGTCCAAGTCTTTTCTAAACATCCTACGATCCACGATAGATCTTACAAAATTAAAAGTTTTAGGTGTTCGATAGTACATGTTATGAATTACGAAGCCAGTGTTCACCGCTGGACTATCACAAGATTTTATTTTTGTAAGCCTGTCTGTGTGTCCCACTAGGCCAAGGCCTCTTCGTGAAACTTATCTACTATCGGCAGTACTCTCCGGCCATTCATTGTAAAAGGCGTCCAAGTCACGCTAACGTCTCTTAGGGTCATCCTCGATGTCGGCGACCATCTTGCGACGCCCAACTTTTGCGACATACGTGTTATATTATAAGATCTAGCGTTCCTTAACTCTATTCATTTTTTATTTGTATCTAAACAGGTTGTCCA
The DNA here is from genome assembly GCA_963082885.1 of Parascotia fuliginaria. Taxonomy (NCBI): domain Eukaryota; kingdom Metazoa; phylum Arthropoda; class Insecta; order Lepidoptera; family Erebidae; genus Parascotia; species Parascotia fuliginaria. The sequence goes on along the minus strand of OY720198.1, from coordinate 8,607,174 downwards.
AACTGCGATGCCTCAGCTACTTCAGAGGCAGCTGCATACACCAACCACGCTCGTGTGCTGTCAACTTCTGATGGGTGGGCAGCCTGGTGTGATGTGCAATGTCACCAGGGTCAAGGAGGAGCTGCCTGTAATTGCAGCAGGACACCCTTCCAGTAACAGTCACAATAACATCATTTAAAATACTTATCCATTTTACTATCACAATTTTGCATATCCAAATATTTATAACCATAAATAAAAACTTGTATTTCATTTTTGTTTATTTAAATTAATATTTATAATTTCTTGAAGTTATGTGAGATTCATTTATAAAAATAATAATTAATTTATTATTTTTGCTAATAAATTATAAACAATGTTTTTTTTAGTTTATAATTATATATTTTATATAAAATCGTTGTACAATTTACTGTAATTAAATTAGTTTATAAGAATATATATAATTACGTAATCATATACCACTCACATTTTAATCAAAATTATAATTAAATTATAAAGTACATGGCTAACAATTAAGAACATTATTATTAAAATATAACCATTAATTAAAATTCAAATAATAATATAAATACGTAGATTTTAAGAAATTGTTATAATTTATATTCTTTTACTTTCTTTAATATAAGTCATATTTAACCATTATTAAATAAGATCATAATATAAAATAATAAAATAAGAAATGAAAAATCTGTGCGCAAGACAATATCAGTCGTAAAAATGAAGATAAATGTAACATTTTATTATGATTTAATTTTCATTTATTAAAGCTTATTTTTCATTTATTTTTGCTTTCATTTTATTTTTTAATACCATTCGTTTTAGACCTACCAGTCAATTATTAATTTCGACTCCCTAAATTTTTCAATTTTAATAATTCGTGTTGTTATAGTAAAAGTAGCGTTACGACTAGTGTTTGTCAGTGTTGTATAGTAGGTACACTCAAGTATGAGTCTTGATAAAAAACGAAATAATTAAAGCTACTGAAAGCCGTTCTTAAATTATCAAAACTCTTACTAGTAGTACGAAATAGTCTTTGTACCTACGTAGTTCCGAATAAAATAGATGTTGGCATATTAAGTGTTTTCAAATACATTTACTGTGCTAACGGACTAAGTAATGTTTATTATATTTGAGAGTTATATTATGACGTTGACTTTTAAGACACACTTTAACTTTGAACTAAGCTTAAGCCTTTTTATATAACCAATAACAGCAGAAGCAGACAATTGAAGGGTAACTACTGCTCATGAACCTTAGAACCGCTGAACATAATTGGTAGCGCTCAGGTATATGGTCGCAGTCAACCGATTTTAAAATGCTATCAGGCGACTGGGATCGTAGTTCCAGTTCTTCATGGTCCCAGTGCCAGTGGCCTGAATCCTCTGATACTGTTACTGTCGCTATGGAAATAAAAGAAAATACTTTAGGTACTTGCGAAATTTACAGACAGATAATGCCTGTACTTAATTCAAATATTCCTTAAATTTAAACCGGAAAATTACTTAAAAATCTTAAATCTTACGTAAAACACTACAACCACCTCAGTTTGCAGTGTAAGTTTGAGTAAACAATCTTTGTTTTTAATGAAATAAATATTTTATAAGTTTTAATGAAGTATTAAAAAATCATCAATTTATTTTTCATTATAACTTAATAGAAAAATGACTCGTGTCTTTTTTAAACAACTCCTTGAAATAACTAACATTTTATAAGTCCATTGATGTTCACGACGGTAAACATGAGGTAGGAAGCCTTACAGCCAGATGGACAGACGACCTCAAAAAGGTTGTGACTGTAGACTGGATGTGGAAAGGGCAACCGAGTGTTGAACGCAAATTGAGAGAAGCCTATCTTCATATTATGTTTTTATGATGGCTATAATGATAAAAATAAACAATAGATCAAGGTAGAAATGCCTGAGAGTGGATAACTTATAACTTTCTGAAATGTTTATGATGATTATCTTGATTCAAACTTCACTGAATATGTATACTTTAATACTTTATTATTTCTTATATAGTTGTTGTACGCAAATTAGACCAGCACTACTAGCCTAAATAAATATATCGATATATAATGAAAATAATAGTAATTAAATATAAGAGTAAATTATTATTATAATAATTAATTATTTTATACATAAAGCCCATCATTTATAATAAAATAATTACATCTTTTACTTACGACTTATTGCAGAAAATTTTGTTCTTATATTGTAAGAAGTTGAATATCACAGTTCTTTTTGTCTTAAATTCAATTAATTTTATAGCCACAAAATTCTTTAGAGACATATTTTTAATGCACTTACGTATAATAAATCACTAATAATAATAATTTCGGCGCACTTGTCATCATGTCTATTTTCACATTGATTAAAACCAAATTGCTATTCACAATATGACATTTTGAACTTGGACCTAAAATTATGAAATATTCGAAACATACTCAACGCTGCATCGCCTTTGTATAAATAAACAAAAATAAAGTCATTTTTTATTCAAGAGGCTATTTTAAGGCGAGAAGCTTTTTTAAATAATGGCAGCTGTAAAGCAAATTTATTAAATAATTTAAGTTTATTAGTATTAGGTTAAAAATAAATTAACGTTTTAAGTAATTTCGACAAGTATTTAAACTTTATACAACAAATACGTTTGGGAACGCTTTTCGAACTGAAACCAAGTGATTACTGAGAATATAAGGTCATCCTAGAGATTTACTTACATTCAAATGTGATAGAGCCGGCATTAATCACTAATATTTGCTTGAGTTGTGTAGTATTAGACATAAGGTCATTAAAATTTATTTAGCACAGGAGTTTGTGCTATTTGTGTCTCGCTCTTATGCGTGAATTGGTTAATTTTGAGATTTGTTCAAGGTGAAATCAATACAATTTATGAATCGGTTCTAACAGAGCTGAAGTGCGCTCTGCATGCAGTTTTAAAGATGTAAAGTGGGCGACTCACATGTGGGCCAGTATCAAAAACGTGATTACAAAAATTCCAGCATTTTCCAGTGCGTTACGATGAGCATAAATAAAAAGATTTCTTGCTCAAATCGTACACAATGTCTTTTAAAACATGACACAGTTCTATCTGAAATAAACCGCTCCTGTCCCGATTGCAATAATTAGAACTTTCTAGACAATCCCACTCACATGGCCATCACTGCCATCACAGCCAGGATCAACAGTGAAGAAACCTTACGAACACCAAGATTTGATACTCAGGAGTCCCGGGGACTACTAAACCTGTTTTGGATACCCGTAACTAATTAAAAAAGTAGAAGTTGATAACAATTTAGAACGATATAACTTCTTTCTCACTATGTTTTAAAGTTCTATAATCGTGAGGAAACCGTTAACTAAAATAAAAATATCCTAAAACTGCCAATCCGCATTGAGCGCACGTGGCGGTCAAAGCTCATGCCTTCTCTAAGAGAAGTGACCTTTTCATGCAGTGGGATAATAATAACGGGCTGATATGATGCAAATTATATATCTATTTTGGCCATATCTATTCGTTCATATCTCAACAAACCTACATTTCGTGATTAGACCGATTCAATCAAGTGTGTTGGCCGTTTATTAGTCGATTAAGACTATATAACTATTTAGACGCCGGTCTATTTCTATTGTTATCTTCACGCTATTATATTGAAGTTACAAATAATAATAATAATAATAATATTCTACCACATTCACACAGCGCCATTTAGCCCCAAATTAAGCAATTATATTTCCTTGTGTTATGGGTACTAAACAACTGATATACTACTTATGTACCTTTTTTTTTGTAAATACATACATATTATAGATAAATTACACCCAGACACAGAACAAACAATCATGCTCATCACACAAAGGTTTGTCCTGGGTGGGAATCGAACCCACGACCTCCGGCTTAGCAGTCAGGGTCACTAACCACTAGACCAACAGGCCAGTCAATAATCAAATCAAATATGGTATAAAATGTAAAATATTACTTAATCAATGTCAATGTTAAAAACAATTTATTGCAGATACTTAAAATACATATAAATTATTTTAAATACAAATATATATCATTCTCTTTTAAATAAATGAGCGACCCAAAATAATCTTAAATATAATTATTAGAATGAAAGTTTTATAATTTACGTAAAAACCTAAAGTCTAATTATACTATAACTTCTAATTATAATAATCTAAAGTAGGAAATTATGTTACATGTTATTAAAATAAGATTCGCTTTGTCGCTATTTTAGGCTAAATAGACCGCTGCCTATCTGTTTACAAGTAGTGTACTCCTAATCAACTTACTTATCACAATTAATATTTATGAATATTTATTTTTCAATCAAATGTAAATGTATATTTTAAATGAGTACGTCATAACAGTTATAGTATAATAAAATTAGGGTATAACATATAAAATGTATTTTTGTAATAAAAATTGTGTGTTAGAGAGTGAGTGGTTATGTGTGTGCAAGGATGTGTATGCGTGTGAGTATGTCTGTGTGTGTGTGTGTGTGTTTTAGTGTACAACCAAGAATAATCGCAACAAACAATATCACGAAAGTCTTCCAATAGTTAAGGTTTAGATTGTAAATATAATCATAACATGCGTAACATAACAATAGTTATTAAGGTTATTTAATTAATAAATAGGTAAGAACAAATATGCAAGTATCCATTATATTTATATTTGATGTATAATGTTATAATAATCATTATTATAATTTAAAGTTAGAATTAAAATTCTCATATTTTAAATACTACAGATGCCAAACATTTTTCCCAAAATTTCATATTATACTCGTAACATGCGATAATTGCTCGTCTTGCTTAGCGGTTAAGATAGTTATTCCATATGACATCATCTCTAGACATTTGGATTTTAAATTGATAAATAAACTTCTTACTTACGTCGATAAAGATGTTCCCATTTAGGTACCGTGTGAACTTGCTCCTAATTATACCTATTTTGTTTCAAACACCGACATTAAGGCTTTGGTCATATCTAAAAGAATTAAAGGAAAAATTAAGATATTATATTAGTTGATATGCCATTTGTAAATCACTGTTAATTGTCTTATTCTCTTCTATTTATCCCCCGAAAACAATTATTACAAAAATTACAAAGATATCCACTGCTGAAATTAAGAGTGTCAAATCAAAAAGAAATCATCTTTAGAGTAAGTATAACGAACATTAATATCTAAAAGCAGGCAATACCAGATGTACATTTATTTATGTTTCAGTTTGCCTTTACTTCAATCAAACTCCAATATATCACTACTTACTAAGTTGCAGGTCACACCAACTTAGAACTAATATCTTCTTTAATAATTCCTTAAAAGTGCCAACAATAATCAATCTTAAATTCTTTACGTCATACGTCTTCACGTCAAAATTTATATAAAGACACAAAAGTTTACTACTTCTAATTAAAAATAAACCTTACTAGAAATATAATTAAAATGTCAAAGTCTAAAGTCAAAGTCAAAGCATTTATTTCATTTAGATCATAAAGTATGATGCTTATGAAAAGTCAACATTACATTTTGTCAGCCAATTGACCTACAGCCAGTTCAGTGAGGTAGAGCTGTGAGAAGAACTGGCAAGAAACTCACGCCACTCTTTTCAATCGCCAGATAATTACAGTTATTTGAATGAGTTACAATTTAAACACTCAACGCAACCAAAGAACCATACAAAGTAATTATTACAAATTAACTAATTAATATAATACTAAGATTAAAAAAAGAAAACGAGGATTTCAATTATTTAGTTTCAACTAGTATGGTAATTTGACTACGTATTTTAATTAAACTGGTAAATGTACCTCCTGGTCACATTGAACGACAAGGTAATACTGGATTGAATATTAAATGTAGCCATGCCAAGATTGACCAGTCATCCCAAGTAGCACTAGTTCACGAGCATGACGCACGGGCCAGCCATCATCACTCTCGCCATATTAGAGGGAAGGTGATGACCCGGCCAATACGACACCACAAGCAATGACATTTTAGTGAGCATGACAATGCAGGGCATGGGTGGTAAAAGAACCCTAATAAAATGTATTATGCCTTACGAACTCGTTATGATCATGATATGCATCCACTTCACATTAAACTTTTACTACAATAGTCAACATAATTACAATAATAGTCAATATAATTACTATAATAATAATCAATATAATGAATGATAATAATAGTCAATATAAGTACAATAATAAAAATAACAATATACTTAATGATAATAATAGTCAATATAGCTACAACAATAACAATCAATATAACATTAATCTTGCATTAAACGAGCAACTATACCCATGCTGCTTTAGCATTTAAATAATCATTAATAGTATAATTACCCTTTAGAATAAGACGGTTTTTAACAGCTTGTTTGAATTTTTATAGGAGTAGATTCATAATGTCAATGGGTAATTTGTTATAGAAACGTACACCTAGACCCGCAAATGAGTTGTTTACTTTATGTAGGCGATAATATAATATAATAAATAATGATAATTAGTATAAAAGCGCGCTTTATGTACATACATTTGGAAAGTAACGCACAACCATAATTTTATTGTATAAGATTATTATATTATAGTTGTACAATATGCTAAGTAAATAAATTTTCAAAATAAGAAACATTGCCTAATAAATATAAATATGTAATTACCTAACTATAAAAAGTGCATGCATGCAGCATGCGTATTATAGTGTCTAAATGCGTATCTTCATTATTATCTTATTTATTTAAAAAAATGTATTATTGAAAATTAACTTAATTTTAATCTTAAAATTCACTATCACGGTTGTATTTTAATGTACTTTTCTAGTCTTCCAGATTATATTTAAATTCCTATATACATAGCTCAGAAAAACAATTATGTAAGTACTTATATGAATTTTATTATTAGAATAGTTTACTTGTAGTATGGATGGTTTTAAAGTAATTTATGAAAACATAAAGAAGTAACTTTACTTAAAAAATCTTGAAAGGGTAATGTCATTTTGTAGCTCGAACTTTTTATTCTACTTACAATATACCTACACTGTAAAAAGCCATATTATTGTTGATGGATTAACATCTTATTATTTATACATCCATAAGAAATACGAATTACATGACCAACCTATCTGCTTTTTCCTATTGGACAAAGTACCAAGCAACTGACAAACTCTCTGACTTAGAGACAGAATCTTAAGAAGCGATGTGTATCGATTTCTTGTAAAAAGAAATGACGCTACCTAGGAACCCAAAGTCCATCCAAAGGTTGTCTGGAAGAGATTGCTTTTAGCATTAAGACCGCCCATTGTGCAGCTGCTACTTGTGTTAATTTTTTACGTTATAAAATGTAAATATTGATTTGGTGTACCTACAATAAAGAATATTACTTTTCAAACTGAACTGCTACCAAAATCTGGCTGCTTTTGATACAACAATTATTCAAGTAGCTTTATGCTGCTTAAGCTCATATCTTGACATAAAAAACTAAAGAGATGTAGACAATAAAACTATTTAACCAACGACCTGACAAGGGTGACTGGCAACCGATGGATGAGGACAGCACACGACCGGTCAGGGCGGCAAAACTTGGAAGTGGCTTGTACTTGGCATTAGACGTCTCTTTCGAATGATGATGATGAATAAAACTAACTTGTTCGGTTCTCTTTCTTAAAACTAATTACATATCTAAATATTATTAGTAATATATTATAGAAGATATATATTTTTATTGTAGCGTCAAAACCATATCAAATTAATAACCTACTATTAGCTAAACTCTAAGGCTTCGCTTTAAATTAGAATAATATCAAGTGGAAAGGATGGATGGATGCAAGTTTTTTTTTTTTTTATTGCCTACAGTGGCAGACGAGCCAACAGCCCACCTGATGGTAAGTGGTAACGGCTCTGCGAAGCCGCTGCCTACCGTGATATTAATGCTCTCTATAATAAGTAGGATTAGGAAAAAGATTGGAGTGGACATATTTTGGAAAGTCAGAAGAGGTCGCCCTAGATGGACATACACAAACTTAATAGGTGACCTGTTGACAAAAGGCACAATTACAAGAACCCGTTAGCGATTGATGTGTATGAAAAACTTATTGAATGTTGAAGAGGCATGGGAGGTATGTTTAGATCGTAGCAATTGATGTTCTATAGTCTCGGCATATCCATTATTGGGCAACAGGCGAGAAGTCATGTATGTAGTGTAGGTATGGATGTACCAGGTAAAAATGTACTATGTGGACTAGGCATGCAAAATTTAGAGAAGTATGTATTTCAATTCACTTTTAGAAATTTCTTGACCTATTTTTATGGTTATTATTTAAAAACACAATATTAATGTTACTAATTATTTATTTCTAAATATAATATCATTCAAATTTGTAATATTAAGTGAGAATCTACTCGTAAGAAAGTATAAAATAATAGCTCTCTAAATACTTATTTCTTATTTTAAGAGCTATTTTTATAAAACAAATAATGTAGGTTGTATTAATTACATAAATAAAATTGATGACAAGCTGCTGAAGACAATAAAACATTTGTTATTATAATAATAATTATAATTAGCATACGTATATAATAGTATAAGTACCTAATTTAAAAATATCATGACATTTTTAATATAAATATAACATACTTAATGTAAAAAGTTCAAAATCACTTTGAATACTGTCGCAGATTCTCTCTACGAAACCAAAGGCCTGAAATGACAGCTGAAATGGCAGATAGTAGGTAATAAGGGTTTAGCGATTAGACCCGAAAACAGCCAGAAAAAGAATGGCACTATAACATTAATGCTAGCTGCTTACAAAAATACAAAAAACTTGCTTGCCAAACCAAAATTATCTCACTATCATAAATAACTAACACTTACAAAGAACAATAGACAAAAATTGTCATGGCATGTGCCTTGGCGAGAAAATAATAGGTATCTCGCTAATTAAATGCAACTTTTTTTCGCAAACTCGGTCTATTTTTTGACAATCATTTCTGTGGCCTATAGCACATTTACGTTCATTATGTAATTTAAAAAAAATTTAAATCTCGATTTTCTTCAATACCTAATCGTTTAGCGCAGAATCACTATTTAAACATGTCTCTAATAAATACCGAATAACGAAGCTTCAGTAATCAATATAAGAGAATGTGTATTCTACTAGGTATTTTAAGTATTTTAATACTTAAAGCACAAAAAATGCGAATTGGACGAACGTACGAATAAGCCAAGATATAAGATAAGATTAGATATTATTAGATTGAATAACTACGTGTTCTAGCAATGTTTATGTAGATAATAATAATAAAGAATATCTATATGGGTGTTAGTGTCTAATAATCGTTAGCCGTTTTGTTTTCACTGTGATATTATTATTTTTGTTGTTGTTCGTGTACATGTCTAGTTTATATCGTCATCGTTGTCGCAGCGTAAGTATCCGTCAACAAGTTTAGGTACCTACTTGCTTCCAGCGTAGTAGTATCTGATATCAGCTTGATCTTTGTTCAGAGGTATCGGCTGCTTTGTTAAAATAATGAAAAAATAAAATTATGTATCTATTCTCTTGTTTGTAGATTTTGAATTTGAATTTGATAATTTGTTTATTACTTGTGATAATATAATTAGCTTGAAACACTAATAGTTTAGATTAGAAATAAAACAATAAATTACTGTGTATGTTAATTGTGTTTTATTATTGTAAACCCGTGTGGCTAACATCTTGCTGAAAACGTGTGGATGGCGTCACTCTATGCTCTTCTGAAGACCGTTAAAAGGCAACTTTTTTACAAGAAGTAGGTGGCAGCACTTAGGTACTGTATGGACGCTTGCAAATATCTTTATAATGCTGCCCAGTAAATGGCAACAGATTCTATGTATGAGAAATGGCTTTTCCTGCAATGGGTGGGATAATAATAACGAGTTAGTATGATTACTTAATGGCCTCAGGCTCTACCCTTGTTCTATCTAACTTATCGTAAACGTTTATTACGAAAAAAATTAGTAATAATGAAATGAAAGGCAACAATAGGTACATTTGTGTAAGTAGGTAAATGAAAAATATCAATTACACTATAATTTTGTATTATATACAAAAATTATTAAGTATAAGCAAAAATTAAATATCACTGCAATATTACCTACACACGTTGACTTGACAGTATTAGATTTGCTTGTTTCTAAATAGATCAAAATTAGGATAGCGATAGCCATAGTGATCCATTAATGGAAATATTACATAAGAATAATACCACATTTGCCGAAAGCTGGGTGTTTTTTAAGCGACACGGATTGACTGACTACTGATTTTGAATCAGCAATCTCTATCAAAAAATGTCTGCAAAAATGCAAAATTGTAAGAGACCGAAAAGTAGGCACTAGTAACGCCATCTATACATGAAATAACAAATTAATATATTCTACCGACATCTACCGGGCAATAGAGCAACGTAAGTTTAAAGTGTAGTTGTACCTAAAGTGAAAAATGAAAATAATTAGAAAATTATTCGTTTAGTACAGTAGTAGATCCACGCTGGTTTGAGCATGAATGGGCCGGGTCGACCGAGAAAGTACTAAGCGTAAAAGATCAACGTAAGAGTAGTAGTATCTGTACTATTGCGTTTCGTTCGGTGAGTAAGAGCGCCGGAGGCACAATATTGCCCGTTCTTTATCCTCACTTCCCTTAATCCCTTCACCTAACCCACTCCCTTCACGGTAGGCAGCGGCTTCGCAGCTTCCCTGGCAATGCGAGCGCAAAACCAGAGACTTTGAGTTACTCATGAGCGACAGTTACCACTATAACATCACGCGGGCTGTTTGCTCATCTGCCACTGTCGGCAATAAAATTTGGTTTTAGACCTGTTTAGAAATAATACAGTAATAAATATAGGTAAGTAGGTACATAATTATGTACATATATGTAATTTAAAACATATTTGTGCGTTATAAAATAAATCTTCAGCCGAAAATTTAATTATATTATGGCAAGGAATGAGGGTGTTTAGGAAAATTTTCGCCACCAGTTGGCGCCACTTTGGTAAAAGGTAAATATATAAATTGTTTGGATAATGTTCAATTAATTCAAGAAAAACTATTACAATTTTATTACATATTCGTCCTTAATTATTAAACGTCCATTTTGCGTTATTTTTATTGCGAAAATTAGTTTACTTTTTTTAGAAAATGGAAGTTTTTTAGGCGTTTTAACAAAACATGTCTAGTTATTGTTTATGTAATAATGATTTATTAATTTATTTACAGAACTAAAGCTATTTAACGGTTCTTTTTCTTAGTTTACAAGAATTGATTTCTAAACAGAATTGATTTACTGAAATCATTATCTGATCAATCAACAAGTTGTGTATTCTCTATATTCTCTAGTCTCTGGTCATAATTGACAAAAGGAATAAAACCTGCTGAAGTTTAAGTTTGACGGATACATTTTTTCGTGTATTTATTTTACAAAAACCAATTAAATTATGGGATAATCACTAAAATAAAGATGGAAAACTTGTACTGTCGCTTTTGCGCGGAGCCTAAAAGCTCTGAAAAGCTGCTAAACTTGCAGAACGACGATGAAAAGCTTGATGAAATCATATTAAAACTGGCATTTGTGAACGCCGTTTACGTCGACGTAAAAAATAATGATAATATGTTGCCGAAAACAATCTGTTTAGTCTGCTATAACAACTTAAATAAAGCTTATGAGTTTCTCGATAGCGTGAAGCGTGCACAGGACGTATTAACAAACATATTTACTGCCTCGGACGATACTAAATACGAGATATCGGATGATGATCGAGCAAGTGATTTCGACGACTTCCTTTGCAGCAATGATCCTTCTGATATCAAATTGGAAGGTAATGAGCCTTGTAAGTCTCCTGAGCGCTCACGGGTAGATGTACGAGTGGAAGTTAAGCGAGAAATGAAGGAGGAACCGGATTTAGACGAACGAAATGCTTTTGACGACACTTTAAACGTTCAAGATATACTGGATGCCGCTATATGTAATACGTCTAATTCTAATGTCACAATATACGCGAAAGAGATCTCAGATTTGAGTGAGAAGGATGTTAAGACATGGGAGGATTATCCTTGGCTGTGTAGATATTGTAACATAGAGTTTTTGAACATAGACACACTAAGATCGCACTGTAAAGTGGTTCACGGTAAATGTGCAGCATTCCTGTGTATTGACTGCAAGATTGGGCGGATTGAGGACTTCACATCATTTATGAAACATGTTAGAAAACATAGGAAAGCTTTAAGGTATGCATGTAGTTGATTTATTCATCTCTTTGTGTTATTATTTTATGATGTGACTACTCTATTGCATTAGGTATTTTCCTGTAATAATAGCTGTATGTGTGTGTGTGTGTAATAATAAATAAATAAATAATAAATAAATAAATAATATTGTAAAGGTCATAAGAATATCATCAAACAACACCAAATAAAGATCCTTGGTGGTTTCAGCCATGTCTATAGGTTACGGTTACCACTTACCATCAGGTGAGCCGTATGCTTGTTTGCCACCAAAGTTATATAAAAAGAAATAGGCCAGATCAACTGAGGAAGCATCATTGCATAGAATATCAATGTGAAGTATTAGTTTAGTACTTGCTCAGGTAGTAGATCCACACTGATTTCAGCATGACTGGGCCGGATCATCCGGGGAAGTACTACCCTCTCATAGAAGATCGACTTAAGAGTAGTAGTATCGGTACTACTGCGTTTCGTTCGGTGAGTGAGAGCGCTGGAGGCCCAATTTCCCTCCTTTCCTTTTTCCTCTTTCCTCTTTCCTCACCTCCCTCATTCCCTTCCCCTAACCCCATTCCCAGCCGCCATAGTGGAGACCACCATACCAGCAGTTTAAGACGATGGCTTTTAGTATAGTGGCCGCCACTTCTGAATTGCACTGACTGCTTACCATCAGGCGGGGTGGAGTCACTTTGGTAGGATATAAAAAAAATAAAAAAACAATACTCTTTGTTTGTCCTTTCCTTCCTCATTCCCTTTCATGTTACATGGTCAATAACATAATTGTCTTTTCTTAGCATTTCCAAATAGCTTAGAGGACAGCCATGTCTATAGGTCACAGTTACCACTTACCATCTGTCTGTATGCTTGTTTGTCACAGAACTTATATGAAAAAAGAAACTACCTCAGCCAGACTGGTCTAATTGGCTTTTATGAAGATTCTTATTGCACCCTTCCTTTCTTAAACCGCTATAAATATTAATATACTCTTATGTATTCATTGCAGACACCATTGCTACTACTGCGACTTTACCACAGACAAACCGGAATACTTGCCATTGCATGTTAAGAGCCACTTTACAAAATCACAAGTAGCTTGTCCATTTTGTGGTGAAATACTTAAAAACGAGGAAGCATTTAAAATACATTTACGAGACTATAATGCAACAAAACAAAAACGCAGACCGAGGAGAAAACCGGGCACACCTATCACAATAGAAGACTTAACTTGTAGCTTGTGTAAAAAAGTATATAAGAATCCTAACAGCCTACGAGACCATATGAAGCTACATACTATGGACCGTAAAAGGAACTATACTTGTGATCGCTGCGGCAAAATGTTCTACAATAAAGGTACACTCACATCCCACATATTATCCCATGATAAAAACCGTCCGCACATCTGCAAGATATGTAACAAATCATTTTTATACCCGAACATGTTACGAAGACATGTTCAAATGCATTCTGGAGTAAAACCATTTTCATGTGAACAGTGTGGTAGGTGCTTTAGACTGCAATATCAGTTGAACGCACACAAAATAATACATACAGATGCCATGCCATATGTCTGTTCATTTTGCAATAAAGCATTTAGATTCAAACAGATTTTAAAGAACCATGAACGGCAACATACAGGGGCTAAGCCATATTCTTGTCAAAACTGTGGCATGGAGTTCACGAATTGGTCAAACTATAATAAGCATATGAAAAGACGGCATGGAACTGATACTTCTAAAAAGAAAATTACACCGGAAGGTGTATTTCCTGTTAATCCGGAGACAGGTCAGATAATGCAGGTGGAAGATCCTGTTGGAACTGAGGAATGGAAGACCAAGATCATGGTACCCTGTAAAAGAGGGAAGAAGAAAGTTATAAAACAGGCAAATATATAGTTGGCTAAGAACTTTTATTCGAATTAAAATTTATGTTGTATGACTGCCTTCGAGGCACGGTGGGAGCACAAGCGACTGCTGTGCACAAGGTTGTGGGTTTGATCCCCACACGTTACAAAACTTTATGTGATCCATAAATATTTGTTCCGAGTCTGGTTGTCCATGGTGTCCATTAATTGTATGTTTGTACAGTCCCTCGCGATACAGGACTTATTCCATTCAATGTGTTTTTAAAAATATAAAAAGAAAAAAAAATGTACAGTTAGTTATTTTATGTTTTTTTCAAAAAGCCAGTTTGTAAAACTTTTACTATTGATCAACCTCTGAATTACTGTAATTTATTTTGTTTTTAACTTCTTCAAGCATTTCGAAAGTTAGCCAAACTAAGCTACAAGGCGACTTTTTTTAGGATTTCCTTTAGCTATATAATTATGCACTTATGTGGTGTGTGTAAAAGGACATTTTTTTTTTAGTATTTTATTCCCAAATTTGACATGCAAGTTTTGGTACAAACTACAATGGAACCTGTTATTTTCCAACTCGCTACCCACACTAAGATTTTTGCAATTCCGTTCATTCAAATGCTTGACCTTGAAATAGCTTTTACGTTTCGCGCATCAAGCCCCTTACTGTTGTGACCACGACTCAAAACAAATAAATGTTAATATACTTACGGTACTGTCTTTCCACTCTGACCAACTAAACTGACCAACTAAAACAGATCAACTATTTTTCTTTCTCAACGACACAACTTTGTAGTTGGTCTGATAGGAATATTTTTTTAATTCAAGTTTATCCCCATCCACACAACTTAAAGCGGATCACCTATTTGTTTTTCTTATCGATACAACTTTTTTGTTGGTCCGATAGGAATATTTTATTAATTCAAATTTGTTCCCATCCAAACAACTTAGTATCAAACCTAAAGAAATGTACCGGGCAAGTGTATCTTAGGGGAATAAATCCATATCTACTCAATAACCTATTGGTTTATGGACAGAAACGAAGTATGCTTGATTGAATAAAAGGACTGTGTTAGTTGTCTATTTTTATTTTAATCCAATGATAGATCATTTAACTATTTTTTTATCTCAATTTTTCTAGGGCGTGTCCTATTGAGATCTCATCAGATAAACATTGTATTATGGTCTGTCTCATGGCATCATCGCGAATGATATAATTATATTAGTTTAAAATAAAATTTCATTATAAAGGTTTAATACCAAAGTTGTGTGGATGGGGACAAATTTGCATTAACAAAATATTCCTAACTAAAATAATAATAATAATAATAATAATATTGGTTGGTTCAGTTGTTCCCATTGGAATAATACTTCTCAAAATAAAATAAATGATCAACTAGTTGATAAGATTGGAATAAAACCCTTTTTTGGGTTCCATTCTGCACAACCAGTTGGTCCGTTCAGTTGGTCGGAGTGGAAGGACAGTTACGGTATTTTTAGGAGGAAATCAATGATCTATAAAAGTTTAGTAGATCGCAGTTAGTATAATCATTTGCGACAGAAAACAATGTAATAATGTGATAAATATACCACCACCTGTTTTCGATAACAAACACGTGTAAAACAGGGTGAATAAAAATCAGAGGTGAATAAAAACAAAATAAATAGATGTCGGACAATTCCGCCCGCATGCCCATCACGCTGCAACGGTCTCGGGAGTCCTCGGGCCTGCTAAATTTGACAGTTTGCTATGGCTGCTCTGCTCCACAGAGGCACAGACGGTTTTGTAAACAAATATTACACCATTTTATTTTTATTCACCCTGTCTTACTTTTAAATTGTTATTTAAATCGACAATTAAATTGCTTTATCGCCCAAAGACCTCAGTAGTGACAGTGAGTCTTAAATTTTTTTACTAATGGTAAAGCAATTTTATATTGTGGTCGACTATAAATAGTAAATTATTTATATACTAAGAAATAAATAACCTTAATATAAGTAGCACATTCTATGTAATAGCTATCAAGTAACAAGACACAGTAACTATATTTTATAACAAATTAAAATGTAAAACGCAAGAATTATTAATAAAAAAATATAATTATAAAAACTTCCTTTATTTTTTTAAATATATTAGCCAACCAAAGTGACTCTACTCTACCTAATCAGTCAGTGGAATCCAGAAGTAGTGGCCACTATTGCCATCGAATTGGACTTTTAAACTGCGTGTGATCCCGCCTGAGGAAAGGGAGGAGGGCAGAGCATTTGAGACCATTTATTTTTGTTAAATTAGGCCTTCCGCGCTCTCTTTCTCACCGAACGAAACGCAGTACGGATACTACTTCTCTTACGTCGATGTTCTATGAGAGGGTAGTACTTCCCCGGATGGTCCAGCCCATTCATGCTGGAAAGCTATAAACGTCAGTAGTTTTCTTGTTTTTATTAAAATGGTGTAGCATAAAAAAAACACATTTATTGTATCTGTAATCAACATTTTATTAAAGATACTTTAACATAAGTACAACTGCACAATAATATTCTTCTTATTTAACAAAAAAAAAACAACTTCAAACAGGGGGCTACTACCACCTCATACAGCAGTATTTTAATGCCACTTTGTGTTTTGTCTTTTCCTTTTGTGCCATTATAAACAAGGATAGAGACAAAGTAAGGTTATAAGATTCCTAGAGGTTGTGCCACTGATGTAGCATCAAGTTTCGGCGGCCTATCCGTTATGGCGAGAGCAGGTGCACACGGAAGGTTTTAGTCGGTATTTCGGCCACCTACCATCTCAGGCGAGCCCGACATAGCCGCCTCGTTTCCCCGGACAAGGAGGTATGCGTAAATGCATTTTCCCTCTACAAAAAAAAAAGGAGCCCAGTAAATGAAAAAGTAAAAGTAGGTAGTGTTTAAAATATCTACCTATAGTAAAAAAAAACGCACTACAATTCAATTCGTTTTCGTAAAACATAGGTTACAGAGATGGCGAGTGATACAAAAACAGTTCTTCTATCATTCGCCGAGACGGCATACGAAAATTCGCACAAAAATGGCACTAGTCGCCACCACGATTTTCGAATGTGGTTCCCCTCGATTTCTCTGGGATGCTATCAAGCATCAGATCCCGGTTTCCTTATCATGGTACCACCCTTGGGATACCTCCTTTCCAACAAAAAAGAATTAACAAAATCGGTTCATAAACGATGAAGTTATCCGCAAACTCATATAAAAATTATACTGTCGAATTGAGAAAACTTCTGAAATTATTTGTTTGAGAAGAAGAATTATATTATGATTGAGGTGGAAAATCATGGTAGTGCCTTTGGCCAGCATGGTAATTAAACCAGCATGTTACAGGCTAGTTTTAGCTCCATAAACGTTATATTACATCGGTGAGGACAGTGAACCGAGCATTACAGTGCGCAACTCGATGATTATGATGATTGATGATACAATGTGTAATATTAGGAATGTTACATTACAAGCGAATGCTCGGCAGTTAGTGGAAAATAATATTATAATGTAATGCTTAAAATCATGCCTATAACATTACATTACAGGTGAATGCTTGCGATGAGGGAGCACCTTGAGCTGATGAGAAACATGTATAATCTTATTTATCTCATGTTTAACAACTTAACAACACTAAATATATAGAATATTCATTTTTCTTTTTTGTCATTACTTTTTAAAACACTATTTTTAATAAGTTTCGGTCTCCGTAGTTTTTTGTCTTCCAAAATTTTTTTCTTCCATTCCACTTTGTCGGTTTCTGGATAAATAACTTGGCCAGTGGTTGGATCTACAGGATAGACACCATTTGGTGTGTGTTTCTTCTTAGACATATCCTTACTGTGTCTACGTTTCATATGTTTGTTATAGTTCGGCCAATTTGTAAAGTCTCTTGGACAGATATCACAAGTGTATGGTTTAATTCCTGTGTGCTGTCGTAAATGTAACTGTAAAACATTTTTGAAGCGAAACCCTTTGTTGCAATGTGAACATATGTAAGGTAGAGAGTCGGTGTGTACTATGCTGTGTGAATTCAACTGTTTTTTAAGACGAAAACACCTCCCACATTGCTCACAAGCAAATGGTTTGACCCCATCATGCACACTGACATGTTTACGTAAAATATTCTTTGATATAAATGAAATTTTACAGATTTCACACTTAAATGGTCTGTCCTCATGTAACATTAAATGCGCGTTTAAATTATCTTTATGAAAGAAACATTTGCCGCATACTTCACATGTGTGTTCCCGTTTTCTTTCCGTATGTATCAATAAATGTGTATGCAATGAACTTTTAGTTTTATATGTCTTTTTACATACTGAACATGTTAAATTATCTTGTTGCATTTGTATGGGTATGTTACGAGACCGTGGGTTTTTGTAGTATAATCTCATGTGTTTATCACGGTTTTCTACACTGAGAAAACATGTGTTACATCCAGCGCATTTAAAATTGGATGCTATATGTTCGCCTCTGTGTTTGTAAGCTTCATGTGGCACTGAAAACTTTCTGTGGCAGATATGGCATGATAATTGTAAGTGTTTCCGATGTCTACGAACATGTTTTAAGAACTTGTCGAGACATAACTTCCTAATATTGCAATCGGTACAACGGTGAGGGTTACAAGCCTTATGGTACTCCATGGAATGAGTTCTAAGTTCTAACACGCTGGGGAATTGTGTTCCACAGTAGGAACATGTCCAATTATAGTCTTGCCAAGTTAATTTTAATTTTAATTGAGAAAGAGTGATGTCATCTGATACATCATTTTCCTGCTTTGTTTTCGTAGAATTTGCTTCATTGTTTAACGTTTTGGGCTCAAGACATGTAGCTTCTGCCTCCGATTCGTATTTTATAATAATACCATCAGTTTGATAATCGATAGTCTCGCTATCTGAACTTTCAATCTCTAATTTTATTGACTGTGATAGAGTTACCTGTTTTAACTGTGTTTGTGCCTGCTCTATCGATATAACGAAGCTATACGCATGTTGTAATGCATTAATACATTTTAAACATACAGTTGTAGGCAGAATATCTTGCAAATCCAAATAGCAGTTCAATCGAGACAATTTATTTACAATTTCTTCATAGACCGCCGTGTCCGTCTGTAAATCTGTGAGCTCATCTCGACTCTTTGATTCTGCACAAAGACGACAATAGGAGTTTGCCGTATTATTCATGATGTAATGTGAAAAATAGCATTTGTACAAAACAAATGAAACTTCTTTTTGACAACAAGGAAAATAACAAATGACACAACTGACATTTTGACAATCAGCAGTCTCCAGGGCATAGACTATGTATTTAGGACAAACAAACACGGAACCGTAATTAGTTTGGGTGTTGGCTAAGATAATTTACAAAATACAAATAATAAAAATATTTTTACTAGTGGTTCAGCTTTATGTACTGCTTACTTATATGCTAATAACGCTAAGCATCTAGGCGACGTCTTTTCATTCAATATTTTTTTAAATTGACAATTTTTTACTCCGTTTTCTTTCAAATACATCAATCTATCGTATAATACAAAATTCTCTACGATTGGTTGCAAATAATTTTGTAATAAAATATAAATTCCTGCCTTTTTCAATGTTATCGTAGTAATCTCGCTCCATAAGCTCTTAAGTTCTTCTAAATCGAATGTAGCAGTTTCAACCTTATGCCCTTGCTTTAAATGTTTAATTAAAGTAAAGCCTTGATTTATTCCATCTATGTATGTGTCAAAATTATTTTCCATAGTTTTTGTTTTTACTGGTTTTCTTCTGTTTCTTTTTAGCTTACAGTTATCTACAAAAAAGGAATTAAGTGGTTATTAACTTATTGTTGAAATAGAAGTAGGGAAGCACCTATCTGCCTGTTGGTACTTAGAAAAATATAAATAAGCTGCGCAGATGCTTATATATATTTAAACCTATTTATAAAAAATATACTTACGTTTATGTGCATATAATTGCAAAACGGCTCTCGATAGCAAATTAAATACTAAATTCTCCAACTTTTCATCAACATTCGGTGGTTGAGCTGCTAATCTTAGAAACGGGACCTTAATGTCTGCTCTATTAGAGTTTTTAAAAATTTCTTTTAAACACCTACTCAGTGGAAAATTTTTAAAACCACTATTTTCTTCTATCATTTTATGGTAACAACAAGGCATAATAGCGATTGCCTTTGCTTCTTTCATAATCAAAAATAGTTTTATAGCGTCTATGGTCAAGTCCGCGCAAGCATGAAGGCCGGTTATGCAAAATTGTTTATGGTTTTTAAACTTTTCATGTAAAAATACTTGTATTTTTTCATGGGACTTGCTGTCTATCGTATGTTTGATATATTTTACGTATTCAATTGAGTTCTCATGGTATTTTTGTTGTCGCTTTTTAGCTCCAACATAGTGACTCTCGTTGCATTCAATTCCTAATAC
This sequence comes from Parascotia fuliginaria, assembly GCA_963082885.1. Taxonomy (NCBI): domain Eukaryota; kingdom Metazoa; phylum Arthropoda; class Insecta; order Lepidoptera; family Erebidae; genus Parascotia; species Parascotia fuliginaria. The sequence continues at coordinate 8,586,617 of OY720198.1, read as the reverse complement.
TTTTAACTGACTTGATTCAAATATAAGTTGGTCTAAGTAGCCCTGAAACAAAAAAGAAAATATTTATTTTAAAAAGTAGGTAAATACTTTTAACTAAGAGCTTTTGCTTTTCATATAGAGCCGAGGGATGTAAGGGATTCCTTTAAGATTTCTCTTAGGACAATCCTAGCTTAATCTGTGATATTCTTTGACCCTCCCTAGTCTGTCTAACTGCCGAAAATTAGCACTTACCTAGAGATGACGACGGTGTCCTCAAAGTCAATAACAAATTTTGTAAATGAAGAAAAACATTGTAAAAAATACCTCTACTACAAATACTTAGGTACTTATACTGTCTGAAACTACTGATAGAACCTTAGCAAGCGGTACAGTACGGTAGCAGATCCACGCTGGTTTCAGCATTAATGGGCCGGATCGACCTGGGAAGTACTACCTTCTCATAGAAGTTCGACGTAAGAGTAGTAGTATCCGTACTATTGCGTTCCGTTCGGCGAATGAGAGCGCCGGAGGCCCAATTTGGCCAATTTTCTCTTTCCTCGACTCTCTCATTCCCTTCACCTACCCCATTCCCAGTCGCCATGTCGGAGGCCACCACCAGCAGCAGTTTAAGGCGATGGCTTTTAGGTAAGAAGGTGAGGAGAAGGAGAAGGTAGCCACCACTTTTGGATTCCATTGACTGCTTACCATCAGGCAGAGTGGATTCACTTTGGTAGGCAATTTCCCTCCTTTCCTTTTTCCTCACTTTCCACAAATCCCTTCACCTACTTCACCTACCCCATTCCCTTCACGGTAGGCAGCGGTATTACGGAGTCCCTGGTATTAAAAGAGTAATGCTAGAAACTTTGAGTCGTCCATGGGCGACAGTTACCACTTACCATAACGTAGGCTGTTTGCTTGTCTGCCACTGTTGGCAATGAAAAAAAAACAGAACATCTCATAAAACTGTTATAGTGGAGGCCACCATACCGGTATAAGACGATGGCTTTTGAAATGGTGGCCACTTCTGGATCTCACTGACCATCTTACCATTTACCTTCAGGCAGAGTGGTGTCACTAGAACAGGCTAATAAGTTCCTTTAGAAAAAAGCAAGCGTACCTATTTAACTGTGGCCAGTAGGTACTTACCAAACCTGATCCAAAGTCTACAACCAGTTCACATCCAGCACTCTCGCATACCTCCTGGATCTCTTTAGCCAGATATATGATTTCATGTTTCTTTTTGGGGCCTACTGGCACGTCGATATTAAACTCTATATCATTTTGTCCAATATCATCATAAAAGACTTGCAATCGTTTTAATTTTACCAAGAATTCTGACAAAAACTCATCATTTAGCACATCAAAATTTACAACATCGTCGAAAATGTTAATGTCTTCAATGTCGACGTTAATTTTGTCCAAAACGTCGTGTATTAGGATTTCCACATTGGCAACATTATATAAGTATTTATAATCTTCAAAAAACTTGAGACATTCTTCAAAATATTCTTCAGAACTAATATAATGTTTTGGTAGAGACATTTTGATCTGTAACAAATGAATATTTTTTTTATTATCTACCACGACTTAGGGTAAAGGAAAACATCGTGAGGAAACCTATTTTTTAAAATGTCTGAAATTGTCAATTCGCTTGAGCATTCCTTGAGAAGTGGCTTTTCCCTAGAGTAGCAATAACAGTTCCAGCTTGGAATATAAACTACCCAATCACTTGCCGTGGATGTCGTGTCGTAAAGTTGACTCAAGTTGGACTCAATGGACAGCAGCAACACCTGCGTAATTTCACCTTACTGCGACCACCGTGGTCCATCCAGGTTCCAAACATCGTGACTATTGGAAACTGCTTACGTCCAGTAGTCAGATTATTATCTCGGGGTTATACCCAGTGGTGGGTTTACATATTTGCCGCCAGTATGTACCTAGGCTTTTTAAATTTCTCCAATCAAAGATAAAAAAGGGTGAAAATTACGAATTTAAATTGGTATGTTTAAGCGCTGTTAGAATACTTTTACCAGCCCTTTCAGTCTGCTGCCATTGGTTATACTCATTTTATTTTTTGGGCTAGTTAATTAAGTTTTGTATTGGACCTTTCTGGCAAAGGTCTACATGCGCCAGTCTCAATACACATCTTTCTTGTCGATCTAAGACCACGTAATCTTTTATACAGCAGTAGGTATAAAATACTAATTAATTTGTTTTGAACTCAATCACAAGGTCATAAGAGTTCTTTATGATGTAGAAAACCAGAAACAGCTGCTGGTTAGACATCGGCAAGGAGACGCCTTGAGCTGTTTAATAGTATTGGTAGTGTTGGTATTAGTCAAAATTATATATATTCCCAACTGCCCCATTAAGCTTCCCATCAATGGGGGCAGGCAGGACATTTAATTCTTATCTGCCCCATCGAATTTGATAATTACATTGAAGTCACGACCAAACTAGTGTCTTCAGTCGTCGAGGTCTTTTATGTATGACAGACAATGAAATTTATTAGGTATAAAAATAAAACACGAATTCCTAATAAAAAATAATATTTATTAACAGTCTCAACATTGGATACTCAGAAATAAATAACAATATTTTTAACCAAACTACAATAGATAAACTTTATATTTTTACCTACCTGCATAAATTTTTGTATACAGTTTTGTACACTTTTTATAGAAACACACAAGTTCTCTCTGGTAGGTATAATACCTTGAAAAGTATAGTAAATTGAACATAATATCAACTTAATTTCAAGACTTGACCTGGGTTTCGAAAAATACTGATTTTTAATATAATGTTTTAATTGCAAACTATTGCAAATTTCTAGGAGGAAAGATTTTTGATTTATTTTGCAAGAATTTTTGTGAAATCTGCCGCATGTATTTTAATAAAACGTTTGTGGCGAAATCCCTTTGACAATGTCTCGATTACAAGAATAACACATCTAAATTTGCAACTACACTAGTGACTTTAACTTGATTATTATCTGAAACTATCCAATTTATTGCTGAGGTCCACTAATAATCTTCCAGTCCTCTTCACCCGTCTTCAAATCTTTGCTACCTACGCCAATCACACATTTACCAGCCCATTGGTTGGTACCCAAGTATTTATTGCACACTTCTATCAAATCATCCTTCGTGACCGCCAATACTCGTTCTCGTTGCGTCTTCCAAATGTCATACGACAATCCATAAAGAAACAGATCTACTCCTTTCATATACTCTGCAATAGGTTGATCCATTTGTTGCAAAATCGAGAGCTTTGCCTCAAATAGGTTTTGGTCATCAAGTAATTCAGAATTCTTGGATACCCATTCTGTTGTTTCGTCGAAAACATCCAAAGTAACCTTTGAATTTGGATCCCTATAAGAATAAAAGTTGAACACGCCATCTATGGACAGCATGGCTCCCCCACCATATGCACCATTTTGTTCCCTGACAATAGGATGCAAGTACTTTGACGTTAAAAATCGCGATAGTACCCTCAATTTTGCGAAATCATGGTCCGTATAGGGTATCGTAGGTATAACTTTTGCGCAGAAATTAACGGGAATGTTCATCGAGATATGTAACCCTCGGTTTTCTTTCGGCATATCCTTGCAATCAGTCCAGTTGATCCTGTTCATTTCTTTATGCTCCACCTTCTTACATAAGCGTTTGCAGAAATGATCGATGCATAGCCAAATGTCTGAATTTGTATTGCTGTAATGAAACGCGGCCCTCAAATTTGTGCCATTTAGGACGTTTTTGGATATTTGGTTGACTATGGTTTGGACTTCTTCAATTGGCATTTTCTTTTGAATGTCTTGCATAGCTAAAACATGATGTAGACCCATCAAATTCTCTTTACATTCGTCTACTGACGATATTAGCGACCTTGCTGCCTGCATAGCGTAAGTATGTCCGCTATCAATGACCCCATTGCTTAAAGATGAGCAGTAATTCGTGAGCAGCATTTTCATCCTCTCTATATTACTAAAATCAGGTTTGCTGAAGATTTCACACCAAATATCCAGCATTTTCGGTAAATTCTCATCTAAGCAATGACTGCTAAGAACAATCCCTTGTTCATATTGCCCGTTTAGATCAATATGCTCAGTAATATGTGTGAGAACTCCAAGCCCTGATGTTGTTTTGCTAACATACTTGTCAAAATCTCTGTAATTGTATGATTTTGTGTCGAATTTCGTTACTACGTAGTTGAAGAATGGTAAGAAGGTCCTTTGATTTTCATTTAAACAGTCTGTTCCAACAACACCCTTAAAATATGTGACACCATTAGTATTGGCTTCACATAGCTGCAGGGGAATAGTAGCTGAGACAGTATGTTTTAACGGTGGTGCCGTTTTATTAACAGTAATTTCGTCAACCTTTAAACATGGGAGTGCCTCTAAATTTTCTATTTTCTTCTGCGCCTCAGAAAGTTCCAGTCCTTCTTTATAAATGGTTTCTTTTTGCTCAGCAGTTAATGACTTAATTTTGGCATTGAGAGATTTTGCTTCAGCCGCATTAAATAAGTCATCAAATTTCGAGTCCGGTTTCATGGTCATAACTAATTTATGTGTGTTGTTAATAAAATATTTTTCAATAACATTCTTCACATATTGTGGATTCATTAAATCCGTTTTTAGCTGACTCAATAAAGTATTAACTTTTAAAGCATCCAATACTGGCCCGTTATGATTCCATAATGGCATCAGATTGAAGAGAAGATTGAGCCCAAATTTGGGCGATTGATGCTTGATTGACAATTCAAAACCATGTAGTACACTTTCAATATGATCCTTCTCGAAGCCTTCTTTATGTATTTTCTCCAACGTGTTATTGACAATAGATTCAACAGTCTGGAATTTAGAAACCTCCACATCTTTTAAGCCAACAACAAATAGCGTATCTCTTAGCTGGTTATCATAACCGGTTAATGAATTATAACCGCCTGATATATTTTTCTCTATTAGACTTTTGTAAAATTCAGAATTTGGTCCGATTATCATTAGTTCAGCCAGTGCCATGATCATAAATGTTTCATAGATATCGGTAATATCAGACAGAACATATCCAACAGCGATTTGATTCTGCTTTTCAATGGGCACTCCATACTGATCTACTCTGCATGTAATTTCAGCTGTTTTCGGTGCTGTCCATCTGTTCTGTGGTGTTACAATAGAGTGTGATGGATCTAAAAACGTATACTGACTCAAATAAGCATCATTAATAAACTTTAGATTTGGTTCCAATGGAAAGTTGCCATATGAGAATATTCTGGAATTACTAGGGTGATAATACTTTGAATGGAAATTCTTCAAAAAATCATGTGTTAACTCTGGAATGTGAATCGGGTCACCGCCTGAGACGTAACCATAAGTGCCTTCGGGTAAAATAGTGTTAATAAATTTTTGCCCAAATAATGAACTTGTCTCAGAAAAAGCGCCCTTCATTTCATTGTAAACAACTCCTTTAAACACCAAATTAGAATTCTTATCTTCCAAATTGGTGTGTTCTAACCTCCAACCCTCTTGTAAAAAATCTATCTTAGTTAAATTTGGCTTGAAGACTGCATCTAAATATACTTTCTGGAGATTTTTATAATCTGTCTCATTTTGTGATGAAAAAGGATAAAACGTGAAATCAGGGCCCGTCAATGCATTCATGAAGGTAGCTAGAGAGCGGTTCAACATTTTGAAGAATGGATCTCTTACGGGATACTTTTCGGAGCCACATAGAACTGTGTGTTCTAATATATGCGGTGTGCCCATGGAATCTAGTGGAGTTGTGCGGAAGCCTACGGAAAAGACATTGTTAGAGTCATCTCTATCTAAATGCAGGTACTCTGTCTTAGTCTTTTCATGTATTAGGTAGTATGCGGTCATGTTATACTCTTCAATGTTTTGTACCTCCTTACATAAAAACCCATGTAATGTTTTGCCTTGAACAAGAAGTTTAGATGGTGTTTCCTTCTTTTTTAAAATGCCGGTGCTGTATCTATTAGTCAGCCGGAAGTTCAGGCCGCTCCTAGCGCATTTATGTAATCTTGAATACATTCTGACTGATTCTTTCAATTGCGTAAAAATCTGGAATTCACACACACCACTCACTATTTTATCACATCAAATTACGTAAAGTTGAAGTTTGTAAATACAAACTGAAAATTTGATTTAGAAGTCGCGCTACGAAATAATAGCGTAGAAAAAATGGAAAAACAAATGAAATATGGTGCAATACGAATACTTACGATAAATTACAGTTGTAGGTATATGTGTATAGAATTGTGTTAAATGCGAATACTCTGTAAAAGTTATTTATCTTATTGTTACGATTCGGTGCCCAACATTGTTTTTAAATTAAAATGTTCAAAGCGTTTGTAACCTCGTTAACCATTTGGTATCGGCAAAATTTACTTTAATTTGACATTGACAGTTGTTGGACGTAGTTACCAACAATTTTTTGTAGGGCAATTGTAACATAAATATTAAGCGAAATAATTATTATTAAGTATTCTTGAAACAAATCAAAAAATATTCAGAGTCGTTTTTCGAATTAAGTTATCAATTTTATAGCAAGATATTTTTTTAAAAGCAAGACAGGTATATTAAATTTAAAAGAAATTATATACTTTCGCACTGGTAATTTACGTGGTTTAACGTTTTGTTACAGGAAATCTTAAAATAAAACTCTGAAATTAAATAAAAATAAAGCGTCATTTTGTTCATAAAAAAATTTAAAACTTTCAAGATTTATCTATTTATTACAGTATTTACAGTGTTAATATCGTTATAAATCAAATTCCATCTGAATTAAACGATTTTCACGTTATAAATTAATTGTGAAATAATGCTTTGAGTGTGAGTGATCTATTCTAACTATTTCTAAACGTATAAAATTTGACGTTGACATATAGATTTGACGTTTGAGTTCTTTTCTAAAACACGTGTTTACGTGTGGAGCTCTTTGCGAGCACTTTTTATTTAAAAGTGTATAAAACTATACAAAAATGAGTTTATATAACTTTAAAAAGATAGCCGTTGTCCCAACGGCCAAGGTAAATATTGTAAATCAATACTGAACTATATAAACCTCGCTGTTTTTTACTTTTTTTATAAATTAATCAGTGCCGTGCTCTTTAACCTTAACTTAACTCATTGCAATTAATTTCCAGGACTTTATAGACATTATATTGTCTAAAACTCAAAGGAAGACGCCTACAGTAGTGCATAAACACTACAAAATATCCAGGATTCGCTCGTTTTATATGAGAAAAGTGAAATTTACGCAACAAAACTTTCACGATCGTCTTTCAAGGATTATACAGGTAACTATTATAGCTAAAGCTCAGCAACAATGGTTTAAACTAAGGCAATAAATTTAAAAGTAAAATATGTTTGTATTTGAGAGTAAATATACCTGTAACAGCTGGCATGCTTACAACATTCTGCCTTTGTATTTTTTATTCTATGTATAATTCAGTTATGTTACATTTAATTTGTTTTCTGTTCTATACACTCCAAGATTACAATAACATATAATGAATAAACAATGTAATATAGTTTAAAAAATTTATCATTTGAATTATTATGCAATGCCGTTTTCACTACTAAAGAATGAAGTTACAAATTACTTAATCTATACTATTATATGTAATTAATTATCTATAGAGTTAAGTGTATTGCCTGTGTCACTTTGCATGCTACTTCAAATTGTAACTTACAAAAATTGTAATAACCTGGCGATTAAAAAGAGTGCCCTGAGTTTCTTGCCAGTTCTTCTCATGGCTCTACTTTGTTAGCGAACTGGCTGTAGGTTCATTGGCTGACATTTTGTAAATTTTATCGTTCATAAGTGTTAATTTAATTAACCTATATGAATAAATATATTTTCATTTCATTTTTCATTATATAAAGCAGAAGGTTTGTTTGTTTCAACGCATTAATCTTTGGTACTACCAGTCAGAATGTTTTTTTTTTCGAATAAGTCCAGTTCTTTAGAAAAATTATAAGCTATGTAACATCACTCTACTAGCGACGGGAGCAGAGCAGTAAGCAAAGACACACTGGAACTGCACAGGAAGCTACTTTAAAATTAAATAACAATACTAAAATACCACTCGGTTTTGAGGCCTTACATTTAACATTCTCTTAATGATATTTGTATAGATTATATTTTAATATTATTTCCTTTTTTATAGGAATTCCCTAAACTAGATGATGTCCATCCATTCTATGCAGATCTTATGAATGTTCTGTATGACAAGGACCACTACAAGCTTGGTCTTGGACAGCTGAATACCGCTAGACATCTAATAGACACGTGAGTGAAACAAATTTATAAAAATGTAAAATTTGTTGTATCCCTCGAGAACTAGACCGATTTTCAGGATAAAATATAGCCTATGTCCGTCCCCGGCACCAAATCTGTCTACATACCATCATGGCACCAACTCCAAAATAACTGATTATAAATTGTAAATAGTAAAATATTGTATAGGTATCAATGATTTCGTTGTTTGCCCTTTAATGTTCTTTGTTGCGAATTAATTACAATTAAAATATTTTCTACTTTTTAGTTGAGGATTGAACATAGAGGTATCAGCTTTCGTTTTTGCAAAATATATTTTTATGCGGTATAAGATTATCATGCCATTTAATTTTAGTGGCAGACAAACAACTAAAGCTTCCGAACTTAGGTAACTAGTACTCCTAGAGTAAAGTAGAATCAAAAAGACTTACATATGTACTACCACTAACATGAACTTTTACGTGAATCTCAGATAATGCTGACTGTGATATACATTTTTACATTTACATAAGAGTGGCAATTTAGTATCATATTTTTGTGGTTTTAAATTTTTATTATTAAATCCAAGCTGTATTTTAAAAGTATTAGTAGAACACTTCAGAATTACATGAAAGCTGTATAATAAGCCATAATTGATAAAATTAAAAACCACAAAAATATTACACTAAATTGCGACGTTGCTACTCTTATGTGCTTTTAGATCAAAGTTGGAATATGCAAAACCGGTATAGATCCAGGTTTTACAAACATGAAGTGTAGGTTCTTTAAAGCATAAAGCGTAATGAAGTATATAAACCAATGTTTATGTTTTGACTGACCTGTTGGTCTAGTGGTTAGTGACCCTGACTGCTAAGCTGGAGGTTGTGGGTTCGATTCCCATCCAGGACAAACCTTTGTGTGATGAGCATGATTGTTTGCTCTGTATCTGGGTGTAATTTATCTATAATATGTATGTATTTACAAAAAAAATGTATATAACTAGTATATCAGTTGTTTAGTAACCATAACACAAGCAAATATAATTACTTAATTTGGGACTGAATGGCGCTGTGTGCATGTGGTAGAATATATTATTATTAATGTTTTATTCAGTCTCTTTAGACTTTTGCTAGTAAAACCGGGGCATGTTATATGATGCTTTTAATTTATTTTGTTTTTTTTTTGTCTGCAGTGTAGCAAAAGATTATGTACGTCTCCTGAAGTATGGTGACTCGTTATACCGATGCAAACAGCTGAAGCGTGCTGCGCTCGGTCGTATGGCCACCATCATGAAACGACAGGCTGCCAACCTTACTTATTTAGAACAGGTGTGTAAAATGTGGTTTATTAAATGTAGATTGTATTGCAATTTAAATAAGATATATTTCTGAAATATATCTTACAAAAATTGTACAAAGCAATGTTTTTGTACAGAATTTGATTATCATCATTTTGATTGCGTTTTCTAAAAAATAAAGTTTGGAGTAAAATTTTATTAAACTCTAGAAAATGTCCTTATTAGACAAAGATACTTCTACTTCCTTCTTCGAGGAACTGTCTTTCAGAGAAACATTCTCCACATAAAAGAAATGTAGCTACGTACTCATCGTAATTTTTCTAGGGACTCCAACATGGAATTTTCAAGAATTAACATAAAAGGTTTTAACAGGGTTAACATGTATTATACTACAGGTCCAACCTTGCTTTGCTTCGGTATCAAAAGTTTTATTCTTAACTCTAAGAAAAGTACCATAGCAATAGTGTTGTATTGCATCTTTAGATTTACGAAGGCGCTTAAAATATAAAAATTCTGAAAATGACAAATAATATGTTGAACATAAAAAAATATAGTTTATGTTACCTTCTAAAGGTGAAATAATTTTTCAAATAACGTTGATTTTTAGTCAAATCGTTGCAGACAAACAAACATACAAAAAAATCTAATCTTTTCGCATTTTTTTTTTTTTTTTTATAATTGTAGCCTACCAAAGTGACTCCACTCCGCCTGATGGTAAGCAGTCAGTGGAATCCATAAGTGAGAAGTGGCGGCCACTATACCAAAAGCCATCGTCTTAAACTGCTGGTATGGTGGCCTCCACTATGGCGGCTGGGAATGGGGTTAGGGGAAGGGAATAAGGGAGGTGAGGAAAGAGGAAAGGGGGGAAATCGGGCCTCCGGCGCTCTTACTTACCGAACGAAACGCAGTAGTACGGATACTACTACTCTTAAGTCAATCTTCTATGAGAGGGTAGTACTTCCCCGGACGATCCGGCCCATTCATGCTGAAATCAGCGTGGATCTACTACCGTACAAATATATATATATATATATATATATATATATATATATTATATTAGTTTATATTATGCTTTCACCTTAGTTGTGTATAATTACACTCATTATCAAGTATACAACCTTAATATAGTTGGGTTCACTTTGTTAAGTAATTTTTTTATATTGTAGGTGCGTCAACATTTGGCTCGACTACCGTCCATAGACCCATACACACGCACCATCATCATCTGCGGCTTCCCCAATGTTGGCAAGTCCAGCTTTATCAACAAGGTATGTTATAATAATACCAGCTTGTTTACTGTCCCACTGAAGGGCAAAGCCCTCTTCTCATATAGAGAAGGTATGAGCATTAATCACCACGCTTGCTCAAGGCGGATTGGCAATGCCAGACTTTTAAGTCCAGGTTTCCTTCGATGTTTTCCTTCACCGTCAGTCAAAAATGTCTAAGGTAAACTTAGAAAATACATTTTTATACAGCTTTCACCTAATTCTAGCTTAAAGACAGAACATATTTTCAAAACATAACGCCGATTAAATGATAAAAATTGAAAACCACGAAATATGACACTTAATTGGGATGTTACCTTTCATAACGCGTAAACGCTTTTAAGTATATTAATAGCTACTGTGCGACATATAGACGGTTTGAAACCATACCTTTTTTATTTGTCTGTAAGTTGGCAGACTGTTCGTTTTTCTCCCTTCACTTTAACTTAGAATCTACTCATATCATCAACATAATCACTATGCAACAATATTATATTATATTTTCACCCATTTTTAAAAAGTGTCTCAATTAGATTCTATAGTGCTAATGAACGAAACTTTTATTTAATCGTTAAGTGCCAATAAATGCATTTAAATTGCATTTTCAAATTTCGCACGTAATTTGACGAAAACGCTGGACGCGTTGACAGTTGACACTTCTAAGCTTACATATCCGTATGACGTAATAACGATATGAACAGATTAAAAAAGCTGAAATATTTGAATTGATTTGAAAATTTAGTTTGCTATTTTATAACAAAAATTACGTTTATCGACTGGTTTTTGCCGAAGCTATCTCAATAATATATTTTTAAATTATTTCTCTTTAGAGTACAATACCCTATTATCTCATAAATGTAACATTTCAGATAACTCGCGCGGACGTAGAAGTGCAACCGTACGCTTTTACAACAAAAAGTCTTTACGTCGGACACACTGATTATAAATACTTGAGATGGCAGGTATGTTATATACTGTATATTATTATTTATTAATAATCCCTTCGCCTACCCCACTCTATTGCAGGAGCAATGTGTAAACTCTGAGTCGTCCATGAGCGACAGTTACCATTTACCATCACGTGGGCTTGTATGCTCGTCTGCCACAGTCAGCAATAAAAAAAAATTCAAAGCATTTATTTAATTTAGATCTTAAACTATGATGCTTATGAATGTCAAAATTACATGAAGTCAGCTAATTAACCTACAGCTAGTTCGCTGACGAGGTAGCGCTGTGAGAAGAACTGGCAACAAACTCACGTAGCTCTTTTTTAATATAATCAAATCCAATTTCTAATTCTTTTAACCAAACTAGTGTGGAAGTGGACCCTATATCTCCACAATTAGCCAACATATTCTTTTGCTTTTTTATTTACTTAAATGTTTAATTTTTGCACAGAAAAACTGAATTCCAATTCCTTTATTAGGGCTCATTGTTGACCTCTCGGCGCATAAGTTACATTTTCATAATGTGACCATGTCTGAAAATGACACTTTTGCGAAATGTCTTTTTCGCAAAATGTCACACTTTTGAAAAGTGTCTTAATAAGATTAAGAAGGACCACAAAAATTTCGTAGTTTTTTTATTTAATTATTAAGTGCCATAAAAATGCAATGAAATTTTGAATTTTTAAATTTCGCGCTTAATTTGATAAAAATATAATTATATTCACCAAAATCACCGTTCCAGGTTATAGACACCCCCGGCATCCTGGACCATCCCCTAGAAGAGCGCAACGTGATCGAGATGCAAGCGGTAACAGCACTAGCACATCTGCGAGCAGCTGTGTTGTACTTCGTGGACATATCCGAACAGTGCGGACATAGTATTGAAGAACAGGTCAGTTTTTAATGTTCCTTACCTCAAGAGAAAACAGAACCTTTATTTATTAATGAACTAGCTGACCCGGCAAATTTCGTTCCGCCTAACAGTCGATCAATATTACTTTATTTTTCTAAAATAAAAGAATTTTTCTAAAATAAACATATCCTAAGTTACTCCTTATTACATCAGCTACCTGCCAATAAAAGTCCCGTCAAAATCGGTCCAGCCATTTCAGAGATTAGCCGGATCAAACAGACAGACAGACAAAAATTGTAAAAAATGTTATTTTGGTGTATGTACCGTATGTATATATATATTCATATACATGTTATTTTATTACAAACAGACACTCCAATTTTATTATATGTATAGATACTACATAGAAAACTCAATGCGATAATATAAAAATCTAAAATTTTAAACAATGTGTAAAGAATCACAGCAGCGGCTTCAGAGTCCCTAACATTGCAGAAGTCCATTAGAGACAGTTACCACTTAACATCAGGTGGGCTGTTGTCTCGTTTGTCACTGTAGAGAATAAAAAACACCTTGTTGTCTGTCTATGTTTGACCTCTTTCTCAGTAATGCGTGGAGATAACAAGCTGAAATTTATATCGAATACTCTTGTCTCCAACTTTCTAAAGCTGTCAAATCAAAGTTCTATGTTATCAATCAAAATATTTACAGAAACCTCGGTGCTCGAGTCCAATTCACACTTGACCGGTATTTTTTTATACATATTACTGTGTTAAATTGTTCTATGTCAACGCAATCAAAAGATTTACAGAAACCTCGGTGCTCGAGTCCGATTCACACTTGACCGGTATTTTTATATACATACATGCCAATGTTTGTAAGGTGTTTATAGCACACAATATAATAATAAAACAACAACTACACATAACGCCATCTAGACCCAAAGTAAGCATATATTATAGCTTGTGTTATGGGTACTAGAATGCGGATATACATACTTAAATACATACATATTATACATATAAATACCCGGACCAATGTAAATATATAATATAATAATAAATAATATGTGGACACTATCACACACCGTCATCTAGTCCCAAGCTAAGCAGAGCTTGTGTTATGGGTACTAGATAACTGAAATATAATACATATACATACTTTTTTTTTGTAAATACATACTTAGAATACATAGGAAACACCCAGACTGAAGACAAATACAAATGTTCATCACACACATATTTGCCTTCCGTGGGAATCGAACCCACGACACCCGGTGTCGCGGTCAGTTACACTAACCACTAGACCAACGGTGCAGTCAGAGTAAAAAAATAGACATGTTTATAAACACAAATATTTACACTGAGAAGGAATCGAACCCGCGACCTGCGTGACGGTCTGTACACAGTTCCACCGAACCATAGGCATCTAATATAGTGTATTATAATATTAGTTTTTTTTTCCAGATATCTCTGTTCGAAAGTATAAAACCATTATTCAGCAATAAACCATTGATTGTGGTTCTTAACAAGATGGATGTGATGAAGCCAGAAGATTTAGACTCACCTAAGAAACAACTGGTCGACAATTTACTAGAAACATGCTCTAAAGGAAACCTTGTCAAGTCAGTATTGTGAACACTTAACTCCTAAATTTTTATTTTTTTAACTTTCTATCGAAGTGTCTCAAGACCTTCGAAGGTCTTTGACCAGTGTGTGTTGCCAGTAATGACATATGAAGCGGAGACATGGTCTTGTCAGAACCCCTTACTGCAACTCAATGCTGTACAAATCCCCTAGCTTCAAAAATATTATTATTATGCTTTTACAATAGTCACTGTTTGACGCTTAATATAATTATTACTAAATGTATAATTATTACTAACAAAAAAAAGAAACAAAAAAAAAATGGTGTTGGTGACACAATTATTGATATCTCATCAATTAGACTGTAAATGTAGACATATTGTTACTGTTAGATTACCCAAATATATAAAAAAAAGAAGGCACAAAGTCTCTCAGAGGACGATATAGCGGGCTATGTTAGGCGTCTCTGCGCGATCGTTTGAGAAAAAAGGAATCCGCAGGCGAACCAAAGTAACTGTGTAAGCAATGGGCAGATCTGACGGCCGTTGGGGCAGAAAGATTCTAGAGTGGCGACCACGAACAAGACGCAGCGTGGGCAAACCCCTCACAAGGTGGACCGACGACCTTATAAGGGTGGCGGGCAACCACCCATATACGTCCGTATAGTCCAGCAATATACGTCTTAAAATGTTTTAAATGATAAGTAATTTTTTGTTAAGTATACAGAGTGTATACGACGGTTTGACATTAAATGAAAAGGCAGGTGTTACTAGCCCATATAATGATTTCTAATTAATCACAAAAGTAATTTGACGAAAAACAAAAATTTGAAATTTTCTTTCAAAATATATAATATTTTAATAGTAACGAAGTAATACACCATTTTATTATGACAAGTTCACTGAACTCTGTAATGAACGGCAACGTTTATCCTTCGACGTGGACTATGACTTAAATCAGTAACCGTTTGACGTACTTACATAGTGTTAATTTAGTATTAAAGAAATTAAAAAAATTGTCCTGTGTCTAAACTATTGAAGATATTTAGTAGATTTTTTTTTGTCTCGCTTTATAATGTCACATACTATACGTAATTGCATTTAATGTCATACCGTCGTATACACTCTGTATCAGTGGTGGGTCGTTGACGTATTTCGACACAACGTAACGAGACCGTTTAGCGTCAACGATAAACTAGTTTAAAAAACAGTTTTTTTTTCGACTAGTTTCGGCCGTCAACTTTATAACGCGTTGTTTTGTCAACGGTCGTCAACGGCCGAAACTAGTCGGCAAAACAACATGTCATTTTGTCGACAGTCGTCGACGACCAAAACTAGTCGACAAAACAACACGTCGTTGTGTCGACAGCTAGTCTTTGATGATTAGTTCGTGTTCCTTCAGGTTCATAAGGTCTAAAGTATGTTTACTCGGAAATTGGAATGTTGTCATGTTGTTCGTTCTTGTTCTCGTCGAGTCATCGCACGGCTTATTCGTTCACGAGTAAACTAGTTTATTGGTAGACCGTAAACTAGTCTACCGTTCATGCGAGATAAACAGTCTAAAAAAACGGTTCGTTCATTCAACGCTCACCACTACTCTGTATATGTATAATAAGTAGGCTATATGCTTTCATCTAAGTTGAAATTCAAAATATTTAATATTTTATTTTCAGTGCGGATCCTAATACAGACTTATCGATAGTGCCAGTGATGCGCATGTCGACCATTACAGAGGAGGGTGTTCAGGAGGTCAAGATAGAGGCCTGCGAGAGACTACTGTCTCATAGGGTCACGGAGAAGATGAGGACTAAGAAGGTAAGATACCATGAGATGGTAAGATGTTACCACGCTATGGTGAGCTGTTACCACTTGTTGGTAAGCTATTACCACGCGATGGTAATCTGTTAGCCTTGTAATAGAGTTCAAAAGCAATGAGGGTTTTCTAAAATGTAGCCCACGAGATGGCAGCACTGAGGTGTCGGATCCAGGTCCCTGTCACCTGTCAATGCGCTTTTAATGAAACAAAACGATTTTAACGATTCAATTGATTGAATTTGTAATTTAGAATTTTGTGAATGGAAGGCCTTTCACCTAAGTGGCGCCAACTGGTAGCGAAAATTTTTCTAAAAACTTTCATTACTTAGTAATATACTAAATAAAAAATCTCTTTTTGTAGGTAGAAGGTATTCTTAATCGCCTACACGTAGCTGTCCCCGCTCCACGCGACAACAAGTCTCGACCCCCCGTTATTCCTCCCTCGGTCCAAATTAAGAAACAACAGCAAGAAAAACAGAGGAAAAGGAAACTTGAAAGGGAGATAGAATTAGAAGAAGGAGATGATTATGTGCTTGGTAAGTCATCAAAATTACATACATATTTGGTAGTAGATCCACGCTGGTTTTAGCATGAATGGGCCGGATCGTCCGGAGAAGTACTACCCTCTCATAGAAGATCGACTTAAGAGTAGTAGTATTCGTACTACTGCGTTTCGTTCGGTGAGTGAGAGCGCCGGAGGCCCGATTCCCCCCCTTTCCTCTTTCCTCACCTCCCTCATTCCCTTCCCCTAATCCCATTGCCAGCCGCCATAGTGGAGGCCACCATACCAGCAGTTTAAGCTTTTGGTATAGTGGCCGCCACTTCTGGATTCCACTGACTGCTTACCATTAGGCGGGTTGGAGTCACTTTGGTAGGTTAATATAAAAAAATCATACATAACTTTACGCCTGTCTCACATTAATGAGCTAAGCAGAGACTATAGAACGCCATTTGCTACGATACTAAGATACCTCCTTTGCCTCTTCCAACATTCATTAATCTTTTCATACACACGTTGGTTACTGGTGCTTGTAATTGTATGCTTTGTCAACACATCACCTATTTGGTCCGCGTATGTTCGTCTAGGACGACCCCTACCAACTTTCCCAGACATTTCGCTTCGTTTTCTTTTAAATTTCACCCGCTTTTTTGCTTACTGCTCTGCTCCCGTCGCCATTAGCGTGATGTTACATAGCCTTTCGCAATAACTGGGCTCATACGCAAAAAGAATGATTAAAATCTGATAGTTCTAGAGATTAGCGCATTCAAACATACAAACTCTTTATATAATAGTATAGATGGCGTAATTAATGTTTATATTGTGAAGGTAAGCACAACATATACCTACAACAATAAGGGAAGATCCTCCTCGCAGGCTATGTGATCTTGGCTGGCGGGCTACTGCCCAACAGTTGGTAGTCGGGACTTGTTTATATAGTTAGTTGGTGTGAGAAGTTGATATCGCGATTCAGGCCCCCATACATCTTGTATGGGAGTGGTCTAAATTTGTTGACAGCGCCATCTTTGTTTTCTATGCTGTAAACTCGTAGTAATCGTCTTCACTTAGATTTTTTGTGTGTCACCATTTGCCAGATAGATGACGCCACAATATTAATATTACAGACCTACAAAAGAACTATGCTGACATACCGGAGGAAGAGAGACATGATCCCATCCCTGAGTTCTGGGAGGGACACAACATCGCTGATTATATCGACCCTGAGATATTTGATGTAAGTACTGATTTTGTTACGAAGCTGGTATAATAATAATATTCTATCACATTCACACAGCGCCATCTAGCCCCAAATTAAGCAATTATATTTGCTTCTGTTGTGGGTACTAAACAACTGATAAATTACTTATATATATATTTTTTTGTAAAAACATACATATAGATAAATAACACCCAGACACAGAACAAACAATCATGCTCATCACGCAAAGGTTTGTCCTGGGTGGGAATCGAACCCACGACCTCCGGCTTAGCAGTCAGGGTCACTAACCACTAGGCTAACAGGCCAGTCAAAATTGTTATAATTTTAGTCCAAACGTGACAACTGGTAGACATTGAACTGTTTACTGTACGATTTTAATAAAAATCTGCTATTTATGGTATACAATAAGTATAGCATAATTTTTATTTTATATATATTTTTCTTAATAATTATTATTGTGTAAATTTTTAGTTCACGCGACAGCTAGTTATAAATAAACAATAATAATATTTCAATAACTTCACACAACGCTATCTAGACCCAGTGAGCATATATTATAACTTGTGTTATGGGTACTAGAATGCGGATATACATACTTAAATACTTTTTTTTGTAAATACATACATAATATACATAGAAACACCTAGACCAATGCAAATAGACACGTTCATGCACACAAATATATGCACTAAATAAATAAAATATTTGACAACCTTGGTTGTGTAGAGATTGTAGGTTCGATTTCTACAAAGAACAAAATAATTACAATGATTCGTAGAGTCTAAATGAACTTTGTGTCGATAACGTGCTTGTACCAGATTTTTCGCGCTATTTATTATTTGTTTTTACTGTCCTAAGCAGAAAATATTATTTTACCACATCTGAAATCTCAGTTTCCTTTTACTAAAGATACTATTATCTTAAATTTTATATTTTTGTTAATCAGAAACTAGCGGAACTAGAGAAGGAAGAGGAACTGCGCTCCGAGGGCGGCATGTACGTGGTGCCTAAGATAGAGCTCGACGACACCATGAAGGAGATCAGGGAACTCGCCAGACAGATTCGGTAACTTATATTATATATCACTAAAGAACTGTCCGCACTTAGAGCAAACATAAATGCTATATTTTTAGGACATTATTACAAATATTGTACGTAGTAGATCCACGCTAGTTTCAGCATGAATGGGCCGGATCGTCCGGGGAAGTACTACCCTCTCATAGAAGATCGACGTAAGAGTAGTAGTATCCGTACTACTGCGTTTCGTTCGGTGAGTGAGAGCGCCGGAGGCCCTGGTTCCCCCCTTTCCTTTTGCCTCACCTCCCTCATTCCCTTTTCCTAACCCCTTTCCCAGCCGCCATAGTGGAGGCCACCATACCTTACCTACCTTAGCATCAGGCAGGGTGGAGTCACTTTGGTAGGCTAATATAAAAAAAAAAATATTTAAAGTTCTCTATTAATGTGTACGACGTAGACCGAGTGTCATCAGCTACGACGTAGACCGAGTGTCATCAGATACGACGTAGAACGAGTGTCTCATCAGCTATGACGTAGACTGAGTGTCATCAGCTACGACGTAGACTGAGTGTCATCAGCTACGACGTAGACCGAGTGTCTCATCGGCTACGACGTAGACCGAGTGTCTCATCAGCTACGACGTAGACCGAGTGTCTCATCAGCTACGACGTAGACCGAGTGTCATCAGCTACGACGTAGACCGAGTGTCATCAGCTACGACGTAGACCGAGTGTCTCATCGGCTACGACGTAGACCGAGTGTCTCATCAGCTACGACGTAGACCGAGTGTCTCATCAGCTACGACGTAGACCGAGTGTCATCAGCTACGACGTAGACCGAGTGTCATCAGCTACGACGTAGACCGAGTGTCATCAGCTACGACGTAGACCGAGTGTCTCATCGGCTACGACGTAGACCGAGTGTCTCATCAGCTACGACGTAGACCGAGTGTCATCAGCTACGACGTAGACCGAGTGTCATCAGATACGACGTAGACCGAGTGTCATCAGCTACGACGTAGACCGAGTGTCATCAGCTACGACGTAGACCGAGTGTCATCAGCTACGACGTAGACCGAGTGTCATCAGCTACGAAGTAGACAGAGTCAATATTATTTACTTCTTATTATTTTGTATAATTAATATTTTTGCCTTTTATTTTGTAGCAACAAGAAGGCCATACTTAAAGACGAGTCCCGCCTCGTGAAGCAGTCGACCAAGCCGGTGATGCCGCGCAACAGTCGCGCCAGAGCCAAGGACAGGACCGCGGGCAAGCTCAGGGACGAGATGGAGAAACTTGGTGAGTTTATAGTTTTTTTAACGATATATTATTAATTATCCTGGTCAAACGCGCACACTTATCCACTAACAGAATCTTAACAAGAATTAAAATAAAAACTAGCTGCGCTCTACGGCTTCGCCTGCGTCTAAAATGAGTTTTATCTCCCTCGGGAACTAGTCCGATTTTTGTTATAAAACGTCTATATCCGTCCCGAAACGAAATCGGTTCAGCCGTTAAGTCGCTGCGTGGAAACAAACATACACGTACACACAAATATTCACATTTATAATATTAATAGGATTATTTATGAATGGCCCGATCGAAGCTGGTCAGAGCTTCTATGCTCTGTGTCAGTCAACCCGCGGCCGACACTAACGTTTAACATAAGGTCGCGCGCTGTACACACATGTACAGACGCGCATCACCCATGTTAAATACATTTATTATTCAATACTCAATACTCAATCGTTTATTGCTTCCACAATGTATTAACAGATGGTAAATAAATCTAAATATGTAACAATCATGGACCCTGTCGGGCACAGCATAGTCGCTATAGTAGGAGAGAGGAAGATGGCTTGTTATACAGTAACGGACTTTACATGCAAAATATTATTGCTTATTGATTTAAAAGATTTTGTAGTCAATAATTTTTTTTTTAAATAATTAATTATAAAAATGATAAGATAAAGTTGTGCTATTTATTAGAATTTTTGTTATGTTAGATTAGAATGTAATTTAAAAAATGACAGGTTTTAGAGAAATGTTTGTCAAATTAGTGGGTACTTAATTAGAAATTTAGAATGTCAAGTTTTAGACAAATAATATTAAAGATAAAATGACCTTTTTATAAACTTACTCTACCAAACACACATACATCACACTAAGACAGATTGAACTTACCTTTATTGATGATCAGGATCTCTCGAGTGGTAACAGTATTCTAACTAGGTATACATATTTTAAATATTACACTTCTTATTAATAATGTACAACCAAACTCAAATCAAAATTGTTTTAGATTTTAATTGTTTTTCTCTACTTTCTTGATGTGCGAAACAATGCAATTTTTTGTAACAATCTTAGGGTGGAAGGCGCTGGCGACTGTAGCACAGTTTACACTAGTACAGTCGTCATCGATTTTTCTTATCATATAAAACGCTTCATGATATAATTTACAGTTATATTAAGTAGATTAAGAGAAAAATTGTTGAAACCAAATTATGATAAATAAAAAATTAATATTATTTAGAATTATTGTTTAAATATGTCAAATAATGTATTAAAAGAATAAAATATATATTATTATATTATATTATATATATAATAAAATAAAATAATGTGTTATATTTACTTTATGAATTTATTAACAAAAAATCTAAGTATGTTTACTATTAGTATGGACACTTAACTATTTATTTTGTATACTATAGTGTATACTTTAACAAATAAACTTACATACTAATAATACACACATAATAATAAAAATATGATATATAAAATTGGTAAACATACATTAATTATGACCGATAATAAATCTCTACTAATATCTAAAGTGGTACAGTTTGTTTGAATGTGCATCTCTGAAATAATTATTTGCGTATGATAGCCCAGTTCTCGAGAAAGGTTACAGGCTATGTAACATCACGCTACTAACGACGGGAGCAAAGCAGTAAGCAAAGACGCGGGTGAAACCGCGCCGCAGAAAGAGAAATGTTCTCTTGTTCAGCTGTCAGCAGTTGTCAGCGTACATGACAATTTTTGTCATCTGATCTTTAAGTATCTGCTTAGTAAGATAGAATTTATTTAGTGTATAAAATGTTGTTTTAGTGTGTTATAATATTGTCGTGATATACACACATAACCCGCACAATAATCTATTATTTATTTATATTTTTATGTTCTCTAGGCGTGGACATGTCAGAGACAAAAGAGGCTCACTTCACCCGCTCGCAGTCCCGCTCCCGCTCCCGCTCCGCGCCCGCCGCCAAGCGCGCGCGCGTGGACGAGCGCGGACGCTCCGTCAGCAAGCCTGCGCGGGACACTGAGGGTGTTGGGGACAAGATTGTAAGTATTGTATTGTACATTACTATTATTTGTATAGTATTGTAGTCCACAATATAACGAAAAGCTATGAAGGAAAGAACGTCTAAAATGACGCGTGATTGAATCAGTACTTCAACAAAAAAAATATTGATGAAATACTGACAGAACCGGACGGTGAAGAAAACATTGTGAGGAAACCTGGACTCAAAAGTCTAAAATTGCCATTGTTGGAGGTCGCATTTGAAGTTTCACTTCACTAATTACATAATTAGTAACTTATTAGATCAAATTAAATTAATTATTCATGGTTTCAACAACCCAATTGGTACTTGACATGAGTTTTAACAGGTGATTAGTTAATTTTTCGTTGATCAGCCTTTCAGAAACTGGGTGAGTTGGGGTATTTCTTGTCCTTATATTTTAATTTTAAACCCTTCATAATAAAATCAATATTAACATAACTTTTTACTTTCTAGATGCAAACTAAAGCCAAGAAATTGGCTCACGTGGCCATCGCTAAGAAGACAAAACGTATGGGCCTCAAGGGTGAGGCCGATAGGTTTATTGGCACTAAGAAGCCGCGGCATTTGTATTCAGGCAAACGAGGAGTGGGGAAAACAGACCGACGGTAATTGTATGGTTGTATTATATTGTATTGTTTTATTATATATATATATATTGATATTTTGATGAGTGCTTACCATCAGACAGATACATTTTCGAGACTGGCGACTAAAAAAAAAATTTTGTTGCAAGAGCTATCTTTTAAAACTATATCGGCATTTGGAATATTTCTATCTTATTTCGAAATATTACTGACTAAAATATGTTTATCCAGATCGATTTTCGTGATAAAATGTAGCCTATGTCCGTCTCCGGCACCGAATCTATCTACATACCAATTTTCATCAAAATCGGTTCAGCCGTTTAAGCGCAGAGTGGTAACAACACAGACACACAAACTTTAGCATCTGGACTTCAGTGTTTGACATTACTAATCGGTGTTGAGTGCACGTGGCGATCAATGCTCATACCTTCTCTGTATGAGAAGAGGCCTTTCCCTGCATTGGGAAAGGCATTAGATATATTAATTATTTTAAACTGTATTTCAAGTTTATTAGAATTCTTAATCACTTGTTTATAAAAGATAACAGCTCTGCAGGCAAATATACTTTCACCCTATAAACCATATTATAAACTTAGCAAAATATCAATGTATACAAACAATTAGTTGAACCCGTACAATGTTATTGATTAAGAATTATAAAATATTTTAATTAATATTTATTGTTTTACTAGCTGTTGCCCGCAGCTCCGTCCGCGTGTGAACGGTTACATCTGTTTATACATTACAGATTTTTCATACAAATTTTCATCCCCTATTTCAACCCAATTAAGCCATTTTTTATGTTGTTCTTCGAGGTCTAATTTATCAAATTTCATCAAAATAGGTTCAGTGGTTGAAGCGTGAAAGCGTAACAGACAAGAGTTACTGTCGCATTTATAATATTAGTATTGATTTATCTCTTAAGTACTTGTATTTAGTTATATCTAAATAAAAAACAGCTTTGTTTAGTCAAAAATAAAACAGCACTTCATTAGATATGTTTATTAAATACAAAATCTAACATATTATATGTTTGGTATATATGTAGTTATAAAAACTTATAAATAACTTACAAATAATTTTCAATTCGTTAATAACATTGCATATTGATTAATAGGCAGAAACGAAGCGGGTTCGATTCTGATTGAACACACATAGTTTATACTAATATAATAACCTATCTGAACGGTGTCTTAAACTTACAATTCACGACATATAAGCTTAGAACATTGGGCGTGTTGTGTAATTGTTGTGATATATTATTTTAGTACAATCGAACCAAATGAATCATGACCCATTTTGATAATAGTTCGCCAACTGTGAAACTTGTATGAACTATGTATAATGCACTTAAGACATTATTAATACTAACAACAACATTGTACTCAATAAAATGTCCGTGTCTAATAAAATGAAAAGCTCAAGCTCGTTGCCAAAAAAATCTGTTTTCACGCGAATTTTAAGCTACTTGCATTTAGATAGATTGACAAAATAAGCTTAGTGAGTCATGATATTCGTTCGATAGTACAGCAGTTATACTAATAGTGGAATTTCAATCTAAAATTGCTTAGATAGATTATTAATATCAGCGGTATATTATCCACAAGAAACAGATATATCGTCCATATAAAAATTTGTCGTATGAAACATTCGAAAACTAAGTAAAATGGCTTTTATCTATTAAAACATACCAAAGTCAGGACAAATCAGTTTCTTGTAGTATTATAAAAAAGCTTATTTACACATTTGGAGGGTAATTAAATGTTTAATTTATATAATCTGTTCCAAATCAGACCAGCAGTTTCTTATATACGTGCACACAAACAATTTTATAAATTAAACATCGTAGTAGTGTTCTAGAATATTGCAGCCTAAATATATAACCAGTCTAAAATAAACTAACGAGCAAAAACACCGCACTCTAAAGGAATGTTAAAGTTCGTTATGTGATTAATTTTAAATTAAAATAAAGCGCGTGTCGATTTTTTTTACTAGTAAGTATATTTGAAATTTATTTTTTTTATTTTAAGATATTAATGTCATTTTAGTTGTTTTTTAAATGTTATCTTCGTAATCAATCTGTTAATTCTATTGTTTAAAGGCTATATTTATTACATGACATGCCTCAACCATTTCTGTTCGTAGCATGGGTGATGCACAAAATAAAAAAACATATAAGCAAAATGGATACTTCTAAAATCTCAAATAGTTTTTTTTGGTAAGAAAGATTTATTTTTAGTATTTTTAAAAAAACCCTAGGGTACAGTGTGTTGTCTCTTTACAAACAAACAATTAACAGATGAAGTACACACAGATTAAAAATGTATAAGATTATAAAACGCTTTGTCTCATGTAAAAATCGAATGGAATTCAACCTCTATTTTTCATTATTTTGTAATCAATTACTCCAGCAACTAACACGACATAAATCTTATTTTACAATAAACAAGTAAAACCACAGGATAAATTATATTAAAATAAAATGTCTTCTAAACATTGTGATAATGGTTAACTATGAAGTTATATTTGTACACTTTAGTGGAAAAACATCAAAAGATTGTTTACGGGCAGTAGCTTCATCTGCGTACACAATTACACATATCACCAATACGTATGCTAAATGTGGTGATTATGTAAAATATTACCTTGGAAAGTATTTACTATTTACCTAAGGGCGTTAGGTTATCTTACACTTCGTTTATAAGGTAAATAACGCGTTTTAGCTAGACGAAATCAGAAGCTAAAATAATCATAGTCTAATGAAAAATAATAATTTTAAAAGCCAGTTTGAAAACGACTACCTAATAAAAATTATTTATTAATTTAAAATACCAATTTTCTACTACAGCGTACAATATAAAAAGCCAAAAATATCAATATTGAAAAAAAACATACTACCTCCATAAATGCCAGCTGCCACATTAATCACCAGACTTTACATGACATTTTCTATCTATGGTGATTACTACAGTCGGTATTTTTTAACATTATGTATTAATTGGGCTAACGATTAATGTATGTATTATAAGTACAAAAGTCTCTCTGGCACTCCATTTAAACACTCACATCACCATAGCTTTACTTAATTTTAATGTCGAATTTTGCAAACAACTGACGCATTTTTTTTTCATTGATATTTCAATAATTTTCATATTAGCCTACCCAAGTGACTCCACTCTGCCTGATGGTATGCAGTCAGTGGCATCACGGTGATTACCGTCACAAAAGCTATATTTTCAAACTGATGACACGGTTTTTTTACCGTTTTAAAAAGTCAGGATCAAAATTGGAAGTAGATAAAAAGTTCCAATTATTTTATGTAAATTTAAAATACTTCTTTATATATCAATTTAAAATAATTTTGGAAAGGACATATGAATTGATACTTAGTATTTTCCTGTCTTTGTAATTCGACATTAAAATTGTTCCAACGAGCTTAAACCCAGCAGAACAATCCCCATATTGAACCTACCGCTCGATGCGAGCGGAAGCGATATCACTGTGCCTCTTCGACCTCAAGGTCAGGGTTGACCTCTGCGACCTCATCATCCCTGACCCTATTCGCGTCTAACTCAATAACAGGGTCAGCGGTAGCCTCAGCTAAATTTGTCACCGACTTTGATTTAAAACATTGAAAATCAACATGGCGGCTTTTGGCTTCTTCTTTCTCCCAAGACATATGGATGAACGGTCTTTGCACATAATTATATATGACCTCTGCACGACCTCCGGGACGTTTGCGAACTTTTTCTTTGTATGTGGGGTAGCCTTCGACCCCTAAACGGATTTTTTTCAGACCTCGTTCTTTCATCACCTGTTTTGCTACGTCCCTGGAAATAAAGTTTAGTAAATTATATAAGTTGTGTATTTATTATCAATAGTATGTTATTAATTTTAAAGTCCGGGATTGTAGAAACATCCATATTATTCTTTCACTATATAATGTTATTGTAAGTACATAAATTGGATTAGCGAATGTATAAAATACTTGTAGTACAGCTTTAATCTTTTTTAACATAAAGTAGATTTTAGAACAACTTTAAGTTTACTTATGGTAAAAAAAAAACTTGGTAAGAAAAACTGGACTAAAAACAATCTAGTAATATTTATTAAATATCACTTACCTATTCTCAATATACTTGAAGAACCTATACAGCGGGGTAGACAGCACTGTCTGGCTATACTCATCCCCCATTTGCGGGGGGTACTGCTCATCCCAGTCTACCGAGTCGTCGTCTAACAACACGACTACGTGACATTCACGGTCACCTCTCTCTGCTGACTCCACCATTAGAGGCAGGATGAGGCGTTCGAGAAATGATTCAAATTGACGACGCGCGCCCTCGTTTGATAGCTCGTGAAGAAGGCCTCGTAGGTTCTGAAAAATAATATAAGCACGTATATAATAAGTATCAAAATATGGTAAGAAAAAAAAGGAAAAATTTGCCTAAAAACCCTTTCGGTTCTCAGCTTTTCCCCTTTTCCTTCCTCATTCCCTTCTTTTTACATAGTAGGCAATTAAGCATAATTTCGGTAATTATTAGAAAACAAAGTCATTATCTATAGACTACCTCTCAGTATTAGACCGGAGTCTGGAATATGCCCGATATATGGCAACAGGCTCGCCTCGTTACATGGGACCCAAAATAAAAAATGGCGAAACGTGGGTGGTTAAACACATCTGCCTACCCCTTCGGAGATAAAAGGCGTGAAGCTATGTATTTATGTATCTTTAGGTTACGGTTACCACTTACCACCAGGAGGGCTCGACTGCCACTGTCGGCAATAAAATAATAAAGCCTAAATATTGTATAAAAATAATAAACTGTTTTCTAACCTGACACCGAACAGTGTTCGCATCGAAAGGCACCAGTAGATAGTCGCAGGCCTCTCTCAGCTCCTGAACAGAGACGGTGGGCGGGCAGCGGATGGTGCCAAACCTATAATACTCCAGGATAGCTCTGAACACCGTCGCAGATATACCCTCGGCGACTTCGTATTCACCGCGCTCGTTTGGATGGGTGAACTCTAAACCTGGGTGACGTCAAAAAAACCTAGATTTAGTATAGTTTAAATTGGGGCCAATCTGCCTAGATGGCACGTGCACCGTATACCGTATCGTACCAGATCGACCGGAGCTGTGCCTTTCTTTTTCATATAATATCGACAAAGTAGTAGTGTAATTACAATCGCATAGCAAATATTTAGTAGATTTCCAATAAGACCACACATACCTTTCACTTGTCTTATTTTTATAAATACAGGCGTACTTACGAGTCAAAAACATCAAATTAAAATTTTAAGAATTATGTTTTGTTCATATTGGGAAGGCTATCTCCAACAGTGAAAGCTTGCCATATGCTGATACATCCTGTCCACGTCCACTGTTGGACATGAGCCTATCTCAAATCAACATAGGTAACACTGCAGCTTATTCCCGGATTTTAGTCGATTCTTACAACACGCACGGGTAGGGGTGACTTTTTATATTCAAGATCGAATACCAAACAGTCAAATTGAAATATTTTTATAATAAACTGAACATTTATAATTCCTACGACATCAAATAGCGCAAGCAAACACCAAGTAAACTAACAATTAGGTAATAGTTACTATTATATTTTTTTAAAATACACAATATTTATGTTCAGAATATTACTTCAAATTTCTATTCAAACTATGATATTCTTCAGTCATAATATTTTTATCACATAAATATAAACTCATTGTGTTTAACACTATTTATTTTTATAAGCTATCTCTGAGAAAAGCTGGGAAGATAACCTTGTGCCAGTTTTCTTGAAACACAAAGAAAGAATAGAAAGAAAACATTTATTCAGAACATGCAGTAAACAATATTACATTATACCTTAAAATTAAACTTAAAAAAAAAACAAATGAAATCTAGGAATACTCTTTATTTAACAAATATGGCAATGCAACTTTGTACCATAAAAGTATCCACCCCCTTATAACGATAAGTGGACAGTAACGTATGGACATGAATGTGTGTTTAATGCAGACACATAGAAAACGAATAGAAAGTAGAATAGAATGAGTGATAAAAAGGAAAAGGAAAAGAACCGACGGGGTATTGCAACAACGGTGTTTGCTATTTTGTGATTAAAACAACTCTGTAATTACTGACGACACAAATTTCACCATACGAAATTTACTACTAAAGCACTTATAGGAGAAAATAAAAAATAAATACCAGGTTTTACAATTTACTTTTGTAAATCAATAAAATAACAAAGGGTTTATTACACAGGGGTATACTAAATACACACAAATACATATACACATAAACTATGAGACAAACAAAGTCTACACAGCCATAGCATAACACCAAATTTGTAAGTCTTCTTTCCCCTTGAGTTTTCTGTTCTGAAGAACTACTTGAATTGATCCCACCCTCTCCACGTTCAGAACAACGGATGCGAGATTGAAGTACCACCATTTTACGTGGAATCTGAAGGGTCTCAAATAAAACAGTTCAGTACACAGTACATGTGGAATTCCTAATTTCTTACCAGCACATATTTTTGTTGTCCCAAGTATACACCACTATCAATAACAGTTAGAGTGATGACCACTACTGCTAAATTTTATGTACATTCTCCCATGACTTCTAAAGATAAAAGAATGATCTAGAAATCCTTCCTCCTTAGAAAGGTGTTCAAAACTTTGTTTTACTTAAATGTGTGTCATAACCGAGCTCTAAATTAGGTAGTGTAGCTAGATATAAATGTCAATATTAACATGGACATGGCCGGGGTTGCCGGGATAATCGATTTCGTGAACTACAATTTTGTCTTCTTATTTCTAACATACTAGAAAGTAGAAATATACTATTTAGTTTCGATTACTGGCAATTAGTGATTTTGTCTACATGTTATTTGAATTACATGTTCACACTAAAGTTTGTGGAAGAAATAGTTTAAGAAAAGTTCTTGACTGAATGCATTGAAGTGGTAACTTTATTGCATTCATTCATTCAGTATCTCTTTGACATGGAAGCAACTATGCCTTAAGCATACAGCTGTTGCCACCATGTGAAGAAACCTTGCAGTGTTCGAAGTCAAAAATCGTGGTTGGTGATTTCTGTATGTCAGCATCTAAAGCTGGAATAATCAACCAGTTCACCAGGTTCTGGGATAACCTGTAAATCTTCGATAACCTGATGAATTTAACTACTACTCAGTATGAAAATTTTCATTATATAATCTATTTCACGTACCCATATGCTCAGGCCGATAAGGTTCTTTAAATATTTGCTCATATAAAGCCCTGAATTCTGGTGTATCTCCGTCGTCAGATAATGGCGAATAATCTGAAAACAAAACGGTCTTTGTAAACACACAAATACATACATAGGTACAAGCGTTAATCGACATACAGGTAGACACAGATAGTCCGTCTACCTGAAAACCTATAGAAACTAAGATAGCTAGTGAAATAACACCCGTATTACCATCTTCTTAGGTCGACAAGTTATAAACGACGAGTTCATAGTCATAAAATCGGACACATTTTTTAAGCTTATACTGAGAATTTATAATTAGAAAAGCCAATATAATTTTGCAAATATTATTCATTATACACAATTAATTGGTAATAAACCAAAATACTACAAAAACTTTAGAATGTATCAAAATATAAAATAATAAATTTATTAAATATACATCGATGTAACACAATTTTATAGTAAAAATTATAATATAATAAATTTGCATAATAATAGCTTAATAAGACAAAAGCCTCTTTCACAAAAGCATAGGAATTTAGTCACCAATTGCACTCAAGGTGGCCTAGCAATTTCAGATACATATATTAGTTATAATCTAATCGTCACGGTGTTTATTTTTACCGTAGTAATCTTCAAGGCAAAAGAAAGCACAATATGACTTTGAAAAAGTCACATTGGTAGTGCCAGGTTTTGAAAACACAACCTTACTCTCATTGGATCAGTTATCAATAAATACAGAATTATATAAATTTTGTTAAATTAGCGACCGATATGGCTATTGAACCAATACCTACTCGAATTCGCGTAATAATTTAGTTTTAAATGCCAATTCATTAAAAAAAACAAAATCATAAAAAAAACACTTACTTTTATCCAGATTCCAATCTGCTATCGCACTCATTTCTTCATTATTCACGAAATTAAAATCTGTACAAATATTTCTCCAGCGAGACGTCAAAGTTCTTTTAATAAATAAATGATGTGATTATTATTTACTAGTATACTGGATAATGAATGCAAACGAATAAAAATGAATGATATTTAACAATTTTGAAAAATGCATGCGTTCTGTTGATCAATTTTTTTTTTTTTTTTTATATATCAATGATATCGTAACGTTGAAAAGTCGCCAGCTCGTCATGCAATATTCTAATATATCGCGCGATGATTAAAAGAATATTTATTTAGTTTAAAGTAAAAACCATTAGTTTGTGTAATCAAATTCTGTTTCAGTTTTTTTAGGTAAATATAAAATCTAAAATCTTGTGATTGTGATATTTCTCCAAGTGCTATACTATTTAACATACTTCTTCAAGCAATTTTGAAAGTGAGCGAAAAGAAATATATATTCTTTGAAATATGGTTAAATTTAGTCAAAAATTTAACCAAAAGGACCAGGACACCAAGGGTGGCGGGCAACCAATGAAAGAGGGCGGCTGTTGAAATGTTGGTATCAAAGTAGCAGTAGGTTGAGTAGACTCGCCCCATATTATATTAAACATTATATAATAACTGGAATACCGTAACCTGCGCTGCAGCCTTGAATGTATCTTCAGCAAAAGGTATGTGCTATGTAGTAATTTATATTAATAAGGCAGGCTGTGATTTATATACTAGCTACAAAATATTGTTCCCACGAAAAATTCCGGAAAATTTTGCAGGAGCCTTAATTAATTGC
The DNA here is from genome assembly GCA_963082885.1 of Parascotia fuliginaria. Taxonomy (NCBI): domain Eukaryota; kingdom Metazoa; phylum Arthropoda; class Insecta; order Lepidoptera; family Erebidae; genus Parascotia; species Parascotia fuliginaria. The sequence goes on along the minus strand of OY720198.1, from coordinate 8,555,001 downwards.
TAATTGTATTTATTTGCTAAAGTGGCGTCGTTTTAGGGCAGATCGGTTGCGGAAGTAAGTGACGTATCGTATTCCTTGGGTCATCTTACTCACTTTAGAGCCGCATCGAAAAGAAAATAAAGCAAATTTTACAGCAGTAACTTTTCCAAAATCGCATAGTTATGTACGAAATGATATAATGCACAACGAATCAATCCATTTTACATTTTAAATTATAAGTTTATTATTAAAACTATAAACGAATATTTACAATATTAGAGCTTTAGAATTATAACAAAATATCCCGGTATTTCAGGCATACCCATATAATTCTTTTGTTCTTTATTATAATAATAATAGTATCATTGACATAAAAAAAATTACAATATGTTATAGTGTAAGCCTGTCTCTTGCGCTAGTTCAAACTGTATTACAAGAGACAAAGCCTTCTCCATAAGCTTAATGCACAAGTTCATTTCACCAATTAATTTCTCAAATATCGACTAATAATCAAAACACCACAGTATTTTATAAAATTCCGTCTCAACTCCGGTCAACAAACTCCAGAACAAAATAGTTTTATCCTTAGCATAATACCGGGTATACCCGGGACCTGTCTGGCCTGTGAACTTGCCGAGTCAATGACCGAAACGCCGACGCCAGAGCATTGTGCGATCAGCTTGTGTTGCACCTTCTTTATTAAGTGGCGTTGTATTTTATTGTAGTCATTGAGAGTATTAATAAAAATTTATAGTACCAAGTGCGTGTTAAAAATATTGGAAAATAGCGAAATAAGGAGATGGTATAAAATAAATGTTTTGAAAAGTTCTAAATCATTTTGGGTTTTCCAAAATGAACTAATACATCAGATCCCCATAGCCAAATAATTTTAAAAAGCCCATCTCTAGATTTTTTTATTGATAGGTACTAAAAGAACAACAACATACTTCCTGCAAAAATATTAGTTATTCGTATAACTACTTAGTAAACGTATTACGACTGTAATACAGTATTTAGAAAGTTTAAAAAAATAACTTGTATTCAATATAAATAGGGGTCGATTTTATCACCTCGTCGACCCCAAAATCAGTTTTCGTTCACTGCATTAGCTCATCTAATACGAACTAGTACATTGAACTAGAACACAACTAAGTTCAATCTTCATTCTTAAGTGATATCGTAGGTCCTTGTAACCCAGACGACCTAAAACACCTAGGTCAAGGACACGTCGAAGGACTAGACGAAGGCTACGAACTTCATAAGTACTATTGCAATCCTGTCTAGACTATAACAGATCATTTAGCTTTGCAACATGTGTTATTATTATTCATATTTAAAAAAAAATAAAGAATATTCGATACGATTTTCCTGTTTTCTTACAAACATACAATTAAGAAACACAAATAAAATAACACCCAGATTCGGAACAAATATTTATAGATCAAACAATGTTTTGTCCTGTGTGAAGATCGAAGCCACAACCTCGTGCACAGCAGTCGCTTGCGCTCCTACTGAGCCACAGAGACAGCCTTCAGTCAGTTATGAAGACACTCTTAAATCACAGTAAACAGACTTTCGCAAGCCTTCTACTGTTTAGTCACTAGGTAGGTACTGTCGAACCAAGTGAATCTGATGAAGCTGATTTTCACAATCCATCTAAATGCAAATATGTCGAAATTCATCTGAAGACCTTAGCAACGTGTTATCATTTCACAAGACACTGACATTTTAATAATAATAATCGTTTATTTAATTTTTTTTTTCGTTTATATTTATTTTGTTTATTTAATGAGTACACTGTTGTAATGTTAGTATTTAAAACGTCCTAAGTACATTAAACACGGTAGATCTTACAACTTTAACAGTTTTAAGCGAAATACTAGCAAAACGGGTCATGATTTAGCTCGTTCAATAATACTTACTAAAGTAGATATTATTAGCCTCTATGTCAATATGAAGACGACATACACTGCTTAATGTAAGCCTCTTTTTAACAGGTAGTCATACTTAAGCTTGGGACTCTTTTGACAGCCTAATAAGGGTGAAGAACCTTGGATGAGGGCAGATCATGATTGGCCAAAGTGGCGTTTGGGAGAGGCCTATGTCCAACAGTGAACGTTTTGATGTGATCATATCGCTAAGCACCACAGTAGTGATATTCATTACTAATCGCGAAAACCACGAGATAAGTTCAAAGTCTACATCATAGACTACACGTAGTACTTAGAGATTATGATGCTACAGTATACGTAGTGATCACGCTATCACAATCACAACATGCAAGCTTTACGTAGGTATGAGGTCAGGGGTCTTAATATATAGGATAAATAATACGTTATGAAACTAAACAAATTGTGAAACGCTTACGTCCATATTTCTGTTTTTTTAACGGATGGGATCACAATGGAATTTTTCTCTAATAATTACAGCTTTTAATCAATTTATTTTAAATGTAGCATATAAAAGCGTCTCACAATGCCGCCATAGTGGCATGGCATGTCAGCTGTTTGCATAAAACAATTGGGATAGTATAGAATCAATCAGTCCATAGACCTCCTTGTCGTCCAGGGATAGGTGGAGGATATTACACCGCGCGGGAGGTCACCTACACGATGAAAAGCTGCAGTGGGTAGTTCGGTGAACGAGTGCAGCAAGATGACTTCCAACAGAGAGTTGCGAAATATCGTGAAGTACACCTTCTCATCAAACACCACATAACGACCACGACTGATCTAGGAAACGACTGAGAAAGATGATTGCATCACTCTTAGACCTCGCTGACTACTTACCATCAGGCAAAGAAGTCATTTTGGTACGTTAATATTTAAAATGCCTCACATTAACATTCGAAAATAAGATCAGCCTGAAAACTGCTGGACATGTCTTCCAAAAACATTAGGTTCAGTAAAGTTCAATGTTCGCGCTGGATGTTTATTTGATTCATCAGCCTTATTCACGATGAAACCAGTAAGAATCTACTACCGTATAAATCTGCTATGTCCAGCAGTGAATGAGTGAACGTCATAAGGCTATCATGATTGCAAACGAAGTTTTCGTATAATTGCAATCATTTTTTAAAGGTTATGAGTTCGTTAAACCTAGTTAAATTTATAACCAACAAATATTTTTTACGCTGTATAATCGTATATATTATCTTGAACACAAACAAAATACTGTTACAATTAGTCATGGGTCAAATAACAAGTTCATCTGTAGTCTTTGATGAGACCGCTCATAGCTCGTTGCGGTCACTGATTGGTAAACGATCAGCGGGTTAAGCAACAAAATGTGCAGCTGGCCCATGGATGGGTTACCGCAGTGGTATTTGATCTCAGTGTCTCCGTGTTTCGGAAACGTTAAAAGGTTTCGGTCCCGGCTGATACCATATTGATCACAGCCATGTATTAACTATAGTAACCATTTTTTGTCAGATGAACCCCATCTTTACCATAGTCAACAAGAAAATGTAAACAATATAGTACCTTATTCCATTGCCATAACATAAATTTTTAAACAAACCAATCAATCAAATAAAAAGTAGGTTACAAAAGTCAACAAGTCTGTTTCGTCAGCCATTAGTCTTATGTTAGTAAACATTTATGAAAATATAATAAAGATGATTCATTTATGAGTCAGTCAGTGATGTGATGAAAGGTGGTTGAAATATACTATCTTATTATGAGACCTCACTTTATTGTTTCATGTTTATTGTTTAAAATTACCTTGTGTCTAATCAAATGAAAATCAAAGATGTTTATTTCATGTAGGTTAATTAAATTAACACTTATGAACGTTATAAATTACAAAATGTCAGCTAATTAACCTACAGCCAGTTTGCTGACGTGAGGTGCCATAAGAAATGGCAAGAAACTCAAAAGAAACTGTGATTGAGTCCATTGACAATGTATGCACCAATATTATTTATCACTCCTGATGAAGCGCAGCCGGGTCATGTACCGGGCACGGCCCTGATGTGTGTAGATAGACCTTAAAAGTATGCTCCTTATTTTCAGTCTTATAGAATATATGTATTCAGTCCTACTGTTGACTTGGCTTTGAAGTCTCACCACGACCACAATCCTATTTTTATAGCATTTAGGTGAAAAACAAACTAACAGAACATCTGATATTAAGTAATTTGTAAATTTATCTAGGTAGGTACTGCAGAAAAACAAGAGAATATATAACTAAGCATTGCCAACCCTCAAGAAGATTAAATCTCAGAAATTCGTTGATATTAAATTAGAGATATTATAGATAAAATTTTACCTTATGTGCTATAGAGGAAAGAGGATTGGCCACATTATACAACATGACAGCTTTATAAGAAACATCATAGAAGAGAAAATAGAAGGAAGGCGAGGTAGGGGAAGACCACAGATAAACTATATGAGGCAAATAAATAAAAGTACTGATGCCAAGTTGTATAAGGAGTTAACCTCCTTATACGACATGGCATCAGCATTTTTCTGAGATGGCTCTAGACAGGGAGAACTGGCGGGAATACCATCAGTTCCACCAACAAGAGTCTAACTCTTAAATTTATGGATGGAAGATATAAAGATTGACTTTCCAGTTCCTTCATAATAGGTGAACTTAAAGATTGACTTTTCAGTTCCTTCATAATAGGTGAACTATTAACCTAGCCTGACTCGGGAGTGGAAGGAGGGGGTCTCACCCAACCAGCCATTCTCGGGTAGCCGGTCCCAAGCCCGGATAAATAGGGAGGGTCTATCTATATAATAGAATGTAAGTCTATTCAAACATATTGTAATATTACCACTACCTTCTGTACTATCATATATATTCCCACCCAGCCATAACCAGTAGGTGGGCTATGGCATCATACATATATATCATATCTATATATATATACCACTATTGCTATCCCCTCTGTGCTTGGGCATGCACCAACTATAGTATAGCCCACATACTTAATTACGTATATATAATTATATTTATGTCTCCAAGCACCTACCTGCGCTAGGACCTGCGCAGTCGAACGCCGTACGCGGGGATGATGGGATCCTGGAGGGTTGAGCCAAACGACGCTGGCGGTAATGTGTTCGGGCGGCAACACGCCCTCTTTGGCCCGGATTTCAAGTCAAACGGTAGCTCCGGCCTCTAGCCAAGGTTGGGGAAACGGTCATAGTGTCCCGTCAGAGGGCCACTGGCGAGGTGTGGGGAGTCCGAAAGGTAGGTGAAGGTCATGCTGACGGTGCAAGTGACGGTTGATCAGTCGTCTGAAGAGGCCTGCTACTTCAGATGCCAACCCGATCGAGTGCCCGATGTCGCACTGTAAGCCAGCTCCACACACCTATATCCCTCTGGTAATCCTAACGTTGTACTCTTTTTGTAGTACACGTTCCCAGGTGCGGGCTCCGAGGAGGGTGGGAAGCCAGAGGGATGAAACAAAACTCTTAAAACAAATGGATCACGAAAGGCCAAATATTACCCCGAAAGGGACGGAGTCGGGTAAAACCGACGAAGTCTCACACACGGCCCGAACCGGTAGCTCAGCCACCTCGGCTGCGGGCACCGGCAAGGCCAACACAAAACAGCGCCCCCTAGGCGCTAACACTACCCGACCTGGTAGCTCAGACATCTCGTCTGCGGGCACCAGCAAGGGACACAAACAACACCATAACACACACGCACGCGACACCTCCCACTCCCACCACACCCAAGCGGCATGCTCAGCGACCTCGGTTGCTGCGGGCGCCAGCAAGGGTAAAAACTACCCCAAAACCCAGTCCTCTCGAACTGGTAGCTCAGCCACCTCGGCTGCGGGCACTAGAGCGGGACCCCACCCCTCCCAAACTGGTAGCTCAGCCACCTCGGCTGCGGGCACCAGAGAAGACTCCCATCCCACCCGCACTGGTAGCTCAGTCACTCTGGCTGCGGGCACCAGGACGGGTTCCTACCACACCCAAACCGGTAGCTCAGCCACCTCGGCTGCGGGCACTGGCTCCCACCACACCAACAACCCACGCGCTCCTAAGCCCAAACCCATCCTACCACAGGAGGCTGTCATGGATACTGACATGACAGAGACGGCCTGCGTCGTGGACGACGTGTTTTCGGACGCGTGGACCATACACCACAGAAAGAAGAAGGCTCCGCGGGTAACCAGCGAGCCCGACTCTTCCTGCCCCAAACCATCTAGGGCCCCTGAACCCACACGTAGACGTGTAAGCTTCAGGAGAACTAAACGAGAGAGAAGACTGGCGCGTAGGCAGGCGATACAGTCGCAACCCGAAGCCGCATCCTCTCGTCCAAACCAGCCAAACTTTAGCGCCGCCCGGCGGCAGCAGGCACAGGCCGGCGACAGCCGCCCTGTGGAAGATGCACCGCCACCAGGGAGTAGTGGACAAACATCCAGGCGCCCACACCATCACCCGCAACACCAGCCCACACAGCGACCCACTGAGGATGGCTCGAGCTCGGCTAAACGTGCCCTCAACGAGACGATCTCGCCTCGGGGAGAGCACAAAAAGCCACGGCTGGAGAATCCCAGAAGGGCCACGCGAACATACGCCCAAGCGGCTACCTCACCCCTGTGCGTCGCAATAACTTGCGAGCGCACGGGACACCTGGGGAAAAACGTAGCCGAGCAAGTGATGGCGGCTATCCAGAAGAGGATAGTTCTTGATGCCCGCAAACAAACCACCGACACCAAAGCACCCGCCTTCCACGCGAAGCCACACTATGCGGAAGGAGCACTAAAGCTGTGGTGTGCAGACAACCACACACGGGAGTGGCTAAACAAGCTGATACCCGAGCTGGCCATGCCCTCCAGTATCTCACTGGTGGTCAAGAACCAGTCGGACATCCCTCAGCGTGCAAGATGCGGCATCATCATTCCAGACCCGCAAGACGTCCTGGAGAACCCGCAGGATGTCGGCCGCACGCTTGCATACCAGAACGGCTGGGTGAACATCAAGAAATGGGCACTCCTCAAAGCCGTAAAACAACGCTCGACTTGGTATGTAGTGGTAGCAATCCCTGAGGACCAAATCCCCACAATAATGGGAGCGGAACGCCGCCTGTCCATAGGCATAGGGGCGGTGTACGTAAGGTTCCAGGATGGGCTTGGCAACTACGTCAACGTTCCTCAGGGTTGGGACCCTACAACCAACACCATACGCGATGAGCTAAAGACCCGGCCATCGCCAACACCACAAATAACAGGCGCGACAAACCAAGGCACACCAGACCCGGCAAACAGCGAGGGCACGACGACTGCAATAGCAGTCGACGAAGCCCCCATCGCCGCCGACTCGATAAGCCTCGCCTCGGACGACGAAGGGCCAGAAGAAACTCTGACCCTGGTGTCGGACCCCGACGGCGAGGACTTCGGGACAGGCGATCTTTTCGCCGGGCTACAGCTGGGAGCTGACGAGGAGGGATCGACCGACTATGGCGTCCCCTTCGCAGACTCTTAGCCTTATACAGGCAAACCTCCACCACAGCCAAACTGCGACGGTTCAACTACGCAAGTGGTTGGAGGTTCAACACACAGCCGTTGCCCTGATCCAAGAGCCGTGGATAAGGGCGGGCCATATACAAGGATTGAACAATTTAGACGGTAAGATTTCAGTAAATAACAATAACGACAACCCAAGATCGTGTATTTATACTACAAAAAACATTAGTGCACACCTACTAACAGATTTCTGTTGTAGAGACGTCTCTGCTATTAAAGTAGATCTGCATGGCAGAGACGCCAACATGGCGTTGGTCCTTGCTTCGGTCTACATGCCGGAGGGCGAGGACCCACCACCGCACAACCTGACCAAACTCACACAACACTGCGAGAGAACCGGGATGGAAATCATCATCGGGGCAGACTCGAACGCACACCACCCCCTATGGGGCATGAACACACACAACAATCGAGGTAAGGTCCTAGTTGACTTTCTTTTCACTACAAACCTATCCATACTAAACACAGGTTCGGAACCTACTTTTGTCACACGACGAAGTCGCACAATTATCGATCTGACAATAGCCTCGGAGGGTGCAGCGAAAATCACAACCGGATGGCACGTATCAAACGAAGCCTCCTGTTCTGATCACAGATGGCTTCGCTGCGACCTCCTAGCCACTATACCACCTGTCCCACCAAGGCGCAACCCGCGCAACACAGACAGGACAAAGTATAGACAAACAATCGAAGCGAAACTTAAACAAACAGGGGCACCACATACACCATCGGACCCCGCAGATATAGACAAACAAGTCAATGGATTCACCAAATCCGTAATTGACAGTTACCACACAGCCTGTAAAGAGACTACACCACTCCGCACACCTGGCAAACAACCATGGTGGGGGGCGGAACTGGAGCGTAAGCGCAAACAGGTAAGGAAATGTCTCAACAGAGCCATGAACACAAGCAAAGACGAAGACTGGGATGAATACTACTCAGCCAAATCAAAATACAAGAAATGTATTAGATTCAGACGAACCATGGGATGGAGAAACTTCTGTGGAAACGTCGAATCTTGTCAACAAGCAAACAGGGTACGTAAAATCTTGTGCCACCAAAACTCATCAAATGATACAAGCATTCGTCGGCCCGATGGCAGCCTAACGACCTCCCCCGAAGAGGCCAAACGCATCCTAACAGAAACTCACTTCCCGGATTGCGTCTTTACTAGGTCCCCAAGCTGGGCGGACGATACCATCATACCATCCGAGGACGATTGGAATTACGCAAACAAGGTAGTAACCATGGAGAAACTACGATGGGCCATACAATGTTTCCACCCATTCAAAGCGGCTGGCCCGGACGGGATTTTCCCCGCACTACTTCAGTGGGGTGAGAGATCCGTCATTCCCAGACTGACTCCGCTAATGAGAGCGTGCCTCGCCTTCAGATACATACCGAAAGGATGGAGGGAAGTGAAAGTAATATACATACCAAAACCAGGTAAGGGAGACTACACAAACCCTAAATCACATCGACCAATCAGCCTAACCTCCTTCCTGCTAAAGTCATTGGAAAGGCTATGCGAGAGGGAGCTGAGAGATGGAGCACTAAAAAGCATACCACTACATACGAATCAACATGCCTACAGTTCAGGTAAGTCAACAGACTCGGCTCTTCATCTGGTAGTCAGCAGAATCGAGGAGGCACTAGAACAAAAAGGCAGTTGTCTCGGCACCTTCATAGACATTGAAGGAGCTTTCGACAAAACACACTTTGCAAGTATACAAGCTGCGCTCCACCGACACGGAGTAAAGGCGGTACTTGTGGAGTGGATCACAAACTCACTGAGCAAACGGATAGTACGACTTGGAGATGATGAGAACTCAGCAATGCTAGCTAGAGGCTGCCCTCAGGGAGGTGTCCTGTCCCCCCTTTTGTGGAATCTGGTAATAAATGACCTCATCACCAAACTAAACAACCACCATGACTACACAATAGGTTACGCCGATGACCTTGCCATTCTCACACCAGGTAAGGTAACAGGAACCATTTGCAACCTCACGCAACAAGCGCTATATATAGTTGAAAAATGGTGCAAGGAGTATGACCTCTCGGTAAACCCCAACAAGACGCAGCTTGTTTTGTTCACCAAGAAGCGCAGCCTGGGTCACTTTACTTTACCCAGGATTTTCAACACCGAACTAAAACTGTCAAACGATGTCAAGTACCTTGGCGTCACCCTTGACAGTAAACTAACATGGAGCAACCATGTAGACAACACAATAAACAAGGCAACGATTATATTCTACCAATGCAAGAAGATGATTGGTAAGACGTGGGGACTACAACCCAAAATAATACTATGGCTCTACAACACCGTCATCAAACCCATACTCTCCTATGGGGCAGTAGTCTGGTGGCCGAGAACTAAACTGGACACTATGGCAAACAAACTTCAACGGATACAAAGGTTAGCATGCATGGCTATTACAGGCTGCTTCAGGACCACACCGACGGCGGCTTTAGAGGCTATGTTGGGCCTCCCACCACTCCCCCTCTACATCCAACAGGAGGCAGCAATGACGGCCCTACGCCTCAAAACACTAAACTTGTGGTACAAAGGTAAAACAAAACATATGTCTCTACTTGAGGGACTGACAAATAAATTTCCTATAATCAATGCGGTAAACGACCGCATACCGAAACAATTTGTCTTTGACAAGAAATACAAAATACAACTGCATGAGGACCAGAGTTGCGAGGGATTGCGACTAGGGGAACTCAGGATATTTACAGACGGATCAAAAACAGGCACAGGGACCGGAACCGGGATCTTCTCCGAGGATTTAAACATGCACATATCAGCACCGTTGGGGGCCGAAAACACTGTCTTCCAAGCTGAGTGTATGGGTATCTCCCTGGCAGCCTCGGCGATCCTAGCAAGAGAGGTCAGGGATCATTCCATCCGCATACTCTCGGACAGCATGTCTGTTCTTCAAGCGCTAGGAAGCCATACAATAAATTCCAAACTAATATATGACTGCCACCAAAAACTATGTAAGGTAGGTAACAATAACAACATCACTATACAATGGATCAAAGGGCATAGCGGCTCCCGAGGTAACGACGCAGCCGACGTGCTTGCAAGGGAAGGCTCAGCTATGAATGCCGTGGGACCAGAACCCACGGTTGCCATCCCCTTTGGTCACCTACGCACCCTGGTAAGAAATCACACCATAGATCAACACAAAAACACATGGAGGAACCATACCGAGTGCAGGCAGGCTAAGCAAGCACTGCCAGAGCTGAATGCTCGCATCACAAAACAGGTGCTCCGACTGTCAAAACAACAACTTCGCACAGTCACAGCCGCCATCACCGGTCATGGCTCTTTCAATAAACACCTATTTGTCATGAGAATAACAGACAGCCCGCTTTGCAGAGCCTGCATGCGGGCAGACGAAACAACAGCACACATACTGCTACACTGCCCTGAGGTCGCCACATACAGGGCAAAATACTTTGGCGACCCGAATTCACTCCAAGAGATTGTCGGGGACATCAAAAGTCTGCTGGCCTTCCTCGAGGAGCTGGGATGGATCGAGTGATCGCCCCCCCACCCACACGCAAAATACGCGCACAGTCGTGGAGTTGCGGAAAACAGCCCGTTAATACCAATACCAATACCAATAGGTGAACTATTATCATTGGTAACTTGTACCAACTGCGAAAAGCGAGAAATCAAAAGTTATATAACCACAAAGCTAAAAATAATTGCAAATAACTTTGAACAAGTATAAATAGAGTGCTAAATTTATATTTAGTCAGAGCTGATAAGTGTACATACAAATAGGATTTATTTTTATATCAACAATATAAGTAATTGACCTGTGTGCAATCTAGTAAAAAATGTATGAGAAAATTTTGTTGTCTGAGTGAATGCCAGAGTTCTGAAAATCTTTTTAAATTGATCAAACCCTCTCCCTTCCTATTATGAATGACTTGTGCGGGACTGTGTGCTACTCCCTCACAGTGGACTCTTAAATCTCTCAGACCAAACAGTTTAATAGTTACTATGTATACATATTAATTTAAAAGATTCTATGAAAATTGACTTAAGAAAATATTTACAAGAATTAGAAAGAAAGTCGAAGAAAAGATATGATCTTTTTTATAATTTAATGCATTATATTATATTATAATTAGTTATTTTTGCCACAAAGTCCCTCTTTGAATAATGCAGAAAAATCTAAGTAATTTAATGGAAATAAGTAAATAGTTAAAATATTTTAATCTGAACTGAAAATAATAACTGCAATTATTAATTTAATAATATAAACATGTTTACAACATAAGGTGTAACTTCAATATTAATTAATTTCGCTTATTTAATTAGAATAGAAATCATACTCCATGGTTGACAACCGCCTAGCATCGACACTTATATAAAAAAAAGTGTCACTGACCTGAGCTGAACATCCTGCCTAACATAGTGTTAGGATGAGCTGTGAACTGCGCGGGGTCGACCACGAAGCGTGTGTTGTCCACCACCAGCGTGATCCTGTCCTCGCCCAGGTGGTTCGGTCCCTTCTGCCCGTTCCTGGGTAACTCTTGAGCAGTAGACGTCGAAGGCGTAGGAGCGTTCGCACTTAAGTTTTTCGGCGGCATGTTCGGTCGAGATCGAATATTAGGACCGTTGCGCTTCGATAACCGTTTGCGTCTCTCCTCGTCCCTTCTATATTCTTCTGTATCACTACTGCTGTCCGCGTAGAAAAAGGGACGTCTTTCTGACATGGCCTCTGGCCCGTTCGTCTGAGAGTCTGACATAGGCGCGTGCTCGTCCCCGCGAGCCCTTACATCACGGTCGATGCTCCTTTGTCTCCGCGACGGCGAGCCGTTACTAGGGGCCGTTTTAATGTTTTTTAATTTGTAAAGAAAGGATTTTTACAAAAATGTCAACGTAACGTCGTAACTAGTTTGACAGTTTCTGGAATGTTGGGTGCTGCAAAAATTATTCAAGCAGTGTTGCTACTTTATTGTGATTAAAAAAATCAACACGAATGAGGGTGTCTACGAAAATTTTCGCCACCTGTTGTCGTCAGTTATGTGAAAGGTCGCAAAAATTCAAAATTCATTCACAGTTTAAAATCAATAGAATCGTTCACGGCTATCCATCGAAAATTGAAAGTACTTTGACAGGTGCCTGGACCTGACGCCTCAGTGCTGCCACCTCGTGGGTGCCATTTTAGAAAACAGTCATTCCTGTTTAAATATTTTATTTATTGCAAAATTGTTGACAATTATCTGTTTAAATCTGTAAATTAAACAAGTTTTAATTATTTTAATCATCTTTTACAATTCCATAGAGGAAAAACATTAAAAAAAAAACACGTGTAATTCAACGTGTGCCAAGTGTCATGTCGGTTGTACATAATTAGTATTAGTATATAAAATTATAACTGCAGAATTTATTTGGGTTTCAATTTGTATGTTCAAACCACAGATAGTTCAAACGGTTCAAACACTGAAAATCTTCGCAATGCGTTCAAAAAATTTAAAACTTGAATGAAATGAATGAATCGGCTGTTGACCTTTCCACTGTCAAACGCGGAAATTGGTTAATAATACCTACTTTATTGTTTTTTTTAATAAATCGTTATTGTAAACATCCCACCTAACTGAGCTGTGAATAAATGTGATAAACAACTAAAAATATAAGTGCCGTGACTTAAAATAGTGTAAATAAACTCGTGTATCGTAAGTCAACGCTTATAGGGCGTCACTCATTTTTAACTGTAAACTTGTGAAAAATGAATAATAAGGAGGAGTATCATGATCCTGATTACCCTGAGGCTGCGGTCGTGGTGAAGGAGGAGCCGGCGAGCCCAGACGATGAGGTGAAAGTGGATAAAATCAAAGAAATAATCCGGCGGGAATTTTTGAACGAACTCGAAATTAGGGAAAACGAAGTTATGCTAATAGACCAACGGTTAGTTATTTAATTATACTTTTATTATGCTTAAATTATTAAAATAACCTGTTTAAAGTCGTATCGAAGCTTTAAATACTTAAAACTACCATTGTAATAATGCCATGTGGTCATTTGTTGTGACTTTCCTCTTCAATAAATAAAGAACATGTGTTTTGTAACCTTGTCAATATAACATTTACAGAAGTAAGTATAATATTACACTTATAAATCATATTGATATCTATCCATTAAAAATAAAAATGTTTGTAGTACGTTTATTTGCACTAAACTGACAAGTAATGATAAGCAGTACCAGCTAGCATTGCCAGGCATCGGGCTAAAGCCAGACTGTTTGGCTTTTAGAGTGCATGTCAAATTAAATGGTGCCCGGCTTTTGATAGGCTTTTTACTTAGCCTATTCTCTGTCTCTCTACTTTAGCTCATCACTGGGTTCCTATCCCTGCTTGTTACTGTGTCCGGCCTTTTTACACAAATGTCCAGCCAAACTGGCTATTAGGTTTGACGATCTGGCAACCTTACTTACAGTGTTGAGTGTTAAAATTGTAACTCATACAAAAACTGTAATTATCTGGCGATTGAAAAGAGTGGTGTGAGTTTCTTGACAGTTCTTCTCACAGCTCTACCTTATCAGCGAACTGGCTGTAGGTTAATTTAATAGTGACGTGAATTAATTTAATAGTAGAAGTCAGCTAGACTTCATGTAATTTAGACTTTTCATAAGCATCATATTTTAATAGAACTAAATATAGGGGAATTCACGCGATCATGCATTAGGTATTTACATACCTTATTTTGCTTGACGTTTCGACCAGGTTACACCGGCCGTGGTCACAAGCAGACTGATGTGGCGATGTCACGGCTCCGTATGCGAAGTAGATTCTAGATCTACCCTCACATTTTTGTCTTTCCACGTACTATCACAAAACACTCTGACAGTGTCCTTATTCTGTATGCCGTCCGTATTCCGAGCGTTACCCGACTGCGCAAAGCGAGGTTGTGTAATTTGAATCACTGGATTCCACGTAGCTGAGAGCTTAAAGCCGTCTTCCCTATTGATGTTTGTTTGTTTCTTAATTTCAATAGCTTACTTTATGATATTTATCATACTTTATGATCAAAATTAAATAAATGCTTTGAGTTGGTGCTTCAGAACATTTACAAGATTTAAGTACTTATTATGTACTGTAAATATGTTATTATTACTTAGTGGGCGAGATAACAATCTCCTAATTTAGAGACCAGTCTCTCACACAGACACACATACGCTGCTTTCTTCTATAACTTGTATTTGTCATGATAATTGTTATGTTTTGTGTGAGTGAACAAATAAAGTATTTTTTTTATATTGTAATTCGCAAATTCTAGGTATGCAATCATCCCCGTACTGGTTGTTTAAGAGTAACTGTCTGTCTGTAGTGTGTCTCTGTGCAGTGGGAGTGCAAGCGACTGCTATGCTCAGATTGTGGGTTCAATACCCACAATTTGTGTGATCCATAAGTAATTTTTCTGAGTCTTCTTTTTTAGTCCCCTTTCACAGTGGAATCTAAAGGGTCTCGAACCAAACGGTTCAGCACTTCATACTTTTGTCGCTCAATTAAAGCCTGGAACTCGCCAGCGCATGTGTTCCCATCTAATTTTGATCCTGGGTCTTTTAAGCGGGGCGTGAAAAATCATCTCACCAAGCCGCCATAGTGGAGGCCACCATACCAGTAGTTTGGCTTTTGGAATGGTGTCTGCCACTTTTGGATTCCACTTACTGCTTATCATCAGGCAGAGTGGAGTCACTTTGGTAGGCTAATATAAAAAAATAAAAAAAAAAGTGTGGGTGTACTTTGTATTTGTAAAGTCCTATGTGACACAGGGCTTATACCCTAGTACGTGAGTTGTCTTTTTAAAAAAGAAAAGAAAGAAATCATTATCATCTTCATATTATTTATTATTATTATATCAATTTCTTATATTGACTGGCCTCTTATATTGGTTGGTCTAGTGGTTAGTGACCCTGACTGCTAAGCCGGAGGTCGTGGGTTCGATTCCCACCCAGGACAAACCTTTGTGTGATGAGCATGATTGTTTGTTCTGTGTCTGGGTGTAATTTATCTATAATATGTATGTATTTACAAAAAAAAAAGTATATAAGTAGTATATCAGTTGTTTAGTACCCATAACACAAGCAAATATAATTGCTTAATTTGGGGCTAAATGGCGCTGTGTGAATGTGGTAGAATATTATTATTATTATTATTATATTATATCAGTCGAAAGACGTTTAGTGGCCTTCATTGGTATTATTTATCCTCTTCAGCATGACAACATCCCGCCGGCTGCTGCACCGTCTCCGATATGCTTTAGTAAGCAGTTACTACAAGGAGCAAAAGTTAAAGCTGAGTAATGGTCAAGTACAGGACGAGATCGCTGCCCAGCATGAACCAAGGGCGAGGGCTGAGGTAACCTTGTACTATTAATATTAGGTAACCATTTATTCTTAATAAAAATTACTTACTAAGTTCGCCTTGGACATTACTGACTGACGGTGAAGGAAAATATTCTGAGGAAACCTTGAGTTATAAAAAATTACCTGCCTGGTTTTCTGTAGCACAGGGTTTTCAAACCCATTTCAGGCACCAGTCCTTCGTAAATTATCCTAGTTCTACTACCTGTATTTTAGCATAAGCCAGAAAATTTGTGAAGAAAAAAAATTATTATTATTACTGAAATTGCCAATCACCGACTGTACTGTTGGTCTAGTGGTTAGTATAAGTAACTGCTACGCCCGGTGTCGTAGGTTCGATTCCCGCGTAAAGAAAATATTTGTGTGATGAATGAACATTTCATCTTCAGTCTGGGTGTTTCGTATGTATTGTAAGTAATGTATTTACAAAAAAAAAGTATATATATATATATATATATATATATATATGTATTATATTTCACTGGGTACTAGATCCATAACAAGATGACGGTGTGTGAAAACAAAAAAAAAACCGGCAATGAGTAATGGCGATCAATGTTCATGCCTTCTCTAAGAGAAGAGATTTTTGCCCTACAATCATTAATGCATCATTATCGTATCCAGCCGAAAGACGTCTACTGCTGGACATAAACCATCCTTCATCACTACCTTCACCAGGTATCATCAATGCTGCGTGATAATCAGCGTCGCCTACACCCTTCAGTTCGCAAACTGCTCGGCAAACAGTCAGTTGACCTTGAGGAGATCTTTAAGATCAGAGAGCCGAGGAACAAAACAAGGAAAGACTATTCTGTAAGTATCGGAGATAAAAATTATTTAGCAAGATTTACACACTATTCGACTGGCCTGTTAGCCTAGTGGTTAGTGACCCTGACTGCTAAGCCGGAGGTCGTGGGTTCGATTCCCACCCAGGACAAATCTTGGTGTGATGGGCATATTGTTCGTTCTGTGTCTGGGTGTAATTTATCTATAATGTGTATGTATTTACAAAAAAAATGTATATTACATTATGTAGAAGTATATCAGTTGTTTAGTACCCATAACACAAGCAAATATTATTATTATTATTTAATGATGGACGAGCAGCATGTTTGCTGATATGTCCATATCACTGCACTGGAGTAGAGTTTTATTTTTATTTATCATAAGTACAATTGTTGAGCGATTAAAATTTTTGAAATTATATATAGGAGTTTTCAGTTAAAAGTTTGTTTTGTTTCAAGCCACTTATCCAAACGACACTTAAAACTATTTACTGATTTAGCAGACACTACACTTTCTGGGAGCTTGTTCCACATATCTATAACGCGATTGTTCAGAGTGTGATAGGCTACTAGTGTGTGTGAGGATGTGCGATTGATAGTGAGGCTGTGTCCACGACATGAATAGGCTTTTTGCTGTAGTAAATACATATCTCTGATATTGGGCAAATTGTAACTATAACTTAGGATTTTGTACGTCTCAATAAGGTCACCTCTCATTCTCCGATCTTTTAGTGTAGGCAACTTAAGCATTTGCAGGCGTTCTTTGTATGGCTTCTTACGCAGGCCATAGGGTATTTTTGTTGCTCTCCTCTGAACACTTTCCAGCAGTTCGATATCTTTCACAAAATACGGATTCCAGACCTGGAAGGCGTACTCTAGGAGAGGTCTGACATATGTTTTGTAAATTTTGAGAAAAACTGAAGGCACCATGTGTTGGAAAGCACGACGTATGGCGTAAAGGAAAGAGTTTGCTTTTTTGACAATGTTGTTGATGTGCTCAGCCCATTTTAGATCACTGGTAATGGTTATTCCAAGGTCTTTTTGTGTCTTGACCGTAGCAATAGTTGTGTCGCCTATTACGTATGGCACTCCAGGATTATCTTTGCCAAGTCTTAGTACGGTACATTTTGTAGCATTGAGTTTGGCAATCCACTCTACGGTCCACTCGTGTAGCTTATTCAAATCTGACTGCAACTGTCCTGACTGAATTATTGGGTTACCGAAGAGCTTTCCATCATCAGCAAAAAAACAGGATTCACTGTCAATTAATGCTATTAAGTCTGTAGTAAATATGTTGAATAGTACAGGGGAGAGCACTGATCCTTGGGGGACCCCACTTAGTACATGTTTTGGCTCCGACAGCGAGTTACCAACTCTAACTTGGTATGTCCTATGAAGCAGGTAATTTTCAATCCATTTCAGGAGATTTCCTCGTATCCCGAAGTGTTCGAGCTTCAATAACAATCGACGGTGTGGAACTTTATCGAAGGCGCGCAAATATAATTGCTTAATTTGGGGCTAGATGGCGCTGTGTGAATGTGGTAGAATATTATTATTATTATTATTATAAATAGACCTTTGCCCTTAAATGTACTATTGAACCATATGAATCATGACTCATTTTACTGATTCTCTCCTAAAACTGTTAAACTTCTTAGATCTATTGTGTATGCACTTAAGACATTTTTAATAGTAAAACAACAACAGTGTACGCAGTTAAATGTTAGTGTCTAATGAAATGATAACAAGCTCGTTGCCAAGGAAATGTCTTTAGGCGAATTTCTATCTACTTGCATTTATATGGATTGCTAAAATGAGCATAAGGTGGATCACGGTTCACTTGGTTTGATAGTACCTAGTAATATTTATAAGAAGACTGCAAAAATCTTAAAAGCTGTGAAAGCAGAAACTGACGATGACCATGATAGCACGAAGTGGATGAATAGTGTATAGAAAGTGGATCTTGTTACCAGACACAACAAACGCTACAAAGATGAGGAAATTAAAACTCAAGTTAGCAAACAATCTACCTGATAGTAGGTGGTAACTGTCGCTCATGGACGTCTTAGATTCATCAGGGACTCTGCGAAGCCTCTGGCTACCGTGAAGGGAGTAGGGTTGTTGAAGGGATTGAAGTTAGTGAGAAAAAAGGAAAGAAGAAAATTAGGTCTCCGGCGCTCTCACTCACCGAACGAAAATAGTATTACTATTACTCTTACGTCGATCTTCTATGAGAGGGTAGTACTTCCCTGGTCGATCCGGCCCATTCATACTGAAACCAGCGTGGATCTACTACCATACAAACTTCTCATAATTTTTAATATACCATCAATTGAATAGTTTACTGAGCGCTTTACCTACACAAAGGTTTTCAAAATCTCCCGTCTGCAGTGTTCTGTAGGATGGAGTTACTTTCCCAGCAGCTTCAAATTGCAAAGTTTTTTAAGAGCATCTATAGGCTACGGTAATTGTTTACGCCATATCTTATCACAACGATACTTCCCATTTACCATCAACATAGACTCGTCTGTCTGTCGAGACAATAAAAAATCAGCTTATTTACTACCATAGTAACTTCAAAATCTTTATAGGCCATGCTTAAAAAACGCAACTACACAATATCGGCGGATACCACAAAAACCCTACGTCCAGACAGAAAACCGGACGATATGGACCTGTCCGGGGTGTCCGAGCCATGTAGCAGTAAACCCAAGAAGATACCCCGCCAGATAGACCCCAAGGTCACTAATGTGGTGACCTTGGACGAGGTCACGAGGAATAAAACGAAGCATCGGTACAGGATTGTTATAGGTAAGTAATTTTTTCTTACGTTTTCTTTTTTGACGTGATAATGTCTTAAAAATCGATAAACAACGCACGAAAAAATGTCACGTTCCGCGTGCAAGCGAGAGCGTGAAACAAGCCATAGATAGGCACGTTCGGCCTAAACGTTCGACGACGAGACCACTGACAAAATTTTGGCCTTACAAAAATAATAAATTAATAGTAATCAACTTCAACGCCACTGACATTTTTATTATTGTATTTTATTATTTATATACTCTATTTATTACATTATTAAATACTAAACTTTAAATTATTTACATCATTGTTATCTATATATATAAAAATGAATCCCTATTTCCCTTGGTCATGGCATCACGCATGAACGGCTAGGTAAATTTCGTTAATTCTTTTTTTGTTGTGTTTGTTATTGTCAGGAGAAGGTTCTTATGAAAAAAAAACTAAGAAAATTGCTCGGTGATTTAGAAAGTTTAAGAATACTTAACCACCATAATAAATTTAACCGCTAAATCGATTTCGACGAAAATTGGTATGTTGATAGATTTGGTTTCGGGACATACGCTACTTTTTATCTTGAAAATCGCTCTGTTTCCCGAGTTACATCAATTAAACACATAGCAATTTTCGCGCGGGCGAAGACGCAGGGTGCAGCTAGTAATTATATAATCATTATTTTTTTAAAATTTAAGCTAATTTTGTTTGTTCCTTAGTAACTACACAGTTGAGCCTCACTCAGTTCTTTCTTTAACATAAATGTGCTATTTTTGTTAAATCGATTTGTTC
Source organism: Parascotia fuliginaria (assembly GCA_963082885.1). Taxonomy (NCBI): domain Eukaryota; kingdom Metazoa; phylum Arthropoda; class Insecta; order Lepidoptera; family Erebidae; genus Parascotia; species Parascotia fuliginaria. The sequence goes on along the minus strand of OY720198.1, from coordinate 8,534,770 downwards.
GCCCGTTATACAGGTACGCCTAGTGCGGGGACCGCTGTTAAGCTTTTGTATTGTTAAACCTTACATTTTTAAATAATTATTTATACGTTTTTAAATTATCGTCCGTAAACCGACTTTACAGACAATAAACAGTGTTTTTTAGGTTTCCGTGCCTCAAGAAACAAAACGGAACCCTTATAGGATCACTTTGTTGTATGTCTGTGTATCAAGAGCTTTTTTCAGTAACGCGTTCATATCGAATATTTAAACCTCTTGAAGCTGTATAAAAATTAAAGTTCTGTGAGCGTTCATGTTCGTTATATTGATTACAAATTGTACAGAACTCTCGGTGCGCGAGTGTGACTCTCACTTGACCGGTATTTTTATTATAAATCCAAAACGTATCGAGGAAGAGGAGGCTGGAGTGTGCGTTACCTAGCAGGAAAGTGTATCCTCGAGTAATATGAGTAACACGAATAATTAGTGCTTAATTTGCATGTTGTTCACACTTATCTACACTTGCCTGCTAGGGTAACGCACATGAAGCAGGTAGCACAACTCCTTGGTTTTATTGTTTACATTTATAAGACCTCTGATGGAGTCAAGCTTCTCTCCTCCTCCCCCCTCCCCCCAAATTCAAATCTGGGTGTGTTACTATAATCGCATATTAACGACATTCTATATATAGGTAACACATCAAAGTACGCTCCCCCCGCGTCCCTCGCGGACCGCTCTACTCACAAGTGGTTGTTGTACGTGCGCGGGGCGGCGGGGACGGGGGACGTGTCGCGCGTGGTGACGGCGGTCACTGTGAGGTTACACCACTCGTACGCGCCGCATCATATCGTACATATTGAGTGAGTATATTGTTGTTTTAGCAATTATTAAACGCTGGAATTAACTAGGTGTACCTAGCAGTAGCGAAGAGTCACTTTTCCGAGGAGGGAAGCCGGTGGGGTTAAAATACTTTGAGTTTCGGAAGGCCAGTTAGACTTTGAGTAGACACTCAAGCAGTGATAGTTATAAGGAGGTCAGGGCATATTTTAAAAGGGAAGCCGACAGGAATCGTGTTATATGGACGCTTCGCCACTGGTACCTAGAGTACTATCAGATCAAGTGAATCATGATTTACCGTAAGCTCATTTTGTCAATCCATATAAATAATAATAATAATTTTGTCGCTCAATTAAAGCCTGGAACTCCTTGCCAGCGCATGTGTTCCCATCTAACATTGATCCTGGGTCTTTTAAACGGGGCGTGAAAAAGCATCTCACTAAGCCGCCATAGTTTGGCTTTTGGAGTGTTGTCCACCACTTCTGGATTTCATTGACTGCTTACCATCAGGCAGAGTGGAGTCACTTTGGTAGGCTTATATAAAAAAATGCAAGTAGCTCGAAATTCACGTGAACACAGATTTCCTTGGCAATGAGCTTGTTATTGTTTTATTAGACACTGACATTTTACTGAGTACACTGTTGATATGTTAGTATTCAATATGTGCGTTAAACACTAAAACCTTCACGTTATGATCGTAGTATGACGGTTTTGAAAATACGAATTTTACTTTTTACTCTAAACACAATATGTAAATATTATTAATACATAAAAAAAATTTTTAATAGTTGCCCGCGTATTCCTACGAACTCCAGCTTTTGTAGAAGTCTTCTTGTTGGAACTTTATCAAAGGCTTTTTCATAGTCTAGATATATTACATCAATGGGTTCTCTTTTGTTAAAATGTTTAGTCCATAATGACAGACATGCTATTAAGTTTGACACTGTGGAGCGATGGGGGCAGAAACCATGCTGTTGTTCTGGTATAATTTTGTGGTTTTTGGATTTAAAATTAATCAGTCGGTAAACTTGCGCTTTTAGTAACTGATTATTTTTAAATGGCTGCCGTGTAAAGTTTTATAAATGGCAGATCCGTTACTATTCTACGACTATGATATACTATCTAACAATACAATGAACACAGTAAATACAGTAAGCTGTCAATACAAGGTCATGATTTAGTTAGTTTGATTGTACAAGTTGTAGCCAGTAGCCTGTTGTACTGCCAAAAAATACATGATGTTTTGTTTATTTATTTTGTGCTACGGTAACTGCTTACCATAAGGCCCAACAAAACTTCCCCATTCTTTTACTACTTTTCATAATATATTCATATCGCAGCAAGCCTCCATACCACGTGTCCCGTCGTGGCTGGGGCGAGTTCCCCGCCAAGTTGGAACTGCACTTCGCGCTCCCAGACCGGAACAGACCCGCCACCGTTGAGCACACCATCAAACTGGACAGAAACTACACCGGCATGCAGATACTGGGTAAGTAACGCTCGCACAATACACACGCACACATACAAACGCACGTAATTACACTCTCTCTCTCTCTCTCGCCCTCTCTCCCTCTCCCCTTCTCTCTTTCTCTCTCTCCCTCACCCGTTCTCTCTCTCCCTCACACACACACACATAAACACGCACGCACGCACGCTCGCTCACACGCGCGCGCGTACACACAAACACGCAAAATTGGTTTTCCATTTTTTTTCTCTTGTTTATTTTGCAAACATAATTATGCACCTTTTGTTAATATAAACTTTCTTTTAAGTTCCAATACTCCAACATAAGTCTATTAACTTACTTATGCATTGTTTTTCTATACCATTACTATTATACATTGTAGGAGCTGAAACGGTAGTAGATGTCTGGCTGTACAGTACAAAAGAAATGCTTCAATACGAGTACAAAGAGGATACAGCAGAGGCTGTACCTCAGGAAGTACAGATAAAAACGGAACCAGAAACGGAAACTATAGAACAGATGGAAGAAAGCAGCGAGGTCACGTCCGACAATTGGATGGACTTTTTCTCAAAAGGTCCTTCAGAAGTAGACGTTGATGAAATGATAATAAAACCTTTGAAGAAACCAGAAGAAATTAAAGAAGAAGTTGAATTAAATGAAAATGTAGAAAGTGAAGAAATTGTTAGTGAAGAAAAAATAGAAGATAATTGGACTGGAGAACAATATGATATACCGAATGAGATTTTAACTCAACCGAACATTAAGAAAAGAATAGTGAAATACATCGATCCAACAACAGGAAAAATATATTATTTAGAAATGGATAGAAAGTTAGATTTAAGTACAGTTCAAGAAATAGTTATTAATAATCAAACAGCTAAAATAAGTCCAATTAAATCTAACGGTTTGAGAAATTATAGAAAGAAAAAAGGAGGTGCCTCTTTACTTAAACCGGAAGTCAAAAATATGTTGAAAAATACAGAAATTAAAAATTCAAATTATAGTCATATTGAGAACGATCATTGTTATTTGGCAACACCGAAAAAGGAGGTTGCCAGTGTAGAAATTAAAAAAGAAAAGACGTTATATGATTGTCTATGTGCGGGTGTTGCCAGATTGAATACTGTGCGAGCGGCTGTCAATTATTTAATTAAGAAAATACCAATAATTAGTGATCAATGTAGAGATTCAGATTTCGTTAAATATTTCCCTTTTGTTGTCGAAACTGAGGAAAGATATTGGAAATTGGATTTTGCTAAAAGAAGAAATATAGAGGTAAGTTAATACTTAACCTGATTATCTGTGGTTCGGTGGTACTGTGTACGGACCGATATGCAGAGGTTCTATTCCCACTCAGTACAAATATGTGTGCGCGTGAAGAAGAAGAAGTATGCCATAGCTGTTGCCCGCAGCTCCGCCTGCGTAAATGTCGGTAATATCTCTGTTTGCATTGACGATTTTTCATACAAACTTTCATCCTCTATTTTTACCCCTTTGTGCCATTTTTCGCGATAAAAGATAGCATATATTATGTTGTTCCCCGAGGTCTTATCTCCATACCAAATTTCATCAAAATCGGTTCAGTGGTTTATGCGTAAAAGCGTAACAGACAGACAGACATAGTTACTTTCGCATTTATAATATTAGTATGGATTTACAAAAAAATACCAAGTATGTTGTTATATCTGCATTGTATAACCCATATCACTCTATAACACTATGCTTAGTTTCGGTCTAAATAGCGTTTTGTAGTTTTTGTGTATTATTATTAACTAGCTGTTGCCCGCAGCTTCGTCCGCGTTAATGTCGGTTATCGCTTAAAATTTTATTTTGAAATAAAATATACACTTTATCTATAACTGATTTTATATATTGACGATTTTTCATTCAAACTTTCATCCCTTACTTCAACCCCTTCAAGTAATGACATCTATATATGGGATGAAAGTTGCAAAAAAATGTTTTTGTGATAAAAGATGTGGTTTATTCGTGAAAGCGTAACAGACAGACAGACAGAGTTACTTTCGCATTTAATATTAGTATGGATTAGATTATACCTATGTCCAGCAGTGGACTGCGATAGACTCATTTGAATGAAAAAAAAAAAAAAAATGGATTAGATTTGCATTGTTTTATGTCATGAACTAAATTCATGTGATATGATACTAACAAAAAAAACCTATGTTAAAATTTTTATTTTCTCATTTCTAGTGGTCGAGAGCGAAATTAATAAACAAATTAATGTCAGAACACATGGCTACTAATGAACCTGTATGGCGTACAAAGCAAATATTACTATTTGCTCGTCTACACGGACATTACCCAATAAGGGGGGAGGCTGTCACCCCCAGAAAAGACACCAACGACTGGTCATCATGGAACGATTTGGAAAATATTCGAAAAATGGAATCCAGTATAAAAGAAATGTTTTCATCCCCCACTGACATCAATACTCTATCTGAGTTTAAATTTGAAGATAGCAAAATAGATTCATCAGAAACCATAGAGTTATCAGATGAAGAGGATGTGGATATATTGTCTATGGGTGATAAAGAGACAGTTAAGCAGGAAGTGACGTCAGATGTCAGTTTGACCGTACTGCCGGTTGACAGTGAGGAGGATAGATTGAGGTTTATGTTTATTGAGAGGAAATGTGCGGATATAGGGATTGAGCTGAGGAATGAAGATGTTGGGAACGGGTATTCTTATAGGTATGTTTATTTGACCTTGAATTCGGTGACCTAGACTTATGTCGATGACCTTGACCTTGAGTTCGGTGACCTTGACCTTAAATCGGTTTGTGTGGTGTTCCCTCACCCTATTACTCCCACATCCCACCGGGTCCCGAATGCTATCGTAGGGCGTTGTTTTTTATCTGTTGGATACCTATATATCAGAAACTTTAGCAGCTAGCAGTGAAAACGGGCCTAAGTCTAAATATTTTTTACAATATTGGTGAACAAGCATACACCTGATGGTAAGTGATAACCGTAGCATATGGACATTGTTGTGTCTTAAAAAAATTAGATTTTTATTGGTCCAGCATTCATTGCACAGAAATGCACTAATAATAGTGTGGGTAGTAAGTTATGGTAGCGAATACCAGTATGATTTAGGTAGTTATCGGTGTGCTGTCATTTAAGCGGGCCGTGAAAAAGCATCTCACTAAGCCACCATACCAGTAGTGTCGCTTTTGGAATAGTGTGATATTTGTACGGTAGTAGATCCACGCTGATTTCAGCATGAATGGGCCGGATCGTCCCGGTAAGTACTACCCTCTCATAGAAGATCGACTTAAGAGTAGTAGTATCCGTACTACTGCGTTTCGTTCGGTGAGTGAGAGCGCCGGAGGCCCAATTTCCCCCCCTTTCCTCTTTCCTCACCTCCCTCATTCCCTTCCCCTAATCCCATTCCCAGCCGCCATAGTGGAGGCCACCATACCAGCAGTTTAAGACGATGGCTTTTGGTATAGTGGCCGCCACTTCTGGATTCCACTGACTGCTTACCATCAGGCGGGGTGGAGTCACTTTGGTAGGCTAGTATATAAAAAAAGGATTTAATTTTGTTATTTTCCTCAGTGCTGTCCACGCTGTAATGTTGTCAGCTATGAGAAGTTTCGCTGACGAGTTGATCCGGAGTGCTCTCTCTGTTAAACTGTCAACAGACAGTGGAACAGCTAATACTATTTGGGCTGGGTATGTATTTAATTATCTATAATATAAAAATGAATCGCTGAATGTGTTGCTAAGCGCAAATCTCTAGAGCAGCTGAACCGATTTCGCTAATTCTTTTTTTATAATATACCTTGAAGTACGAGGATGGTTCTTACGAAGAGAGATGCCTATAAAAAAAACACTTTTCTATATTCCCATACAAAAGTATCTTTATTTATCCGAAAATGTTTAAAATATATCCACCCGTGCGAAGCCGGGGCGGGCCGCTAGTTTATTATAAAAATAGAAGTAGATACGACAGATTTATCACATGAGAAGACCGGTAGGGGTCGCCCTTAATACATGTACGGAGGGAAAATCAGCCCTCCTAATCAAGATCATCGTATCTTTAAAGTAACAGTTTTGGAAAAGTGATTCTTAAGTTGAATAAGTTAGAATTGCTTTTCCTATAGCTTGCTTCATGTACTTACGGCGTTCTTTCTAAGGCAGAAATGACTTATGAAGGCATGTCGCCATATTGTCACGCTCACCATCTTACATTAAATAAAGTATTTGTAATTCAACATCCATGATTAACTAGTTTTGTAATATCAATTTAAAGTCTGTAACAGTATAATGGGGCTTTATTTACGTTGCAAACATAGTGGTCTGCCAAGAAATATATAAAAAATAAAAATTATATAATGGAATGTCGGTATATGAACAATATATTTAGTAATACCTGCATTTATTAAAATTTGTAAGATATGTTTATAAGTTTTATATGCAGAGATTTTAAGCTATCTCTGGTATGTCCACTACTGATTTGCCCCGGTTTCCCTGCAGTTCTCCCACAATGAGGGTGTTTAGGAAAATTTTCGCCACCAATTGGCGCCACTTCAACTGCCACATTGGGCTAATCAGAAGTTAACTCTTCAAAAAGCGCTTGACAGCTAGACCTGATGCATCGGTGCTGCCACCTCGTGTACGCCATTTTAGAAAACCCTCTCAGCAATTTTCTTTTGTCCTTATGCACGTGAGTGATGCATTTTGTAAATTAAACATTGAAATTGCCGAAATGAACACTGAAAAATATTTGTTTTTATAGCGCTGTCAAAATGGACGACCTTTTATCAAAGTGGCGAAAATTTTCTTAATTAAGTACCCTCATTGCTGCTGGATACTATACAGTATAGAATAAATTGTATACTCCCTAATTTTAAGATTTACAATGTAATCTTTGTTGCTGGTTATAAATAAACTATTTTAATTTTGACACAGTTCGTCTCGCAGCATTGTGTCGTGCGCACACGTATACGCTGCGACGCGAGCACGTCTACAAATGCTCACAGCGGCTGACACCGGCGTTATACGACAATCACATCAAGACAAGCTATAATATATGTATTATATACAATAATGACGTTTTTTTTATGCCTAATTCACTTTCCTTTTTCCTCTCCTCTCTCAATCCCTTCACCTACCTTCTCCTTTCACGGTAGGCAAAGGCTTCGCAGTCGTCCATGACCGACAGTTACCACTTAACAACACTTAATATCACAACCTCTTATAACAATATTATAACCTTACTTTGTCTCTATCCTTGTTTTTAATGATACAAAAGAAAAAGACAAAATACAAAGTAACATTAAAATAATACTGCTTTAAGAGGTGGCTGGTAGGTCTCCTGGCGGTCTGTTGCACGTCTGCCACTGACAGGAATAAAAAAATCTATTTACATCCTGTTTCAAAAGATGGGATGAGTTTAATCAACAGATAACCGCTAATAGATGCCGCATTCAGAGCAGATACGCACAAATTCATATTAGCAATCGCTAGATTTTTAAATGGTAGACAAAGTACATATACTCTTTCTGGCGGTTTATGACTACAATGAGAAATGACAACTTCTTGGAACATCCACTTCTTAAAATTACCACATCTCGAAATGTCCATCTCTTGAAATGTCTACTTCTTGAAATTGCCACTTGGTCAAATGTCAACTTTTACAAGCCATTATTATGTGTAGACATATTAAATTAAACAGTCGGGCAGTTCCAAGTACAAACCAACACCCCTTGTGAAAACCTAGAATACAGTCCGTATATGATAATTGCATTTATAATTATAATAAATCACTCTTTTTGATTGCAATCACTGATGGCCATAAAAACAGCATTGGCAATTTGTTTGTGTGAACATGTATGATTTGAAGATCAAGTATTTTATTTCAATCTGACTGGCCTGTTGGTCTAGTGGTTAGTGACCCTGACTGCTAAGCCGGAGGTTGTGGGTTCGATTCCCACCCAGGACAAACCTTTGTGTGATGAGCATGATTGTTTGTTCTGTGTCTGGGTGTAATTTATCTATAATATGTATGTATTTACAAAAAAAAAAAAAATGTATATAAGTAGGTAGTATATCAGTTGTTTAGTACCCATAACACAAGCAAATATAATTGCTTAATTTGGGGCTAGATGGCGCTGTGTGAATGTGGTAGAATATTATTATTATTATTATTATTAATCATAACTAACAGTTATTGTGTAGCTGCAGTCAGCTCAGTTTACACATCGCCAACGCTATGTACCGCTATTATTTTGTAAACTGAAGTTGTATCGGTTTTTGCTAAACATTATCCTCTCTTTTCCCTTCTGATTTAATGTAATCACCAATTCTTTACTTTCCATTGTTGCAACGTAAGAAACTAAGCCAGGAGTCAATAATATTCTATTCTTTTTTCTAACCATGGTTTCTAAGTGGCCAGCTCTAAAAGTTTTCCTTATTAATAGAATACAAGTGGCTGTGTTTATTTGTGTGTTGATGTTGTGATTGTGATCATTATCTTTAAAAGTAAACTGATTTGATAACTGTCTGGGGATGATTTTAAATAAGTAAAAGGGTCTATTAAATATACCAGAAAAAACCAATGTAAGTATGTACACGTAACATATTATTATGAAAGGAAGAATCCTTTCAGTATTAAATAAAAAAAAATTATTTTTTTGTAATATTTTATAATTATATTTTATAGTTCTATAAACATAATTCCCATCTAGCTAGTTCGAGATTGAACCTGTGTCCCTATAGGCAACCTTGCCAACTACAGTTCACTTTCTTGACATTATACTATTTGTAACAAAACCCTGTTTTTATAACAAAGAAATTAAACAACGTTTGACACACTTTGATGCTTTTTACGACAAAACTACTGATGGCTCAGTTTTTCTCTAGCAAGTAAACATAAATCTTTCAAAAGAAGTACTCCTAAACGATATATTCGTATGAAATCAGTTGCATGGTTTAAAGGTTAGCGAAAAAACAGCTACTTTATAAACACATATAGCTTCACGCATTTTATCCCCGAAGGGATAGGCAGTGTTTAACCCGCCGCAACTGACGCTGGGTCATATGACCCGGTGTGAGTTCAAACGGACATGTTTTAATATTTTACGTGCTCTATGGTTACAATTTTTTTTTTTTTTTGAATTAATTGCGTACGACTGGGTCACCATGACCCAGCGTCATAGACCGCGTTATTATTTTAACGTCATTGGTTAGTTTAACCACCCACTTTTCGCCATTTTATTTTAGGTCCCATGTGGGAGCGAGTCTGTTGCCATATATCGGGCACAATTCCAGGCTCCGGGCTAATACTGAGAGTTTTTCGACAAAAAAACCCAATATCACTTTACCCGATCCAGGGATCGAACCTGAGTGCTCTGCGTGGTAATCCATACAGATAAACGGATACAGTAGACTTTAGACTATATTTCTGGGACGGGAATTACAGTCATGACATTTAAACAGTAGTGGAAAGTCTGTGTACTTATTATTATCAACCGATTTGACCACAAAAAGTTCTCTGCCCAATACCAGAGCAATAAAAAAATCCCAGTAAGAAATTCGCACTATTATTTTGTTACATTATCTTTTGTAGTTTTTCTTACTCAGTGGTTAGTGATCAACCATGTCAGGAATTGAATACTCATAGAGACTTGCGCGCAACGTTAATCATCATAGTAAATTATGTCTTCACAAATGATCGACTAATTCTGACGAACATATCATAGCTTATACATCTGATGGCAAGGGCTTGAGGCCGGCCCCTTGCCACGACCGGTTACCGCCGCAGCGACGGACTCCCCAATTGTTCAGGCCATAATTTACAGAACAGAACTGCTAACTAAAAGTTGCAATCAGGCCTATTTTTTCGATAGAAAGAAACAGGATTTTCATAGTAAAATGTATTATAAACATATATACCTCAAAGATAGGATTTGAATGACTTGATATTACCGCTAATTCTTGTTATTATTGCCACAATAGCTTACTTCTACAAAACAAAACTATTTCGTAGGGAAATATAAAGTTACTAATATACTAGTTGATACCAGAAAAAATAGAATAATGGAGTATACTTTTTTATAGAAATCAATATCACATTTTTTTAGGTTCCTAAAGTTTATTAAACCGACATGTTGCCTACAGAATCTCTCATATACCAACTATGCTTTTAATGTTTTGTCACCTCAAATTTTAAGTACCTACGTATCTTTTACCTTTATAAAATAACCCGGTTTCTTTCCTAAATATCTTTTTTTAGATACATATATTACTCTGCTAAAATAACTGTAGCCTGCCTGATGGCATGCAGTCAAGTTTCAAAGCGATAAAAAAAGCCCATTTCCATGGTGACATTAACAGTAAGAGACGCCTATTTGGTACTTTCATTGTATTTTTCTATTTCATAGTTACTTTTGTATCAATTGCTTTTTATTTAACGCGTGTTAACTATTGTGTAAAATCCTGAATGCCTGTAGGAACCCGCGACAAAAAGCTCATACACAAATCAGGACTATCCATAGTTTTCTTGAGTATTCTGGATCTATACAGGATCACTTCAGGGTGCCGAGTGCATTTATGTTAACGTTAGTGTATTTACGTTAACGCAATCGACACGTTTATAACGTTTGGTGCTCTGATTGGCCCGCTCCAAGCTCTTAACCAATCAGAGCCAAACGCAGTTTACGTTTCGATCGCGTTAACGTAAAAAAAACTCGCACTCGGCACCCTGAAACGATTCTGTGTAGAACCAGAATACTCAAGAAAATTATGGATAGTCCTTTTTGTCGCGGGTATCTACAAAACCTTAAGAATGCGTGTGGCATGTATTCAGTGACTATTAAAAATATTATTTATGAAGAGTTAGTAAAAATAAAAATGTAGTATTAAAAATATAAGTTGTTGAAAGATTTTTGAGATTTTATTGTATGTGACAGTCTTTTAAAACAAACTAGCTGAATGTGTTTGGGAATTCATAAGTTAGATATAATCTGTGTTTATATCTTATATGAATTTGTACAAATAGACAGAACACAAGTCGATCTAAACATCTTTTTTTAAGTAAGAATAAGAATATATTGGGGTAGGAAGACTAGTTTTCACTCCATATTTGATTGTCAATTTTTTTCTGTCGACAATTTCCCAATCAGGTCAAATCTGTAGAAACGGGATTCTGTAGACATGAAAATCAGGAAAAAATAAGGTTCTGTCGAAATGAAAATCTGTAGAAAAGAGAATCTGTAGACATGGACGAGATATGACCTAAGTGGAAAAAAATATCTGTGGTGGCAGCTGACATAAGTGGGATAAGTCATACGAATGGCATTAGAACCGAAGAAAGATAGATACTCATACTTTAAATATATTTTTATGTATTTACTTCAGTACTCTAAGGGTGCGTTTCCACTGAAGCGGAGCTGGGCGGAGCGGACCATGAATTGGCCAATCACAATGTTCGAAATCTCACTAGCCAATCACAAAGTAGAAACAGTGTAAGCGGAACCAAGCGGAGTTGAGCAGACTTTCAAATAAAATATGTAATAAATACGCGGCTCCGAGTTGGACAGAGCGGAGTCAAGCGGAGTTAAACAGACTTTCAAATAAAATATGTAAATACGTGGCACCGAGTTGGACGGAGCGGAGTCAAGCGGACTGTGGGGTCCCGCTTCGCTACAACACTTTTCCCTGCTCTTCTCTCCGCTCAGCTCCGCTTCAGTGGAAACGCACCGTAAAGATGTGGTTCAACTCTTAACAAACAATAAACAACCGATACAAATTATCTACAATCAAACAATTATAATATTTGCAGTTTTACTTATTTTTATTTCAAAACATTTTCGCCTGCAAAATTTTCAAATGAATTCAATGTTTAGTTGCTAAAGTAAGGTACTGTCGTCGTAATTATAATTGCACTAATCGACATTTTTACTAAAAAAACAAATTTTACTAATTTTTATTAAAAGTTGAGAAACATTTAAGTACTGGTTATAAAATAATAGAAAAAGTTAAACAGTTAAAAAAAAATTAACCGCGTTTTTCGAAACCACCATTTTGTTTATTGCATTATAATTACGACGGTTAGCGATGATTTTTTTTTTTATATATTAGCCTACAACGTGACTTCACTCTGCCTGATGGTAAGCAGTCAGTGGAATCCCGAAGTGGTGGACACCATTCCAGAAGCCAAACTACTGGTATGTTGGCCTCTACTATGGCGGCTTGGTGGTGAGTGTGGCTATGCGGGGGCGGGCGTCCCCAGCAGGGGGGCAGGCGCGGGGGCGGGGGGCGCGAGGGTCTCCTTGGTCGGTTTGGTTGGACGTTCTACTTTCACTTTCTCGCCGTTCATTATAGCTTTTACGTCGTCTGCGTCCAGAGTTTCGTACCTGTGGATAAATAAATAATATTATACTTAATTAACTAGTCTTCGCTTCGCTTCGGTATCAAAAGTGTCGTGTCAAGCTACAATAAGGTGAAATATGTTATTAGTATGAGAAAGCTTTCACCTAAATTTATAATCATACGGGAATTAACGCAATCATGCCACCGGCCGTGGTCACAAGCAGACTCACTACGTCCGGTGTAACCTGGTCGAAACGTCAAGCAAAATAAGGTATGTAAATATCTAATGCATGATCGCGTTAATTCCCGTATGATTATAAATTTATATCATGCAACGCGAAAGTTTAAAAGTAATTCTAGCATGTTAACAGAACATATTTTTAAAATATAGCACCATTTATATGATAAAAATTGAAAACCACGAAATATGACACTAAATTGCGATTTATGACACTCAAACGATCTTAAAAAGATATAAATTTGGCGGGTAACATAGGTTATATTTTATTATGTTAAAAATATTTTTAACAATTTTCAGAATTTCAATATTTCGTCGTTGCGACTGCAAAAGTCGCAATGTGATTTTTTACGTAGTTTGGTTATTGATGCCATTTTGATCCTTATTTACGTTTGAGTAAGGATCAAAATGGCATCAAAAACCAAAATACGTAAAAAAATCACATAACGAGTTTTGCAGGCGCAACGACGATTTGTAAATTTGCAATACAGAAAAGAGTAAACTAGCAAGATAGCAATAATATTTCGCAGACGTATGTAATATTGCAATTATATTTTTTTAGGCGTGACTTATTTGAAAGAGTTTACATTATTTTGAAATTTATTAGTTAACAAGACATAAAAAATTCAAGAACTAAATAAAAAGTATATATTTGTCTGTTTGTGTGTTTATAAATGAAATGTTAGGTACATACTTGAGCAGCGCTTCAGCTAGCGCCTTGTGCTCCTTGGAGTGCGTGCGCAGGATCAGCTTGGCGCGCTCGTAGCTCTCCGATAATATTTTTTTTATTTCACCGTCCACCTATAAACAAACATAGAACAGTAAGGTACAGGTAAAAGGCCTGTGCGTTGCTACTGACGGTACTGTGAATGCAGAGGAGCAAATAGTGAATGAGGGTGTTTTGAAAATTTTCGCCACTAGTTGGCGCCACTTTGGTAACAGGTCTTCCATTTTGACAGCGCTATCAAAACAAATATTATTCAGTGTTCATTTCAATAATTTACAAAATGTATAATTCACGTGCTTATGGACAAAAGAAGAGGGTTTTCTAATATGGCAGCACCGATGCGTCAGGTCTAGCTGTCAAAAAGTTAACCCCTGATTGGCCCAATGTTAAAGTAAGAGTGGCGCCAGCTGGTGGCGAAAAGTTTCCAAAACATTCATTGGCCAATCACAGTGCTCGAAATCTCCAATCCACGTCTGTGGAAATGCTGTGTTTGGTCAATTCACGATCCGCTCCCGCCCAGTTTCGCGTCAGTAGAAACGCACCCTAAAGCTGTCTACACACGTCCGATAAACAATTAGTGTCCGATAAAGTACTTATTGCAATAGTGCAACGCAAACATTTATTCATTTTATTAGTTAAAATTTCATAGCATAGTAAAAATACGTGAATTTGTTTATAAAAGTGTAGTGTTAGCGGTAGTACCAGCTCGTTGGTGCAGGGCCCCAGCTGCTCGGCGGGCGCGGGGCCGCGCGGGTCCAGCGTGCGCAGCCCCACCTTCTCGCTCATGCCCCACTCGCGCACCATGTGGCACGCGATGGACGTCGCTTGCTTCAAGTCTGATGATGCTCCTGATAACAAAACAATACTTAAATAAATTCCATTTGACTCATAGGGAACACTTCTCAAGATGTACACTTCCATAAAGCCCACTTTCTAATAAAACAATTCTTAAATGAAATGAAAATAAAAATGAAATGAAAATAAAAATGAAATGAAATGAAAATGAAATGAAATGAAATGAAAATGAAATGAATTGAAAATGAAAATGAAAATGAAAATGAAAAGAAAATGAAATGAAAGAGAAAGGAAATTGAAATGAAATTGAAATGAAAATGAAATGAAATTAAAATGAAAAAAACCAACAACAATCTACTACCGTTTTACTTTGGAACCTACAATGAATAAAATACTAACCTGATGTAATCTTCTCCGGGCCAAATATAAGCTCCTCGGCCGCTCGGCCACCCATCATTGTATCCATCATCGCTAGCAGTTGTTGCTTCGTTACGTGATATCTGACAAAAAATTATCATTATCAAAAATAATGTATCTGGCACTGATAATTTCCCCTTCCCTCAATCCCTTCATCTACCCCACTCCCTTCACGGTAGGCAGCGGCTTCACAGAGTCCCTGGCATTACGAGAGCCATGTCAGACTGAGTCGTCCATGAGCGACAGTTACCACTTACCATCAGTGGGCATCTACGACTGTCGGCAATAAAAAAGAAATCCCTAATAAATTCCGCAAACGGCAATATATGCACAACTCATACCGGTATTTGCTAGTATAAAAACCTACTATCAACACCGCAATTGGTTCATTTGAATGTGTTTGAATGTCTGATCTTGAAATAGCCAATCACAATAATTTTTACGTTATAACCCGCTTGTGCCAATTTTTTTTATATACAGACAAGGATACGGCTTAGGAAACATAAACAAAGCTGTTGCCGACCATGTAGGGGAAGGGGATGAGGAAGGAAAAGAGAAAAGGGAGAAGACTTAAGGGGCTTTAAATATAATTTTATTTTGAGCTAGATTCATCCATACTAATATTATAAATTCGAAAGTAACTTTGTCTGTCTGTTACGCTTTCACGCCTAAACCACAACTGATTTAGATGTAATTTGGTATATGGACCTCGGGGCACAACATAGGCTACCTACTTTTTGCGTGAAAAATGGTTGAAATAAGGGATGAAAGTTCGTTTAAAAAATCAATATATAAACTGAGATATAACCGACATTTACACGGGCGGAGCTGCGGGCAACAACTAGTAACATATAAATGTTAAAACGGTATATAATATTAGGTGATAATGGTTGTAGTACTGACTGTTCTTTGGCGGGTATGTAGGCAGTGTGACCGAGCGATGGACCCCGCGGTATTATTGTCACTTTATGTAGTGGATGTGCGTCCTAGAATAAAAACAATTAAAATTAGAATTATTATATAATATGTGGACACTATCACACACCGTCATCTAGTCCCAAGCTAGGCAGAGCTTGTGTTATGGGTACTAGATAACTGAAATATAATACATATACATACTTTTTCTTTTGTAAATACATACTTAAAATACATAGGAAACACCCATACTGAAGACAAATACAAATGTTCATAATATAAAATATTGTTAATTAGTAAAATTATTTATTCATTGTGACCGAATATTTACATGACATTTGTTTATATCTTCTTTTGTATAGAAACAGCGTTCTAAAGAGTTTCTAATACACCACAACATACTTTTTTTTTGTAAATACATACTTAGAATACATAGGAAACACCCAGACTGAAGACAAATACAAATGTTCATCACATAAATATTTGTTTTCCGCGGGACTCGAACCCATGACTCCCAGCGTCGCAGTTAGTTACACTAACGCTAGACCAACAGTGCAGTCAACTAAAATTAATTTATTAGTAAGCAACTGTGGCATTTTTTTTTATATTATCCTACCAAAGTGTCTCCACTCTGCCTGATGGTAAGCAGTCAGTGGAATCCAGAAGTGGTGGACACCATTCCAAAAGCCAAACTACTGGTATGGTGGCCTCCACTATGGCTTAGTGAGATGCTTTTTCACGCCCCGGTTAAAAGACCCAGGATCATAATTAGATGGGAACACATGCGCTGGTAAAGAGTTCCAGGCTTTAATTGAGAGACAAAAGTATGAAGTGCTGAACCGTTTGGTTCGAGACCCTAGATTCCAATTTTTATAGAAAGCGATATTAGCATGCCTCTCACTTGTAGCAATCGACTATATCGTGCCCTTCGCGTATCTTTTATCTCGAAAAAATGGCTTAATGGGGTTGAAATAGGGGATGAAAATTTGTATGAAAAATCATGAATTTATAAACAGAGATAGACCTGACATTCACGCGGACTGAGCTGCGGGCAACAGCTAGTAAGGTGATACATTTAGTAGCTGACCTTGGTATAATAAGCGACGATGGCATGTCCTCCCTCGTGATATGCTGTGATAGCGTTGGCTTCCTCATCAGGTAGTCGGGAGCGTCGCTCAGGACCCATAAGCACTTTATCTCTGGCGTCCTCTAGGTACTTCATTGTAACGGTTTTAGCCCCGTCGATAGCTGCCCTGTACAAAAAGTATTGTTTTAATCCTAGACCAATGTCGAGTTAGATGCCTCTATAATAAATTATGGGCGACCTGAACAAATCCTGACACTAGGTTGACCACCAACCACTCGATAAGAATACAAATTTTACAGGTTATTGGTCATCAATCCAAAATAGTCGGTTTTCCAATTGTTTATTCAAAAGAAACGTAACCTAATTTTCATTTTTTGATAATTGCCAAACTGCTCAGCAGTTTATCGGCAGTAAGTTCTCGTTACTTTAAAAACTAATTTACATAAAAAAAAACATATACCTAAATGTTGAAAAAGCGAACGCACGTTTAATTTATCAATTGCACTAGCATAATTAATTGCTATGGACACGATTGTATAATAATACGGCGCAAGTGAAATTTGATAAGTTTTCAGGAGAGACAAATTGATTATTTCGAATGAATTTCGTTAAAAATGTAAATGTGGCCCAAAGCGACGAAATGTAAAGGCTTTAGATTTCGATGGTTTCGGATAGTACTATCAAAAGAAGACAGTTTTATCCGAAATCACCGAGATCTGAAACTTTCGAGTTTCAAACAAGACCTTGTAAGTTGTAAGTATTAAATGAAAGAGAAAAAGGGAGAAGATCGAGGGTAGTAATAGTACACAGTTAGTGCTCTGTCCGACAGCGAAGATGAGGTGTATAGTTACTTGAGCGCGGCCTGGTTGACCATGTTCTCCAGGTCAGCGCCAGTGAAGCCGGTGGTCCCGCGCGCGAGCACGTCGCAGTCAACGTCGCCGCTGGCTCGCACGCGCGCCAGGTACATCTCAAGGATCTCCAGTCTTCCGCCGTAGTCCGGAGTTGGCACGTTCACCTAATGTATGGACTTATGTAAGGCCTTTGACTTTGTTTACCACTAAATTCTTTTACAAAATTTTCAGTCTAATACCCCAAAGATACTTTATTTTATATAAATTTAATTCAACAAAAATATAATTAGCTGTTAAACTTGTAATGAATTGAAATAGGTTTTCTGTATAAGCTTTTATGTTGGGTGTACCACAGGGCACGATTCTTGGTCCTTTCTTTTTGTGAAATTCAAAACTTTTGTTTATGTACATATTATCGTAAAAATAAGTTGCAAAGAAATATAAAATTGTGAATTAAATATAACAGTGAAATAATTAAGAGCTGATATGATGATAGGGGCAAAGTAAATATAATAAATGTATTTAACATGGGTGATGCGCGTCTGTACATGTGTGTACAGCGCGCGACCTTATGTTAAACGTTAGTGTCGGCCGCGCGTTGACTGACACAGAGTATAGGAGCTCTGGTCAGCTTCGATCGGGCCATTAACATTATAAATTATAAGGGTTGCTAACGTCAGGAAGAAAAATAAATAATGTACCCACTGTCACACATAAGAAAGCACGAATAAACAAACCAATGAATAAAAAGAATAGATCATATTCGATGTTACAGCCGTTTTCTACATTCTATCTTTAATCTAAGACTTTTTTTAATTTACAAATTAAAATAGCGATTCAGCTCGTAAACTCGAGAAAAATTGGGATTTAAAATATTAGAATAAAGATAAAATATGGAAAACAGTCTTTAAATAGCAAAAAAGATATGGATTTCAATAAAGACTTGTTATTAGCGGACGTAAATGAGTTTTAGCCTTTTAGTTTTTACCTCGACATCAAACCTGCCGGGCCTTAGTAAAGCCTGATCGAGGTCGTCCCTTCGGTTGGTAGCACCCAGGACTATCACTCCTTCGTTCTGATGGAAACCGTCCATCTCTGATAGTAGCTGGTTTATTGTCTGCGGAGGAAATAGATTACAAGAAACGTGTAGTGGGATTACTTGCGTGTTGACTGTTACCATCAAGGGTTACGATTAAGGGCGAACTGTTCCCTTTGGCAGATACATATGATCAGCCTATAAGCTGAGTATGATGAAAATCAATTAAAAACAATCACAAAATTTTATCAAGGTCCTATATTCTAGCATTTTGTTTAGACTTTAAGAGTTATGATTAGAGTTTATGATTTCTTCATTGATGTAGTAAAGAATGGTTAGAAGATTACACGAAATACAGATTTTTTGTCACGCAGATGTATTTAAATCTGTACATAACATCAATATTCAATATTAGTGCCAGACATACTATGTTTTTATGAACAACGGAACATATAATTTTAATTAATTTAGAAAAAATTATTAGTTTACCTGATTAGCATAAGGATGAAGGACACTGTTGGTCCTCTTGGCACCCACTGAGTCTATTTCATCGATGAATATAACGCATGGAGCGCGTTCTTTCGCCGCTTCTGTCAAACATTATACACAAAAACGTTTATTTAATAACAGCTGCTTATATAGTGGCAGTGCACAGGCAGCGGTAGCAAGCGAGTCTCACTGAACAGGTCCCGCACGCGGCGCGCGCCCTGCCCCACCAGCACCTCGTCGAACTCGGGCCCGGCCGCGTGGAAGAACGGCACGCGCGCCTCGCCCGCCACCGCGCGCGCCAGCAGCGTCTTGCCCGTGCCGGGCGGGCCCACCAGCAGCACGCCCTTGGGCAGCTTGCCGCCCAGCGACGAGAACTTCTCGGGGGACTTCAGGAATTCCACCTAGGGTTCGAAGTTGACGACTGTCATATCTTAAGTTTAAACTTGCATCGTCTGGGCATCTTTTTCTTTCAAAAGACAATGCTTGTACTAGGGTTAAATCTAGAGTTCCTATTAGGATAAAATAGATTTTTTGTAACGACTCAAAAACGATTTCCCTGCGCAAACCTACTTTACAAACATACAATTAACAGAAGATAAAAAATATTTATGTTATGGACCACCAAAATTCTGTAAACTCATCTCAAAGTATATGTTTATAACATTTATTCGATATTTTTTCCTGAATACCTAAGAACACACCTGAAAGAACACGTCATATCATCGACCTAAACTAGCCCTTTTTCTTTTAGGGCACAACCAGAAAAATTGCAGTAATCCAATTTACCAAATCAATGGCTATACGGACAGAGCTTGCTCTCTAATCACTAAAATAAAAATAAATCTAATCCCAAAAACAAATTAATGTGTAACCTAAACTATACAACAGTTGATATAATACTCACGACATCTTTAAGCTCCTGCTTGGCTTCATCAGCACCCTTGACGTCATCAAACGTGACGGATATATCCTCAGGGTCCACCTCCACCTGGTTACCTAGTTGGATCCTGGAACCGAGCAGTTTGAAAGTAATGATTCCTCTCTTCTATAACTTCACAAACTCGTTATGACATTTCCATGGTCTGTGCGCGACGGGAGAAGATAGCGGGGTGATTAAATGCACAAAAAGGCCACCTGACAAGAACGTCAGTTAAACGCCGTCACAGTTGACGTTGATGTTTATTGATAGCATCCATTTATTATGATATTCTGAATGATGATATTCCCCGCCACCCGCGCGAACTATGGAAGTGTTACGAGCTAATTTTTCAAGCTACAGTTTCATCCACTATAGATCTATTAGGCTGATGACGTCCTCCGCTAGACAAAAACCACTTCCAAAGGGTGACCGCATGAACCCACAATTCCGGCACCTCAAAATTGCTCTGCGAAGCCTGAAAATCCTAAGAACTTACCGCGCTTCGAAGCAGAACTGGATTATTTCTTCCAACTAAACTAAATGTGTTATGCTATTTAAGTTCGGACAGTAAGCTCACAAGTAACAAGTTGATGCCTGGTACGCACGGGACTAAATTGGTAGAGATGGTGTCTTTTCATATTCTAAACCAAAGACCATATGAATAAAAAAAACTTTTACATCTACTAAAAATATGTTTTTACGACTGCACTCCATGTTAAAGATATAGAACTCTACCCAAAGAGCGGTGTGTTTACCATAGACATTACAATGATCTTTTAAAGCTTTTTGATAATCATCTTGCTGTCAAAGTGATTCCACTCTGCCTGATGGTAAGCAATCCATAATTCATCAATACATAAATCTTACAAAAATAACTATTATTTTCGACCGGCCAAGGTAGCAATTGTGGGAGTCTTAGATCCAGCAGTGGACATCTTTCGGCTGATATGTTGATGATCACATGCTTACCTGAACACAGTCCCGCTGACTGACGCCATGAGGCTAACGAAGATGGCGAGGAACAGGACGATGGTGAGCAGTTGCTGTACCAACTTCAAGTATTTAGACGCTTTAGTACCGCGGACATTATCAGGATGCGAGCCTAAGGACAAACGACCCACTCTTAGGTTGAAGGTCGCATACGTAACGAGATAATACTTCGGATGGAACGTTAACAAAACGGGGACGTGACTGCCGCCGTCATGCCCGTGTCTCGGTGACATAATACTCTTACATACACATTTTGTATGAAACGATATTTTCAAAATTTTCCGTCCCGCCCCGTTCATATAAAACCGCGTTACGTATGCTGCGGTTTTTAGTGACGGAGCCGCATAGATGTTTAGGGAAAGAGAGGTGGAGTAGATTACCCCGTATGGGTTGAACAGTTGGCAGCATGGAACCCCGCACTTTCTTATGTTTCTATCCAGTTCTGTCATTCGGAATCGTCATTCACTAAAGAGAGAAAGAGCGATGAAACGCGTCAGCAAGTAATAAATGATAAGTCTCATTGACTGAAAAAGATAGAATTATAGGAAAGTGCTGTTCGCGTTACCAGATAAATGAGGTTCAACCCCAAGGTAGCCTGTCCACAGAAGTGGCTGCAGAGATATTAACCAGTATTTCTCTAACCGTTGCCGACCACGGAGAAGGGGTCTCCGAGGTCGGCAACAGCTTGGTTGTTTTCTAAGCAATATTACTAGTGCGATGCTTGGAAACACAGCCATCTCTATAGGGTACGGTTACGACTTACCATCAGGTATCAGTATGCTTGTTTGCCACAAAAGCTGTATAAAAAAAAAATTAGATTGCATAAATATCCCACTCCAGTGACTAGCTCTGCAAGTTCAACTTTTTTAGTTTGTTTATTGGTACTGATTTGAGACAAACATAAATCTTAAATAGGTACGAAATTTGTTGACAATGAAAATGATTTTTAAAATCATACAATATTATACCAACTTTTGAGAATATTTATTTTTCGGGTATCAAACCCGTGTCTTATACACCAGCTACAATATTAAAAGCTGGCTACCTGTAAGGTACCCTTCAGCAAACGCTATATTCGTCTTGTCCTGTATTCTCTCGTGGTTCTTCTTTGGATCCAGTTCATCATTCAGGAGTTTCTCCAGCCGTGGGGCAACAGACCCTAGCGTCATACTACAGTTACTAGCTTACCTGGAGGTCTACTTATGAGTTTGGCTTTTGATAACTATTAATTTGTGTTAAGGCATTATTTGTACAACTATTACAAATATATCGGCAATCAACCATATTTTGAGGCCGTCACCATTAAAAAGTTTCCGTCATTTTGAGAGAAGTAGAAGGTGATCTAGGTCTAGAGCAGAAGGAGAGAGTGGGAAAGAGAGAGAGAGAGAGAGAGAAAGAGAAAGAGAGAGAGAGAGAGAGAGAGAGAGAGAGAGAGAGAGAGAGAGAGAGAGAGAGAGAGAGAGAGAGAGAATTACTTTAATAATTTGTATTCCTGATGTATGGGATATGGTTATTTTAAATGGGCCCTAGTAGTCTAAAAACATCCACAACAATAATTGAATTTTTAGTTTGTGTTTTGTCTTTTTCTTTTGTACCATTATAAATAGGGATAGAGACAAAGTAAGGTTAAAATAAGATTGCTATAAGAGGTTGTGGTTAAGCCCCAGTTCTAGATTAGCTATTGATTTTTCATATTCTAAACAATAATAATAATAATAATATTCTACTACATTTACACAGCGCCATCTAGTCCCAAATTAAGCAATTATATTTGCTTGTGTTATGGGTACTAATCAACTGATATACTACTTATATACATTTTTTTTTGTAAATACATACATATTATAGATAAATTACACCCAGACACAGAACAAACAATCATGCTCATCACACAAAGATTTGTCCTGGGTGGGAATCGAACCCACGACCTCCGGCTTAGCAGTCAGGGTCACTAACCACTAGGCCAACAGGCCAGTCAAACAAAACAATATTTGTAACAAATGAATATGCGATAAAGTAGTGAAAATGAGAGTGGTTGTTAAATAAAAATCATACGTGCACGTGCACGCATACTCGTACGCAAACATACGTGCACCTAACATAACTAATAATTTTTGATTACAATTGCTTTAAAGTAATATTTTGTAATTTATTTTGATTTTCATTACTTACATTATTGTTGTTTTTACTTATATATTTAAATTTAATCATAGTCCAAGAAAACTGTCTCTACAAAATGATTCACTCACCCGCTAAGTACCCCTCAGCGAAGGCAATCTTGATCTTATCTTTCTGCTGGTGCGTGAGGTGTGACTCTTCGTTTAGAAGCTTTTCTAGACGAGGAGCGACATCTGGGTTCTGTTGAGGTTTGTTTGGGTGTTCTGTCGCACTTAAACCTAGAGACAAACATACTTGTACTTGGCATGGTTGGCTACGTCCAGCTGAGAGTGCGACGCGACTTATCATTAGTGGTCTACATTGCGGCTGTGCGTTCCCGACGGGTATGTGAGTGCGCGTCGCCACCCTAACACGTTTAACGTCCCAGCGGTGAGGACGAATCTACTCAAATTTGCTCCATTGTCGCGCGTCCATACGACTTATTAATATTATTTCTATAGAAATTGATATTTTCAATGTACCCTGTTGAAATTCAAGGATGTTGCACAAAAAAATATATAGTATTGGATGAATAGGTATATTTATTTAGTAATTAGTTGCATTGTTTGAAATTTTAGGTTTCTTATGATAGGTATCGTATTGGGTTTTTTATCTGTAATGAAATGATATTATTATTGTAAATACTTTTTCAATTAATATTTTTAAAATTTTGTTTTAAAAAATTCAACTTCCATGTGGAATTTAATAATAAAAGACTGTTACTGTCCAACTGCAAGGAAAGGTTTCTTCTCGCATTGATCACCACGTGCCCTCAAGGCGGATTGGCAATTTCAGACTTTTTTTTATGACTTTTTTGTCTGTCACTGTGGTTCGGTGGTTCTGTGTAGGGACTGCCACACAGAGGTAGCGGGTTCGATTCCCGCTCAGTGCAAATATTTGTGTGCATGAACATGAATATTTGCATTGATCTGGGTGTTTCTATCCTCCAGTTTCTGAAAGGCTGATTAATGAAAAATTCAATAATCATTTGTTAAATCTCATATGAAGTTAGGTACTTCATGTGTAATTACTTAATTAGTTAAATTTGATCTAGTTAGTTACTAATTTGATCAAATTAATGTTTGTTTGAACACACTAATCTCTAAAACTACCAGTTGGATTTGTATAATTCTTTTTGCGTTTAATAGTACAGTTTTCAAGAAAGGTTAAAGGCTATGTAACATCACGCTACTGGCGACGGGAGCAGAGCATTCGTCTTAGGTAGCTAGTCTATCATACGTACGTAATCTATTAATGATGTTAGGGTTCCGCTTCAAGTCAGCATGGATGCTTCTCTCGGTCTTGAACCCACGTACTTGCACCGCGTAATGAAACGTACTGCTATTCAGACTGCGGCCTAGGATACCCAGGAAATTGTCTGTTAGGCTGTATCTAAAAAATAAGGACTTTATTAAGTTAAATATAGTTTTTATAATCCTACTTTGTCTGTTGGTAAGCAGTGGAATCCAGGAGTATTATTGCCATGACTAATTTACAGCATTGTGGTATTATATTTATAGTATACTAGCTGCGCCCTGCGGCTTTGCCCGCGTGGAAATTGGTATAACTTGTGAACCAGAGCAATTATCGGGATAAAAAGTATGTTCGTCAGCGGCACCAAATTTATCTACATACTAATTATCATCAGAATCGGTTCAGCGGTTAAGTTGCTGAGTTGTAACATACAAACTTTCGCATTTATTAGTAGGGTTTGCTCTACCACATCAGGGAAAACTAGCTGTGGTTAATTGACTATCATTGTTTTTATAAAGTTTGTTAGTGTAACTCATGTAATATAAATTAATAAATAAATTTGTTTTTACCTGGGATTCCGTGCTCTAAAATCAACAGTAACAGTAGGCACATTGGTCCACCCATTCTTGTTCAGTTCGAAGGTGTCAGCAGAGATGTGGGACACCTTGCGCGAGGAGTATAAGAGCCGGGAGCTGCGCGCCGGCATCGATAAGGAACGGATGTCTAGTCTTTTCATTTCGCTGAAACATAACAAAAAAGTTACCGAAAAATCTCGCCATCTTGAACATTATATTCATTCATCAGTTGTCCGGCACCCTTATTTATTAGGAGGTCCACCTTGTATTGATAAACATTGCTATTGCATCACAATATAATGACAATGATTAAGGATTATATTGTTTTAGTCTGGTTTTTTTTTTACCTATTAGCCATCAGTTGCAAGACTATAAGCTAGTTTGTTCAGTGATAAATAACATGGTTCACTAAAACTGAGGAAATCCACCATTATCTTGGTGTCCCATTAATTGTTGAAGAAATTGAGAAGCACAAAAATACATATGCAGTTAGACTGGCTCTGCATCCCAACCCGCTCGCGACCCAACTGTTCGACTCTTCTGGCATAGTGAGAAGGTTGAAGAGAAAGGATGTCCTTTGAATGGGAAGGTGTGGAACTGGCTGCGCTCCCTCCATGTTATTAATCACTTAGTACAGATTTATTTACAATATTTTTATCCTTATCTACAAATGAGAAATTGTTAATGTGCAGTACTATATGTTTAATAATAATAATTTATTCTCTCTCCATAATATAAATGGTTTTTACATCATTTATATAATTATAATTAGGTATGTAAATATATTGTAGTAGATTTGCGCCTGAATTAGGCTTGATCCCACATTAAATAAAATTAAAATCAAGTTATTATTATGTACTTGTACTAATACTAATATTTTGAGTTATGTGTACGGCAATTTACGATGAGAGGGTAGCACTGTTTCAGTGGTAATACCTGGCCTATTCGTGCTGAAACCAGCAAGTTCCTACTACCATAGATATATTAATATGTCTGCTTCGTCAATTATAACTATTAACTATTATTAGGTAGCTACCAGCGAGCTTTGAAATACTGATATCTTTAAAGATTTGTATCGAGTCTGGGTATACTTTGTGTTTTTTAAAGTGCTTCCCAAAAATATATAAATATAAAAAGCAAAATAAATAAAGTATTATAACAAAGCCAGCTTTCTTTAGTTAATACAGATTACTGAGAGTATATTATTATTATGTTATCAATGTTGAACTTGAGGTCAATAAATATACGTCATTATAACAAAATTAATAATAATAACAAAATTATAAACAGGATTAGTAGAATATAATAGTAGTGACGCTACTGGCGTACTGACATTTTGAGGGTGTACAAACTAGCTTTCTGTAGCGTGGTATCACCCGTGTCTTTGCTTACTACTCTACGTCCGTCGCCAGTAGCGTGATGTCACATAGCCTATAACCTTCCTCAGGAACTGGGCTATTTACTGCAAGAATAATAATTATTCAAATCCGACTAGTAGTTTTAAAGATTACAGTGTTCAAACGAACAAACAAACTTTTCCGCTTTATATAATATTATGGATTACAGCTTTTGTGGATAGAGTATGGATAAACACAAGTGTATTTAAACATTATTTTCACATGCCTTTGAATAACATGGTCATGTTTATATAATAACCATAATGTTATTACTTTGGAAGTTGTGGGAAATATCGTTGTACTGCATTCATTCATTACAAAATAAGTGTTGTTAAAAATAAAATTTTATAACACTTCAGACTTAATTAAAACTGTTATTATGTAGTTTTTGAGATTCTCATGCTTACAGTTTGAAACCAACCAAAATCTAATTTGTGAAGGTAAACATAGAGTGGAAGTTACACTATGACAAATAAATTGAATAGCGCCAAAATTATAAAAGGGTCAATGATATTATTAAGAATAGAGTAGTATATGATAATGACAATGCCTCTTTTACTAGTACAAAAATAAAAATGTAACCAAACCATAAACAATTTGGAGTGCTCTAAGCTGTAAGTGGACGAGTGGTACATACCTTAGGACATTCTTATCGAAGTTTTTCAGCGTTTCTTCGAAACTATCGGGGCAAATGGTTGCGTCATAAGCACTAATCGCACCTTCCTTTCCCTTCACATTTTTATTTTTCACACTGTTATGCTTTTTTTGTCTAAAAACACTAGAGTACCTTGAGGATAACTGGCTAAAACTAACTAAGATCTGCAATGACAAAAGGTTATATTTAATGACAAAACAGTTTCAGCTAACAAACATCCCAGAGACCTGTCATTGACGAAAATATAGCAATTTACCGCAAAATAATTAAGATATATTAATAATACATTTGTATTATTGTTAGAACAGCTTATTTTTCATTATTTTGGTCATTGAAAACTGCTACACAGCGAAATGTTTTCTAAACTGCAAATTTTTTTCTACAATGACAAGCATCAAGTTAACTTTTACTAGTAGTTTCGTCATTTCACACATTCAACTTTTATTAATTACCTGATTTTGGGTGTTAATAGAATTCAATGAGAACATGTTACATGTAGATGGTTAATAAATTGTGTTTTTTTTTCTGTATTGAAGTACACTCGAAAATTTTGTAGGCTCTCACTCGCTCGCGTCAAACTTAATTTTCGTAAAAATAAAAATGGCTCTAGTGTTGCCAGATTCAGATGAATCTGTAAACGTTTATGACTACGTCAAACATTATTGTTAAGTACTGATTACTGAGAGAATGTCGTACATAAACAATTTTTAAACTATTTAAACGTCAATAGCCTGCTAAGTCCCTTACAGTCTGGTTTTCGCCATGGCCACAGCACTGTTTCTACTCTGGTTAAAATAACTGATGATATCCGACTGGCCATGGAAAACAAACTTGTCACAGTTTTAGTTTTACTGGATTTTTGCAGTGCTTTTAACTCGGTTAATTATGACATTCTCTTAGGCATTCTTTCCTCACTTAATGTCTCTTTTTCTGCGACTGAGTGGTTCAAATCTTATCTTCATGGTCGCGCGCAGTCTGTGCACTTAGAGGAGAGATCCTCTGCATGGTGTGATCTGACTGCGGGTGTACCTCAAGGTGGCGTTCTTTCTCCTCTTCTCTTCTCCATTTTTATAAATGCACTCTCTAAAGTTTTTACTTCGCACTATCATCTCTACGCAGACGACTTGCAGATATATCGTCACACTGCAGTGAGCAACTTGACTGAGACCATTGCTGAAATTAACAAGGATCTCGCTAACATTAGTAGTTGGGCTCAGTCTTATGGTTTACTTGTGAATCCAGCAAAATCACAAGCGATTATTATTGGCGGTAGATATATGATCAACTCTATAGATTACCAGTCCCTTCCGCCTATAACCTACAACTGCACTACCATTTCGCTAGCAAAAAGTGTAAAAAATCTGGGTGTTTTTATGGACTCGTATTTATCATGGGATACTCACATAGCAGAGGTAAGCAGGAGGGTGTTCTGCTCGTTTCAGGCACTCAAGCGACTTCAGAAATTCTTACCTTTTCAAACTAAAGTTACTCTTGCACAGTCCCTTCTACTACCACTCTTAGACTATGCGGATGTCTCTTTTCTTGATGCTAAGGAGGAACACCTAAATAAACTCGAACGACTGCAGAATTTGGGCATCCGCTTCATTTTCGGTTTGCGAAAATACGACCACGTTTCGGAATTTCGTAAGAAACTGAAGTGGCTACCTATTCGGCAGCGTCGAGATACACACATTCTCTCCCTTCTCTTTTCTGTCCTTAATAATCCTACTTCTCCTTCCTACTTGCGTGAACGCTTTGAGTATCTTGTACCCTGTGGTAAACCCTGTCGATCATCATCTTCTCTTCTACTTCGTACTCCTCTTCATAGTTCTAGCCGTTACGACGGTTCTTTTACTGTTCAGGCGGTTAGGTTGTGGAATTCTCTTCCTCATGTCATCCGTGAAAGTACTTCTGTGGATGTGTTTAGGAGAAGAACAAGAGAACATTTCCTGTCATTGGTTCATTAGTATACTCGTATTTATTATCGGTCATAATTAATGTATGTAAGTTTATCAATTTTATATATCATTATTATATTATTATGTGTGTATTATTAGTATGTAAGTTTATTTGTTAAAGTATACACTATAGTATACAAAATAAATAGTTAAGTCTTAGGTTAATAACTCTATCTCTTTTCATTTTTATCTTTATTTCGGTTGTACACTTCACTCGTTCTCACACTAATATTTTTCCTCTACACTCTGGGTTTGCTGGTAGAAAACTCATTACTGAGTTAAGCTCGCCTTTGTACATCAACAATTTGTAAACATTATGTAAATGATTTTTTGTGTGTACAATAAAGAATTAAAGAAAGTAAAGAAAGATTTTGTTGTTGTCTTCCCATGGATTTAATAATAATACACTTCGATGTGTCTTCCAATAAAGGCTATAGCACATTAAGGTTGTAGACTGCAGCGGGGCGGAGCGGATCGCAGCTCAGTGCAAAATTTTAATTACGACGACGTAATGTGATATAATTTAACGTAATGTGAAATGGACACTTCTCTGGTCTTTGCTTACACAGAACAACTTGTTCTCTACTTCTACTTAGTCTGTACACAGAATGTTCATGTTTACCAGTGTTTACCAGATCAGATAAAATGGATACATATTGTAAAATAGCTACAGAGATAATAATAAAATTCACACCGCATTTAGAGGCTCGTTTTTAATGAATATGTAAACGGATCGCTGATAGTTTTGGATAGGTATTTTTATTGGATTTGCAATACAGTCTTATGACGTGTGAACTTGCCAACGATAAAACGAGCCTGTAAAACAAACTGGTTGCTCGTGTGAAATTGTAAATGCGCACTTAGGCACAACATCATATTTTAGGACAAGAGTGGTGGATATAAGCGAATAATTAAAACTTTTGAAGTTATACTTCTTTTGGCGCGATTAGGAAAAATGATGAGAGTGAATTTTTACGATGCGCACGCACACCGACAGAAAAAAGCAACACCTTAAAGTTAGTTGCGAACCTTTTACACCCTGAAGTTAGTTGCGAAACTTGTGTGTCGTATCAGTACAAATAATCAGTGTGAATAAATAAAAAATATATTGGCGTTTATATCAATTCAATTATATTTATGACGGTGATAGATATTTTTTATTGATCATATTTTATCAGTAAAAATATTTATTTTGAACTAGCTGACCCGGCGAACTTTGTTCCGCCTTAATGTCAATAAATAATCATATTTTTTTTTATTGGAAAAAATACAAAAAAAATTAAATTTCTACATCAATCATTCATAATTATTTCTTTATTTTAGTACATAGGTTGCTCTTCATTTAAGTACCTTGTGATACACGACATTTTTTGTTTTATTATCAGGCGCAAAAACAAACAACGCAGATGGTCTTCCGACCCGTGAACATGCCACGTATAATTGACCATGGGAAAAACATGAATGTTCTAGATTTAAACCACAAACTTTTAAGGATTGGCCTTGTGATTTGTTGATGGTCATGGCAAATGCAAGACGTATCGGAAATTGAAGTCTTTTAAATTCAAACGGCATATCGGTTGGGATCATCGGTATCCTCGGAATGAGAACTTCCTCACCTTTGAATTTTCCTATCATTATCGTAGCGTAAATTACATTGTTCATCAATTTTCTAACCACCAAACGCGTACCGTTGCACAGTTTTGGTTGGTTTATGTTTCTAAGCATGATTACTACGGAGCCAACCTTTAGTCGTAAATTGTGCGGTGGTAAGCCAGGCACGTCCAAAGAGTTTAAAAATTCAATTGGATAGTTGGTGGCTTCATCTTCATTTGTGACGCAGTCAATAGATTTGAATGAATGCATTGTTCCAATGATCTTATTTTGAATTATGTAGTTTAGGTCATCTACATCTTTATTCTTAGCCGCTAAAATTGCTCGCTCACTCATCCATTCATAATTTTTGTAGTTAGAAATAATTTCTGGAAATACATTGTTGATAAGTTCGTCTTTTGATGAGACAAAATTACAGAAATTATTTGGAAATGATATTAGTGATCATATTCACGTTCCCGTTCCAATTCTCGATTAAATGCGTCATTCATTTCACGATATGGTGCTGGCATTCCTAACCTGATTAATAAATTACCGCACATGAGGTAACACATATCTTCGATCAAGAGTAAAGCACGATTATGTATCTCCTCATTCATCTCAATATCGTGATTTCTGGAACTGACACGAATTTGATGTAAAATATCTTCTGACATATTATCCTTGTATTTGTGCCACAGGTTACATGGGTTTGATGGAAAACATGTCGAAATTATGATAGCGAATAATGTGCGTATCTGACTTGGAGATGCAGAGATAATGGCTTCAGCGATTGTCGTATCCCAATGACTATCGTTTTCTAATAACTTCAATTCTTCACATGCAGCACGATATGTTGGGAATATTACACCATTAACAGTTCGTAGTGACTCAAATGACGTTGGCCCACGCACATTTACCAGCAACAACCGCAAATAGAAACATTCATTATTCTTTGGATGAACTGTATACATACGACCAAGAGCATCAGTAGAACGCACATCTGGATACCCAGGAACCGCATCGCCTTGCTTCCGTCTTTGAAAATTCTTCGATGAAGCATTCCAAGTATAATAACGTGGCATCTCCGAGTAAAGCAAAGTTCGTGCAAACTGATCGCTTTGGCAGATTGCAAAAAAACTGGTCAATGTAGTTGCTGGAGGTGTTTCAGCACGTTGCGTAGCATTCGAAGCCGTGAAATATACTCGTTGACCATTCTCCAGATGCACCGCCAAATGCGTAACAGTAGGATGACGTTCGTGAATGGGAAATGCGAATATACGCCAAATCGCTTCATTACAGTTCACATAACGACCAACTTGATAGCGTGAAATTTCATCGTTGGTATTCGAGGATTGCAATCCAAAAACCGCCATATCACTGCCTTTCGTGACATATTTGCAAATATATTTTATGGACTTAACTGAATTGCAGTATTCAACGTTGCAATGTGTCTTGAACGATTTAGAAATAAGTGGCGAATATGGAACAATCCAACTGTTGTCGACAACGAAATCCATTCTTTTCACTTTCGTTGTGACAGTTCGACCGTTGTCATCTGGTGATCGACGCCGATACAGCGGATAACCATCATTGCCAGTGACAGTCTCCGCCGTTAATTTCCGTGGATATCGTTTAGAGCACTTTCCATCGACCATGCAAGGTGATTGGGGATTGATGGCACCACACGGTCCATGAATCATATTAGTAGTAACAACATCATGTAGGTCTGGATCGACTTCATAATCAGGAATCTCAGCACATATGATATCATCTATTTGGTCAGGCTGAATTCTTTCCACTAACCAAATAAGAATGTGTGCGTGCGGCAGGCCTCGCTTTTGCCATTCGATTGAATACATCCATTTTATACGAATTGGCAATTCGGCAATAATGTTAATTATTTATTTAATAGAAATAGTTTTATTATTGATTTCTTACAAATATCAAATTGTCATCCACACGTCATTACATAGCTGTCATTATACATCAATTTTGTTATTCCAAGTCTGATTCTTTTTTGTTATACATTAGCACGTTCTATAGTGACTGACGTTACATGTCAAGTCACACGGGAATGATGTCGAACGGGATAAAAAGTATCCTATGTCCTTCTCCTGGCTCTAAACTACCTCCCTGCCAATTTTCAGCTAAATCGGTTCAGCCGTTCTTGAGTTATAAGTGAAGTAGGTAACTAACACGACTTTCTTTTATATATATAGATATTAGTGGTAAAAGTGGTTTTAAATATACTGTTTTAACACACAGACGAGGGGTAGATTTGAGGTTAACTGTCAGTATGTATAATTTATTTACATTGTAAATTATAAATCACATTTTTAATCTAATAAATATTTTTTTTGTTTTCTTTTATTTTAATTATATTTTATGATTTTTCATTATTGTTGCATGCTATTTATGTATATTTATGTATGTGTATATATGCGTTGTGTTATTATTTGGTATTTTTGGATTGTTACGCCAAAGAAGTATAACTTCTTACGTGCGTACATGAGTACACACACTCTTTTTCTTCAAAACGCCTATTTTGTGACAATGAAACATATATGTATATAATTTTGGTTTTTATAAATAATAACAAAAGCTCATTAGGTGATGATCTGATGAATAAAAAAATAAACACTATAAACATGTTTAAAATACGTCAAAAATGTCGAACACATTAAAGTATTTAGTGCGATAGTATAGACACACTTTAATATGTTTTTACGCTATTTTAAGCGAACACAATACATAAAGGAGAGTAAAACATTCTAAAAATATTCAATACAAACTATTTTATTATAAACTAGTCGATTATTATTATTTATTTGTTGTTTGTGGATTTTTACACAAAAGTTAATAAGATGCACAGGAAAGATGTTCAGAAAATATACTGCTTTTGCTAATTGCATTATTAAACTATAGGATGAATACTGCATGGCAGCGACATAATAATTTATTTGTAATTTAATTCTGTTATTTCTGATGTATGATGTAAAAATAAAAATTTATTAATGGTTTTCGAACAGTCAATCATTTAATTTGTGTTCTATAATGTCTATGCTTTATTTGGACAGTAAAATCCAAAATGGCGACGAGCGATGACGAGCCTATGCATTTATATGAAGTTTTTCAGAACTGTTTCAATAAAATAGCAAATAAACAACAAGGTGAGTGAGAAAATGCATACCGTGGCTCGTCTGGCGGTCCTCGAACGAATTATCGCGATAAAGTGAAGTGTTTCATTGTGAATATCATTCATAGTGTTTGCGTGTTATGCCATTACTGTGTTAAAAAGCAACAGCATTTTTCAAAATACGGTCAAATAATCCAACCTACGCCTACTAAACGCCGTTTTTAAACTTCTCCGATCATTAATGTATGCATTTTCATTACGTGGGATGCCTTATTGACGTGTTTTCAGCGTGATAAGGCTATGTTTTGATCGTATACTTCAACACCAATGTGCCTGTACCATTGTGCTACAGCAATTTCAGTGCGAATCTGAATTGTTTCACAGGATTTATTTGCATTCAGGTCTTCGCTCACAATTAATTAAGGTAAACCTATCGATTAAGATGAAATTATGGTCATAATTGACAATTTATTTGAAGAAAGAGATGTTACTGAATGCAAGTTTCTTAATGCATTTTTTTTTTCGTTAGCAAGTTGTATCAGTAGACAACGTTGTCAGCCTGTTGTGTAGAGGTGTACATGGGTATTATGTTCGCGAATCGTTGTTTTTATGTTCTCTTTGTGCCAATGTTTACAGCGTAATTTTTTTGTTTATTTACACACGTAAGGCGCGGACTTCGTCTATGGAATCGACTATGTATTATCAGGCATGCAAACTCGTGCCTACACTTTTATATGCTGTTGAAATTAGTTGGAATGAAAAGGTTATGAATAGCTACAATAGATTTACTTTGCAGTTTTATTACTTTGATTGTTTAGATATAGATCTACATTACATGCGTAATTCAGTTTATTTAACCATCTTTGGAATGTCAATCATTACAATAAGGGACTTTGTTCAATATATTTCTTATTTAGTAGAATCCAATTTTTAATTGTTTATAAATCATTTGACATAAAGATTTTATGGCATTTTACAATAAAACAGTTCCAAAATAATAAAAAACTACTTAATTCTATCAAATATCTAACCTTGATTGTTGATATTCCACAGCTTTTAGAATCAATTATACAAAGTGGAAAATTTGTTTGTATGAACGCGCTAATCTCTGGATATACCAGTCCGATTTGAATAATTCTGTTTGCGTATGATAACCTAGTTCTTGAGGAAGGTTATGGTAACAACACGCTACTGGCAACAGGAGCAGGGCAATAACCAACGATGCGGGTGTAACCATGCTGCACTAAGCTAGTTTTACAATAAAACAATTCCAGGTTAAAAACTACTATCAAAATAACCTTGATTGTTATCCCACAGCTTTTGGAAAAATGAAGTCAGTTCTTGTACACTAATTTAAAGTAAATACATTTATTAACAGCTAATCCTACTACTGTGCCATACTGACCAATATGTGTATAAGGTCTCAGGGTGTATAAAAGCAATATTGCTTGCTATTTATCTATACTGGGTAAAGGCTTTTTGTTACATTAGCCTAACAGTATCCATTTTGCCTGTTGTGCAGGTAAGCGGTCAGTAGGGTTATTGTACAATATATTTTATTACTAGCTGCACTCCACAGCTTCGCCCGCATGTAAAATATGTATTGTTGTATCCTTTGGACACCAGACTGATTTTCAGGATAAAAATTAGCCTATGTCAGTCTCTGGCACCGAATCTACGTACATATAAATTTCCATTGACTTTGGTTCAGCTGTTTAGGTGCTGAGTGGTAACAAACACACACACACAAACTTTCGCACTTATTTTTTTATAACAAAGTAAATTTATAAACAAGTCACAAATATCAACTTGTATCTTTAAACCTATATTTAATCATTATATTCTTTATTATGGTTAACTTTTCTTTTTTACTTACTGTATACCTTGACCTTAGTTTTTGGTCACAAAAATCCAGTTACGGAAAGGCTGATCAATGCAAAAATTAACTAATTTCATGTCAAGTGCCAATTAATTTGACATTTGGTATGTTTTCAAATAAACCTATGTCTAATACAGTGATCATCAGTTCTGTTTTGTACAATTTGTTTAGCATTACCATTTAATGTGATGAAATGAAATATACTAAAATATGTTTTGTATCCTGTGGAAACCAGATCAATTTTTGAGATAAAATGTAGCCATGTCCGTCTCCAGCACCGAATTTATTTACATACCAATTTTCACCGAAATTGGTTTAGCTGTTTAGGTGCTGAGTGGTAACAAACACACACACACAAACTTTCGCATTTATAATATTATTAGGATAAGTAGGATAGTTAATAATCAATATTATCATCCAAATTAAAAGTCACATTAGGACTTTCTTTACATCAAAATCTAGTGTATAAACACTAGTATGGTAACCATTATCATTATCATTGTCTTCTGAAAGATGTCCACTGCTGGACAAAAGCCTCCTCCAATTTTCGCCACCTTGGCCAGTCGAGAGCCGCCCATCATCCATTGGTTGCCCACCACCCTGTTCAGGTCGTCGACGTAACCATAATACCATCTAGATTGTACTTTTATCATTAACATGGCCAAAGCAACCTACATACAGCCATG
Organism: Parascotia fuliginaria; assembly: GCA_963082885.1. NCBI lineage: Eukaryota > Metazoa > Arthropoda > Insecta > Lepidoptera > Erebidae > Parascotia > Parascotia fuliginaria. The sequence goes on along the minus strand of OY720198.1, from coordinate 8,498,401 downwards.
TCTAAATCATTGTGGATTTTGTATTACTTATTAGCTACAAACACCTGTACAAACAAATTATTATACATACATGTAATGTATACAAACTGATACATACAATATTATGCCTTGTTTCTATAGAGTAAGAGTCTAAAATAGGATAATAGTTGTTGCTCTTAACTATTTGGTTGAAAACAGTGTATTGTAAAATTGCTCTAGAAGTTTGTGATATTAATTGTTATAATATAATAATAATAATACCAGCCTGTTTACTGTCCCACTGCAGGGCCTCTTCTCATATAGAGAAGGCATGAGCATTAATCACCATGCTTGCTCAAGGCGGATTAGCAATTTCAGAATTTTAAAGTCCAGATTTTCTCATGATGTTTTCCTTCACCGTCAGTCAGAAATGTCCAAGATAAACTTAGAAAGTACATATGATTTGATAAATCACATTGGTGCTTGTCCAGATTTGAACCCACTACCTCGTGTTTATGAATCAAGCTTTATCTACTAGGCCATTTCGACAACTATTAATTGTTAAGTGTACCTACTTTTCTGTCATATTTCGTATATGACAGAAAAGTAGGTACACTTACTTTACGAAATATGTTTATTTTATTGCATTAAAGTGCAATTACAGTCTTCTTATAGCATGGTATTTAAAGTGCTGAGAAAATACACTCATGCCCATAGATTATGGAGACTCACCATCGAGAAAAATAAAAATGAACTAAAGACCAGTGAAGAGTAGCCTAAACCTAGTCTCGTGTATTTTTTTTATTGCCGACAGACAGCAGGCAGACGAACAAACAGCCCTCGTGATGGTAAGTGGTAACTGTCGCTCATGGACGACTTTGAGTCTCTCAGAGGGACTCTGTGAAGCTGCTGCTTACCGTGGAGGGATTGGGGTAGGTGAAAGGAGAAGGAATCGAGGAAAAAGGAAAGGGGGAAAATTGGGTCTGTGTTTGGTTCTCATCCAAGACAAATATAAGTACTATCCTCAGTTATTTGCTTAAAATATAGGTGTACTTGGTCAAACCACGATCTTCCGGTTGCAAAAAAATGTGTTTTCATTATTTGTTTTCTTACTAAGTACTTACTAGACTTTTCGTACGTGCGTACGTTGCGTACGTGCGTGCGTGCGTGCGTGCGTGCGTGCGTGCGTGCGTGCGTGCGTGCGTGCGTGCGTGCGTGCGTGCGTGCGTGCGTGCGTGCGTGCGTGCGTGCGTGCCTGCCTGCGTGTGTGTGTGTGTGTATATGTGTATATGTGTATATGTTGGTATGTACATAGATTTGATACCGGAGACGGACATAGGATTCTTTTTATCCTGAAAGTCCGCCTGGCTCCCTTCCCCTCAGCTAGTAATTTATGTATTCATTGATATTTTTTCTTCGTCATCGTTGCTGTCATATTTTAAGTAGGTACTTACGTATCGATAGCCGCGGGAGATATAGTTATAATCGCACATGGTCAGACATGAGACTAATCTAAATAACCGGAATATTTGTTATAGGTACTTGAATTTCTATTTTTATAATTCTGTGAGCATTTAAAACAGTATAAAACGAAATACAATCACAACTCATTGGAACATTTAAAAAAGGTTTAAAACTACGCCCAGACTTAAAAACTATTACCCCTTATTCGTAAACATCGTGTATGCTTAAAATAGCTAAAATAGGTTTGTAATTCGTTTGTCTTTATCTGTCACGTTGACATTTGTACTAGTAAGAAAAAGACAAACCTGTTATAACCAGAGGCTTATAACATTTTTATAAATAAGGGGGTTATTAGGCTATAAACATTGTATTAAATAGCTTTAATTTCTTGGTTATGGTCAAATATGCGTATAATCACAGATCTATAATATAGGATTGCACCTTTTCTACTGGCTGTCGCAAGAGGAGACTAAAATAATACGGTTAACAGCGTTGCGTTTATACCTTTATAAGGTGACAAAGCCGCCACACGTGGTGCCTTTAGTAAACTCCCTATGGGAATCCAGTAGTAGACGCCCTTAGGGTAATGATATAATATGTAATTTTTCTTTCGGAAAACTTCCATTCACGATACGTGCAAAAAAAAATTGAAAAAAAATAATGTTATCTGCCAAATGATCAACAAGTCCTTCAGTTTCGGACGTAAAAACACACAGACGAATAAAACAGTGATAGATGGCAATAAAAATGTTAGATTGATCCCGCGTGACCCAGAAACTCGCATTAGTTGTATATTTAGTACGAGCGTGACTCATTATTTGTAATAATTAATTGATTTCACACGTTGGGATTTGACGAATCTACGCACACGCAGAGATAAAAAAACTGATTTAAAACTAACAATTGGTTAAGAAAACCTCCGCGGAGCTTTTTATTGCTTTGTCCAGGCGAAGTTAATTGAATTATATCAGCCTTTTTAAACAGCCCACGTGATGTTAAGAGTAACTGTCGCTCATGGACGACTCAGAGCCCCTAGCATCCAGCAATGTCAGTGACTCTGCGAAGCCGCTGCTTAGTCTAACGTTAAGGGAGTGGGGTAGGTTAAAGAAAACGGGGAAAATTGGTCCTCCGTTACTCTCTTAAAGCGTTTATGCTAGACTTAGGTGTAGTTCAAAGAGTATAAAGCATTAAGCGTTTATGCTAGACTTAGGTATAGCACAAAAAGTATAAACCACAGTAATGATAATGTCCTTCTTTAGGAGGTTAAAAGAAAGCAATTATTTATGCTGAACCAGACTGCAAATCCGTGGCAGAAGCTCATTAGCGAAGGATACCACTTGCCATCAAGTAGGCCGTAGGCTAAGTCGTCGCCACTAAGGTCAAGAAAATGAAAATAAAACCGTCGACTGAAGTGCGAGATCTCAACTAAAAGTTCATGACACAGATACTAATCCTTTAAAAAGTCGCATTGCTATTTGTTCGGCTGGAACCTTGTTCTTCATGCAAGGAGATAACGTAACCATTAGTTCAACACGGCACTAATCAATTTGAGCTAGCAGTCTCCGGTGGTTCAAGTTTAACTGTAATTTTTTTTTCGATTTACTTTTTTTTTTTATTTCTCCATATTATTCAACCATATCTATAACCATGGCGCAGCTCACACTGTATACTTCTAGATCTTTAAAACATCTTAAAATTTTACGGAGTTACCCTACGTAGAGAAACTGTCGTCGTAAAGATAAATCACAGTAGTCACAATGAACATTTGTCATTTATCTCGTATAGACATCGAATTTACACTTTAAGTAACTACTTTAACCATTGCTCTGTACGAATCATGAATTAATATGAAACTTTATAACATGTGTAAAACTCAACTGTGCTATCAACACGAGAGATTCTTACACAAACATAAACAAAGCCATTATTTAAACTTATAGTTTGGGTAAAATATAAAATTACATATTAACGGAACGTTGGGATACTAAAATAACCAATATCTTGTACCTACTTCGATCAGTGTTGTTGTGTATTAAATTTGCAAGATACGTCCCGATTGGGAAAGCTTTAGATACCTACTTACGTCCTGATTTTTACTAATTTATTTATAAACTCCAAATCTTGCTATGCAATTAAAATAGTTTTTTGAAAATGTCAGCAAATCGTTCAGTCAGTTTTTCAAAAAAACTAGAAAACCGACGAACTCAGGTCATTATTTTTATAACGGCGCGGCCTATTGTCAACAATTTTTGGAACAACCACCCACAACCTCATTTACAGCAATCATAATTCATAATATATGTACTCCTACTTCGACGCCGAGGCAGTCAAGTAAAAAGTTTTTCTTAATTAAAAAAACATAAGTAAAGTAATGTTTTGTGTGTCTACATGACTTAACTATACTATTTATACCATGTTGCTAATTCCTCAATTTTACTAAATACCTACTTACTATAATGTAGTGGAATTTTAATTTAAAAATACAAAGTTGGCAACACTCAGCCTCAAATAGATGTAGTCTGGCGATTATAAATCAATTTAACGGCGATACGTCGACGTAAAACTACGACGGTATAAAAAATATCGAGAGGAATCGACTAAATGTCGGTTGATATCGATGGCTTCTCAGTAATATGTACCTAAGTCTATTATTAGGGATGTGCAAATTAAAAAAATAAACGCACAAGTAATAAAATTGTGTGATGCCAAATAGTGCGCCTAAAATAAATGTGAATTAATTGACATTGTTTTACTTTTGCCTTTCAATCTTATCTAATTTTTTTTCTTAATAAATTGTTTAGTTGTAATTTTGTAGCAAAAATACGAGAGGTTTTTGCCGAATGGTGGACTATTTAGTAATAAATGAGCTTTTTTAAGTATTGTATCAACAATGACACTATTTAGCTTTTGTTTTTTAAATCGGGTTTTTCAGAAATTGTAGGATTACAGAAATGAACCTGTTTAGTGCTTTGATAATAATAAAAATAATTTACCTTAGTGGATTGCGTTCTAGATTTTTTAGTAAAAATGTACTTAAGTACCTGTTTTTTTTAACTATAAAACGCTTTTGGTGTTAACTGTTTGTTTTCATTTGTGTAACCCGTATGGAGTCCAGTGTTAGTTTGATTCTCTTACGTGACGAATATTTATTTACTAGTTGTTACTCGCAGCTACGCCCGCGTGAATGTCAGTTATATCTCTGTTTATACATTGACGATTTTTCATACAAACTTTCAACCCCTATTTCAACCCCTCCAAGCCATTTTTTCGCGATAAAGGACATGTATATGTTGTTCCGATGTCTCTATACAAAGTTTCATTAAAATCGGTTCAGTGGTTTAGGCGTGAAAGCGTAACAGACAGACAGAGTTACTTTCACATTTATAATAGGTATTAGTATGTAAGTATGGTTTTATTATTATAAATGAGAAACAAGCTTAACACTAATATTTGTCACGCACAGGAATCGAACTAATACTGGACGATGTCTTTAAAATCATTTCTGACAATTAGTGTTAAATGAGACGTTAATTTGTCTACCATTTTGATTGATAGACACTTTTAAATCGTGGGAATAATTGCTACATTTTTATTCTCTAATAAAGTTTTGTATTATGCCTATCGCATACGAAACACTAGTTCGCGGCGAACAGAAATATCACTTGCCTAAGAAATAAGCGCTTTAGATGTTCATATCAACTACCACTACTGGCCAGCAGTCCTGGACCACACTGACTGCTTACCATCTGAATGACTGGACATATTTCAGTAGACTCCTCCCTTGATTGGATGTATAAAAGTAACCTACTTCTGGGTACCTTGGTTACAGGAAGTCAGTGATGAATGGAAAATCATTCCATTTAACCATCTTCCACTATCTTCAGTCGTCTTCTGAACACTTATTTTTAGTTGTCATACTTCAAACCACTCATTTTTCTATGGTCCACTCCTCCCTCTTTAATATTCTTGGGTGTAGTTTAAAAATGACATTCAGTATTTCGATTGCCGTCTGGTCCGATTATGACAATAGACTTATACCTTTATTATTGATTAGACGTCTGCCCTTGCTTCGCTTCGGTATCAAAAGTTTCATTTGGTCTTACAAGAAACACCCACGGAAAATATAGCAATAGTGACGTATTGCATCGTTCAGATTCATAAAAGCGCTTAAAATACTGAAAAATTAGGTTCATCATAATAAAATATAGCGTATTTTTGTCGCTGAATTTATTGAATTCTGAAGTTTTTTTAAATCGGTAATGTAGATTTTTAGTTAAATCGTTGCAAACAAACAAACATACAAAAAATCAAATCTTTGCCCTATAATATTAGTTTAGAGTTTGGACTAATATTATTTGTGCCTTCTCTGTATGAGAAGAGACCTTTCCCTGAAGTGGTATAATAAAGAGCCGGTGTAATGAATTGTATTCGTGACACATTTTTATGGTACGCAACGGGTTTGCTGAGCCCTTGTTGCGACTGAGGATCAGGTGAACCGTTCACTACTCACCTTAGACAATAAAAAGTCCTGTAGCTATCTCAGACACGTTTTGAAGTATAGTTCCAGATCCCTGTGTGTTGCAAAAGCCAAAGGATAATGATTATGAAAATACACGAATACTTTGGAATTGTGCCCGGAATATGCAACAGGTTCGCACTGTATTACATGGAACCTAATGTAGCTGGCATTTTACTGCCTCCCTTTGAGGTTTGATTGTGTAGTTTCCAATAGTGATTTGTAAAGACCTAAATGAGTATTTTTAGCCAAGAAATATTCATTGTGAAAGATAATTAAACGGGCAAGATACAGTGCACAAGCACATTTTTTTTTATATTAGTCTATCAAAGTGACTCCACTCTGCCTGATGGTAAGCAGTAAGTGAAATCCAAAAGCGGTGGACACCATTCCAAAAGCCAAACTACTAGTATAGTGGCCTCCACTATGGCGGCTTAATGAGATGCTTTTTCACGCCCCGGTTAAAAGACCCAGGATCATAATTAATGCACATTACGTTACTGCTGTTGTTATTCAGCAATCTCAAACGCAAACTCAAAGCATTTATTTCATTTTGATCATAAATTATGATGCTTATGAAAAGTCAAAATTACATAAAGTCAGCTAATTAACCTACAGCCAGTTCGCTGACTAGGTAGAGCTGTGAGAAGAAATGGCCAGAAATTCACGTCACTCTTTTCAATCGCCAGATAATTACAGTTTTTTTGTATGAGTTAACAATTTTAACACATCAACGCAACCGAAGAACCATACAAAGTAATTATTACAAATCAACCAATTAATTTAATTACCAATATTAAAAAAAAAAAGAAAATTTCAATTATTTAGCTTCATCTAGTATGGTAATTTGACTACGTATTTTAATTAAAAAAGTACTCAACTCCGCTACAACTACTTCTGGCCATAGACCTCTCATGATTTCTTACAATCGTAGATCCTTGCTTGTTTTAGTATGTATTGGAAACAACTTGCGACAGTTCGCCACAGAAATTGTATAAAAAATTTAATTCTCATCGGCCTATAGCCAAATTCGATCAGTTGTTTCTTCTGCTCATCATCATCATAATCATATAAGCCGGCAGACGTCCACTGCTGGACTTAGGTCTCCTCCAATTGCCGCCATTTTGATCGGTCGTGAGCTGCTTGCATCGGTTGCGCGCCACACTTAATCAAGTCGTCGTAGTTTTTAGCGCTAGTCCGCCGCGGACTACACTCGTCTACACAGGTCGTAATATTACTAAAAATGTTGGAGTAAATGTTTATTGTACCAATCAATCAATGGTACTGTGTTGTCATTGAACTATCTGTCCGTATTAGGTAGAGATTATGATTGTGCTCGTTACGAAGTGAGTGCTTAAGGTATAGGAGGTAGCGGTGTTGACATCAGAGTTTGAGCTCTTTGAATTAATCCCTCCCTCTCCTTTTTTATCCAGAACGACACGTGCGGGACTGAAGTGTCACCCTTTCACAGTGGTATCTAAAGGGTCTCGAACCAAACGGTTCAGCACTTCATACTTTTGTTGTGAAAGTTAGACCTGGAACTATTTACCAGCGCATGTGTTCCCATCTAATTATGATCCTGGGTCCTTTAAGTAGGGTGTGAAAAAGCATCTCACTAAGCCGCTTTAGTGAAGGCCAGCATACCAGTAGTCTGGCTTTTGGAATGGTGACCACAACTTCTAGATTCCACTGACTGCTTACCATCAGGTAGAGTGGAGTCACTTTGGTTGACTAATAAAAAAAGTTTTGATTAACACTTGGGGTTTTGCGATTTAGATTTGAATTGACTGTCTCGATAGCGCAATAAGATTGCGTGCGAATACTACGCAAGAGGTTATGGATTTGATTCCCTCACGAGATAATACTTCGTATAGTGGACCATAAAATTGCTTTACCACCCTTAAGAGTAAATGTCGTTTGCATATCACAAACAATAAAGATTATTATTGCTTGCAAGCTACCTCAATACAGTGACAGATGTCACTCTCGAGTCTTATTGAATTTTAATTTGATGGAAATTTTAGTCAATAGTGGTAAAGCAAAATATGTGGTCGACTATAAAAGGGGTACAAGCTGGGTATGACACGAGTCTCGTACAACTTACGGACACAAAGTACAATCAGACTCGAAACATGTTCATCAACACAAGTTCAAGTTTTGTCCTTATGTAGACATAGAATCTATTGTGCTAAGCAGAATAATGGCCGTTTTACTTAAGGTTCATAAGTCCAACCTTGCATCGCCCATATCTTGCACCACACAAGTCACAATGCAAGCAGTACCTGTATGAATTAAACCCACATTACTATGTTACATTGAGTTAGTTTTGTACCGCTGACACGTAGCTACAGGGTGTTTCAACTGTCGCTAATATTTAATTTATCTGTTGCCGTAAAAAGAGAGATATTTTTTGCATTATGCCTTCTAATTTTATTACTATTATTAGATTTTTGTCTGTGGTCAACCTTACCAACGTATCCACAGCTATATCCAAAGATAACGGTCACTTAATAATTTATTATCAGTTGGGAGCTGGAAGTTTGTTTAATTTAAGTTATCTAAATGTAAAAAAATCCTGTTAGAAAAGCCTTACTCCTATAAAGACCTAGATTCATAGCAACATTACTGCTGACAAAAGGCTCATACTGGACTATGAAAGTATTCTATTGGTAGCAAAAGAGATGTGCTTGCTACCCATTTCTTCTTCACGGTTGTACTGGCAGGAGGCCAGAGTACATAGGTACTCCTTTCACTTCTTATCAGGTCTCTTATTTCGTTAAACACCCTAAGATTCGAAACAAATATACTGTATATATAACTCTCCCAAATACGGTACGTCACGTATTACTTTGTGAAGTGAATAGTTAACTATTAATCATATTGGACGGGTGTCATAGTTCCTCAGTGCCTCTCACACGGCTACGATTAAGGATATACATGTACTGCGAAATGAGGATGATCTTCAGACGATGGACTATACCTATAATTTAAGTGATAGCGAAAGATGACTCACTGATAAAATACATTTTTATTGTGTTCTTAAAAAATGATTGTGTGTTTAATTCATATATAATTCATTTTTATGGCCTAAGAATATTTTTGCAGAGTCTGGGTATACTTTGTATACCTTACTTCTATTTGTCTTTATAGAAAAAAACAGTATTAGAACGATTCTTAGTCCACTAAAATATCTAAACTAAATTATAAAGGGAAAAGATTTGATTTTTTTATGTTGTTTGTTTGTTATGGATAAACTCAAAATCAACGTACCCAATTAACATAGAAGTCACCAGTAACATAGGCTATATTTTTCGCGGTACTGCCCACCCAGGCGGGCGAAGCCGCTGGCAATAAAAGAAATAGAAAACATAAAAAAAAAAAACAAAAATACTTAGTTTATAGTTTATTTTCGTGTGTTGTGTTTACAGAAACATCTAAAACAGAACAAAAAATAAATAAATTTTAACTAAAATGTGTGTGGACATAATTATATTAAATCTGTCAAATATCTTATATACTCTGCATTGCGATGCATTCGTGTAAACTATTATATTATACAATATCTTTTTTTATAATAGTTATATAAAGATAGGTATAATAATATAGTTAATTAAATTAAACGTGTTGATAATTGTATTAAATTGTGTTGTATAATTGGTTCGTTATCAGCCGGGCTTCGAACCCGCTATCTGTGACACGCGTTCGACTTTGTACTAATATATTCTTGTGTTTATTTACTTTTTTTTTTACACATATAACATAACACAATATAGATATATTACGCTATATTCTTTGAAGTAGATACTAGGCAGAAGTGTACCCTTTCTAGAATATTGACATAAATTATTTTAGTGTCTATAGGTGCCACTGCACAATCACCTCCTCGGTCCTTTTCATTTTCTTCTTTTTTATTCCTTTTCCTACAGGACGCGCGCGACGGCTTAGTTAGAAAACATCTAAGCATTGTTACTGCGATAGTAAGAACAGCAGTTAATGTCTCTACGCTACGGTTACCACTTATCAACAAACTGTACCATATTTCGAATGAAAGTGAAAATCATATCAAAATTAGTTATGTGGTTTAGAAGAAATTACCGGGAAAAACTAAGGTAATAGATCCACGCTGAATTTAGCAAGAATGGGCCGGATCGACCTACCTCATTCACAGTCGCCATACCAGCAGCAGTTTAAAACGATGGCTTTTAGAATGGTGGCCACCACTTTTGGATTCCACTGACTGCTTACCATCAGGCAGAGTGGATTTACTTTGGTAGGCAATTTCCCCTCTTTTCTTTTTCCTCGACCCCCTCAATTCCTTTACCAGCTGACTACTTTCACACCAGACAGCGGCTTCAGCAATGCCAGGTACTCTGAGTCGTTCATGGGCGACAGTTACCACTTACCATCACGTGTGCTGTTTGCTCGTCTGCCACTTTCAGCAATAAGAAAACAGTCTTTATATTATTTAAGGAAAAATCAATATTGATACCTCTGCTGACTGTATCCTAGGTAGTTATCAAGGCTGAACCATTAACGTCATTTCTCCACTTCTAAAACGCTAAACAAAGCTGGGTTATCACATATGACTTACATGCGCGTAGTAACCCTAGTCCCTGGGTTATCAGCTACATGTAAGTCAAGACATTAACGTATCTGATTACCAATTAATACTTATAATTGTGATTTATTTAATTATATTATTGTAGCGCTTTGGTATTTGAAGGTTTTTAGCAATATAATGAGCTTTACAAAGTAAGCTAGGTTACACGTCTTTCCTTGGCTTAAATGCTGACCTTAGGCTTATTTATTACAATTTGTTGCTCTATTTTAATTTAGCTATAACTGTTTCATATAGTGCTTTCTTTAAGCTTCATTTCTGCCACTATAAACTCTGGAATTCTGCTGTTGTGATAGTTTCAAAACGCTATATCCTTAGAGTATTATTATTATGGTAGACAGCGGCTTTGCAGAGTCTGCAGTGCAGAAGTGCGCAACATCTATCATTTATCAATCACCTACCATCAGGTGGACTGTTAGCTCATCTGCTACTAGAGGCAATATGAAAAATACATAGTGCTTCAGACATACCACAATAGCTAGCTTATGTCACACTTTTTAGGCGAAATTAACGACCCTAAATATTGCAAGATTTAAACTATTTACAAACGGTCTTTGTGATGAGTAATACACCTCTACTTGACCCCGTACATAGATATGAGTATTATGTTTTTATATATTGCAGTATAAGGTTAATGAAAAGGTTAGATAATAACTTAATCTGTATAATAATTTATTGTTAGTTATAAGTTATTAGACGGGAAGGCGACATGCTTTAGATAAACGAATTATACGTCTGTAATGAGGCTATGTTTATCGTAATTTCACTATTGGACAAAGGTCTTTACGAGGATATTCAACTTGAAGAGTCTGGTGGGTAATATGTCTTCTGTGTTGATGATATGTTTGCCGTTTTGTGAAAGTCTGTAATTCACATTCGGTTTGAAAAAAGAGCCAGCGATTTACTTGATGTTATGGGGATAACTGGCGTTCATGGACGCCAGATATCTCCTTAACATCAATTGCATTGCATGAAAAAAGAAAACTTTATTATTAAACAGCCTGCTGCTAACATTGACATTTTGTTAAAGCACGAATGAAAACTAATGGTACTTGACTGTGATCTTCTGTAGGAGGTACTTCCCCAATCCTGTTGCACCAAGAGCTTTCAAGAGATCCTGATGGGTCTTATCTTTAAGACCTAGCAGGTTAAGTTAGTAACTAATGAAAATTAACCTTACAAAATTTTTATTGAACGATTCTTAATAAATCATTGAAACGTTGATCCAGTATTTTATTATATATACCATATATCAATTATTAATGAATTAAAAATTTCGAAATTCAAACACTTAAACGAGTGGCGATTGGTCGTGGCGTGGACCAATAGGGGCTAGACGCGGACGCAGCTGATCAAATACAAGTTATATTATGAATTAGGTTATGACGCGGTTACTAAACATGTCAATATTATAAGGGAGAAATGGTCATCTTACTAATATATTTAATTTTGTATAATATATATATATATTAAAGAAAACTGGGTGTTAGCCTAAGGGGGTTCTTAGGCTTGACGACGTTTAAGTAACAAACGGCTTATTGTCCGTTTGCTACAGTAATCTGATTGCCTCTGAAATTAGCTTGATGAATAATAGACCTAGTTTTAGCCGATGATAAATATGTCACACCTTTTTTTCCGTGGCAAATGCATACGCATACGCAGCCGCCCGTGCTAGGCGGGGGTTTAGGTCGGACTCTCGGACCGCACTTAAAACTCGGCCGGTATACCGACTAAAGCCCACTGTATTCCTCCAGACGGCCAGAGTATCGAGATCACAGGAGACGCTCGCGCATTCATCCGCAAAAATAGGTTACACCTAGTTTAACCAATTGGTGACGGCTACAATTAGTTTTAGCCGGCTTTTAGCCATAACGTCTTATACAAAATGTTTTCTAAAATAGTACCTAACTTCTGGGATATAAGAACATATTGTAGGCGTAAAATTTATTAAAATTTTGATTAGTCTCACTTAACTTTTTATAATTGAATATTTTACAAGTTTTCATAAATACGTAACTTCACGCCTGTCTCCCATTAAAGTGGTAAGCAGAGACTATAGAACGCCATTTGCTACGATCCAAACATGCCTCTTCAACTTTCATTATTCTTTTTATTCACACGGCGATTACGGTTGCTTGTAATTAAAACCTAATGATTGAAACAAGTCTAAGTTGCTGGGCATTATTATTCAGATGAAACTTATCTGGTGGTCTTTCTTTCATTTAAAAACAATTGACCGAGTCATGAAGTCGTCAATATAAAAACAGATCGATGACAATTGTAACCGTATACTATCATTGGGCGTCCTCTTACTGATAACGGGTATTTACGTTTAACACAAGCTGTACTATAATTTAGTTAAGGCACCCACTTTGTTTAGGTGCAGTTCGAAATAGTGCAAGTAATAATATAACTTTAATTTCTTTTGTTTGAAGAGACAACTACACTAAGGAACAAGCTCTGCGTCGCGGAAGATTTTACAAATATTCAATTAACGAACACAAAGTACACTTGGAAACCAGCGAGGATCTACTACAGTAACTAAACACTACGTTCTCTAACATACGTAGAAGTAATTAAACATAGCACCTTTTCTGTCAAGTTTATATAGTTCTCTATACAGCTAAGTAAGTAATATATTAAAAGAATGTCAACATTTTTTATATTGTAATGAAGTAGCCTCCTGATATGGTCCGCGTCAGGTCTACTTGTGTTTTCACACATCAAGTTTATCACGTCTACACCTTGGTGATATTTTTCATTATTTACTGTATGTAAAACTTTATAAAGCTTGTTCCCATACACTGGATCCTTAATCTTCTAATTCTTGGACGACAGTGTCTCTGCTGTGTTGTCTTCTGTTGGCCTTAGTTGTGTATTTTGTAATAGAGTATCACCTTGTCCATACGTTATGGTGTAAGCATTTAACACGAACTGGGCCTACAGCTTCGTCCGCGTGTAAAATGAGGCTTGTCTCCCTCAGGAACGAGACCGATTTTCGGAATATAAGTAGCCTATGTCCATCTCCGGCACCAAATCTATTCACATGGTACCAATTTTCATCGCAATCGATTCAGACTTTTAGGCGCTGAGTGGTAATAAACACACACACATACACGCAAACTTTCGCATTTATAATATAAATTGGATAGAGTTGTAATAGGATTAGGTATACTTGTGTGGCACCCTGTGTATGTATACTATAAAAATATCTTAAGTATAAAAAAGGTAGTGTTATATTCAAGTATTGTTAAAATTAGATCATAACAGACGTTTCTCTGATGGGTAGATTAGTTCTCTAATTTTAGGACTCCAGTCCAAATTAAAATAAACCTTATCATTTAAAATATTTACACAAAATGCTAGAAAATTGAAATCCTATATCAACGTTTTAAAGTTAAAAATTACTTGTACACAATATAATTTAAATTACAAACTGCGTGATGCGCAGGAGTTGGTATTCGTATACTATTTACATAAAGTTATGGCTTGTAAATTGTAATTAATACTAAAGTATTTACATTATTGTCTTATAAGGTAAACGTATTTTAAATAAATTAACTTACGTAAATTTAATTTATCTGAATAGAATAGAATAGAATAGAATAGAATAGGTCTTTATTTGCTTAGAATGTAGGTACATAAAAATGGGATGGTAAATTACATAATAAGATCCAAGTACATTCTGCCTTATTGGCATGCAAATATAAAACAAAGTTGATAAATGACAAATAAGTAGGTTACAAGAATTTATCATCTAAGAAATCTTGCACGGAGTAGTAACACTTATCTACAAGTAATTCTGTAACCGACGTAAGAGTAGTAGTATCCGTACTACTGCCTTTCGTTCGGTGAGTGAGAGCGCCGAAGGCCCATTTTTTTCCCTTTCCTCTTTCCTCAACTCCCTCATTCATTTCCCCGACCCTATTCCTCGCTGCCATAGTGAAGGTCATCCATACTGCAGTTTAAGACGATGGATTTTGGTATGGTGGCCACCACTTCTGGATTCTACTGACTGCTTACCATTAGGTAGAGTGGAGTCACTTTATTAGGCTCGTCAGTCCACCTTATCAAGGGCCTGCCTACGCTGCATTTTTCTCGAATCCAATACTATTCTGCCGCAACAGCTATTAGAATTATTCAAACTAGCTGAGCCCCGCGACTTCGACACACACACACACACACAAACTTTTGCATTTATGATATTAGTACGATGTTTTAATTAAGTTTCAAAACCCTCGAAAATGTACTAAAACTAGTATTGAACAAGTGACTTACCAAAAAGTCATTAAGCTCTACCGGTGTGTTTAAGCTTCATCCCCGCTATTTACGCAGGGTAAACAAACATTGAGGGCTCAACGTTTACTCTGCAAATAGACCGGGTGCTTTTCTACTGGATTATTTTGTTTGAGCCTTTTTAATGGATGGTTTTATTTGGTTCCAATGATTGTGATGTAGTGATTATTTTTGATTCGTTTTGAGATATTGATTACAGTCGTAGTTTGAATATGTTTGCTGCTGGCTTGCTATAGTTGCACGGTTGGTATCTAAATCTTTAGTTTAGATACATAAAAGCTAACCTTACAAATATTAATAACTAGCTGCGCCCCACGACTTCGCCTGCGCCTAAAATGTGATTTGTTCCTCGGGAACCAGACCGATTTTCGAGATACAAATTAGCCGTCTTCGGTACCGAATCTATCTTCATACCAATTTTCATCGAAATCGGTGCAGCCGTTTAGGCGTTGAGTGGTACTAAACTCACATACATACACACAAACTTTGTGTGTATGTATGTGAGTGAGAAACTTTGTTTTAAAATCAAATACGAGAGAGGTGCATGCGCAATGTAAACATCTCGTATAATATATCGTCAAAGTATTACTAGAATTTAAATTAATTTATAAATTTTAAATAACATGTCTGAGCATTATATTTCATTGTATTGTAGCTACATATTATTATTATTATTATCAAGATTGTCAACCCTATTTTTCAAAGTACTTTGCGTTAAATTTCAACGATTAATCATATAACGCGAAGGGCCGATAGCGCGGTGTTTATAGTCGAGCCTATTGACTACAAGTTTGTATTTATGGAGATTGTACTCGCCCTCTAATAATAAAAAAACACTATAATAGTAATTTTCCTTGTATGTAAGCATTTTAGCACCATTTTCAAACGGTTTATTTTAAGGTTAAACTTTGCAAACTCTTAATCTATTTTAAATTGTCAAAAAATTACTTGAATGTAAAGATAATTCAGAGCTATTTTAAAACAGTTTAAACTGATTTTTTTAAGTTACTATACGATATGGCAGCATTTGCTAAACAAACAAGTGAACGTAGCGCTTAATAAGAATAAGAACATAATATTTTTATAATCCGCATGTTCATATGTATCACTCACGTGATTTAAATGAATGAGTTTGACGGAGTTATTGAGAGGGGTGCGTATACAGTCAACGCAATATTCGTAACAAACGACAAAGGCACGCTCCTAGACTGTTTTGTTAGGGGTGGCACTACGCACAGATTGTGATTTTTTTTTATTTTTTTTAGGAGCACTACATATAGTATAATATAATATAATATGTATGTATTTACAAAAAAAAAATGTATATAAGTAGTTTATCAGTTGTTTAGTACCCATAACACAAGCAAATATAATTGCTTAATTTGGGGCTAGATGGCGCTGTGTTAAATAAAGAAAAAAATAAAAATAAATAAAAATCTACAGGGAAATACTTTACGCTAATAAAGTTGATTATATAGATTGTGATTTTTGTTTAGTTTTTTTTAAGGTTATTAAATAGCAAATTTACGAAGTAATCATGCGACTTGTAGTTTAAATATCTAAGTCAGTTATTTTTTAATATATTTTAAAGAGCTATACTAGCTTTCTATAGTTACTAGCCTTTCGCAGCGCAGTTTCACCGGCGTTATGTTACATCTTTGCTGACTGCTCCGCTCCCGTCGCCAATAGCGTGATGTTATATAGCCTACTAAAGATCCGCTCTCGCTTCGCCTCGGTATCATAATTATTATTAATATGTAATAATAATAATATGTGGACACTATCACACACCGTCATCTAGTCCCAAGCTAAGCAGAGCTTGTGTTATGGGTACTAGATAACTGAAATATAATACATATACATACTTCTTTTTGTAAATACATACTTAGAATACATAGGAAACACCCAGACTGAAGACAAATACAAATGTTCATCACACAAATATTTGCCTTCCGCGGGAATCGAACCCACGACACCCGGCGTCGCAGTCAGTTACACTAACCACTAGACCAACGGTGCAGTCAATTGATCTCACAACATACTCCTACGGAAAATATCATGGCAAGTGTCGTATCATTTAGATTTACGATCAAATCCACAATAATCGTCGTAACGGTACGACTTAGGGTTAGGAGTAATTAGAACAAGAAATTAGCATTATTATAATTAGAACGCACTTAATCATAAAACGCATGGATACATAAAATCAAATAATAATACTAAATAATATATCAAAGCTAATTAAAAATAAAATGAATCCACTCCACAATATGTACTGTCCAAATCCACCCTTAGCCCCGAATCAGTGCCTTCCAAATAAAAAACCCCGTAACTGATTAATACAAGTTCTTTAAAAGTGGACCTAAAATTGTTTACCATAGAAGTCATTTTCCTATTACTTCTTTTGTGTACGTACGCCGTTATTCTTTAGTAGGGCAGATCATCCCTTAGATATGAATTAGCACCCCATAAATTAAATCCATAGTTTTACGGCGAATTAGAGAACGGAGAAAGAATATGGACCAATAAAAGAGATTTTTTATCTGCCTGAGCAACTAGTGTATTGTGTTTTATGTAGGGACTGACCCTCTTATTTGATGTTCTATATTGATTATCTCTTGCAAGTAAGGTTGGGTTTTTATACCAATGGTAGTGTGTACCGGTGGGTTTGATTCTGTATGTTGCAGTAGCGAAGAGTCACTTTTCCGAGGAGGGAAGCCGGTGGGACTAAAATATTTTGAGTTTCGGAAGGCTAGTTAGTCTTTGAGTAGACACGCAAGCAGTGATAGGTCTATGGTAGTCAGGACATATTTTAAAAGGAAAGCCGGCAGGAATCGTGTTATATGGACGTTTTGCCACTGGTATGTTGAAAACAAACCGGTACTGAACTGTGGAGGTAGCACACCATATTTCCATTGAAGAGGAAGGATTCTCTGACCAGGCTTGTATTAGTCGACTTAAAAAATTTTAAGTCGTTACCTGCACTTACAGGTTCCAGCTGTGTTACAGCAAAAAGCAAACCACAATAGTATAACCGAAAGATGTATAACTACTTGTTGACAGTAAAGACTGGAATGATTATATAGGCAGGGGATCAGAACATAATTAAAGAATAAAATTAATCTTAGGGGATCAGACCGGAATAACTTATCTAAACTAATATTATAAAGAGAAAAGATTTGATTTTTTGTATTTTTGTTTTTTTCGATTTAACTCAAAATTAAAGTAACCAAAATAAATAATTCTACGTAACCACTTTAAAAAATTCTTTCACCTTTAGAAAGCTACAAATAAGACGGGTAACATAGGCTTTAATTTTATTATGTTTAACATATTTTTTCATTCATATTCAAAATTTCTATATTTTAAGCGCCCTTAATATCTAAATGATGCAATACGTCACTATTGCTATGATATTTAGCCGTAGGCGTTTGTTATGAGACCGAATAAAACCTCTGATACCGAAGAGAAGCGAAGTGTCCGCCCCCGCTTCGCTTCGGTATCAAAAGTCTAGTATTAAATAATTTCATCTTAATTCGTTTACCAAGTTTTAATGTAGTGACTACGGCACACCCCTTAGTATTTTAAAAGAACCTTGTGGCATGCATTGAATATCTTTGAACTTATAATAATAATAATATGTGGACACTATCACACACCGTCATCTAGTCCCAAACTAAGCAGAGCTTGTGTTATGGGTACTAGATAACTTAAAGATAATACATATACCTACATACTTTTTTTTTGGAAATACATACTTAGAATACATAGGAAACACCCAGACTAAAAACAAATACAAATACATACATCACACAAATATTTGCCTTTTGCGGAAATCGAACTCACGACACCCGGCGTCGCAGTCAGTTACACTAACCACTAGACCAAGTGCAGTCAATAGACTTAACAAGAAAATTATCCATTCATTTTAATCGTTGAAAAATTTCAATTTTTAGTTTTTTAATTGCTAGTCGTGTATAACAAATTGTTTGAATAATACATCAAATATAGTAACTATGTACAATTAACCCAATTACTAACTACAAAGGAATTAATTAAAACAATTAATATTGTATCTTTGAACTTTCATAACATTGGTAAAATTAATAATCTTAAACACGCGTCGTTAAACTGCTAAACTATTAATATAATAGCTTTCCGCAGCGCGGTTTCATCCGCGTCTTTAGTTACTGCTCTGCTCCCGTCGCCAGTAGCATAATGATACATAGCCCATAACCTTCCTTAAGACATGGGCTATCACACGCAATAATAATTATTTAAATCCGACTGGTAGTTCTAGAGATTAGCGCGTTCAAACAAACCAACTCTTCAGCTTTATATAAGAGTATAGATTATTTAAAATGGATCAAGTGTCGCCCGTCCAGTTACGAGATGGGAGGATGATATCACAGCCGTCGCAGGCCGAACATGAATGAGACTGGCACAAGAGCGAAGAGTATACCCAGCAGTGAATAGATTTGAGCTGAGGATGATGATAATGAATCTTAATAGCAATTCAGGATGTTGTCTACCATCTGCAACTTTTGCATGCCAGTGACTGCTTAACATCAGGCTAAATGGAGTAATTTTTGTAACAAAAAGCTCTAGCCCAAAATAAACTGAAAAGAAAGAAACTCATTTCTTTTTCGTGCTGACGCTACATTGCAATATATGCCCTATGTCACTCCAACAATTAATACGAATAATGACACCTAATATGTTAAAATCAAGACATTTAGACTGTAGAGCGCGCCAAAGAAAATACAAAACATAACCGTTCTTGACTTCGGAAAGCTTATGAATGTCAGCAGTTCAAAGAGGAGTTCAAAACAAGAGACATTATGGCTTATTGTATAACAGTTTAGAATAACTCTTCTCTTACGCTTAGATTATGGTGAAGAAACCGGTAAATTACGGTTTTCAAATTCAAAGTACTTTCTCTGTTTATTTTGGATATTATTTACTGACATACGGCAAATTAAAATATCATAAAGCAACCCATATATAATAATATAATCCTATGTAATAATTACTCATAAAAGTGTTAACACTAGCAAAAATTCAAGTACCCTCAATATTAGCGGTATGACATACGCACACTTAAAATGGCGCGCGACCGCCACGTGCCGTGGTCGGGCGGTTAACTTGAATTAATTGACAATATGTCACATTAATTTTGTCAAGAGCACTGCATTCCAAGGAGGTATTTTACTTCGAGGTAGGCTCTCGGATAGCATAAGTAGGGTGGTGGGACTGGTGGGACGGTATCCCAAATGACACGAGTTAGTCCGAGATACCTAAACTTTGCTGTATTTATATTAGCCTATAATATATATAATAGTAAGCAATCAGTAAGTTTTAAAAGTGTTAGACACCATCCCAAAACCAACGCCTTAAAACTGCTGACATGGTAGCATTATCAGATGATCATGTCCTGTTTTATATCAAACTTTGAAGTGTCTTTTTACAAGTGCTCGCTTTGAAACCTTCAACTGAGGTTCAATCTTACCTTACATAAGAAATATATATTATTAGTCTATGGTACTATATACGGATTACCACGCAGAGGTCACGGCTACAATCCAGGTTTTTCTGTCGGAAAATTTTCAGTATTAGCCCGGACTCTGGAATTGTGTCCGATAAATGGCAACAGGCTCGCCCCCTGTTACATGGGACCTAAAAATAAAAATAAGAAAATGGCGAAGACTGGGTGCATAAACACCTCTGCCTACCCCTTCGGGGTTAAAATGGTATGTATGTAGATAATGTTTACTACAAGTTTATCCAAACATATAATTTCAAGTTGGATTTTCCAATACATTACAAATTCTCTTATAATGAATGTTTTGTAAAGAAACCCAGTGAAAATGCAAATTGCATTGTTTATTTTCTTTGTTCTCGATAAGTTACTAATGATAAGTTTAGAGCTACGACTTTTAGTTTGTAATCATTTAAATCGTACATTTGTTTTTTATGGCGTTTTCGTTACAAAGAAATACAATGCATCGATCGATCACTTTAGTTATCCGTGTGGTGCAAGTGTTAAAAGAAGAGAGGTTTTTATATGGCGTAGTCGTAAACCAGATGGTGGTAATAGATGAATGGTTCTGGGGCCCTTACCACAACCTCATAAAGCAATCTTGTTTTAACCTTACTTTGTCTCAATCCTTGTTTTTAATTGTCCAAAAAAAAAAGACAAAACACAAAGTACTGCTGAGGTGGTGTACTGGTGGTAGGCCTCCACATCTACCCTTGAAGTATTATGTCTAGAATATCGTTGTAAAGTTTTAGTAAGAGTACTCTTGTTTAACCACCGCCTCGGTTGTTTTTTTCCAAACGAAGGCTCGTTTTTGCCCGACTGCCGCAGACAAGGAGAGTAATGTTTTTCGAGCGTATGTATGTATGTATATATATGTATGTCTATTGCTTTGGCACGCTCTACAGCCTAAATGGCTTGCTTGATGGATTTTAACGTATGAGGTGTCATTAGATTCGTATTGATTGTGGGAATGACATAGGGTATTATAAAATTTCAATGTAGCGTCAGCACGATGTACGGTAGTAGATCCACGCTGATTTCAGCATGAATGGGCCGGATCGTCCGGAGAAGTACTACCCTCTCATAGAAGATCGACTTAAGAGTAGTAGTATCCGTACTATTGCGTTTCGTTCGGTGAGTGAGAGCGCCGGAGGCCCAATTTCCCCCCTTTCCTCTTTCCTCACCTCCTTCATTCCCTTCCCCTAACCCCATTCCCAGCCTCCATAGTGGAGACCACCATACCAGCAGTTTAAGACGATGGCTTTTAGTATAGTGGCCGCCACTTCTGGATTTCACTGACTGCTTACCATCAGGCGGGGTGGAGTCACTTTGGTAGGCTATAATATAAAAAAAAAAAAAACGAGAAACAAAAGAGTTTCTTTCTTTTCAATTTGTTTCAGGCTTTTTGTTTTTCAATAATATATATTGCTTATTCTTTTTACCGTTGTGTATTTAAGTATTTGTTACAATATTTGAATTATGCAATTCGGTAGCTACTTATCAACAGGAAGCCGTATGCTTTTTAGTACCTTAGTTGTATAAGAAAAAGACTGTTGTACATACAACAGTCAATTATAGCAAGGACCTATAAAATTATCCATTTAATCAATAAACAAAATAAGTTTGGCTTTGAATATAATAGCGAACAAAATTGCTTGTATCTTATGAATTGTGCCGTTGCCAATCTGCTCGTAGTTGCAAGTGTATAATTTAGTTATTACAGTCAAGTTTATCAGACAGAACTACATTTAACTGTAACTCAATCATTTCTTATTGAATAATAGCGATAGTTTTTAATGATACTGAAATTGTTTATATTATTTTGTGCATTCGTTTTATAACAATAACTTACTACTTGATGATTTCATCAAAATCCATTCAGTTGTTTAGACGTGAATGATTTTAAGATAAATACTTTGGCTTTTTTAAATACGTATCAAGATACGTAACATATACTATGACGCCTTGTTCTTCACAAATATAGGGTTTATGTTCTCGATACTACATGTATTATAAATATATAGCAATAGTTGTAGTAACTAATATTAAATAATATAGTACTCCCAAAATCAAAAGTTTTTTTTTTTTTTTTTATGTTATAGCCTACCAAAGTGACTCCACTCCGCCTGATGGTAAGCAGTCAGTGGAATCCAGAAGTGGCGGCCACTATACTAAAAGCCATCGTCTTAAACTGCTGGTATGGTGGTCTTCACTATGGCGGCTGGGAATGGGGTTAGGGGAAGGGAGTGAGGGAGGTGAGGAAAGAGGAAAGGGGGGAAATTGGGCCTCCGGCGCTCTCACTCACCGAACGAAACGCAGTAGTACGGATACTACTACTCTTAAGTCGATCTTCTATGAGAGGGTAGTACTTCCCCGGACGATCCGGCCCATTCATGCTAAAATCAGCGTGGATCTACTACCGTAGTCCTCTAAAATACCAGTTTCAAAAATTTCTCTAGGTAAAATGTTGGCGCCCACTATAGAACTATACATTTTTTGACTTTATAATTAAGATATTTTGAGTAATGATGTTAAAGACCTCTGGATATCGACCTCTTACTGAAAAGCTTACGGTGATTGCCGTGGAAGTAGATGTAAATTATTTTGTTTGGACGTTTTAACTTATTGTAATTTTCATGCATGCATATTATTATATCTTGTATGCAAAGAGGGAGCAAATATGTTCATGTCGACTTCGGTCTTACCACTCCGGACCTTCCTCATCCCCTCCACACGTGCACTTTCAAGCAACAGTAATACACAAAATGATTGTAATTACCATGTCGCGTACATTGTGTGCCCCTCGTGCGTCCTGTACCGTATAATTTGTGTTGACGATGTGCTGTGGGGTGCGGACTATTGGATATTACAGTTTAGGGTGGTCAGATTTAGGAAAATATTATAAATAAACTTATGTAACAGTCTGAATTTTCATGTAGTTTAGCTAAACATTCTAAAAGTGACTAGCACTAAATTGAGACCCTGAAATAGTTACATAACTGCTTTAGAATTTCGACCCGTCACTTATGTGAATCGACATTTTAACTATGAAATCGCCGATTGTATATCTGAGTGTACAAATAATGTATTTTTTTTATACGTCTAAGGTGATAAACAAGCATACGACCCGCCTGATGGTAAGCAGTTACCGTAGCCTATGGACGCTTGCAACACCAGGAGCATCACTAGCGCGTTGCCAAAATTAAAACTTTCAACTTTTGTAATATGGGTATTTACCTGAAATAAACGAATTTATTATTATTATTATTATTTGTAACCGTCCTTAAAACGTCCTCCGCTTTAAACGTTTGGTATAAGCCAAACGGTATACTCAGTTACCACCCAAAAATATCAAACTATGTAATGTCATATTGATTACTTTTATATGTAATTATATCTGCTACAGTGACGTCATTGTTTGTGCTAGTTTTCATCCATCAATTGTAGTGACGTAATGTTATACAAAGCCACCCTCGGTGCTAAGCAAATGTTTAATCCAAATGGCACAAGAGTAGGGGAAATGAGTTCTTAGGAAAAAAGTGTTAGTGAAAAAGTGTAAGCGTTGGTGGTTTTGGATTATAATTCATCAGCTTTAAGTTTTGTCAGTGTTATTAAACGATTTAGTGCCTAGTCAGTGCTCATCGAATACTTAAGGTTTTAGTTTAGTCTGCGGGCATGATAGCTTCTAATAAAGCGAATTTGTGAGATGCTTTTGATATTGTATTTGGTTTGATATACTTACCTTAATCCTTGGAACATTTAAGAGAAATTTATATTTAGCACACCACTTTCTAAATTTCACGTCCCTACAAAAGCTAATTGTACATCTACCCACAAATGAAGCAAAGGTTTGGCGCGAATTATTCAAATTAATTCTATAATTGCGACCGTTAGAGGGTAGATATTTATTAAACAACAGCATTAACGCCAGCTATGGAGGCCATCAGCTATTGTTTGTGAAGAAGCCTTTTGAAGTAATGAGTATATTTTGTGTATACTTCGCGGCAAGATATTTGGGGATTAAGAATTGGCGGAAGGATAATAACGTTATATCTACATAAAATAAAGAAATTGTTTAATCTCAAAGAAAAAAAAAATGGCTCTAATGTTCTAAACTGACTAGTTGCAAAGATAATTGATATGTTTGTATTTAAAACGAAAAACTGGTATAATATTATTACAAATAAAAGGTGTACAATGGATTTTCGATTTCGATTCGATAATAATATACCTACTTAAAGTCTACACTAATATTTACGTTTTTTGTAGTTTTTATAATTTCAGTCTCTCATCTAATTACCTTTAGTTGTTTCTAATTTTGCACAAATCAATTCAAAAAGTCATTAGTATTACAAAGTTCAGTATATTTCGCATTGCTTTATATTTATTTATAGTGTCATATTTAGGAGCAGGCATATTTTCCTCTGTACAAAATTTAATAAACTACACTGTATTACTTAATCTACTCGACCCTTAAACCAACTTTAAAAAGGGTTTAATGAAAAGGTGGCCATTTTAATCTCGTCGTATTGTTATCGTATTAGGGTGTATTTTTATTATTATAATATTATTGTCATACGGGTCATGTAATACGATTATATTGTTATATTTTAAATTGCTTTTCGAACTATTAAATCTCAATGTGATTTTGATTTGGATTTTTTGCAGTCCCATGGTGGGCGCCAAAATTTTTTGTATTACATGTTTATTTAATTTTGTTAGTGTTGGAAATCGTTAATGCTGCCATTACTTGTAATTTTCAGAATGTTTCCCAATGATTGCATTTTGTGAAACTCGTAGGTCTTTATTTCAATTTAATTAAAATCCGTTGTTAACAGTAAGACTTTTAACTCCAACCTAAAGCCAACAACCGTTTGAGTATTTAAACATAACTTAAATTTTGAACGTAAAACAAAATGGCATAACACGCAAATTTTCACTTCAAGTTCGAGGACCACTGCGAGTGACATGATAATAATATAATAATAGTTAAATAATAGTGTTGTTTAATATAATAATGTTGTTGTTTTTTGCAGTAACAGAAAAAGCAGGCTATCAGTCACCATATGGGGGAATGGACAATGGAATGGTAAGTTTTTTGTGAATGTTGTTTTTTAATATTTTTATGTTTTTGTTATATTACTAGCTGTTATCCGACTTGTCCACATATTTCATCTCCTTCGTGATTATTTTTCATGAAAATAATAGCCTATGACTCCAGGATACAAACAGACTACTGTGGGTATTTATTTCACCCTGAATTAAATTGTAAGTTAGACCCTAACAAAGTGATAAAATACAAGTAATACTTCTGGTATTGTAAATTGTACAGGTGTGCCGTATATTTGTTGGTCACCTTGGTCATATAAAACTTTTGTATTTCGTTTGTTTAGAGTAGACAATAGAACTTTTTCTTTTTTCCACAATATCGATAAAATTGTTGAAACAACTCATGTCCGCGAAAAACTAGTAGAAAATGTAATATTTATAACTCCACGTATACGTCAGCAGAAAAAAAGGATACAAATGCAAATACAAGATATGGAAGTTTTTGCTGACCGTACACACAAAAAAGGTTTTTGTACGAGGACCGAATAAATCATGGTAGCAATGGAAAATACTTTTATTTAGCTTATGGAGAATTTAGAAAATAGTTGCGGATAAACTGAAAGATGGCAAAAATTTAGGGCTTAAAATATTTTACGATTAAAGTTATGTGTTTCTAAAAGAGGTAGATACAACTAAGTTTTAAGGAAGAAGATTTCATTATTTAGGATTCCGTACCCCAAGAGGCAAGACGGCACCCTTATTGGATCACTTTGTTGTCTGTCTGTCTGTTGAGACATTTTTCTTAGTAACGCGCGGTGATATCAAGCTAAAATTAAGTTCTCTTTGTCTGCAACCTCTTGAAGATGAAAAAAAATCAAAGTTCTATGTCAACGCAATCAAAAGATATATAAGATATATATATACATATATATATACAACTACGTCTACAAACTACAAACTCGGTTATCAAAATAAATATTAAAGCCTATGGACCTGTTTCACCACTTGCTGATAAAGTGCGTGGTAACTTATTCAAAACTTAACTACACTACACTAACAGATAGTAATCAAAAATCAGTACCACAATTCTCTGATACCCTAAACTGACAAATAAACTCTAAAAATATTAGACAGATTTAACTAGAAGATGTTTTATCTGTTAGATATGTATCAGACACTTTAGCAGCTAGTGGTTAAACAGAGCCTAAAACTCGTAATCCCCAAAAGTGTTAACACTATTCTGTCACTGTCAATTATATGTATACATAGTAAACTCGTCAAATAGCATTAACGTATGAAACCCGTTGGTTGTGGTGTTTTTTACAAGTTTACAAACACCTGTCGCGGTGAGCGTCAGAACAATTGAATCAGTACCGGTTTGTAAAACTCTAAATTATCTAGGACTTGTTTATAGGAGATGGGAAGGTTATATAGGAGTTTTAAGTGTGAATAGTTTGTTTTACCGATGGATGAGGGCATCAAACGACTGGCTACGGTAACGAAAATTTGGGGATACCTATGTCCAGCAGTGGACGTCTTTTGGCTGTATGATGAGTAAGAGGGTAAAGCACATAGGATGATAAATGGATGGGACGTCACAAATGGAAACCAGAACTAAATGAATAACTATTAAGGGTTTCGGAAGGCGCAGAAGTTCATGAAGCTGTTTGGTAGAGGTAGAGACTGCTTTTAAGATTTGCAACACTGTTTTAATAACCTGAGTATACTTTTAAGATTGGGTAATCGATATTTTGCACTCTGTCCATGCCAAAAGCTATCGAGGCAAAGTATTGGCATAGTGGCCTTCACAATGGCGGTTATTTTATCTATTTTCCCCGATTAAAAGGCTCGGGATTGAAATTGATAGGACTTTGTGTTTAGTCTAAAAATACTAAGTATATTTAACTTAAAGGAAAATTGTTGAGCAAGTAAATCTATTTTCTCATATACACGATTGCATCACTTGGTCACCTTGGCTGCTACCCCCCGTCGGTGCATAGCGTGAACTTTGCTCATTATCATCTTATACGGAGCGTAATTAACGAAAAACATTAAATATGGCCGCTTTGTCTTAATATAGGTTTATTTATTGATCGTAAAGTTCGGTCACTTTTGTGGTTTAATTATTTGACACTGAGTTTTTTATTGTTATGGGTAAAGATGTAGTTAGTGCGTAACTTGAGGAGTGAAAGCGTGGGTTCGTCTAATAGGATAGATGTTTTAAGTACAAATAATGTAGAAGGATTTTAAATTGTGGAAGATCCACAAAATTTGAATGGAGTTTGTGCAATAGAATGAAATCAATATGTTTCCCTTTCATAACGGACCGCAGATTTTTCTATTCGTAACTTCTACCCCAAAAAAATTGCAAAAACAGATCAATTTTTATTTTCGTAACTGTTTCCCGACCAAAGTCCAGCATCAAACATAAAAAAAAATCATCTTTGGACTATGTTAGTCTAAAGTTGACCAGACGGGTCCAAAAATCCCGCTATGTCCTTACCAGAACTAACCCTGTGCATGTTAACAAGCTATTTACGAAATGAATCGCCCGGCGCACATCTGCCCGTCATACAACATTCCGGCATCAGCAGGTAACGGGTTAAGGGTACTGCCATGATATTGACTGATTTTATTATGGAAAGTCTTGCAAATATGCATGCAAGTAAATGCAGTTCTGATGGAACAATTTCTGTTTGAATTAAAATAAAATAAAATCGGTCGCTAAGGACGTTGATCTTAGCAAAAGCAAGGCTGTTTTTGATCGGTTTCAATCGTAGAATGTTTGACACTATCGAAATGTATGCCCTAGCGTTTATAGCGCGAACAAGCCGTATACGCTGTTTGTGCAATTATGAGACCGTAATAAATATCAATAAATCATATAAAGTTTGATCCACTCAAACTTTATATGATTTATTGATATTTAACTAACCTTACCGAACTCAGAAGATTTAATTATGTACTTACAAAACGAATAAACGTTTTTTCATTTTTATTTTTCATTTCATTTTCACTACATTCGGCGTAACGGTATTTGTTATCACTTTACATACTCGTACGAAACGAAATCAGTGATATAGTCGAAATATTGCCACAAACTTTTACTCATTTTCACTCTAATCAAGCTTTTCTAAGATATATGAATTACCCACTGTTTATTTGCGCTTGAAAATATTTGCAATAAAAATAAATTATTGATGATAACAAAAAAAATGTTTAAAAAAACGTTGACCCTTAAATCACATGCATATTCACTATACCATATTTATAAAATTTCACGCGACACAAATCCGTAGTCGTTTAAAAAGCTAAAAGTCCTCAATGTTATAGCTTCTCCTTAACCAATAGGGAGTGCACACGACAAAGTTAATAGGGACGATGCGCTTTTGATAAAAGAAAGAGTCAAAATTAAAAAATTAAGGTATGAGAACCGGTAATATACGCTTATCATAATAATATAGCTATGTTATATTATTGTCTGATTAGGAATCAGTGGTACTGGGGACGGATTGCTATGTAGAGGTTGCAGGTTCGATGCTCGAGTAAGGCGATGCTGAATTTTACAATATATTTGTAGCTGGCAAAACAACAATATATATTTTTGTTAGGTACTTATTGTTATTGTTGTTTAGGTAGGTATCTATTTAGAGAAATACAAACAGTTACACACTTGTAATACCTATTATAAATGTGTAAATAATTGATAATAAGTCTATGTTTCTCATAAATTTTCCTGTCGCAGGTCTGCTAGAAGAAATTTCTGATAAAATAAGCAGAAACTTTATTTTCTTGTTATTTTATGAACTATCTTTATAAGTTTTGTGTGATTATAAATAAATAGATCATCATCATCATATCACACAAAAGACTTCCACTGCTGGACATAGGCAATTTTTCGTTGATCAGCCTTTCAGAAACTGGGGGTAAGTTCTTTAATATAGGTGTTGTGTTTGGATTGGGAATCAAACAAAACACACACCTATATACATATACATAGGTATATACCGTAAGAAACTTGGTCGTATGTATCTATAAGAGCGGCAAAAGGCAATAAAAGAGGGTTGTAACTGCCGGGTAGGTAGAAGGGGAGGAAGGGGAGGGGTAGGTAGAGGTAGTAAGTTGCTTTTAATTCGCGGCGTTGTCTTTGTTGCCTCTTAGTTTTGTTACGTGTACAGTCGGATAGAAATGGATAAGTATGTTTATGAATTTTAGTCCAGTACCTATATGTCTCGAAAAAAAAAGAAAAATTGGAGGACTGAGTATTATGGCGTAAATTAAAAGAGATTAATAACTAGCAGTGAACTGCGATAGTCTGATTGATTGATATTTTTTAATGGTTAAGTCACTCGGTAGGCAACGGCTTCGCAGAGTCCCTGGCATAGCAGGAGCAATGCTATGGACTCTTAAGTCTTCCATGAGTCACAGTTTCCACTTACCATCACTTTGTATGCTCGTCAGCCACTGTCGGAAATAAGAAAAACAACTTATCCCTTATGTGGTCGTGGGTTGGCACCACTGGGTACCAATAATACTAATGCAAGTTTTTGAAAGTCATAATTACTGGCTAAATGTATTTTATGGTTTTGAAATATAGCGAAGTAATACATTGTGAGTAAATTTAGGACTTTATTGGCTCTTCCAGACTTATATTTGACGGTAGTGATCATGCCTTGCCAAATAGTACAATTCTATAATTTACCTATACCTATTTGAAATTTCGTTTTAATTTTCTACATATTGACAATCTGCTAAAAAAGTACTGCAAAATTTTTCTTCATATATTAAAAGAATGGCTTCGAGAGCATCCACTCTTGTAACCAACTGTACCCGAAGACAATCGGCCGGCTATAAAACTGAGACAAGTCGTACGTATAGCTCCGTTCTCTTATAACAAACATACATATGTACAAAACTTATATATTATTGCACGTTATCTATTTAGTGTTGAAGCGAAAGGTCACTCGCTATACAAAATCTTGTTAAACTATTTGAGCTGTTAAAGCTTATTTAAACATAAGCGGTAATCGCTGCCGCTCAGGTATTTAGTATGAAGTGCCGCGGCTAAAGCGGAATACGCATACCTCTTCGAACTGGCGAACAGTTCATACCTTCGTGAGCAAAACTCATGCGATATTCTACCCACAAGGGTAGTAAAATCAGCTTTGGTGTGAACAGTAGTATTACTGCATACCTCTCGGATTTACAAATTTTTTTTTTATATGAACTACTTATTTCATAGCATGTGGGGTGAATCGTAGTCTCTTTTTGACTTCCTGATTCAGACCATGGTTTGATCTTGGGTAAAACAGCCAATTCTAAAAAGATCGTTCAGCGATTCACCACACGGACTGGACCGATTATTTCGTGGGGTGAAAGAGGTACGACTCCAGAGGCTTTCAGCTAAGTATTTTTTTATAGGTAGAATTGAGCAGTCCTTGCAGTAGCTTTAATTATACAATTGTTACTTAGAAAATCCGATTATTTGTTCGGCGCTAAAGCGCTGTCAACAATAGACATATTGACATGTTGTAAAAGCGATTCAGCGCTGAACGATTATTGTATAAAATCGGGTTTTCAAATAAAGATCGGTTTATAGAAAGCCATTGCTAGTTTACCAAGCGTTCATGGTGACCATGGCTATCCATTCAACTTACACGTACAAAAACTTCAGTACCAAAAGCTATGTCATAGGTCGATCTTACAAAGCACTAATTTTACTCAACCTGTGCCAATATTTTTCTTACATTAGAAGTTCATGAACGACGTCGATTACCATTTTCTATAGATTTAATAGCATTTATTTTTTTAAATAACTTATTACTTTTTGTCTATATTGTATTGGTAACCTATTACTGAAGTAAGTTAATAAACTGAAGAGCTATCGTTTAAAAAGGTCGAGGCACTTCAATACAATTACATAGTTTTACTGTCTCGTTCTTGAGTTGATGGAATGATAGGCCCTTCGTCAAGGGCACGTTTGTACATACAGGAGGTATTTTATTTAGTTAGATGCGAACAATGAGAGCGAATAATCAATTAACAATAGTTTTTGGCTGAGAGGTAGAGGCGATGGATGATTGGATGAGCACCTTATAAAGACGCTATTAATTTGCTATGATTGCGGTTAAGATGTTGTCCACAACTTGTAAAAGTCACTGACTGACACGTGACAGGGTGCAGTAATTTTAAATCGAACTTGCAATCTTTCTCGTTCGCGTTCCCAAACTTGCTACTTCAAAATTTAATATAGACGTTACACAATTTAAACAACTAAAGCGCATACACCAGCCATTCTTAATAAATTTTCAGGTTTCATTTTCATTAACACATTATATTTCAGCCTAATATAAAAGTGTTCCCTTGCCGCGAAAATTCACCTGTAATGTAACTTACGGATTCGATTTTGAGCATTAAGTTACAAACTACCTCTCTGATTACCGAGCATTCGCTTGTAATGTAACATTCCAGATACAAAATAGTACACATTCTATTATCAAGTTGCGCACTGTAATGCTTGGTTCGCCTCCCTTACTGATGAAATACTTGGATCTGTAACGTTACATTACACGCGAATGCTCGCGTTGAGGGAGCACCTTTATATGTAACAGTTTGTAATTAACTATCACGACAATTTTCTGTGTTGTTTTCCCTTACCCCACCACTCAATGTATACCCCCCTAACTCACACAGTACGGTGTGGCAGCCACGTCGTGCGCAGCATCAAACGGCCACCACCAGCCGGACAGACGACACCACCACCATCATCAACACCAGCACGCAGACGTACCACCACAATGGGTGAGAGCACCACTGTTGCTGTGTTGTTAGCACGTGCTGTTTTGTGTTGTCACTGTTGCTGTGTTGTTTTCGGCACTTGTTGTTTTGTTTTGTAGACAGAACCAGACAAAAAT
Organism: Parascotia fuliginaria; assembly: GCA_963082885.1. NCBI lineage: Eukaryota > Metazoa > Arthropoda > Insecta > Lepidoptera > Erebidae > Parascotia > Parascotia fuliginaria. The sequence continues at coordinate 8,466,047 of OY720198.1, read as the reverse complement.
CTTTTTTATAGCGCTAGTGTTGTTTTGGTATTTGCTTTTCTTACTTCTGTAGACGTTAACTACATGCACTACGAGTTTGTATACGTAAGTAAACTCGGTAGACACCAGTACCACGTACCACCACAATGGGTGTGAGCACTAATATTGCTGTGCTGTGTTGTTATGCAAATACTACAGTGAGTATATACTATCACGCGGATGTACAATCACAATGGGTGAGCACCACTGTTGCTGTGTTGTGTTGTAGTGTGGAGATACTAGCGCGATGTACCACCACAATGAGTGAGAGCGCCACTGGTGCTGTGCTGTGTTGTTTTTGCCACTTGCAGTCTTGTGTTCTTTGTAAATACTAACTACAGAAAAAAAAAACCTATTATAGTTATTATGTTGTTCATTTTTGCTGTTTGCTTTTTTGTGTTGTTATTCAACAGGCATACATAAATACTAATTTAAACGAAGATTTATAATAATGTATGTGGTTTTGTTCGTGTTGCTTTGTTGTGTTCAATAACATAATTTTATATTTAAGACTATGAAAAATCCGTTTAGAGGACAAAAAAGAAACTCATAAAATCCCTATAGTAGAAGGCACAGCTTCATATATTTCACGATAGCAATTAAGAGTGTTGTTTTTTAAGTCCAGATATTTTCAAGGTTTTTTTTATTCGCTGTAAGTCAGTAATGTTCAAGGTAAAAGGAATAACTTGAGAATAGTATACTCTTCTTACATTACAATTTGACAACTGTAGGCAGTCGATGGTAGATAACCTTCTCCTTAGGTAAAACGTATGGGCATTTTATAATACCAGCCTATTATTGTTCCACTGAAGGGCAAATGCTTTTTCTTATGCTGACAAAGCATGAGCATTAATCACCGCTCAAACCGGATTAGCAATGAGGCTTCTAAGTCCAGGACCAGACCTGGACGTATAAGTCCAGGTTTCCTCACATTGCTTACCTTCACCGTAAGTCAGTTATGTCCCAAGTATTTATTTGTACAATACGGAAGTAGCCACCCTGGTGCACCATGACCTCATAAGACAAAGTTTAGCAACAACTAACGTTTCCAAGGTGGAGATAAGGCACGTTTTGATAGGTCAATAAGCAGTTACAATTAAACACTTTGTTTCATGCAAATGATTAATACTATTATCGGGGTTTAGCAATTGTGATGTAATTGGGTGAATAGTGGTAGAAAATCGACTTGATAATTTTATTAATATTTTTTGTAATTTAAGAATCCAAAGTTATCTGTCTCTGTGATGCAGTGGGAAAGCAAGCGACTGGTGTGCACGAGATTGTGGGTCCGATTCCCACACGGGTCTAAACTTTGTGTGAACGTTTGTTCTTAGTCTACTTAGTGTAGGTGTACTCTGTGTCCGCTGAACGTATGTTTGTAAAGTCCTCCGGGACTTAGTGCGGGAGTTGTCTTTTTAAAACAAAAAATGCCAATTTTTCACAGTGGAATCTAAAGGTTCTCGAACCAAACGGATCATCAGTACTTTTACTTTTGACGCCCAAATAAAACCTGGAACTCTACCATATATTTCCTTTGAATTTTGATCGCGGGTCTACGAGTATTAAGCGAGGTGTGATAAACTATTTCGCACAAAGTAGAAGCAAAAATTAACTAGACTCATATTATTATCTTCGACTGAGTGTACCTTTATTATATCGATCCACCATATGAGAGATCTAACCATGGTCAAAGTCAAAGTCAAAGCATTTATTTCATTTTGATCATAAAGTATGATGCTTATGAAAAGTCAACATTACATTTTGTCATGCTTCGTGTTCCGGTTTATGGTTACTACTCCAGATTTTCATCTATTAGTTCTGCGACCTATTTTTCTGTATCTTGTTCATTGCTGCTACAATAAAACAACTCTATGAGATAGATCAACCATTTTAATACTCTTGTAAATTTAAAATTTCCTCGCTTTCTTGTGATCGCGCAAGAAGACGCCTAAATAGCCCGTTTAATCGCTTTGTGTCTTGCTAACGAGATCTAAAGCTCGCACGTCAGCTGCCTATATCATCACTGGCAACAACCTTTGTCTTAAGACAATATTTGGTAACACAGAAATCTATCACGTGTCTATAAACATGAGGTTCGCACGAGGCACCACGAGTGACGAATTATGAAACTCTTTAATTTGTTAATGAAACCGATTGTGAACGAAACCACTACGCACGTACCTTATTGGTTCCTTAAGTAACAGTTTGTAAAGTTTCCGTGTCTTAATGATAGTTACAATGCCTAACGCTGATCCTACAGAATCAAAAACCTCGATTTACAAATCGTTTTTGTAGTGGATGTTGGTTCAAATGTCTATTGCTGATACCATGCGATCGAAAACTTCTTTTTACAATTTCTGTCAAAAACCTTTAAAAACAGTTGTTCTCGCGTCTTATTGGATGCTGGTTCCAATGTCATTTACTGATCGGACAGATGTGAACATACTACATCCTCCTATAGGTCCTATAGGCACCTTAAAAGGTCTTCCTATCACTACTTTATTATTGAACGACTGCCGAACTCAAGGCGGGTAATGTTTTTCAAGCGTATGTATGTATGCGAGTAAGTATGTCTATTTCTTTGGCACGCTCTACAGCCTAAATTGTTTAAAGGACTTTAACATATGAGGTGTCATTAGATTTGTATTAATTGTGGGCGTGACATAGGGTACATAATATTTCAATGTAGCGTCAGCACGAGAAAAGTTCGTTTTAGGCAGGCAGGCTTTTTGTTTTTAATAATTATATTGCTTGTGATAGTAGATCTTTGGTGGTTTCAGCATGAATGGACAAAAGCAAGACTGAAGTATCAAGTGTTTTTTTACAAGTTAAAATGAAACTGCCACATCATACTGTGGTAAAAGGAGGTAGCGGTAAGCTAACCTCATACAATCTTCTGTGGTTCTTAGGCTTCTGAGGTACATGAGCGACGATTATTATTAACCATCAGATTTTTTTTTATATTAGCCTACCAAAGTTACTCCACTCTGCCTGATGGTAAGCAGTCAGTGGAAACCAGAAGTGGTGGACACCATTCCAAAAGCCAAAGTACTGACATGGCGGCCTCCACTAAAACGACTTAGTGAGATGGTTTTTAACAAAAAAGATGGGTGTTTCAAAATTTTCTAGTTTTGTATATGTCATTCCATGACCATGAGAAATTAATATTAATTTATTTGATGCTGATAAACACTAGACGCCATTATCAAAGTGCATACCGTAGGTAGTTTGTGATAATGATAAGAGTGAAAGATATTGATTTCTAATCAATAAAATTTACTTTCTTTTTGATTTTTGTAATAATAAATAAATAATTCACATCGATGTTATCATTAATTGATATAAAAAGAAATAAAAGTAATACCAGTCGGATTTAAAAAAATATTTTGCGTATGATAGCCCAGTTGTTGAGGAAGGTTATACGCTATGTAACATCACGCTACTAGCGACGGGAGCAGAGCAGTAAGCAAAGACGCGGGTGAAACCGCGCCGCGGGAAGCTAGTAAGAATATAAAAGTCGTTCTTACGCATCACATTACGTTTTATATAGATTAAAATCTATATCCATTTATTTTGTCATTTATACCTGCGGATATGGGCACGTACCATTTTTTTATACACTAATGTTGTGCAGCTATCGATAGTTTTTGACGATAAAATTTATTTTATCGACTGGTTAAATGTAAGTCTTAAAACTTTAGGATAGTGAACACGTTTTATGTACGAGAAGAATTAAGTCTGCACTGCAGTTTGGTCCTGGTTGACGGTGTAATATATTCATAACAAAAAGGTTCACATTTTTGGGTCCCACCATCATCATCATAATAGCCAAAAGGTGTCTACTGCTGGACATAGGCCTTTCCCAATTTTCAGCACCGTGGCCGGTCATACGCCGCCCTTATCCATCGGTTGACGTCGTCAGTCCTAGTGAGGGGTCTGCCCACGCTGTGTCTTCCGCTTCGTGGTCGCCATTTTAGAACCTTGTGGATCTCACGAAAGTTAATTTGCATATTGAAATCAAACCTACATCCTTTTGAACAGCAATCACACGCACTTCATTTATGCCACGTACTTAAAAGTCACGTGGCAGTCAGTAATATTAGTAGTCATATAATAAATATTACTGATTAAAATGTGATGTTTGTAAACCTTAAATATAATACCTCTACAGAAATATTTTTTAATAAGACATATGCCTATGTTTTATTTGATTTTATGACTATAATGTAAATTACATATTGAGCATAGTTTTATTATACGCCTAAATATTTAAAGATATGCTTTAAAAAAGCTTTTGACGTTTTCCTTTTATTTATCTATTATTCATTTCACAACCGTAGTATATCTCAAATATTCTTTCGTATTATGTGAAATTAAATTTACATTGGCTTCTAAACCTTAACCAGTAACTTTTGTCAGCCATCATGTTTGGTCTAAGATGAGGTAAAAAATACCTCTTCTTAGAACAAAGGTCAAATCCAAATAGTTTCTTTATCGACAAAAATTATCGATATAACAACACCCTTATTGATAAAGTCCCATTTCTCTTAGCGGGGGTGTAGGCGCGAGGGAAGAGAGTGGACTCCCGCGCACGCACCTGGCGGTGGACGCCAATCGCGTGCGCATACGCACCCTATGTTGTGTCCACGTATGTGTGTGTGTGTGTGAGTATGCGTTGTGCGTATATTAGTTTGGGTGATAGTGAATCTATGAGTGTTAAGAGAATTGCAATATATGTATTAGCGACCCTATATGTATATATTAGGACTATATTACACTTGGAGAGTCTTGAGCTACTTCTCGTTTAGAACATATGACGGGTGTTGCTGTGCTCGACTTACTCTAGATAGGGCCATAGGTCTATTAAACTGCCACTGAAAAAAAGCATAAGATCAAATGTTGAAACATATTCGGCACTTATGTTAATTAAAATTAAAAATTGCTTTAAATTTTCTCTTATATCCATTAAGAATAAGTAGGTTCTTTTTACATGATACTGTAAGCTACTAAATATATAGCAATAGCATATTATTATAACATATACCTACTAATATTGAATATATGCTTACCACACGCTATTAAAGACTATAAGAAATCATCTATTTAGAAGTAACATGTTAAACCAGTATGTGTTTAAATGATAAAAACATGGATGGTCCGACAGGTGGCGTGCTAATCGTTCTTAAGGCTAATTGTATCAATGTTCGTCTTTATATAACCTGTTACAAGCTATAATAAATATCTTATTAACTTCTTGAGAAAGGTCACTCATACTCGGTTGCTTCTATAATAAAGTACTAGCTTCCCGCAGTGCGGTTTCATCCACGTTTTTGGTTACTGCTCTGCTCCCGTCGCCAGTATCGTGATATTACATAGTGTATAACCTTCCTGAAGAACTGGGCTATCACACGCAAAAAGATTTATTCAAATCCGACTGGTAGTTCAAGAGATTAGCGCGTTCAAACAAACAAACTCTATAAATATAAAGCAAAAGTTATATAAATAGTATAGGCGGGCGACCTAAAGAAATCCTGACACTAGGTTGATCACTAACCACTTGATAAGAAAAAGCCTCATACTTATTTTACACGAAATATATTAAACAATTAATTACTTTAAAAGCAAAATATATTATTAAAAAAAACTTTCCGCCTGCCTAAAAAAACTGTAAAGGAAGAAACCCTTTTTTTTTCGTGCCGACGTTTCATCGCAATATTATATACCCTATGTCACTCGCACAATTAATACGAATCTAATGACACCTCATATGTTAAAATCCATTACGCTATTTAGGTTGTAGAGCGTGCCAAAGAAATAGACATACATACATCGCATACATACATACGCCTGAAAAACATTACCTGCCTTGAGTTCGGCAGTCGTGCAATAATAAAGTAGTGAGATGTAGTATGTTCACATCTGTCGGATCAGTAATTGACATTGGAACCAGCATCCACTACGACGCAAAGACTGCACCGTTGGTCTAGTGGTTAGTGTAACTGACTGCGACGCCGGGTGTCGTGGGTTCGATTCCCGCGGAAGGCAAATATTTGTGTGATGAACATTTGTATTTGTCTTCAGTTTGGGTGTTTTCTATGTATTCTAAGTATGTATTTACAAAAAAAAAAGTATGTCTATGTATTATATTACAATAATCTAGTACCCATAACACAAGCTCTGCTTAGCTTGGAACTAGATGACGGTGTGTGATAGTGTCCACATATTATTATTATTATTATTATTACTAGTTACGTTTTATGAGGCACTCGTTGCGTTCACTGATCGGTAAACGATTAGCGGGTTAAGCAACATAGAGCTGGTCCATGGATGATTAACCGCATAGTGGTATTGGATCTGAGCGTCTCCGTGCTTCGGAGGGCACGTTAAAAGTCGGTCCTGGTTGTTACCAAGTTGATAACAGACGTTAGGTCAAGTCAAGCCTCTATGGTCGACCTGAACAAATCCTGACACTAGGTCGATCACTAACCACTAGATATTTGATTTTAGTTTGGTTTCAAAGTCGAAATAACAAATCGGGAGCCTTATCCAGTGAATAAGGCACCCGATTCGTAAACACGAGGTAGTGTGTTCGAATGCGGACTAGTACCATGTGATTTTACAAATCAAATGTACTTTCTAAGTTTATCTTGGACATTTCTGACTGACGGTGAAGGAAAACATCGTGAGCAAACCTGAACTTAAGAGTCTGAAACTGCCAATCCGCCTTGAACAAGCGTGGTGATTAATGCTCATGCCTTCTCTATATGAGAAGAGGCCTTTGCCCTGTAGTGGGACAGCAAAGAAACTGGTCTTATAGGATTCAAAACACTTTCGTCCAAGGTACGATAAGTGTGCAATGAACTTCCCGTCGAGAGACAACAATTATGAGTTCCTTCAAGAAAGGAGTTAAACTGCAACACTATAGTAGTATTCCCGCTGTTGTCAGCATCTGAATATAACGGTAACTGTTTACCACCAGTTTCTCCGAACGTTAAAAAGCGAAATAAATATTCTTCTCGTAATACAAGTCGTTTTTCCCCTACTATAATAGTAATCTTAATAAAAATATACATACATAGACCTCATTGATCACTCATACAATTTCCCCGTAGTCTCCCCTACATAATCGGTAATAAAACCGATACATGACAAAGAAAAAACATACACCTAACGCTATCAGAAAGGGATAGCAACACTTTATACGTAGACTTATGTAGGTGTGACAAAGAGGTGGATATGAGGGTGCGCTTGCGACCCTTTCTCGTTTCGGTTTGATGGTAGGGTAATGCACCTAGCTGGTGGAGGGTGGCGGGTATGGTGTTTACTGTCTTACGTTTGAATTTTCTGGATAAAGAGCGGCGTTTACGCGTCATGAGTGGCAACGTCGCAGTTGTGTCATGTTTCGTGATTTTCAATTTTTATCATTTAATCGGGACTATATTTTTTTTTATACGACTAAGGTGACAAACAAGCATACGGTCCGCCTGATGGTAAGCAGTTACCGTAGCCTATGGACTCTTGCAACACCAGGAGCATCACTAGCGCGTTGCCGACCCTGTTAAAAACCTTTTAACTCCTTTCTTGACTGGCCTGTTGGTCTAGTGGTTAGTGACCCTGACTGCTAAGCCGGAGGTCGTGGGTTCGATTCCCACCCAGGACAAACCTTTGTGTGATGAGCATTATTGTTTGTTCTGTGTCTGGGTGTAATTTATCTATAATATGTATGTATTTACAAAAAAAAAAATGTATATAAGTAGTATATCAGTTGTTTAGTACCCATAACACAAGCAAATATAATTGCTTAATTTGGGGCTAAATGGCGCTGTGTGAATGTGGTAGAATATTATTATTATTATTATTATTATTATTTCTTGAAGAACTCCATGTTGTAGTCTCTCGGGAAAACCTCGACGGGGAGCTCATTCCAAAACCTTATCGTGTGTGGGAGAAAGTTTCTCTGTAACCTCACTGTACGGGACCTAAGAGGTTCTAAGGTGTGAGGATGAACTCCCAGCCGATGGCGGGAGGTGCGATGATAAAAAGTGGCCGTTGGCACCATCCTAAACAATTCCGATTTCCTATTTTAAAAATATTTTCTGTCTATATGCTAGAATTAGGCGAAAGATGTATAAAACAAAAAGTATGATAGCCTAGTTCTTGAGGAAGATTATAGGCTATGTAACATCACGCTACTGACGTCGGGAACAGAACAGTAAGCAAACACACGGGTGAAACCGCGTCGCGGGAAGCCAGTCTATTACATATAGTAAGGTCTTATTATATTGTGTAATTATAATAAATGCCTGACTCAGAAATATTTCAATATCGTGTTTAATAAGCCTAGAGCATGTAAATAACACAAATCCTGTCCTATTAATATTATAAATGCGAAAGTTTGTGTGTATGTATGTATGTGTGTTTGTTACCACTCAACGCCTAAACAGCTTAACCGTTTGGATGAAAATTAATTGTAAGAGTCGGAAGATATGTTCGGTGCCGGAGACGGACATAGCAGACCGATTTTCGGGAAGTTCCACAAAACACAATTTTAGGCGCGGGCAAAGCCGTGGCGCACCTAGTTAATAAATAAAACTATCAGAGTTAAAATTATTATTTATTACACATGAAAGCGGCGGACTTTGTCTTTATGTCGTCGATACCACGAAGAGTGCACTGAAAAATTGTTAGATAGTGTCATTGACATATTTTTGCCCGACCCACGAAGTCATGAAGGGTAATACCCTACAGCCAGTTCGCTGACGAAGGGAAATGAGAAGAACTGGCAAGAAACTCAGGCCACTTATTTTAATCGCCAGGTTATTACAATTTTTGTAAGTTATTCTAGTGTTCCTCGATATCGCACCAAAGTTCACTCGTACAATCTCTGACATGATTCGGTCCCAGAGTTTGTAAGGTTCATACCATGAGAATCACCCAATAGTTCGTTAGTTTAAAGCTTATGAGATTTATGGAAGTCGCAGACGAGGTATTTATATCTGAGCTTCTATATTTTCTGCTTACCCCAATAGGAAAAAGGCGTGAAGTTATATAAGTATGGGTCCTACATTTATTTAAATTCAATACATTTATTTAATATTTCCTAAGAACAAAAAACCATCAGGAAAAAATTATTCCTAGTCAATAACCATGGTCAAGTACCTCATACACCATGACTCGCGAAACTCAGGTTATGTTACCTGCATAACAAGGATGCGTATATATCGTAATAGTACGTGAGAGTGAGAGGCACAACACCCCTAAGCTGACAGATGTTAAGAAAGTATTCGCTTTATATGCGGGTGTGTTTTTTTTGTGTGGTTGGCTGCAGTGCTAGCGGACAGTGGGTTGGAACCGCTTATGATTTTATTTTATTTAGGCGGTTTAGCATTAAATTTATAATGACAAATAAATTAAATTCTATTTTTTTAAACATTTATTCAAGGCTAAATATTTCGAGGTGGTACAGTAATTGCCACGCTTAATAATCAGATTGGCGATCGCTGTCGCGGTAGTCTTCTTACAGGATACTGCCCGTTCTGTGTTCGATCACTTTTTTACTTACTTGATTTGACGTCAACTTTTTGATTTACTGATTATCTAAGAAAATATACGACTGCTTCAGACGCTACGAAAACAAAACAAGCTTTTGAATACGCAAACCTATCCTAGATATTGGTATGACAAACAAAATTAAATGGTTTATATATTCTTCGTGACACGGAAATATCTATATTTGTTCTTGAAATCGCTTCAACAAGTGCTTTTTTTTGTCACAAATTATTCCGCTGGACTGTTTCTTAGCTCCGACCTACAAGAGGAGAGGCTATATTGTTTATTTGTAATAAGGAGGAAGTTAAAGTAGCCGCTGTCAGTGGCGCCCCTCCCACACTTAAAGCATCATAGCTTCCTGTGTCCGTGGGAACTATCCTCCTATCCTATTGTGAAGTCATAGATATCTCGAATTTTGTCTTACTTATTGAGTACTTTTATTTTAATTAAATTCCTTATAGTAAAAAAGATATTTTTTTATAGTGAAAGGTGATGATGTCCACGGGTGAAGTAGAATAAAAATATAAAGAGAGCGAACTGCATCACCATGTCGATGATGATGAAAATAATAAAAAAAACCGGCCAAGTGCGAGTCGGACTCGCGCACGAAAGGTTCCTTATATCTACAAAAACGGCAAAAAAATGATGTATATTGTATGGGTGCATCCCTTAAATGTTTGTTTTATTTTAATTTAATTATTATTTTTATAATATCTAAATATTCTGTAATTATTTGTAGCGTCTACCTGTTGCCGTTATCAAAATCGAGCAAAATCTAGAAAAAACAACGTTTGTTTCATGGGATCCCCCTGAAATATTCATTTTATTCTGTTTTTTTCGTTTATATAGCGGCAACAGAAATACATCATATGTGAAAATGTCTAATTGACTTTACAAATATACAGTTAACAAATGCAAAGTACAAACGAGACTCTTGAATCACATAATTATCTTCACCTGAAAGACTAACCACCAGATTCTGAAAGGCTGAACAACGAAAAATTAACTAATCAACTATTAAATCTCATGTGAAATACCAATTCGGTTGCTATAATCATGAATAATTAGTTTAATTTGATCTAAATAGTAACTAATTAGATCAAATTAAATTGATTATCCATGCCTAGCATGCTTTTAGGCACTTTACATGGGATTTAATAGATGATTAGTTATTTTTCCGTTGATCAGCCTTTCAGAAACTGGGGCCTACAAGATATAAGACATCCTTAATTATCATCACCTTAACCGATCCTAAGTCCTTATTCATCGGTTACCCACCACTTATAAAACACATAGGTACTTACTATCTCTTTGATTCGATTCCCGCTCAGTGCAAATATTTGTTTGCATGAACATGTCTATTTGCATTGGTCTGGGTGTTTCTATGTATAATAATTATGTATGTTGTTACAAAAAAAAAGTATTTAAGTATGTGTATCCTCATTCTAGAACCCATAACACAAACTATAAATGTATGCTTGCTTTGAGTCTAGATGGCGTTATTATCTCTAAAACCAAACTCACGATACTTTGTTGCCATCCCACTATTCTTAATTATCCCTACTTCCCTTCCAATATCCGTGGGAAATACACAACACCTACAGTTTGTCATAGACAATAAACTTTTGACGCGAACAACAATGCGTCCAGATGTTTAGCAAATTTGTTTATTGCAGCAATTTTGTTTATGGTTTCATTCTCTTTGAGTCTATCACTGACATTGTTAGTCACTTCTTTTATTAATTAGTTCGTTATTATAGAGCTTTGAGCAAGGAGCTTGCCGCGTCTTTGCTGCTCTGCTCCCGTCGCCAATAGCGTGATGTCATATAGCCAAAGCATTCCTCAAGAACTAGGCTATCATACGCAGTAAGAATTTTCAAAACATTAGTCTTGCGCTTCATAATTAGTATAGGTAGATAATAGTAAATCATATATATTTTACGTATAACAGTAGAATTAATAGACATTATTATTATTATATATTAATAGACCTCCCTCATTCCCTTCCCCTAACCCCATTCCCAGCCGCCATGGTGGAGGCCACCATACCAGCAGTTTAAGACGATGGCTTTTGGTATGGTGGCCGCCACTTCTGGATTCCACTGACTGCTTACCATCAGGCGGGGTGGAGTCACTTTGGTAGGCTATAATATAAAAAAAAAAAACATAAAATAGTTTTGGACTCTAAAACAACAGGGTTAGCATAGTTTTGTTTTGTTTGATATTTAAACTGTTCTTTTGTATAAATCGTGTCAAAGCACGATGGTTTTTGGAATTGTATCCATCACTCCTGACTGTTTATCAGGCAGTCATTTTGGCAGGCTATTAAGTTGTGAGGAAACCAGGGCTCAAAGGTGTAAAATTCTCAATCCACCTTCAGCAAGCGTGAGGAAGAATGCTCATTCCTTCTCTGTGTGCGAAGAGGCCTTTTCTCTGCAGTGGAACAGTAACAGGCTCATGTTATTATCATGTGTTAAGTAACGTTTTGTTTAAATCATATTACTTATCTTAAAAAGCCTTTATCGTGAACTGAATTAATATAAAAATAAAATATTCGTTATAAAACGCGATGAAAGGTTACATAATTAACCATTTAAAAGTTAAAATTCCAAATTTGAATTCGGAAACGGAACAAAAATGGCGCGGGCGCAGTTTTGATTTTTTTTTTCAACCAATCCTAGGACGCTTTGTTGCGTATACCTGTCCCGCTCACACTTATACAGTTTATGTATACCTGTTTCGCGTCGGGGGTGTATAGAGGGTGAACGCCAGATGTTTTGAAGAATCTTTCTTTTTTTTTTGCTTCGGCCTCGAACAATGGGGGCGAGCTTAAGATTTGAACATATGGTCTTAAACAGGTATCAATTGATAGCCAAATACTTGTATTTAGCTGAATTTTACTAGTTTTAAGTTTGCTGCATTTTGGGTGTGCTGCAGTTTGGGCACGTGACGTGGGAGTATGTACTATTTTAATTGCTTGAGAATGTTTATTAATTTATTTAATTTTTGATTTATTTGTTACTGGTGCACGTAGCCCACAAGTAATGTTTTGTATCTCTCGGGAACCAGATCGATTTTCGGGATAAAAAGTAGCCTATGTCCGTCTCCAGCACCGAATCTATCTGCATACCAATTTTCATCGAAATCGCTTCAACCGTTTAGGCGCTGAGTGGTAACAAACACATATACATACATACATACATACAAACATTCGCATTTATAATATTAGTAGGATAGATGTAAGTAGTTTTGTATTTGTAGTGTTGTATTGTATTTAAACTCCACGTGGTAGTGTTCATCACCACTAACACCGCGTTAAGTGTAGTGAGTTTGATACCTACACATGAGTTATTCCGGTCTGATCCCCTGAGATTATTATTATTATTTAATTCCGTTCTGATCCCCTGCATATTTAGTCATTACGGTCTGATCCCTGAGTATTTTTGATGGCAATATACTTAGTTACAATTTATTTACATTGAATGTGTTTAACTATTATTATGGTAGGCAGTGCCTTTCTGCCTATATGGAGTGCAGGCCATACACAGATTTTTTTAATATATCTTTTTCATTAGAAATCTCACCACTTCACATAGACCCCCTTCAAACATATCTTTACACTTTGCTTCTCTATATGATTTAAGTGTGACAATTTTGCCCCCAATGCCTTTAAAAGGCGGTAATGTTATGTGAATTTATTATTTAACAATATATCTTTCTCATTCGCAGGTAAGTCGCTGCTTACCCAGTAAGAGCTAAGGTGCAACACTAAGTAGTAAGTACAGTGCGATATACAGTTCACATCCGCTCGCGTGCTGCAAGTCATACGCGGAAGCGGGAGCGATTATGTACATTTATTTATTTTGTAGATATGTTATAAAAAAACCATTTATTGTTATTATTAAGTTTAATGCAACAAATATTTTTTTTAGCATTTTATTTAAATTTTCTTTTACATAATATGGTGATTTTTAAAGTGATTGGAAATTAACCGCAGTTGATCATAATCGACTTGGTCAAGCTGATTGATTTACAGACTAACGAATAAACATATATGTGAATAGCTTTGTATGTGGTCGATTTTTCCTGTAGTTGGACATTTTTATAGCTGGTCATATTACTAATATATTTTGGCAGTGATGGACGTTTTACTTTTTAGACATATGTCGTGCAAAGGGGTTTATATTTATTTATTCTGTCTCTCTTGACGTTATTGATTAATGCCAACTAAATTTTGTTTATGTTATAAATAACGAATTTCTCAAAACATTAAAAATACTCTTTTTTTTTTAATTAAGAAAACAGGATATAAAGTTGATTTATACTCTCATGTTCTTTAAAAACCACGTAACTGCATTGAACGATTTATTATTTTTAAGTTGTTTATCAAATAACATACATTTAAGTACATCGTTCTTCCTTAGCAGGCCAATACTTGCCATATTACTGCATTCCAGCGATGCAGCATTTCTAATACCAAAATGACAAACAAATATTAATATACAAATACCACAATCGTGTACAGTGGTATGTGGTGGAGATGGTAATACCACGGTGTTTATTAGTGATTATCAATATTACTTGTGTCCAGATGTCTCGCCAGTTAAATGTTCGCTACACTTTACGTATCCGGTCGGGTTTTTAAGTTAGAAGCGGTAGCGACAACGACTAGGTATAAATACTTGTTAACTTCTTACGGTACATAGATGTAGTTATGGCATTGTAGAAATAAAATAATGGTACACAATTTATTTTTTCGGAACACATGCTTATAGTAACAGTAACTTTATGAAGAAACTTATGCTAAAGATACGTTACGATAAGTACTTATCAGTTTCATTACTCGTATACTATCCACCAAAGTTGAATAACCAAAAATCCACCTTTATTTCATACTTCGCCCGCAGCTTCGCTTGCGTAAATTAATAATTTTATACAATATCTTTATAAATTATAGCCTATGTCTTATTATTATGTATGAGCGATATTATTGTAAAGTTTAATTAAAATCCATTCAGTAGTTTTTGTGTGAAGGAGTAACAAACATCCATACGAACAATCGTGTTTATAATATTAGTGTGAAGTATGCTGTCCGCTATCCACTCATGCCTTGCGAACCATCGATACAGTTCTGCTTGGGGCGATAAAACGTCGTTTCGATTCCCGTGCCGGAAATAGCCCCGGTCAAGAACCTGCGCGAAAAATTCGCGCTCAGCGTTCATACACGCTTGCGCGGTGTTGTGTGCGCGCGCGCATGTGTGTCAATAATGATTGCACTTCACTTGCGTTTAGCTGCACATTAAGATTGTTATAGTTTTGTTAACTATTAGAGATATAGAAAATAGCGTATTTAATTAAACCGCTCAATTATACTATTAATAGTTTTGCATCAGCTACTCACTGGGTGCTGTGACCTTACGTGAAGCATTGTCTACTATCCTATCTGTGAGATCAGATCCACCTAAAAAACTGAATGACTGTGCATGTATTTTGTCCATGATGGTGAGTACTGTGAGGGTTGTGGTATAACTGCACGTCTTGTGTAGTCTTTAATCTGACCATGAGAAGTTCTGTAAACGATAAATTGTACCTAGGTAATGTTATTTTAGTCTGCTGTCTTCTGGGTCATTGAAAATGAAAGTGTTTAGGTTTTTGCTTTAATTTAAGCCAACATTATCATCGTAAATGGCGGCAGTCCACCCAGGGCACCCGTCCGCAGAGCACCTGCGCGTTGAGCACCCACCTATATTTTTGGTAGATGGTCTCCTTAGTAATAATATTGATAGGTGCTCAACGCGCAGGTGCTCTTCGGATGGGTGCTCTGGGTAGACGTCGTTAAATATTCTACTACTAATTCTACCATTATTAGTACTGCTAATACAGTCTTATACAACGTGTAGTGCTGGCATTAAACAAGTTTGCATTGTTTATGTAGAGGTAATTTGTGGTTGCTTAACTATATAGGAACGCGCTTTTGTTAGTGATAATAAGGTCTTGGTTGGCGGTTAGGTTTGTAATGGCCTAGTAAAGTGACTGGTACACCAAGTACCAAGTTGCAGGTGGTTGGTTTCTTGTTGAGTGTACTAACTAGGTTTGTGTCATTGTTTGGTATAGGTAGTCGAATACTGTCGTTCATGGGGTGTTCCCGGTAGTACTGTTATGTATCTACGTTAGTGAATGCCAATATTTCTTAGCGTAATTAATTTGTGAATGCTGAATTAATGTCTTTGATTTCGAATTCATTTTCAAGCTTTATAATTGCATATATAACAAAAGACGGAGGTGTATTATATCTATTAGGTACCTCGTTTTGCTACCTATAGCTCCCATATAATTATTATTTATCGAATTGATTGCTAAATTCCGAGCTGATCCCCACAGAATTTATAAGGTCTCTCCCTATGACTTCCATTCTTTTCGATCCATAGATATGTATTATTTTGTCCAATTTGACTCGCCATTTTCTTGGATTGATGTATTTTTTTTACATCATATAATGTACTTAGAAACTACAGACTTATAGGGTTGGAACAATTCTTAATCGGCCATCACATAATGATTAAACGCAATAATAATAAAACAATACAACATAACTACATACAGTATCGACCAAATCCATTTTCGGACAATGTAAACAAACAGTTTTTTCAATATTTTTCTATCAAAAACTCCATAAACGATGACACATGGGTTTATACACATTCTGTTCACTATATACTTCATTTTGCAACTATTTCTACTAATGATTAATAATCAAATCTAGTTTATTTAATAAAATTACGAATTACTTTTTGCGGTCGAATTAAGACGTCAAAATGATTGACAGTTTTATTTTTTCTGTACTCTATATTGTCTTTGAAAACCAATGTTGTAATTTATCAGAAGAAATAAGTTTAACCAATACATATCATAGGTACATAATATTTTGTCATTTGCCCCCGCAAGTCTGAGTTCATTTGTTTTATTGTAATATAGTATAATAAAATCGTAACATACATACAAATTCCATATAATCAATATTTCACAATTTTTTATCAGGCGGGAAAATATTCAAAAGTATCCCAGTATTCCATTTCAGTCCGTGGTCAAATAGTTGTAATTAGAGGTCAATGCTTAATTTAAATTACATTTATTTATACATTAGGTAAATTGTTTGTCTTATTATCTTATAGTTTATAAGTCAACGGTTACAATAAAATAAAATACCATATTTAACATAAATACAAGTATTTGGAGTAATAAAAATAACAAATCAAATAGAATTAATCGATTACGCAAATAGAGTATTAGTAAACGTAATATTATTTAAAAATGTTAGAAAAAAAGAATGAGAAATTATTATTTAATTATGTATGATGATTGATGACATTAATTTTATTTTTATCATCCTTTTCCCCATCACTAGTAAATTCATGAAACCATAGACAATGGCAATATGGAGGATTGTTTACATTGTCCGAAATTAGATTTGGAATGGACTGTAGTTTGAAACAGATGTATGACTGGTCCAGTTAATTGAGATGTACCTGACAGCTATGTGCCTGGTCAAACTGCTTGACTCCGGCAAATATAACCAGATATTAGTGATAAGGTAACAGAAATAATTTTAATTAAATAATTACTACCCCCTAGTTTCTAAAAGGTTGATCAACGAAAAATTAACCAATCACCTGTTAAATCTCATGTAAAGTACCAATTGTGTTGCTAAAAGCATGTATAATTAGTGTAATTTGATCAAATTAGTAACTAATTATAGTTTAGTAGTAAATTTTTCGTTGATCAACCTTTCAGAAACTGGGGGTTAGCCTCTTATAACTTAACTAACTTATGGACATAGACATGTTTTCTGAACATTGTAGAATAATTCTCACGGCCAAGCTGTTGTTGACCACGTATGGAGAAAGGGATGAGGAAGGAAAAGGGACAAGGATGAAGGTACGGAGAGGTTAGTTTGGGCTGGCCGGCGCTCAAAATTCTATTAATATTATAAATGCGAAAGTTTGTCTCTGCCTCCTGCCCCTCTCTCTCTGGGTGTGTGTATGTGAGTGTGCGTGAGTGTGTATGTGCGTGTGTGTGTGTGTTTGTTACCACTCAGCGCATAAACGGCTGAACCGATTTTAATGAAAATTGGTACGTAGATAGATTCGGTGCCGGAGACGGACATAGACTGCTTTTTATTGCGAAAATCGATCTGGTTTTCAAGGGATACAACAAATACATCAAATATTTTACACGCGGGCGAAGCTTTGGGGCGCAGCTAGTTACTTAAATATCTTTGGTTATGATGACGTAAATGAATAAATGCGTCAAAACGGCACACCTTATCAAACTAAAAGTAACAATACTCTATATTTTGTGTTTCACGAATGTTAGACAATTAATTATTATGATGTTATATGTAGCGCGGTAAGCCGATACTGTATAACATACTGATTATAAATGACCTAATTATAAGATATGATAGGATAAATTAGTTGACAATGACCAGATGGCGTTACTATTGCAACTCGAATGGCAACGACGATGATAATTGTGTGAGTTTTCTGACAGTCTAGAACTGTCGAATGCCATTACGTATCTCCTCATAGGAGTCGTAAGTTTTTATGATCTGATTAAGAGCAGGCACAGTTATATTATCTTACTGTGGTCCTTAATACTGCCAAGGCTTAGTGATTGTGGCAAATTACTTCCTTCGAGAGAGTCCTATTAGGTCCTGTATTCGACGTATTAAGGCAAACTCAAACTTAAAGCATTTATTTCATTTGGATTATACAATATGATGCTTATGGACATCAAAATTACATGAAGTCTGCTAATTAACTTACAGCCAGTTCTCTGACGAGGTAGAACTGTGAGAAGAAATGACAAGAAACTCACGCCACTCTTTTCAATCAATGCAACCAAAGAACCATACAAAATAATTATTACCAATCAACCAACTAATATAATTACTAAGGTTAAAAAAGAAAAAGAGCTAATGATTTAAAGATGCTTGTGTGATTTTGTGTGCTGTATATAGGCGTAAAATCGTTACAAAGTTTACCTTAGGATATGTTTGGCATACGGTGAAGGAAGACATCGTTACAAAATATGGAATATCAAAATATAGCACAAAAGTAGTCATAGTGGGGGTCACCTTGCAGCTTGATGCTGTTTACTAAAAATAAATAAAATAAAATATAAATCTTACTAGACTACCATATCAGCAGTTTGAATCGATGACTTTTAGAATGTTGGCTACCACTTTTGGATTTCACTGCTTACTGTCAGGCAAAATTGAGTCACTTTGGCATACTAATAAAAAAAAACTCACTAAAATCTCGCCCACACTCATAGTAGTGTCAAAATCTCGCAAAGCCACAACGGTATAGCAGGTGTGCCTCCAAACTGGTCAGAGTGGTCAGTCGGGCCGGTGATGCTGGTCACGTGGCCCACACGTCTTCTAACCCAAAGTGTAAGTATTTTGGTGGGTTACGTATTAGTTAACTCATCGTGACATATCCTCTGTATACTTCGAGCGCTATGATATGTCCTTCTTCAAACGTGGACAAGGTGGATTGTTGGCTTGTCTGCCACTGTTGGCAATAAAAAAACAGGTCAGAGCATTTTTATCCTTTGGGCTCTTTTGGTGGGACGTCCTCTGAAGCTGCTTGTGCTCAAACAGCTTCTAAGGGTTGGGAGTAAGTTAAATTGTTTTAGTAAGTTTCTGATATAATCGACCACGCTTGGGTATACGGATTGTTGTCCTCAAAGTTAAGTAATATTATGGCAGAACGTTACTGCTCGTCTTGTATTGAATGTTCTTCTCGCCGCCATCTGTAGTGATTTGAAACTTTGAATGAAATATATAAATAGTAGATGGTATATACTGCCCTTTTTTAGCAAAGTGCCTGTAATTCATAGCAAAACTCACACACGATCTCGTCTAGCACGGTTCGTCAGCGTTCTTCTACGTACGTGCAGGCTCTGGAACAAACTGTCAGAGCGCTATGACATGTCCACCTTCAAATGAGGTTTAAAGAGAGCATTAATATCACTGTAGACAGCGGCTTTGAGTCTCTGGCATTGCAGAAGTCCATGAGCGACAGTTACCTCTTACCATCAGGTGGGCTGTTTTGCCTGCCACTGTAGGCAATAATAAAAAAATACATTGTCGTAGCAAACACTTGCAAGGTACAAATTTGTCACCTAAGTCATATAAAAAAGATATCTGTCTCCCTCTTCGTAGTAAAAGCACTGTTCTCTTAACCCTTTACTTGAAGGGCTGTAGGATAAACGTAGTGCAACAACACCTTCGTTCAGACATACTGATAACTAGTATCTGTTTATTTTTACTTCATTGTTACATCGCCACGTGCCGACTGACTCACTCAACTATTTACACTGGCAATCTTATATTTTTATTAGCTTTGGATGGGGGAGAATGTGGATTGTACGCATACATACTTATTTTATTACTAGCTTTCCGCGGCGCGGTTTCACCCGCGTCTTTTCTTACTGATCTGCTCCTGTAGCCAGTAGCGTGATATTACATAGCCTCCTCAAGAACTGGCCTATCACACGCAAATATATTTTTTCGAGTACGACTGGTAATTCCAGAGAATTATTATTATTACCAGTTCTGAAAAAAACCTGAAACTTTCAATCAAAGCGATCTAATGGATACCAACATGTCAGATGTTTACCACGATTTATTTTAGGATGGTGTCTTTTTATATATATATTTGCCTACCAAAGTGACTCCAACTCTGCCTGAATGTAAGCAGTCAGTGGAATCCAGAAATTGAGGCCACCATTACAAAAGACATCAGAAACTACTGGAATTGTGGTCTACAACTTCTAAACCGTATCGCTTATTATTATACATATAGTTTCTGAAAGGCTGATCAACGAAAAATTAACTAATCACCTGTTAAATCTCATGTGTAGTACCTACCTAAAAGCATGAATAATTAGTTTAATTTGATCTAATTAGTTACTAACTAGATCAAATTAAACTAATTTAACAGGTGATTAGTCAATTTTCCGTTGATCAGCCTTTCAGAAACTGGGGGTTAGAGTCCTTTAGTCTCTGAGTATCTAAAACGCATTTTGGTAGTCTAATTATGAAAAGTCGTTATTAATCGCTTAGTAATTTTAGAAAATGCGAAAGATTTACGTTACTATTTGATATTTTTGTATATCAACAATTGACTGCCTCTGTGGTTTGGTGGTACTGTGTACGGATTATCACACAGAGGTCTCAGGTTCGATCCCCGGGACTAGTAAAGTGAGCTTTTCTGTCGAGAAATTCTCAGTATTAGCCCGAAGTCTAAAATTGTGCTCGATATGGCAACAGGTTCGCCCTCTGTTACATAAGCTCCAAAATAAAATAGAGAAACTCGGGTGGTTAAACACCCCTGCCTATCCCTTCGGGGATAAAAGGTGTGAAGCTATGTATGTATGTACCAGTAAATTTATTTTTGCCAACGGTGGTAGACAAGTCAACAGTCCACCTGAAGATATAGGGTAACTGTCGCTCGTCGATCTGGCCCATTCATGCTGGAACCATTAAGAATCTACTAGATACCTTAAAATTTTATCATAATAATAATATAGGCTCGCGTTAGGTGGCTGGATCGTGGGCCTGATGCAGAAGGCTGTGCTCCTTGACACGGCTCGCATTGTGAGGAGGTTCCTATCTCTGGAGCCCTAACCACCGGTATCTTGGTCCCTGTACCCGATATCGGTGGATCTCCATATTTTTATATTTTTAAATGTATATTTCTGTTATTTTCCATATACGGCCGGTGTAACCTGGTCGAAACGTCAAGCAAAATAAGGTATGTAAATACCTAATGCATGATCGCGTGAATTCCCATATATTTAAGTCTACTATTTTCTATATATATTTAAAAATGTAACTTTGTGAGTATATAAGTCGATAAAGAGAATAATAATATTAATTTATTATCTCACCACAATATTTACAATTTAAATAGTATTGTGGGGAGACTGGTACCTAAGCTAGGCTCGAGGCCTGTATTACAGGATACCAGGACAAAGTACGCAACCTAATATGCAACCTGTGTGTAAGATCACCCGGCTAAGCAATTTCGATAATTGCCTCAATCGCTACTCTTTAAACTTACTAATGTTAAAATGTTACTTACTAAAAGACAAGTTTTGTGAGGTATTCGAGTTTATATGTAAATCTGTGGATTTTTGATTTATCGCTGTCGAATATATTTTACGCTTTAAATATGAAGACGAATATTAAATTATACCTGTGTTAATAATTTACAATATAACATGTTTTGTATTGTTAAATTATGTATTTATGTTGTATGTTGTCATCATTAAAAAGATATAGATAACGTCACGCGTCACCACGAAGGGGGAAAGCAGAGGTGTTACATTTACGTTTCGCTACCTTTTCGAGACAATCCCACTTACTACCTATCACTGTGCTCTTGTAAGCCAATATTAACATTGAAGTGCCCTAATTAACACTGAGCTTCGGGAGCTTTTGGGTGTCCCGGGGACTGATAACCCTCCCTCTCCCTTTTTATCCAGAACGACTCGTGCGGGACTGAAGTGTCACCCTTTCACAGAATCTAAAGGGTCTCGAACCAAACGGTTTAGCAATAGATACTTTTGTACTTTTGTACAATTAAGGCCTGAAACAGCACATTCTCATCTAATTATGATCGACCCAGGATCATAATTACATGCTTTAAATGGGGCGTGAAACAGCATCTCACTAAGCCACCATAGTGGAGGCTACCATACCAGTAGTCTGGCTTTTGGAATGGTGTCCACCACTTCTGGATTCCACTGACTGCTTACCATCAGGCAGAGTGGAGTCACTTTAGTAGGCTCATATAAAAAAAACCTACTGTCTTGACCCCATAACGAATTTAATCAGAAGTGCAAAGGAGGATTAGGAAATATTAAAAACGTCCACTCGTCCAATGTCCTCCATTGTAAAGCTTAAAGCCTATGTAATACGGGATACAATACTTATTCGCCATTGATACACAAATAAATGGGTTAGGGCAATTCTTATACTGCTACGACATGTGCTAAAATATTTTTGATAGATATACATTGTGAACCATTTATATTATTTTTGATTAGTTACTGCTAAGTTGTAGTAGTAGTTATCTGGCGATTAAAAAGAATGGCCTGAGTTTCTTGCCAGATTTTCTCACGGCTGTGTCTTAGTCAGCGAATTGGATGTAGGCAAATTGCTGAGTGACGTGAAGCTATCAAGTTCCGGTGTGCGTTCTAGTGTGTTGAAGGGAAAAAATTATTACAACTATTCATACTTTTGTAGTTCTCGATCATTAATTAAATACGAATTTGGTAATTACGAAAGAGATTATGGATTCCACTGACTGCTTACCATCAGGCAGAGTGGAGTCACTTTGGTAGGCTAATATAAAAAAAAGACCACCTAAAACTCTTTTTAAATTTGTCCATATTTTTGTAACACCTAGCAATCTTTCAAGTAAATCCTATGATCTCTCTATCCCACTCCTGCGCAAGGCGAACGTATCGAACTGGATTCCGTTAGTGCACCTGCTTATACCCCCTTGCTCTCCTACCCTTCGCCCCCGCGCCCTTCATGTAGGGAACAACGTACTGTTTTTATTTAGTTGTAGTATTCATACTTTAAATATTATGTTTAAATTTATTTTGTGTAATTGACATTTTTGTTATTAGGGTTTCTGTTTATTACTTGGAGTATAGATAAATAAACTATATTATTAATATATACTCTAAGGTTTATTATAATTGACGAAACTTCCTTCTTAATCGTGATAGTTTTGTGGTTCCTACATCCCATAAGCAGGCGATTTGGGGTTCGAAACCGGCTAAATATTATAATGACTTTTTTTAAGTGGTGTGAATTATACAAGATTATTTTAGATGTTACTAATACCTAAAAAACCTAAGAAACTTACTTATTTACCTTACGTATACCTAGTTTATCCAATGCTAGCCGTTGCCAGCGGCTGGGTATACAAAAAGAAAATAGCCTATGTTTCTCGCTAATATTGTTCATTCAAATTGGTTACATGGATTTTAAATTTATCCATAAAAAACAAAGAAACATACAAAAAAATAAATCTTTTCTCTTTGTAATATTAGTTTAGAATAAGAAAGGAAGCATCATTGCGTAATTTGAATAAATAAAAATATAACATGAATGATTTCTAGGGTCAAAAGCTCTGGTTTATTAAGAACTAGCTGACCCGGCGAACTTCGTTCCACCTAACAGTCGATCAACATTACTTTATTTTTCTAAAATAAAAGATTTTTTTTCTAAAATAAACGTAGCCTAAGTTACTCCTTATTACATCGGCTACCTGCCAATAAAAGTCCCGTCAAAATCAGTCCAACCATTTCAGAGATTAGCCGGCACAAACAGACAGACAGACAAAAATGATAAAAATATTATTTTGGTGTATGTACCGTATATATATTCATATATATGTTGTAAAAAACGGTTATTTCAATATTACAAACAGACACTCCTATTTTATTATATGTAGATAGCTTCAATCATAAGTTCAAACCAAGTAACCGTAAAAAACTTAATTGTCTCAGTAGAGGTGGTAATAGAAAGAAAGAAAGAAAGAAAGAAAGAAAACTTTTATTGAATAATTAATTTAATACGTGCGGCAGCTACCTTTCTCTGGTTCAATCCCCAAGTCGAGCAAAAAGTATCTATTAATAGGTTATCTAAATGTGAATTCTGATAAAATAAAATACTCAATACTCAATACGTTTATTGCACACCATATAGTAATACAGATGTTATTATAAGTAAAAAAAAAATGACTAATTTTTTTTTCTTTACAACATAGAAAGCTGTAAGTAATTAATTATCTATAGAGTTAAGTGTATTGACTGCGTCACTTTGCATGCTACTTGAAACTGTAACTTACAAAAATTGTAATAACCTGGCGATTAAAAAGAGTGGTCTGAGTTTCTTGCCAGTTCTTCTCATGGCTCTACTTTGTCAGTGAACTGGCTGTAGGTTAATTTGCTGACATTTTGTAAACTTTGACGTTCATAAGTGTTAATTTAATTAACCTATATGATTAAACATAATTTCATTTTCATTTTCATTTTCATCTCGTCTGATTGTGTGAATTCAAATATCTAAGAAAAATTATTACAAAAATAATCAATACTCAAGTTATTATCAAGTATACATCTTAACCCTTTGACCGCCGTGTACACCTTTAGGCGTCCAGCGGAAACTGTCCTGAGACGCCAACGACTTCTTAAGTAGTCGAAATTTGTATCGCATTCCCACAAAAAAATCTTTAATTTTGTACTAAGCTCATTGAAATAATATCGTTAGGTAGCTTGATTATTCGTCAAACTTTGGTTTAACCTAGGCGGAATGAAGAAAAAATATAAAACAATTCATTTATAGCTTAATTTACAATTACCTAAAATTTAATGAAAATACACTATTACGTAGCGCCAACGACATCTTTAAGTGTCGCGTAGTGATGGGAAATTGTATTTTTTTTACAAGTACCTACATTGAATTTTTCTTATGTTATTGTAGTGGGTATACCTATCTATCTATACAATATAAACGTGTTTTTATTGCTCTCAGTTTTCTGAGATCTGAAGTAGTCGTAGTAGTGTCATTGCCTAAATATGGAAGAAGAGAGACCATCTTCGCCGTCGATATTATTCGCATTCTCAAGTCGTAAAAGAAAGTATAGAGAAACAGAAAATTCAAATAATAAGCAGACACAAACAGAATACACTATTACAGATACTATGGTGTACAGAAAAACTTCAAAAAAAGAAAATATTTCTTATTCTACTCGTCATTTGCCCAATGTTAATTTTGACGATAGAAGACCATCTGATAAAAGGAATGAAGACTTTGCAAGGTTGGTGGCTTTTGAATTAGAGCGTTTGCCAGAAAACAAACGTTCAAATGCCTATCCGCAAATTTTAAATCTTATAAGACTGTTGAGAGGGGACCCTGATTTGGACCAAGTGATAGAATTTATACCAATCCAAAGTGAAAGTGAAGGAGAAGAAACGGAAGAACAATCAATACCACTCAATGTAGCTCTGTAATATGTAATTAATGTTAAAGTTGTTGAAGTTACGTATACAAAAGTGTTTTATATTAATTTCCTAAACCTCTAAATATTTAGCATCATAAATAATTAATAAATAACGAAGTTATTCACTTTTTTTCCTAAAATGTCAATATTATAATTATATACCTTCATGTTATCGATAAAAATTAAGGACGTTTCTATATAGTTTTACAATTAACGTCCCCTATACGCCACGGACGCCTTTAGGCGCCCGCTTGTGACGTCAGAAGCGAATGCAATTTATCGACTAGTGCTTGCAAGATGTGGGTAGAAAAATAAATAAAATATATCGAAATACCCGTGAATCATTTGTTGGTTTATATTCATATTGTATGTATCTTTTCCTGTGGAAGTTGTGATTTGTGATAATAAAAGTAACTTTACGATGGAAAATGACGATCTCATTGCAATTCTGGAAGGTGTGGAGAATGTCGAACAATTTATTGCTATTTCTGATGAAGATTCAGATCTATCAGATTTTGAGGTAAGTTACAGTAATTACTTATTGACCGAGCGAGCGAAGGTCTCTAAATCGAGTTGGGGGCGAAACACATTGTTTGTATGTATGTATGCAAGTATGTATGTATGTAAGTATGTATGTTTGTTTGTACCGCGATAACTGCCAAACTGATGGTCCGATTTTGATGAAATTTGGTAGGCATGTAGGAAATATCAATAGAATTTTCAAGTTCGTTGGGCATCAAAATCGGTTTAGTAGATTTTGAAATATTAATAAAAATATCCGCAAACGAAACCATAGCGCGTTCTCACTTCGTATAGCGCCATCTAGGTGATACTTATGGAACTAAATTATGTTAGTAATATCGAAATAAGACCTACTGGTCGAAATCAGACCTACCTAGACCTAGAGGTTGTAAATGATTTGTAAACTAGAAAAAAGCTCAACGCTGCTAAAGAAGTTTTCACTTCAAAACGCGAATAATAATCGCGAGGTCTAAGGTCGCGGCGAACTACTAGTATATTAATAGCTACATACATGACGATTATTTCATTATACCTACTTATTGTAGAATTGTTTTTTAGGACCTGACTACTGAGGAAAGTCAAAACATTTCTGCTGGAGAATATAGTTTTCAATGGTCGTCCGAAGCCTTCGAAATTAAAAACGAGCCATTTGATGATTTTTTTAGCGGTATTTCGCCGTCTATGATGTCGTCGGTCTCATCAGAATTGGATATTTTTTTACATTATTGCAATGAAGCTTATGTAGAAAAAATTGTTGAATTTACCAATAGTTATCAGCAATATGTTGTTAGACATATTGATATAAAACTTCATTCAAGATTAAAAAATTGGTATCCTGTAACAGTTCCAGAAATGTATACATTTTTCGCTGTGTGTATGTTAATGACAAGAAACAGCCGGAATACGATTGAAGAACACTGGTCTACTAACCCATACTTGCATTCCGGCATATATGGTAGTCTTATGTCGAGAAACCGGTTTTGTACAATTCTAGGCATGTTGCATTTCTGCCAACCAGGCCCTAGGACTGAGGAAGAAACTATATTGTCAAAAATTATTTACCCAGTAAATCATGCTCGTCATACATTTAAGAATAGTTTTATACCATACGAAAAAATTTGCATTGACGAAAGTATTGTACCATTTAAAGGGCGACTTCTTATTAAACAGTATCTTCCCAAAAAAAGAAATCGTTTTGGTATCAAGCTCTTTGTTTTATGTGATGTGTTGTCGGGAATAATCTTAGATTTTATCGTATACTGCGGCAAAGACACGGAATTAACACATTTTGATAATTTAGGCGTAAGTGGCTCAGTAGTTGCAACACTTCTAGAAGATTATTACGGTGTTAATAGGAAATTATACATTGACAATTGGTATTCAAGTCCAAAATTGTCTATATTTTTAAAGCAACGAAGTATACATACATGTGGTACAGTAAAGCCGAATAGAAGCGAAATGCCAAAATTTAAGAATTTAAAAAAAGGAGAAAGAGAAGCTTTGTATTCTGACCCTATAATGGCTATGAAATGGCGTGATAAAAAAAATATACATATGTTAACAACTATTCATAAAGACGAAATGGGGCCAACAAAAAAAATGGATCCAATGACTGGTTTGCCTAAACTGAAGCCTGAGTGTATCATTGACTATAATAAAAATATGGGTGCCGTGGATATCTCTGATATGATGTTAAGCGGTCTACAATGCATAAGAAAAACCATTAAATGGTATAAGAAACTATTTTTTCACATCCTAGACTTACATTTGCTGAATTCGTATCATATCTATAAAATAACTTGCAATGACGATTTTAGCCCTAGTTTCAGAAAAATACCAATTGGTATTAATAGAACAACTTGTTCAGAAATATGGTGAGCAATCAGTTCATAAAACATTACCGTCTACATCTCGTGCCTTAGAACAGCCTACGCGATTTTTACCCGGAGATGCAGCTCGACATATGCCGTCATACATTCCCAATCAAAAGAAACTTCGCTGTAAACTTTGTGCTCGATCTAAAAAACGACGCAACACCAGATACATGTGTGCAGTGTGTAAAGTGGCACTTTGCGTAGTGCCATGTTTCCAGCTTTATCATAAAAAAGAATAATTATAATGTCTTTCTTTTCACTTATATTTTATTGACCTAGCGAGCGAAGGCCTCCAAATCTATAGTTGAAGCAAAATACCTTTTTTTATGTAAGTAGGTAGGTATATAGAAAAACTAGCTGACTGCTCGCGACTTCGTTCGCGTGGATTGCTTTTGGAGTTTTTTATGAAGACTGATGCTGTTTTGAAATTTTTTCCATACTAACTTTCAACCCCTTTTTCACCCCTTTAGGGTAAAAATATTTCAAAATCCCTTCTTAGTGTGCGTCCGCATTTTGAATTAAAACAGCTGTCCAAATTTCACGCTTCTACCATTAGCGGTTACGGCTGTGCGTGCGTCTATACGTCAGTGGTAACATCTCCTTTTATATATATAGATTGGTTCTGTTTTTTGAGATAGGTATTCAAAAAACGTGTTGCGAGGTCAAAATTTTCTGTACTGGTGTAATGTGATCGAATTTTTCGCTGGAACTGAATAGATAAAATTACACTACTTAGTAGGTAATCGTTTACTGCTATCATAATTTTATCTATCGTGCTCGCGGACAACACTATCGATTTAATAAATTATCTCCGAAAAGGTACACTACTGACGCCACGGACGACTAAAGGAGTCGCCTAGTGATGTGAACAATCGATGTCATTTAATCATTAAAAAGGTTTTTTTTTATGTGTGTGTATATTTGAATTGCATTTTTTTTGTTTAAAATCAGGTAATATGTATTGTTTGATGTATATGTGTGGTAACGGGAAAAAATAAACAAGGAATAAATAAGGTTCGTTTTTTTTAAATATTTTTTTCGATAACTATTTACCCAACCCTATCCTCAAAGTGCCGCCGTTTTCGCAAAAAGTACCCGTGGCGTCGGTGACACGTTTGTCGGTTTTGCTTATGGCGGTCAAAGGGTTAATGGACTTTCTACAAGGTGTACTTTGCCTGTAGAGTACTTTGGTATTTACCATATCAACACATTACCTCCATTTCGCTGTCGCATGTCGGTTTGACTTGTCCCGTCTTTATTCTATACATCGCATTCATATTGAAATATAAGCCATGAAAGGAGTATATAATAGACTTTATGTGAGTCAAAATTACGCTCATATTTGTGTGATAGTGTGTTTTAATTATGCGTTCGGATTACCCTTTATTTAATTTTTAATTATTTGTGGTTCAGTAGACCCTGGTACTTTTTTTGTCACAATATAATTTAAGATTTTTATTTTTAATATTTATCTTTTGTTTTTTTTATGTTCAAATTAGAGCAAAAAAGGATACGTCATAATTAATAGTAAATGTTACCGTAACACAATCAAGCTATTGCAAATAGAAAGGGACCCAATTTAAGAAAATATGTAGGCCTCCAGCGCTCTTATTTAACAAAACGGAAAAATACAAAAACGTATATTATGAGAGGCAGTGGCGTGCACTTCATATATGCAGAAAGGCAATGCCTACCTTAATAATTGCCTGAAATCACAATTTTAGCAACATAATTAAATAATGCCTACCCTGCCGAAAATCTGTAATGCCTACCCTGTGAAAAATCTCTGTGCACGCCACTGATGAGAGGGTAGGTAGTAATTTCACAGTCAGTACAACCCATTCACGCTGAAACCAGCATGTCGTAGGTAAGTCTCCCAAGATTATTTCGGTTCATGAGGTCTTTTTAGGACGTCACCCATATCTTTAGATTTTCTCTATTCTGGCCGTCTGCTATCTGACCATCTCCACAGCACGTCCAATCGGAAACAACCACTCTAGCCACTAAAAAATCATTCTATAAAGTCTATGGAACCCTAACTCTATATTAATCCCATGAAACGGACAAGTTGAACGACCGTGGTATAAAAAGACCATGGGGGACCCATTTGTATGGCGAATACCATTGAATAACGAGCTATTGAGTGCCCCATGGTTATGGTGTAGGTACTAGGCGCGCATGATATGGCAAAAGATGTTTTAAGGATGGGTTTATATAGGTTTGTCAATAATGGGATAGTAGCAAGTAATTCAGCTCGTTTTGCTATCTGGAATCTACCAGCGATCCTCTCCACTTTGTCAAGAATTAGACGACAAAATTTGTCGTTTTGTAAATAATTTACTTTTGTTAGAAAAGTCTTACTTTCATAGCGATTCTTTTTCTCCAGATATTCCATAACATCTAAAGGTTAAATATTAACTCAGTAATCTTATATTAGTAAAAGATTCTGGTGGTTAGACAGTGCTAATGTTGTTTATGTTAAGAGTAACATTGGTCTATATACTAGGAATTAGACAAAAACAAAGCTATACATTACGCTACTGGCGATGGGAGCAGAGCAGTAAGCAAATACACAGGTGAAACCGCGGCGCGGCAAACTAGTCTATAATAAAGCACGTAGCAACTCATTTTTACCCTAATATTATCATATTTAAACTCAATTCTAAGTCTATTGAACTTAAAAAAAACGAATATCACACAATCCACCCACTATACCAAAAATATAATATTTATCAAGGGTCATCGGCACAAATAAACAAAAATTCCTATATATATATGTATATCCCCACTACTTTTCCACCCCGGCACCACCTGTTTAAATCTTAGACAGGTTTGGTCGACGCACGCGCCGCGACAGATGTTCGCGATCGGCTAACGTCGGAACCGCTCGGCTGTTTCCGTGAGTTGGAATTGAAGGGTGCTTTTTGTAAGGACTTTCGAATGGATGTAGGACAGGTCTGAGACTAATAATATAGTTACTTTTGTACAAAGGTAAAAGCCATTGCAATAATTTTTGTTTGTACATATTTTGCATTTTTATTTAGTGAGTATTGTGAATTAAACATTCACATACTCGCTAAACTAATATTATAAAGAGGAAAGATTTGATTTTTTGTATTTGTTTGTTTGTTTCGATTTAAATCAAAATCTACGTAATCGATTAAAAAAATTCTTACACCTTTAGAAAGCTAAAAATAGGACGTTTAACATAGACTATATTTTATTACTAGCTGCGCCCCACGGTTTCGCCCGCGCGTAAAATATGTTTTGTATCCCTCGGAAACCGTGGACCTATGGCCGTCTCCGGTACCGAATACATACCAATTTTTATCGAAATCGGTTCAGCTGTTTAGACGCTAAGTCGTAACAAACATACACACAAACTTTCGCATTTATAATATTAGTAGAATATTGTTATCATAACGGTAGTATACCCTGAGTGTTGAGTCCTTGGGCTATTCATTATATCGCCAATGACAGCCTCTAGTTAACTATTGTACTGAGCCTGTAATAAGCCACTTCAAAGGTAATAATGCCTGTCCGCGAGGCTATTTTTATTTTGTATCTACTGTTTGAAAGTTTAATATATTTTGAATAATGAATGTTAAAAACGCAAAAAAGGTATGTTTACATCGTAGCAATTGGCGTTCTATAGTCTCTGCTTACCCCATTAGTGAGAGACAGGCGTGAAGTTATGTATGTATATAATTATATATAAAGTATATATGTATCTAGCCGCGCCCCACGGCTTCACCCGCGTGTTAAATATGTTTTGTTGTATACTTCGGGAACCAGACCGATTTTTGATACAAAAAGTAGCCTATGTCCGTCTCCGGCACCGAATCTATCTACATACAATTTTTTTATCGAAATAGGTTTAGCCGTTTAGGCGCTGAGTGGTAACAAACACACACACTTAGAACTTACTTTTGGGCAGATTAATATCACATCACGATCGTCATTCGCTTAAAAACTGCAACTTCGTCACTTACGAGTATATATTTGCCATTTAGATGATGCACTAAAAATAATTATCCGTTATATATTATCAATTTCTTAACCCTCTATCATTAAGTAAATCGCTCCGTACATCACCCGTACAAAGGGACGGCGGGCGGCACTAGTGTTGCCTGTTACGTGTTGAGATTCGGGACGGAAAATAAAAGGGACAATGTATTAAATATTTCGGGCTTAGTTTTTAATACCACTCAGCATGGTGCTAAGCTAAACTAGTGCAGTCCAGAGTGCCTATACATCACTACATAGTATAAAACAAAGTCGCTTCTCGCTGTCTGCCCCTATGTATGCTTAGGTCTTTAAAAGTACGCAACGGATTTTGATGTGGTTTTTTTTAATATATAGAGTGATTCAAGAGGAAGGTTTATATATAAAATACGTGCAAAATATAGTAGACAAACGCTGGTAATTTTAGAGGTTTCTAATGTAATGCAGGGACATAGCGGTTGCGGCGGTATATACCGGCTGGGAGCCGCCGGCCTCTAAAGAAAACATGTTTGTATTGTCTAATGACAAAAAAGCTGTGAACGTTGTTTAAAAAGACATTCTGTAGTATATTTAGTATCAGTATAATACCTGTGCGAAGCCGGGGCGGGTCGCTAGTGTGGTATAACTGCTAAGAGAATAGAATAGATAAAAAAATTATGTGATGTGTTGACAAAGGGCACAATTACAAGCACCCGTAACCGACGTGTGTATGAAAATATTAATGAATGTTGAAGAGGCAAAAGAGGTATGTTTGGATCACAGCAAATGGTGTTCTATAGTCTCTGCTTACCCTATTAATGGCAGACAGGCTTGAAGTTATATATGTAATAAATAATAATTTACTTATAATTTTGTTTAGGTATAATTATTATTAATTTTAGACTCAGAAAGACCCAGAACTAAAAGCTTTTGTATCATGACTTTCTACCCAAATTTCCCACTACTTTAGATACAAAATACCCAAATTCTAAAAAGCACTTCAATACAAACACTTGGGACCAAAGGAAAACTAGGAAACTACCTATATTAAGTATTACACTGTAAGAGCTATATACTGGGACATAGAAATCACTGTTCGACGTTTATCGATACAAAGAAAATTTTCTGCCGTTACCTTTTTCTACCGACAGCTCGGTTCGCCGAAACAATGTTAAAATGAATAAATGTTTCACCGATATCACGTTTTGCAGTTACGGAGTTTCGCCGAAAGCTCCAATGACAAGGCCGGCTCCGTAAGCGGCTGCATCACGATTACAGCCAACACTCTAGGGTCTAAGTCCGCTATCACAATAGTGTCAAAATGGTCGATCATTGCTCTCTTACTGGTTAAAACTTGTCAAAATCAACCAATAATTATACTTTTTTATCCGAGCAGCTCCATAAAAACCGCCACGTTCTATCCTGGCAACACTCTACCCCCTGTACGCACCCCTTAACCCCCTGATGTCGCCCACACGCTAATATCACAGTAGATTTATTGGCGCATGAGTTGATTCAGTTTAACAGGGGGGTGAAAGAGGGGATGATTTTGTATTGTTATATCTTTGCGTAAGATAGTTACTGTGATAGTGTAGTGGTTGTATATGGGTGAAGGTGATCATATGACCGAGTGTCGTGGGTTCGATTCCCGCTCGAGACTTTTTTTGAGACTGGATGTGCTTTGGTCGTAATTGTATAGTATTTGTGGTGAGTTAGGGTGGTCGTTTCGCCTTTAGCGGCATGGGACATGGTTCGATTCTCGTTCGAAACAATTTTTTTAAAAGCTTATCTTTCCTTTTTTTAATTGTATGATTTGGAAATGGAAGATTGTGATATAAACAGTTTTATTTGTACCGAAATTGTCTTTAGATAATATAGTTACTGACAATTTACTGGAGGTTTGGTTCGGTAATGGATAGCGCTCTCATTTACCTATAGATCAAAAAGTAATAATGGGTAACGAGTATTTGACCCATCAGCGGAAACCCAACAAGAATATTGTGTTTTGTTCAGTGAGTATGAGCGCCGGCGGCCCAATTTCTCCTTTATTCTTTTTGCTTACCTCTCTTAATCCATTCACTTTCCCCCACTTCCTTCAGCGGCTTCACAGAGCCCCTGGCATTGCAGGAGTAATGTCAGTGACTCTGAATCTTAATATTCTTCCACTGTAGAACAAGAGCGTTTGCTTTGCTCCTGCTGTTAGTTTAATATCAGTACCCTTAGCGATACTATAACTGATATTATTTATCCAACATAACAATACCTAGGTAGTGTAGCTGTGGTATGTCTACCTTTTCAAGGGAGCTATATCTTCAGTCGAAATTTTGCTCTTATTTTTCTGATGCAAAGCGTTATATGTAGGCCATTCAGTTCAACGGTCTACATCCCTCCCTCCCCTTCTACCGTAGTACCCCTTGCTCAAGGAGTATAAAACATTCATGTAAACAATTACAACGGCTATCAGCGGCCTTAGTTATTCCACGATACTGATAACGGTGTGTTCACATTCGCTCTAAAACAACTAAAGACCTCATCGATTAAAGAAATCTTGTCGTCGATCGACCGTGGTTTTACTTCTATTTACCTATATTTTACACGGTAGTAGATCCACGCTGGTTTCAGCATGCATGGGCCGGATCGAACGAAGAAGTACTACCCTCTCTATGAAGATCGACGTAAGAGTAATAGTATCCGTACTATTGCGTTTCGTTCGGTGAGGTCTAATTTCCTTTCCTTTTTTCTCACCTACCACATTCCCTTCACAGTAGGCAGCGGCTTCGCAGAGTCCCTGCCATTGCAGGAGCATGCTGGACTTTCGATATAGATGTGATCATATTTTTGGCCCAAACGGCTGTGACTCTTTTATAGCTCCGTCGCAAAATCTTAGCTAACGTCGCCTAGATTTACTACAATAATAATAATATGTGGACCGTCATCTAGTTCCAAGCTAAGCAAAGCTTGTGTTATGGCTACTACATAACTGAAATATAATACATAATATACATACTTTTCTTTTTGTAAATACATTCTTAGACTACATAGGAAACACCCATTAGCTAGTCTTCGATACGGATACAACGGATACAAACTACACCCAGATTCGTAACAAAATATTTATGTATTATGTTACACAAAGTTTTACGCCTTCTGGAAATCGAACCTACAAGTATTGCACACAGCAATCGAAGTCACCAAAGAAGCCAAACTTCATCTTTTTATTTAAAACAGTAATGATACCAGTAGTGTATCTGCTAGGGTCTTTACAAGTAATGTACTTACCCTGTAATTAAGCATGCGCTGTGATATTTAGTTGTTGATTGCTTCCTCGGACATCGGAATTCGATTAGTGAGTTGTTAAAGAAAACTCAACGTGTATTTGTACAAAGGTTGCGATGGTTTGTGTTTTGTAAGCATTTACTCCATATATTATTACTTGCTTTCCGGTGCGCGGTTTCACCCGCGTATTTGCTTACTGCTCTGCTCCCGTCGCCAGTAGCGTGATGTTACATAGCCTATAACCTTGTACGAGCACTGAGCTATCATACGCAAAACGAATAATTCAAATCCGGCGGGTAGTTCCAAAGATTAGCGCGTTCAAACAATCGAACAAATTATTCTGCTTATATAATAGTATAGATATGAATCGTCAGTATTATATCTTTATGTACCATCATATCATATCAGCTGGAAGACGTCCACTGCTGGACATAGACCTCCCCCACTTTTCGCCACTTTGCCTGGTCGCGAGTCGCTCTCATCCATTCACCTGTCGAAGATACTTGTCTATCTATTTTATTAATTAAGTAAATATTGTGAGATCATATACCTATGTGGCGAAGTAATTTTAAAACATACAGTTAATCGACCTATGGAACAATTAGATGACACAAATATTTATGCTCAGTGTAGAACTCATACAGCAGTTCTTGCACCTTGCCCTAAACTCTTTTGTTTATCTGTTAGTCCAATTCTACTAATGTAAAATTATTATGGAAGAAAGCGATTTCCGGTGTAGCAAAGCTTCATTTTTTTTATTGCCGTCAGTGACAGACGAGCAAACAGCCCACGTGATGGTAAGTGGTAACTGTCGCTCATGGACGACTCAGAGTATCTAACATTGCTCCTGCAATGCGAGGGAATCTGCGAAGCCGCTGCCTACCGTGAAGGGAGTGGTGTAGGTGAAAGGATTGAGGAAGGTAAGAAGAAAGGAGGGAAATTGGGCTATCGATCGATTTGACCAGTTAATCTTCTAAAAACTTGTGCCTGTTCCCTACCTTCTTCAATCACAATTCTGCTCTCCCCATCGGGTACTAGCGAGATATAACCATTGAGGGTAGGGTAATAAAAAATGCAAGAGTTACATTGCATGCCCTATGTTGCTCGTATAAAGTTTGATATACGTGTGTTTGAGGTGCCGTGGTATGTGGAGATAGCAATAGGAAGTGGTCGGTATTCATATTTCATTGAAAGTCTATTAGCTGAAAGGCTGTATCTTACTAACAGTCCCTTTCTATATACAATCTTTGATCCAAGATTATTTTAACAATTGATCGTTCAGCTGTGAATCGCTTTTACAATAATGTCAATATGTCTATTATTGACAACGTTACATCATAGGTCAGGCATAAAATCGGGATTTTAAATAATGTTGGATTCAAGATTTTGTATAGAAAGGTATAGTCTACTAGTCGTAGAAACGTTATTTTGCTATCTATTTGTCATGATAGCAATTAAGCCATAGGATAGACCTGATACTAGGAAAAAGGAATCATTTTGATAGACCAATATAAAAAAGGAAAGCAATCAAACAGTCACACAATTAAGAAGTTTCTGTTAGTCATTAAACTATTAAGATTTTTAAGAACCAGGTACCTAAAAAATTAGATTATGTTATGAAAAAAACTAATTTATTATTTAGCACACAAAACTTGGATATAAAGTTAGAAAAGCAAGAAGGTACTGCTTTTCATCAAACATTTGTTCCAGCAGACCTGCGACTGGTTAATGTTGTTACCTTGCTTATTAAATTAACTAAAGAACTAAAGGGATCTAGTTCCAGAAGTGAAACACTGTTCAACTTATAAAATATTTTTTTATTGTTTAACACAATTTAGCAGCGTCCATACGCTTCGACAGCGAGCAACTTAATGTCATTCAGGCTAATACTGTCGTCTAACTATCTCTCGGCGACCAATGCGGCGACGGTTATCCAATTTATAAACTGTACTCATGACGTTTGGTTTTCGAGAGATCGTTGAGAGACTTTATTGTTGAAATTAAACAGTATTTTAATAATAGACAAATATGATAATTATGAATAATAAGATTACTGTAACAATAAATCAATGTATAAAGGATAAACATGATTACCAAAAACATTAACTAGGTAATAAGTAAGCTAACAGAACTTATATCTATAGCAGTTAATATACAAAAATCATAGCCTTCAATAGTATGTAATAAGTTACTAAAGTTACAAACAAAGTTCGTCGTTGAAGTTAGTTGGAAACATTTAACTTTTGTTACATTACTAGTTCACGACACTTTTAATAGTACGCTTTGACTTTGTATCAGCCATCGATCGATATATAACTTCGGATTCTTTTGTTTATAAAGTAAAAAGTCCTTGTAAATGAATTACTTGTCGCTTTATTTATAAACAAAGTGTTACAACCAAACTTAAAAGTAAAATGATTGAAGATATTGTCCCAAAGACATTTTTAGCGGGATATTATGAGAATAGACCGCAGATTTTAGGTGATGAAACATCAGATTAAAGTTACTGTTCATGTAATATCAATAGTAATATTTAAACAAATTTTGGAACTAGTACATCAAACAGCTGCATTCTTGAATCATAGATAAACAACACTCGATGAAATCACCTTTCAAAACATTTCTTTTTTTGCGGTTAATACGAAAAATATCAAATTTTTTCATGTCTAACGAGATATGCATAATTTTATTTGTACGTAACACTATACAAAGTGTAAAAGGTAATATTATACTTACTATAAAAAGTGCACAAAGCTTTAAGAAAAGGTCTCTGTCTTCATCTCGGTAGTTAAATAAAAAGCCATAGGGTAAAGTTTCAAAAGTCACGTCGTAAAAAGTGTCTCCTATATCTATTTAACGTACCTAACGTAAAGAATTCTGAAAGCTCAAGTCAAATTTTAAAAATATGAAAATTATTAAGATCTTGTTCTCCATATCGGCCCATTATTATCCAACTGCAGGAAAAGGCTCTTCTCAAACAGAGAACGTATGAGCATTGATCGCCACGCTTGTTCAAGGCGGATTGGCGATTTCAGACTTCCTCAAAAGTCCAGGTTTTCTTAAGATGTTTTTCTTCACCGTCAGTCAGTAATGTCCAAATAAATTTAGAAAGTACATATGATTTGAAAAATCACATTGTACTTGTCCAGATTCGAACTCCAAACCTAGTGTTAACGAAGCGGGTGCCTTTACTTCTGGACCATAATGACTTTTGAGATCTTGTTATTAACTTAGAAATCGCAAAAATTATATTAGCCTACCAAAATGCGTCCACTCTTCTTGACGGTAGGTAGTCAGTACGGTCCAGGAGTAATGGACCTTATTCCATAGCCATAGTAGCAAACCACTGTAAGATGCTTTTTGACGCCCCGCTTAAAAGACTTACCTCCAGTTTCTGAAAGGCTGATCAACGAGAAACTAACTAATCACCTGTTAATCTCATGTGAAGTACCAATTGGGTTGCTAAAAGCATGAATCAGTAACTAATTAGATCAAATTAAACTAATTATTCATGCTTTTAGGTACTTCACATGAGATTTAACAGGTGAATAGCAAATTTTTCGTTATCAGCCTTTCGGAAACTGGGGGTGCATCTTGTAAACATGTGCTGATAAAGAGTTTTAGATTTTAATTGTAGGACATGTAGTCAATTCGTGCAATAGTACAAATTAATATACAATGTAACAAATATTATAAATACTAGCCAGAGATTAAAACAAACACGATAAGATATAGATTTGAAATATTTGTAACATGATCCAATCGTAATGACATTGGTTAATTTTGAAACCTATAATCAATCTAATGCAATTCAGATTATTATTACACGCGTGTGATGGAAAACTTATATAGATCCGAACGAATTTTTAAGACCATAAGAATGTTAAGAGCGTTAATCGAAGTCAAGTAATATATTTTTGTTTTACAATTATATATAATGGATGGCGGGATGATCTGGATGTGTTGCAGAAGGAATGGCAGGAAAACACTGAAAATAAGGAAAATTGGTAAATTTTCTGCACCTCTAAAGGCTAATAAAAAAGTGGATAAAGTTATAAATAATAATACCACTATGTTATACGTCCATTGCTGGACATAACCTCTTAAAATCATCACCACTTCGACTTCTCCTAATTCTAAATTCTATATTGTATAATCCTAAATTTTTACAATGTTCTTGCGACCTAAATATGCTATTTAGAATTGTTTTAGTGAAATGGCTATGAACAAAACACGTACGAGTAGCTTGCAGTAATGAACAGTAAAAGTTATGGAGTAGCGACCTGCAGGCATAAATAAGGAATAAAAGGGAAGGGAATAAAGATCTGGTCAAGTTAACGGGCAACCAGTTGTCATGCCAATTATCCTTGTTTGGCGCTCATAGCTCGTTGCGCTAACTGATCGGTAAACGATAAGCGGGTTAAGCAACTTAGAGTGCGGCTGGCCCATGGATGGGTGACCGCATTTGATCTGAGCGTCTCCGTGCTACGCAGGGCACGTTAAAAGTCGGTCCCTGTTGTTAGCAAGTTGAAAACAGTCGTTAGGTCTGGACAAATCCTGAGACTAGGTTGAAGTTTTTATTAAATTGTGGTTATATCAAATATTTTTATTAGTTTCTGTAATTTGCATTTTTTATTTTACCAATTATGTCGTCACTAGAGTCAGGTGTGACATTTGTCGGTTTTCACGCGCAATCAGATATGATTTTTTTTTTCTTTTTAACATTCACCTGATTTGTTTTATTGCGAAATATTTTACATTTACACATATTATTTACATATTATAATCATCATCATATCAATCGAAAGACGTTCACTGCTGGACATAGGCCTTCCCTTCGCCACCTTGACCGGTTGTTCGCCGCCATCCATCGGTTGCTCGCCACCCTTATAAGATCGTCGGTCCACCTTGTGAGGGGTCTGCCCACGCTGCGTCTTTCCGTTCGTGGACGCCACTCTAGGACCTTTCTGCCCCAACGACTGTCAGTTCTGCCAGCTATGTGTCCTGCCCATTGCCACTTCACAT
Source organism: Parascotia fuliginaria (assembly GCA_963082885.1). Lineage (NCBI taxonomy): Eukaryota > Metazoa > Arthropoda > Insecta > Lepidoptera > Erebidae > Parascotia > Parascotia fuliginaria. The sequence goes on along the minus strand of OY720198.1, from coordinate 8,425,708 downwards.
TTATCGAACAACTTGTCGTAATTATAGAAAAAAAAAAATTAAATAGGTAATGGTAATGTAAATCTAGCCTCCATCGTCTATTCGCTAAAAAGCCGAATAATGCTAAAATTAACCAACAAATTGGTATCGACATTTTGGCCAAGTAAGTTGTTGGTATAGTTGATAATTTTAAATTAAATATTTGAAGTTATTTTGACCAACGCCAAGCATTTTATTAAAAAAAATAAAGTTTTATAAAGTTAGTACTTATAAATAATTTGTTTGGTATAATAGGTAGTGGTAGTAATTAGGTAGAACATTTTGGAGACTGTCACTGTTCTATGAGTAAATAAAATTATTCGTAGACCTGATAACGGGTCAACTTATCAGTACCACAAGTTTACACCGATATTTTCTTACATAAAACATAGTAATACTACAAACTATACTTAACTTTTCATTCATAATAAAACAGTACTTAGTCAAAAAAAAAATCAACATTACCACCCAAGTTCAAACTTTTTCTTTACACGCGTATCGTCGCTCCCTTACTCCCTTGTGGGCGCTCTCACTCGCACGCGCCTCTCACTCTAAACGGGGGGAGGAAAGCTGGCAACGTCGCGAAGTGACTCAAAGCGCGTAATAAGGCGCCTAAGTTTAAAAGTCAAGCAAATACTTGATATTACGTACATTTAACATACTTTTTAATTTACCCGCGGTAATTTTAGACAATGGGTCGCATTAGATTATTTTTTAAATGTAAACATCTTTGAACGCTATGGATGTGCATGACATACTGATTATCTAACTTATCTGTTATCGTTAGGTAAATATGTTATCTTTGGATTTTGTCTTGGGTTTTCTCCACGTGCTATGAAAAGCCTAGGTCTTCAGGGCCTCCAGCCTACGAATTAGGAGTACATTATTAACTATTGTAATCCAAATGGTTAATAAATAAACGGTTGCGAATTTGAAATCGGATATCACTTTGACGTTTCATGTTTTTCGCGGGTTTTTACTTTTGAGTTTTATGATTAACCGTCTCCTTTGATTTCAATTCTATTCTTATTATAATTATATCTACAAACGAGCAGAGAAATTTTAAAAGAGATGATAGTCGTTGGCTCCAAGATATCCTATTGTATTTGATTTGATCCATTTACGATCACACAAATTAAGATTTTGCAATTTTGCCATATTAGGTACATGACATACTCGTAGGTACTTGATAGTTACCTGTGTTTTTACCGCCTCTTACGACAACTCCTATCTAACTTTGAACCAGCGGGGCGGTAAAAAGCATCTCTCTAAGTCGCCATAGTGGAGGCCACCATACCATTAGTTTGGCTTTTGGAATGGTGTCCACCACTTCTGGATTCCACTGACTGCTTACCATCAGGCAAAGTGGAGTCACTTTGAAAAAACTATAGAAAAAGAACCTTGTTCCATTATGTTATAGATTTTTGGTAATATCCCCTAAATATTAGGTATTTATTAATTGATTATTAACTTATCTCAACACTTTATATCTGTGAAATTAAGTGCTGTTATCATTATGACATCACGTATTATCTGTAGTGATAACGACAGATTATTTCTTTGTTTTGTTAATTAAATAATAACTTTGTTGTGTATCTATGTGAGATATGGCTGACCGGTGATAGGTATGTTATGTGATATTTCTTAGTAAAAGTTGACAATGTTGTATCCGGGATGTCCTAGATATGTTTGGCGACCTTAAACTAGATTTTAAATCGATGACCTAAAATACATCACAAAGACCTGATTTTGTTTTACTTATTGCCTACAGTGGCAGTCGAACAAACAGCCCTCGTGATGGTAAGTGGTAACTGTCGCTCATGAAAGAGCAATGCCAGGGACTCTGTGAAGCCGCAGCCTACAGTAAAAGGAATGGGATAGGTGAAGAGATTGAGGGAGTTTGATTAGAATAAAGAAAAGCTAGCAAATTGTTGATGAATCAATGACTAACCCCCAGTTTCTGAAAGGCTGATCAACGAAAAATTAACTAATCAGCTGTTAAATCTCATGTAAAGTACCTGAAAGCATGCAAAAAGCATGGATAATTAGTTTTATTTGATCTAATTAGTTACTAACTAGATCAAATTAAACTAATTATTCATGCTTTTAGCAACCCAACTGGCACTTCACATGAGATTTAACAGGTGATTAGTTAATTTTTCGTTGATCAGCCTGTCAGAAACCGGGGGTAAGTAGGTGAGGTTGGCATACGAAAGATAAAAGCGGTCAAGACTATGTCCTTTCCCGTCCTGCTCTTTCAGACATTTCATGATCATAACCACGTTCATGACCATGAAATGTCTGAAAGAGAATAGTAGGTAATTTTCTTTTGTTGATATAAAATAAGTTAAATACATTTCTAATATGCTCATTTTTGTAGGTACGGAATATTATTTCTCAGCTGATCCTCTTATCAACCGATAGTTATAAGTAGATTATTATAATTTATAGGCATTAATGTATTACAAACGAATATTGTTATTAAAACTATTAATAGTTCTGACTGGACATTTTATTGAATGGATTGAAACCACAGTGTGCAATGCTCAAACTGTACTTATCTAAGTAGTCTTCAATTTACTGACTTATTAAATTAAAAAAGCCAGTGCTATTATAGTCTAGAATCGTTAACCCAAAAGACTTTCATTGCGATAAGAAGACCTTCTTCAAATATCTTTACATTAACTGGTCGTGTTATTCCGGTCGGATCCCCCAGATCTGATCCCCTGAGGTTATTATAATTCTTTAATTCCGTTCTGGTCTCCTGCAAATTTAGTCATTCCGGTCTGATCCCCTGAGCCTTTTTGACAGGTAAGTACAGTCAAGAGAAAAGACGTTTTCGTAATAATTAACTAAAAATTAAGAATAATAAACGCAGTTCTTATGTCCTGCTATCGCCACTTTAGTAACGCAACTATACACAATTTGATTCTCCTATTCCCTGGTCAATCAAAATAAACTACTTTATCATTGCGAATTGTAACTGACCAAAAAACTTTACTAATCTCGAGAATCATATAAACACCAACTCAACAAAATAGTATTAATATGAATTATGTCACAATAGATTGTTTTCCAATACCATGTCTACTGGACCCTTCGTCAGAACGTATCTGTAACAGACGTGGCTATTGCGTAATGTTCCCGTAACTACGTATTCGCATGCTGGATGTTTCTCTATGACGGTGGTGTCAATCGTGACAGGGATGTTTTCATATTCTATGATATAATTTGCAAAAAGATATTATAAAGTAATCATAATTATTAGGAGTATATAGGGTCTCGTAGATATACATAAGTTTCTCGTAAGCGTCTACTATAAACCTCTTGTATTTTTTTTTGCAAATAATGACATTAATAAAAACTAATCGTCTTTTACGCTTTCATGGATAAACCACTGAAGCGATTTTGATGAAATTTGGTACCTATCGACCTTAGGGAACAAAAGCTATATTTTGTCGCGAAAAAATGCCTTGAAGGGGTTGAAATAGGGGATGAAAGTTCTTGAAGGGGTTGAAATAGGAGATAAAAGTTTGTTTAAAAAATCGTCAATATATAAATAATATTATGCGATATAACTGACATTCATGCAGGCAGAGCTGCAGGCAACAGCTAGTATTAAATTTAATCACTTTTTTGGTGTAACTTAAACTATTCATAGGTAGTTAAACTGTGATGAATATTTAAAATAATAATAAACTATCGCAAACCAGTCTCACATAACTTCTTACCTGTATGTTTCTAAGAGCGGTATTACATTATCATATAAATATGATTTCATATGTCAAATTCTATGATCATAGGTTGACGACCCTCAACCTATGATCATAGATAATCACATGTAGTTATTATACCGTCATATGTTCTTCATTTAAAAATGACTTACACATCTTTGATCATATTTCTATGATAGTCTAATAGCGGCCTAAGATATTCAACTCCTTTATACGTAGACAAAATAATGCAAAACAGTGTCTTGTGGTTTTAAAAGGATTTATTTTTAGTTTACTAATATTATAAAGATGTCACTCTAAAATTAATTAAACGACATAATTACTCATACGATCATGATATTTATGATGGATGAAGAGCATTTTGACAAATGTCACAATGCTGTGCCAATTGAATGTTTACATACAATGTTAACCAGTATCCTACAAATATAATAAATGCGAAAGATTGTATGTATGTGTGTGTGTTTATTACCACTCAACGGCTGAACGAGACGGACATAAGCTACTTTTTATCACGAAAATCGGTCTGGTCTAAGACAAAACATATTTTAAGCACAGGCGAAACTGTGGGGCGCAGCTAGAATACTATACATATTATTACGTTTCATCATCTACTTACCAAGGTTTTTCAGTTCCGGTCATCCCGCTACAATCGTTAAGCGATCGATGTTTGTTTATTCACCGTCTTGATACCATTCAGACGCAAGAGCCCGAGTGTCTAATTCGATCTGTTTTATTGTCTGCCATCATATATAGTTTGGCTTTATGGATGTTTTTAGTTCCTAGTATCTAGTCTAGCATTATATAGAGGCAGCCGACTTGACCTAACGACTGTTGACAACATGGTAATAGCATATTTGATGATGTTAAGAGTTGGTTTTATCGCATTATTGTCTTAATAGCTTCCCGTGGCATGGTTTCACCTGCGTCTTTGCTTACTGCTTAGCTTCCTTCGCCAGTAGCGTGATGTTACATAGCCTATAACCTTCCATAAGAACCGGGCTATCATATGCAAAAATAATTATTAAAATCCGACTAGTAATTTTAGAGGACGCGTTCAAATAAACAAACTCTTCCGATTTATATAATAGTATAGATTGCTGAGAGCTTTTTTTAGAGCATGTATTGATTATTATGCTTGTTTAAGTCGGAATGACATTTTCGTGCTTAAATTTATTGTGATATTTAACACTGCTAAGCACAGGTTCGCTGCAAGCATCTTAGCTTTGTTAGATCTTAGTATCTCAGTATTATCTAAAATAAACATAAATACATCTATTTGTGCAATAGTTTTGTTAAAGTTTGAGTTTGTGCAAAATTTCACATTTATTTTGGTTTTTGTCGCCATTTTAATTAATTCATTAACTTAGAAACACGCAACGTTCCTTCTTTATCTGTTAATAAGGAGGAGTAGAAATTTGAACATTGGACATTATGAAATCCAACCATTTATAATCACTCCCTTAATTTGTTTGGGACCTTTCAGGATTCTTGATCTTAATTTAACACTTTCTTTTTGGGCTTGATTGGTCCTGTCTGAACCAAGTTACACTGAATCTTTTTAGGATGTAACTGACTGCCTACATAGCCGTAACATAATATAGGTAAGTATGAGGTTTTTACTTAATAAAATAATTAAAACTTCGTCTAAAAACTTGGGCTTGAAAGATCGAAAGTCGATAAATTATTTGTAACTTTTACCCAATACATGAAAAGCTCTTACAAAAATATTTTTATAAACATTGCCCGTTTTTTGTGTTTCGAATTCGAAAAAAGTACAGCAAAGTTGTGTTCAGAAACTTTAACCTCATTTATTGTGAGCAAGCCCCGTGCCCGCGTGCGAATTGGCAACGTCGCTTTTTGTGCTGTGTTACCATGCCTTACAGAGCTTTTGCTCCACACTTTTAGGGTTAATTTAAGAATGAGTAATAAATTAATTAAATGTGAATTAAATTTAAACATAGGAAATGATGTTTCAGTAGTACTGAAAGCAAATATAACATGAATTAATAGTTTAGTTAGATCAATTTTAAGAATTTTAAACAACAATAAATTTTTCAATTAGGAAGAGGTAAGCTTGTTAAAAAGTAATGTTAGTTTGGGTAAACTCCAAGTCATTCTCAATCTAATAACAAATGGTAAACTCAAAGTCAAGTTTGAGTCTAGAATCACTTGTTCGTATCACCACGCGCGTCACAAGCCATTTTATCGGGGAAATGAACAATTCTCACGTAAGCAACACTCCCCACGAAGTGAGCGGGACGGCCATGGCAACTCAGTAGTGGCAGTGTCCTGACGCCGTGCGGACGTACGTCGCTCGCCGCCGCCGTACGAGCGAAGTTTCTGTTCTGTGATGTAACAAAGTGGTGCTGTGTTATCAAGTGTTGACGTTAGTGAGCATTGTCTACTGTGTTTACGTTCGATTGTTCCACCGAACGGACCTTTTTGTAATGCCATTTCACTGTGTTATCTTGGAGGTAAACTTGGGGTACGTTTTGAAGTAACTAATGAATGAAGATGTTTTTCGGATTTCTTTACAGTGATGGTTTGCCTCCAGTGATACTGAAGTGTGCGATGGTTTTGAATTTAGCATGGTGCGTTAACTTCAAAATAAAAAATTAAAAAACATTTTTTCTAGAGAATAATAGATTTCTTTCAGATTTCAAAATATTCTTTTTAAAAATTTTCGGCTTCTATATTTGAAATCGATTTTTATTTTTTAGATTTTTATTGTTCGGTAAATTTTTTTAAAGCCGAGTTAAAAGATAATCTTTAAAAAGGTTAAATATTAAAATAACGATAATTACTGAGTTAAAGTAGAGTAATAATATTATAAGCTTTTTAATTTAGTTAGTTCGTTTTTAATTCAGTTTTGGGTACTTAGAAACTTTGGTAATGTGCCTAGAACTTTGCAAATTCAATTTATAACAAGTAAGTGAAGTTTTATGACTTAGGCTTTGTTCTTAGACTGTATTTCATCGCGTACATTTAAGTAATTAAACATCATAAGATTGGAGTTAAGAAATTGATCTTATCTAAATTGGGTGTTCGAAACTTAGCAAGTTAATTCTAAAACCAAGCGAATTTTATAGTCTGTTTTTAAATAGTCGCTGTTTTCTTCAGTTTCTTTCTCTCCTCATCATCATATCAGCCAAAAGACGTCCACTGCTGGACATAGTCCTTCCCCAATTTTCGCCACTTTAGCCGGTCGTTCGCCGCCCTCATCCATTGGTTGCCCGCCACCCTTATAAGGTCGTCGGTCCACCTTGTGAGGGGTCTGCCCATGCGGCGTCTTTCGGTTCTCCCCTATCTTCTTTTAAACCACGCAACGGATTTTAATACGGTTTGCATATGGTTTTCACTATCGTTCAGGCAATTTTTTGAAAAGGTTGGTGACACTAATATGCATATATTACAAAAAGGCAGGCATTTCAAGAGTTTAAAAATACTAGACGTCCGCCCTTTCTTCGCTTCGGTATCAAAAGTTTTATTCTCACAACAAACGGCTACGGAAAATTACGTAGACGTATTACATTATTAAGGTTTACAAAGGCGCTTGAAATATTAAAATAACTAAAAAATATTTTATACATAATAATTTACTTATATATAAAAATACAAAGTATCAATTCTTTCTCTTTATAATATTATTATAGATTAATTCTAAGACTGTCTCTTTAGGAATATCCCAAATGTTTTTGTGTTTCCGTCCAATTTCGTCCCGGATCTTAAACGCGGCATTAAAAGCGTCTCACTATGCCGTCGTAACATGCCTGCTAATAGGATAGCGTCTTCCATTCCTGGACCTGCTCAGGATTAGGCAGAATGGAGTCAGACAGCAAAAAACTGAGTAATTTTTAATTTACTCTGTCTTACACATAGGTGCTTGTTGCATTCTTTCACAATCGCTTTGTTTTTCGATATAAGGTTTTTCTTAATTAAGTATATATGGCATTACATTTAATTGTTAAGAGTACATCATAATTTATGTAGGTATGCAATTAACATGATAGAAACTTACTTGCATTAAACGCTTTGTCTCGACTGTCAAGAATCAAGAATAATAAATAAAACTGTTTTGTTCCTGATTCGTCCTGCAGTTTCGTCCCGTCCCACACAAGAATTTTTTTCGACCTAGGTTTTATACCCGTTTGGTCTCTCGTATTTTTTATTTACTTCAAAATAAGAGAATAATCTAAGTCATGTATTTAAAATATTTGACTGAACCTCAAGTTGATCAATAATATATTATGTAAGTCAATTTTTATAAGACTCTCTTGCCAGATAACTGGGTGTAGCAATTTAGTAGATTTTCTATAATTAAGGAAAGCAATGAAATCATTATTGAAATTATAGATAAAGTTAAATATAATACAAACAGTACAGTAAAGCTTTGCGGAAGGCTATAATAAAAACAGCTTTCTTTTTGTTTTGCGTCTTTGCGTTAGTTGACAAGCCCTGTGAGTTGTGATACGTACTTTACATATATCCAATTAACGGATGAAGATACAGCTATACATGAACAGCTTTTATATCATATTTTCTCCCAAACTACCCAAAACCGAACAATAAATTATGTATCAAAGAGAATGAAACTACACTTGCACAGTTCTCTAAGCAGTCAAACCTAAACTCCCAAATCTCTTAATTTAATTACCGACAGTAACTCCTTACCATCATTGCCACTCATAACCGTTGTCTGTAAATGACTAATGCAGCTAATATAATAAGTATGAGAACTTAGCATAACACGAGTGGAATATGTAAATAACAAGATTACAATGTCGCTGCAACCGTCCTGAGGACATTCCAAGAGTGTCTGACGGGGTCCGTCAACCATTATTATATCTGTCTTATCCTTAACCGTTGGAAACGGCATTTGAAAAAGCGAGAATAAAGTTTACGTTAACTTGAAATTGGGAGAAAAGCTCATAATTTCGTCAGGTGAGGATTTATCGATGATACGAGCTTGACATGTATGTGGTATCGTTCCACAAACAATGGAACACCATATATCGTGTTATACATGCCCATACACCTGCACCTTGCAAGAATTGTGCGACGCTAGAGATAAAACTGTATTAATAGCTCAGTCCTGGTCTGACAATAGTTGCTGTCGACACGCTAAGAAGAGTTTGAAAACGAAGACTTTGTTTCTCATTAATTCTGTGATTAGGGTGCCGAGTGTGAGTTGTTTTTACGTTAACACGATTGAAACGTTTACCACGTTTGGCTCTCTGATTGGCTAAGAGGTTGGAGCAGGCCAATCGGAGCGTCATAAACGTGTCGATCGCGTTAACGTAAAACAAACTAGCGGTAGGCTCTTAGATCGGCATTCAAATAAATTGTTAATTTATGATGTCGAAAGTTTAGGAATGGTTGAGAAAAAGGTAGTAGAATTTAGTCACATATACACTTGTTAACTTTATATGAAAGCTTCTTTTAAGGAGACTTATAAAAGCCGTAAAACAATGCTTAGAAAACATAATCAACCGTAAGGGATGAAATGCAAGGGATCTGAGAGGACCTTATAATTTAGGGCAAAAAACTGCGTCTTTATTTTATGTCGACATTCTATAAGATAATTATAGATACTTCTTTTATCCAGATTATTTATGCTGAATCCAGCAAGAAGTAGATTGTTAAAAAAATAAAAAATAAAATATATACAGTCGAATTGAGAAACCTCCTTCTTTTTTTGACATCGGTTAAAAATATCGTAAAATTCTACAATTCCAGAGTCCACTAACCCGTTTTTTACCATAAACTTAGTGCACCTTTTAACCTCGTTTAATATATGATACGTCGTTTGTATTCTACATTTTGAGTTCCTAATTAATAACTTCACAACTTCTAATGAAAGGAAACAATGCTAACCACCTATTTATGAAATAAAACATTTATGAAGTTTTGCACCGAGACAATTATATCATTCAAGAAATCGATGCGCAGCAGATATCATGAAATATGCAAGTATGACGTGGCTCCATATTATATGTTATGCCGCCTCTGCAGTACGCAGGGTGATAATTTACTTCTATACTAACTAATGGGGACAGACCACGTATACTAGGGTAATTTGTGCTAGTTAAGCTTTTTTTATTCTGTCGTTTTATCGTGTGATCCTTGAATTATCCGTTGGGTATTGATAAAATTGGAGGTAACAAAAATGTACGAGTAATAAAGTCTTACATAATTTAGCATCGAGTCGTTTCCTTCAGAGGGATAGACAGGCGCTATGGCAACTGATAGCCGTGACAGATCTCAAAAGCCCCAAAAGCACAAACTATATAGCTGCTTCCTAGCTCATGTTCCTACTTATTACTCTTTAATTATGCTGTTCGTTACTCAACAATACAGTGCTTCCTTCAGGTGTGCTGGAGACTTACTAGGCATCAGGTACAGCACTACCTTCCAGACCCTGATTTTTTGGTATCCCAATTGCGCTACTTCAAATTAAGCAAAAACAAATGTGGCTGGATGGAAAAATTTTATAAGAGAAATTTTGTAGACACAGCAACCACTAAACAACTCTTTTAATAGTTTAAAGAAACAATGTTTGTGTCTTTTGATAAATCAGTAATTCTCTGAAAAATCCGGATCCAAGATCACAGCACTCTCAAAGCTTTACCTTTGCCTCACGAGGCATACGAGAACAGAAGGACGTAGTGTACCAACAGCTTAACAGATAAATATGTGTTTATGAAAGGAACACGGCAAGATTTCACAATGAATTTGGAGCAACATGTCTTTATTTTTAGCAGCAGACTTTTGGATGAAAGAGATATTGTTGTCATGACTTAGGTAATTGCCAGTTATGTATGAAATACAGGGTTCGAGTAGCAAAGTACACAACGTACAGCTTAAACGTTACTGATATATAGTTAATAAACACATCGTGGGTACCAATATATCGGCTATAAATAAGTGTCGCTTAGAAAATACCTAAGTTCCAAATGCTCTGGCTTATTAAACCCTTTGAGTGGTAGTAGCCTCGCTGGTTTTAGAATGAATGGGCCGAAACGACCATTGAATTATTACTTTCTCAGAAATTATCGAAGTAGGTAATATCCATATTGAGTACCAGGAGTTCAATTGTCTCTCACTAACAAACAAGCAAGTAAACAGCCAACATTATCGTAAATTTTGAGGCCCGATTTCCTCCTTTGTTTTCACATCTTCCTCAATCTCTTCACCTATCCCATTTCTTTAACGGTACGCAGCGGCTTCACAGACTCTGGCATGGCAGGACCATTGCTAGGGACTCTGAGTCCATGAGCGACAGTTACCACTTACCATCACGTGGACTTGCTCGTCTGCCACTATCTGCAATAAAAAAAATGCCTACTGTCTCTGAACATGGCTGTATTCTTTAAGCATTTCAGAACCAACACTAAAAACCGAAACCATGCATCACCAACTTTAAATGTTAAGCAAAAGGAAATGAACCGAGGATGTAACATTAACAAACAAAATATCTAACAATATAGATAAAAACCTATCGATAAACCGGATGTGAAAGCAGCGGAAGTGGCCCCTGCCGTGTCGCGTTACTGGGACTCGAACCTGACACCCTCGAGAGTGCTAAATCACGCCATTAGTGGTGTTTGGATAGTACCATGGTTTTATGTTATATTGAAATAAACGATATTAGATTGGTATTGGATAAATTTAAAAGGCTAACGCTTAACTTTGCCAAAGATCGATATGACGAAATAAATACAATTATAAAATTAAAATATAAATAATCTTAGAAAATGTTAAGGGCCTCTTCATAGTGCCGTTTATGGGATTGTCAAACTCGTCCCATACTCATAAATATTCAATGATATTTCGTATATATATCACCTATCACATACTAACGTACATAAATACTGAAATTAGGAAGTTTAATGTGGAAAAATACGTTGAAAACTCGGTTTTTTTTGTGTCGTACAATATCATAGATGGCATGGGTTTAAGTCGTGATACCTACTACTATCGTATACGAGAGGTTGTTGATAACCGGGCAAGCAATTAAATAAATGTTCCGGATCAAATATCGAAGGAAATATTTAAAAATGCCATCAATAATGTTTTTACATAATATAACGACATTTTCCCGAAAATGGTAGGCAATGGTATGTTACAATTACAACCATGTTTTAATATAGTCTCCGGTTGTAAGAGGCGATGTGTGTTGCCAAATGCCGGACACATTTTCAAATAATTATGTATTTTTTTAAACATAATTATCCGTAGTCAACATTTTCAACACTCAAAGACTGAAAAGGTTATGGCAATTCCTTTTAAGCCATTCATTGCCATTCCTACTCTTATTTCAATCGCATAATATAATTCCGCGGCGCGGTTTCATTCGCGTCTTTGCTTACTGCTCTGCACCCGTCGCCAGTAGCGTGATGTTACATAGTCTATAATCTTCTTCGAGAACTGGGCTATCATACGCAAAAGAGATTTTCAAATCCGACTGGTAGTTCCAGAGATTAGCGCGTACAAACAAACAAACTCTTCCGCTTTATATATTAGTATAGATTGTGACAACTAAAATTAATCGATACCAAAGAATCTATGTCAGCATTCTTGAACCGACATTGCTGCTACTTAAGAGTCTATCGTACCTAATGGAGGTGATGGCGTGAATATATTAGCATATTAAACACTACATCCGATTGGAGGCGGCAAGCGGTCTGCGTGTACAAACATGTGATTGAGTATTGCTAGTAAATGTTGCTGGATTTGTTTAAGAATATGAAACTATCGAAACTCTTCCCGTGGGTGGCAATAACAGCATGCTTCACATTACTGCGATACTAATCAGTTGAAATGGCCCAGTGGATAAAGGCACCCGCTTAGTAAACACGAGGTCGTGGGTTTGAATCCGGGCACCAATGTGACTTTTCAAATCATTATGTACTTTCGAAGTTTATCTTGGACATTTCTGACTAAGGGTGAAGGAAAACATCGTGAGGAAACCTGGACTTAAAAGCCTGTAATTGCCAATCCGCCTTGAGCACGCGTGGTGATTAATGCTCATACCTTCTCTATATGAGAAGAGGCCTTTGCCCTGTAGTGGGACAGTTAAACAGGCTGGTATTATAACCGTACGTAGCAGTTCTTGAGGAATGTTGGCTATGTAATATCACGCTATTGGCGACGGGAGCAGAGCAGTAAATAAAAATGCGGGTGAAACCGCGCCACGGATAGCTAGTTAAATATTGTAGCTTAAGTTGCACCGGTTTTTAAGGCTAATAATTTATACCCACTTCAAACAACGAAAATCAGTCAATGGATAAAAGTGCAGTGAATTTAGAAAACCGAAAAATACCGGTGATTTGGGTCAAAGTTATCGTAAATTTAACAAAACCGGTCTTTGGTTGTGTCGGCAGTTTGATACCGGTGGTCAGGCCAACAGGTGTTGACGTGGACCATGTTCATTCAGACTAGCTAACGGGACTTGGGTTTGGTCACTGGTTTGTGTAAATATTACTGATGTAGAGGAAGATTCTGATCACCGTAGACAATGTTTAAAATATCATAGCCACCATTCGTTGTTGCTTAGGTGAACAATTGTACATCGCTGGCCCCTATTTACTCCGATTTTCTCCTTACATCTTACAGCCGTTTGAACCCCGTCCCTCTGAGCTTTCTGGAAAACCTTTTAACCACGCAACTTATTTTAATAGTTATACTATCTTAAGAGCAGTTTTTCTGGAGGTTTTATAAGTATAATACACGCATATTATAGTAGAGAAAGCAGTGTTTCTACGATTTCATGTCTAAAAAAGTTTAGTAGTCGGGTCGATAGAAAGAATTCAGTGAATTAGGCACCCGCTTCGTAAACACGAGGTAGTGGGTTCGAATTCGGGCAAGTACCAATATGATTTTTCAAATCATATGTACTTTCTAAGTTTATCATGGACATTTCTGACTGACGGTGAAGGAAAACATCGTGAGGAAACCTGGACTTAAATGTCTGAAATTGCCAACCGCCTTGAGCAAGCGTGGTGATTAATGCTCATACCTTCTCTATATGAGAAGAGGCCTTTGCCCTGCAGTGGGACAGTAAATAGGCTGATATTATTATTTTATTTATTATAAGAAGTTGTGGTAGGGCCTCTGACATAGACGACGAAATATGTAATTTTATGTTATTAAATATTACTTACCCCAAAATACTGAAACGTAACTCATCTTTAAGTGGCTTTAGTGCGAGATTAAAATAGAAGAAAGAAATTATTTTTATCTTATCTTGCGTTATGAGATTTTCGGTATTATATATTGAAAATAATAATATACGATATAATTAAATATATTATATATATTTAAAATTAAATAAATAAACTTTTTTGTTGTTAAAAACGCAGTATGAATATTTTGTGTAAATTACTATAAACCATAAATTATTGTTTCAAAGATCTATATTATTATATATATTTTGTTTGTTAAATCCCTTACGTCTGATTAAAGTAGTAGGATTGCTCTGCTTATAAAATATATTATGACGTATGTATTCCTACTGATTTCACTAAAGCGTATTTGTTTTACTTAAATATGTATATTTTTTATTTATTCACGTACTAATATCGCTTCCAATCACTGCCCTATGTTTATATTATTGACTTGCAACACCAACCCCTTTGTTAGGGGTATGCCCATAATTATAAGGTGGCAACACCACGTGTACTGTGACGTGGATGTTTGATATTGGTGTTAAAGAGTTGTTTTTTAAACTGGCAATTTAGTTTGTTGTATATAAAATGCATTGCGCCTTTTGTGCAGTTAAACAAAGAGTAGTTTTCAAGTCGTACTTTACCATATAAAAGTTATTTAGCAATTATCTGGTAAAATTTGAGATTAATTAAAAATAGTATTTTGTTGACAAAGTTAGATAACTGGTGTTGACAAAGGGCACAATTACAAGCACCCGTAACCGACGTGTGTATGAAAAGATTAATGAATGTTGAAGAGGCAAAGGAGACGTTCTATAGTCTCTGCTTACCCCATTAATGGGAGACAGGTGTGAAGTTATGTATGGAGTATTTTGTTGTAAATTTAAAATACCTGCCAGCTTTTCAGATGTCCACCACTCCAGGACCCTATCATCAAACACAGTGCAGTCATTTTGTTGGTTTAATATAAAACAAAAATTCCAAAACAGGCAAACATTTCGTTATCCGCATAATTAGATGTTTCTAGTTTTTAGACAACTGGCGTCTCATAACAGATGTGTCTTGTGAAATTATTTAAAATGGACGTCAACATATCAATCACAGGTGGACATGCCAATCGATCACCCATCACCTCATTTGTATTAGAATAACACAGGTGAACTTCCCAGACATCACCTGGACGACCGTTATTTTGATTCGAATACATTTAAAAAATGAATCGACATTTGAATTTTTAAACGGTGTCATCCTTGAATTTCGGTTTAATATTATTTAAATTTCGAATACCTATTAGAATTGATTTGACTATTGGCGGGGATTTACTAACATGTGATATTTTTATAAGTTGATGCTGTTCTTATCAGGAGCAATTCGACCATAGTCAACTTTTGTACTATATTTAAGTTTTGAATCAGCACAATACATTCACAATTCTTCTAGTAAATTTTATACCTACTGAAAAAGTTGTAAGTACCTACAGTATGCTTGTCCGTCCGGTGGTCCGGTTTCGAATCTCAGTAAACCTCTGGCCTGGTATTGTCATTATCGTAGTGAGAGCCAGAGAGATCAAAAATAAATGACCGAAGAACTAGCTTTCTGCGGCGCCGTTTCACCCGCGTCTTTGCTTACTGCTCTGCTCCCGTCACCAGTAGCGTGATGTTACATAGCCTATAACCTTCCTCGAGAACTGGACTATCATACGCAAAAAGATTTTTTTGAATATGACTGGTAGTTCCAGAGATTAACGCTTTCAAACTAACATCAAACTCTTCCGCTGTATGTAATAGTAAATTATAAGTCAATTATTTTCATTCAGAATCAGATGTTATATCCAGGACCATATGTATTTAATACCAAATGGTTAGTAAATACTAGTGTGAGTACAAGCGCCATATGACAGGTGGTAGTGGCAGATGTTAGGGGTCAAGGACACTTGGGTTCGATGCTCGGGAAGCGCGTTTTTATATGCTAGTGGATTTCGCGTGAATGTTGGTATGTAATGTCTGGATAGATGTTTCCAGAAAATTTTTTTGCATTTCTGTA
This sequence comes from Parascotia fuliginaria, assembly GCA_963082885.1. Lineage (NCBI taxonomy): Eukaryota > Metazoa > Arthropoda > Insecta > Lepidoptera > Erebidae > Parascotia > Parascotia fuliginaria. The sequence continues at coordinate 8,409,744 of OY720198.1, read as the reverse complement.
TTATTATAGACTTGTGCAAATTACGGCGGGCGGCACTGGACCGCATCGCAACGCACTGCTACACTACTACTATGTACGCAATATTGCAATGCGGCGCGCTGCGTCCGTAGAATGCGTTAGCCCTTTTTTAGACTTTTATATGACTTTTACATGACGTTTATATGCCATCATTTATGACAAAATAAATTAGTTTTTTATGCATTGATCTTAAAATCGCCTATAGGTATCCGCCAAACAATAGATTTTGTATTGTCTGCTAGAACTTCATTTAAAGTATTAGCGAATTCTAGACTAAAACAAAGTCTGAACGCGAGGGACAAAGATAAATACATTCAGACACAAATACAAATATTTATGTCTGTTTGGAATGGATCCAGACATCAACATATTGTCTGTTCTAACTTCAACGACAAAGCAGTTATTCTTCATAAGTCATAATTACCCCGCATGGTGGGAAGTGTAATTGTTTTAACCCTCTCAACGCGTGTCGTATAAGGGTGGGTGACTAAGAATAATTAAAATGTTTAAAAAAAACATAAATAAATAATTTTGCCCTTATGTGACAATATTAAGCTCGCCCCACCTCTCCCGCCACATTATTATCCTGGAAGGAGTAAATAGAGCTGTTAGACTCACGTTCTTCAAATATATTAACTACCATAAATAACAATTAATGTAATATTTCTGTTGAATATTGGAAATTAAACTATTAATACCTCAAAACACTTCTAAGTAATAAGTGGTAATGATTTGTCATCATCAAAACATTTTGACAACAGTCTATTTTTATCCCGAATGACATTCATTCACTATAAATGCCTCTTTCAATAATTTAAATCTCTTCCATGAATTTCCATGTTTTTCTGTTTGCTTAAGATTTATCACCGTATCAGCCGAATTACCCTAGAATTCATATCGGTGAATGTTATGGTGGCGCAATATTTAGGTACTTCCTTGATCAAATGCATGCTGATATTCACTATGATTCGTTGCAATCATTTCGAAAAAACATCAATAGCAGTTTAATTAAGCATACATGTAGTTAAATTTAATATTTATGAAACTTAAAGCTCATTACAGTTAAGAATGTTGTGTTTACCTATAAGTAACTTAGCATTTAGATCTAAGCAAATATTAAACTTTAAATGTTAAGGAATGATGTTAAGTTGTTGGTGAACCAAATAAATAAAATAAAATCAACTAAATTGGTATTGGGTTTTCAATTTATCAATAATGCTGAAAATTATCGTGAAATTTGCAAGTAAACTCTTCTCGTGCTGAGAAGGATGTCGTGTGATCGGTGTCGGGTGACTAGCACGGTGGGCGGCGGCCACCCGCGCCGTGGGAAGGGTTGAGATAAAAACTTAATTGTGTGAACATTGCTTGATATAGTGCGAAATTAATTAAGCGTGACATAAGCGATTTATTACAGACACGACAGTATTGATTTTCGCCTAATTTACAAAAGCATCGGTCGCACTTTGTAGGTTTGGGAGGTGTGAAAAAGCATATCATTAATTCGACTTTGTGAATGTAGCACTTATAGCTCGTTGCACTCACTGATCGTTAAACGATTAGCGGGTTAAGCAACTAAGAGTGCGGCTGGCCCATGGATGGATGACCGCATAGTGTTATTTGATCTGAGCGTCCCCGTGCCTCGGAGGATACGTTAAAAGTCAGTCCCGGTTGTTACAATGTTGATAACAGTCAAGTCAAGTCGGATGCCTCTATAATAAACTATGAGTGACATGAACAAATGCTGACACTAGGTTGACCACTAACCACTCGACAAGAAGAAGAAGAAGCATTTGTGAAAGTCACTATGTACGAGTATGTAGTTTGAGACGAAGGTTTTCAGGAAGGTGTACGCCATTCTTGCATCCAACTGAATGCTTACCATCAGACAGAATGGAAACTTTTTTATAGATTAATATGAACTTGTTAAAAGAACGCTTTCCTATTGAGTTTTCAAATCTTAGATTCCACCAGAAGGCCAATACTTTTAGGTTGTGTTAAGGTCCTGTAGCCCAGTACGATAGCACGCGACTATGCAATAGCTTCTGTGCTAGATCAATCCGTAAATATTTGTACAAAGACTAAACGGCTGCTTTCTATATTCGATCTTCAGTTCAAGATTAATCCATATTTTATGCAAGGGATACAATGCATACATATTTGAATGAATCTTAGATTAAACATCTAAAATAGAAAGCGGCCATTATGCTTTGTGTAATTGTATGTTTGTTAAACAAGCCGCTATACCACTTGTTTTCTAGTTTGTTTTTTATTAATTACGCGCTGGGCATTCAAAAGTAATCACTGACTCGGATATACGGTACTTTAAACAATTTGAATCTGTGCTATCGCAATGAAACATATGAATTCAGAATAAACTTCAGGACATTGAACAATATTTAATAGAATTAAACAAAATCGAATATGTGATTAAAGATAAAAAAAGGTGTCATTTGGTCACCGTGTCGACAATTATTAACAAAAAATGCGCGCCACGAGGAACCCTTCTAAGTATAAACAGATGTTTAAGGTCAGCAAAAACAGCATGCAGTTCGCAACTTCACGCTAATTTTATAAAGACTAGCTGTTCGCGGCGCGGCTTTACCCCTTTTTGATTACTGCGTTCCTCTAGTAGGTCGTATCGTGATGATACACGGTCTATAAACTGCTTCAAAACTTAGGCTATCAAATAATATAATAATAATATAATATTCTACCACATTCACACAGCGCCATCTAGTCCCAAATTAAGCAATTATATTTGCTTGTGTTATGGGTACTAAACAACTGATATACTACTTATATACATTTTTTTTTTTTGTAAATACATACATATTATAGATAAATTACACCCAGACACAGAACAAACAATCATGCTCATCACACAAAGGTTTGTCCTGGGTGGGAATCGAACCCACGACCTCCGGCTTAGCAGTCAGGGTCACTAACCACTAGACCAACAGGCCAGTCAAAATCAAATGCAAAAATATTTTCAAATCCGTCTGGTAGTTTTGGATATTGCCGCGTTCAAACGAACTTAGCTTTATGTAGTAGTAGACCTGCTCTATCTTTGCTTAGGCATCAAAAGTTGCAGTTTCCTTGCTTGGTTTACTATATCGTTTCCGCTGCTCGGTCCCTATAGGTAATAGGTTAATCTATACCTTTATTTAAAGCGGAAGAGGTCTGTTTGTTAATACGGATTTAAAGAATTCTTTTTGCGTATGATAACACAGTTCTTGAGGAAGGTTATAGGATATGTAACATCACGCTACTGGCGACGGCAGCTGAGCAGTAAGCAAAGAGCGGCAAGCTAATGTATTATATACACCAAAACCCTCCTCGAAAAACGCGCTCTATAACAGTGAGAAGTATATCTAAACTCGTTGAGCAGTTCTTAAGATTAGCGTTTTTATACAGACAGGCGCTTTCCAGTGACTACCTTTTGTAGTATGTGTAGATAGATTATTTAGTAAGTTTCAGACAGAGTTTACTTCCAGTTAATGATTAAGGAAAACGTTGCAAGCCCATATCTTTTACTTAATTTAAGAGTCAGGCACTTGTCGGTTGAGGAAATACGAAATTGTTTTACGTTCAGACTTCTATTTACTTCTTTTTTTGTAAAATACGTGTTTAAAGTAAACATGATAGGTAGAGGAAATAAAAAGATTGTTAAAATTTTTTTTGAACTTTTTCTTTTTTAATCCAACTTTTCTTTTAATATAGGATGTCAGAATACAAGGACTTTCTTCAGTCTCTATCGGACAAAATTGAAGTCATACATACTTTCCCAGACTACTCAGTTACGAACCGAACTACAGACATCGATACCGTAACCATTATTCCACCACAATTAAACAGAACATATACCACCTTAGTTACAAAAAAAACATCTTTGACACACCGAAGTTGTCAAAAAATATGACAATACCCTTTCACTTCACAAAGACTTTTACCTGGACTGGTTCCTGGGAGATTTCACCGACCATTCCCATGGGTTGCAAGGTGTTAATGCATTCTATGGGACCATACACCGTAGTTAATTTTTAGACATGAACCAACAATAGGATTACTTGTGGTCAGATCGGGTGACTTAGGTGATTATTGAAAATTTAGTCATGTGAATAATTAGGTTTTTTTTTTGGTTGATGAAGACAGCAATTTTTTTTTGCATATTGTTTAGGTGCTACCGTTAAATATTTACGCACGTTACATTTACGACGCAGGTTGCCTGTAATGTATACTACTTATTAAGATGAGTCTGATGTTCCTGTGATTATAAATTAACGTTTTTAATTTAATTAATTTCCGTACCTAGTTCATCTTCTAAATACTATGTTAAAAGTTTAACGAAGTTCGCACCATGCTTAATTTCAAGTTATTAGTTAAATATTGAACTCATCACTAATCTACATTTCTTTAGTTTCATAGAAAATTAACATAACACACAGACAAACACAAAGTGTTTACAAAACAAACTATATTTATATAAAAAAGTGCAATAACTAAAAAGTGACAAATTAATTAAAATAATCAAAAATTTAAAAATACCAAGTGATGCGTCCGTCCGGCAAGAAATTCAAATTCAAATGAATGTATTCCAATATGGCGCTCAGGCATGACGTCACAAACATGGAGCCTAACTTCCTACCCGCGGACCCGCCACCACTCACAGAAGTGCAGTACCAACCAAAGACGGACTTAGCAAGTGAATACTTTAACACTTTTAGTCAAATATGTGATAATTATCGGACTGAATCTGACGTGAACCTTCGACAAACTTCGGATACTCTTCGGCTATCATCGGAAATATTGGACGGTGTTCGTTCAGAGTATGTTAGCACGGACTTTACTGATATTAGTGCGGACAAGGTGTTTATGAGTGGCAAGGAGGAGCATATATTCCAGTTTGGTCAGCCTGACGCCTCGGCTCTGTTGAGGCACAGGGCCAGGAGAAGATACAATGAGGAACATGGACTGCAACCGCCGCCTACAACTAGTCAAGAGAGTGGGGTAAGTTGATCACTGTTGAAAAGCTCGTAGTTTAAATGGTTATAAACTTAAAGCCACTTGTATTTGCAAGGCCTTTTAATCTTTATCCTATGGGTGTTACTAACCAGGGCGTAAAATCGTAACCACTACTTAAAAACTTCTAAGACTACGTACCAACAGATGTGTTGTAAACGCATGGTTACTTACTTTTTTTACAGCTTTTTACCTAATTCTAGCATAAGCAGAACATATTTCTAAAATATAGTTATGATGACACTAAAATAGTGACGTTGCCACATAAGAGGCGTAAAACCTCTTAAATGCTCTATTCAAAATTCATTTGGAGAAGGCCATGTAATAGGTTCTTTTCTTCCTCTTCCGTTAATAATGATGGTGGTTAAGAAAACCTTATTATTTAAATATGTTCACCATATTTTAATTACGAGAACATATCTCTGTGTTACAAAACAAACATTTGTCATAATAACAGATCATAGGTATTATATTTAGCTCGCGCTTGGACGTCGCACTGTGTAATTGTATTTCTATATATAAAACGTGTGGGTTTGTCCGTCATTATCTAATACACGTAGTAACACAAGTAGTTAGACAGATGAGCATTGAAACATAGTAGAAATAGCTATAGAAACTAATTATATTGGACGTATGCCCGGTTTAAAATATTATGGAACCACCCAATACCGTAACTTGGGTGTTGATGTCTTGAAGAAACGCTACCTGAGTTTTAAATGCCATCTTATTGCAGTCATCAATTTACCTATGACGCGTGGTAACGAAACATTTTCCATTAGAAGAGTTCTATGTTGTGCAGTGGTCTCCTTTAGAATAATTATTTATTTATTTAATAATAATAATAATAATACCAGCCTTTTTTTTATACGACTAAGGTGACAAACAAGCATACGGCCCGCCTGATGGTAAGCAGTTACCGTAGCCTATGGACGCTTGCAACACCAGGAGCATCACTAGCGCGTTGCCAACCCTGTTAAAAACCTTTTAACTCCTTTCTTGAAGAACTTCATGTTGTAGTCTGTATATATATATATCTCTACCAGCCTGCTTACTGTCCCACTGCAGGGCAAAGGCCTCTTCTCATATAGAGAAGGAATGAGCATTAATCATACATCTGATTTAAAATATCACATTGATACTTGCCCGGATTCGAATCTACTACCTCGTGTTTACGAATCGGGTGCCTTATACACAGGGCCATATCGACTTTTTTTATTATTTAAAATTTATTTATTTTCTGCCATCCATCTGCAAACAGATCACAGTTAGGATTGGCACACAGGCAGCATTAAGTGCTGATAGTGTGCGCGGTACAGGCGACATGGAACGCGCTACTGTGCGACATGATAGAACAGCGAACAACACGTACCTCCTTTTGTTAGGAATATTTTTTATTTTTGCTATATCCTAACCTAACCTGCAACCGGGTTAAGTTTTCGGGTCAGGTTAGGAATAATCCTGCGACAATAGTTGTCAGGAGTATAAAATCGACAAAGCTCGGCATGTATATCTGACGCATCAATTCTTTTAATGATAAACTAATAACAAGGTATAATGACTTCCGTCACTTCATCGTTAGAGGTCTACGGTCTACTAAGGGACATAGTTCTCGTCAATTGCCAAAGGACCCGATTGGAAATAATCTGCATTAGTTAAAGCATTTTTTTATTAATTAACTAACTGCGCCCTGCGGCTTCGCCCGCGAAGAAAATGGTATGTATGTGTTTAATTATATAACTCAACTAGGAACTAGACCGATTTTCGGTATAAAAAGTATACTGTGTCCGTCTCTGACACCGAATCTATATACCGAATCTATTCCTCGAAATCGATTCAGCTGTTTAGGCGCTGAGTGGTAACAAACATACATATTGTCTACCATAAAAGTTAGCTACCAAGATAAGAATAGAGATAGTGATCAATCGATCACACTAAACTTTACTGAATGTTTACCATAAAGCAAAGTAGCCACATTAGCTTTTTATGTAGCTTCAAGAAAACACTAAACATAAGAACATCATAAAAAGGTACATCAAAATGTGCGTTGTACAATATTTTTTGTAAGTAATTCGATATTTTGTGTCGCCTTTTGACATTGCTTAATGGAAATGTTATGTGATATCAACCATTTTGTTTTGTTATAAAGAAATCTTTGGGGTGTAATAAATGAAGTAAGGAAAGGACGAGTGTAGTACTGTACGAATGTAGCAGTAATTGATTGAAACAATTATGGATATCATCTTGATGACCATTAATCTATCAAGAGGGTTTTTGTGAACTAGGAAGTCTTACGATAAATTGTAATCTTACTCAAAATGTATAGACATTATTGCAGTTTTCTTTCATTGTTTTTGTTAAATACAGAGTTCTCAGGTTCGATCCCCGGGTCGGATAAAGTGATATCGGGTTTTTGTGTCGAAAAATTCTCAGTATTAGCCCGGAGTCTAATTTTGCCCGATAAATTGCAACAAGCTCGCCCCTGTTACATGAAACCTAAAATAATACAAAAATGGCTAAAAGTGTGGTTAAATAACTCTGTCTATCCCTTCGAGGATATTAAGGCGTGAAACTATGTATGTTAAGAAAGATTACTTTTGGAAAAGTCAATAAATCCTGTGTTGTTGCAGTTAGGTATCGAAACAGTCACATGAGTCACTTACTCTGTATTTGCTTTGTGGATTCTTCTCTAAATATGTCTGCAAATATGGACGATGTATTAACAATTATGTATAATTTGATTGAAGGTATAAGCTAATAACTAGCCAAAAATTATATAAGTTAAATGGAAAGAGAAATAGAAGATGTATTGAAACGATCTTATGTTTTATCGTGAAAGATTAGGAATGTTAGACGGGACTGAAGTGTCACCTTTTCACAGTGGAATCTTACGGGTCTCGAACCAAACGGTTAAGCACTTCATACTTTTGTCGCTCAATTAAAGCCTGAAACTCTTTACCAGCGCATGTGTTCCCATCTAATTATGATCCTGGGTCCTAAAAAAGCATCTCACTAAGCCGACATACCAGTAGTCTTAACTTAGCTTAGCGAACACAGCGAATATTCAACATAGGTTACTCTTATTTTGACTGCCTCTGTGGTTCGGTGGTACTTTGTATGGACTATCACGCAGAGGTCGCGAGTTCGATTCCCGCCTAGTGCAAATATTTGTGTGCATGTCTATTTGCATTGGGCTGGGTGTTTCTATGCATAATTTGTATGTATTTACAAAAGTATTTAAGTATGTATATCCGCATTCTAGAACTCATAATACAAGCTATAATATGCTTACTTTGGGTCTAGGTGGCGTTGTGTGTAGTTCTTGAGATATTATTATTACGCTTTAGTTTATTTTCAAAATTAGTAATACACCTAATATCTTAACGCTTTTAACTTAATCCACAGCTCCTAACAGGAAGCATATATGTGGGAACAGTGATTTGACTCTCTGACTCATGCACCATTAATTAGTTTATTTTTATATTAAGCACTCATTCAAGGAAAATGCGGATGTAGACGGGATTGTGTTATCCCGATGGAATTTATATAGCGGCTTAATTATGACGTCAGATCTCATTAGGCGTAAAACGAGTAGAATATAAGCCTCTCTGAAAGGGAGTTGTTTGGCAGGTAGGTTGGTGACTGCAGAAATTTGATTGCTGCCATTGAAAGATGATGATGCTAGTCATCAGTGTCATCACCTTTATTGGGCTAGTTTGTGATGGTTGATCGCACTAAGGTGATAATGAATGAGAACGCCATTAAAACTTCCTTTTTACTCTCTTAGTTGACGACAACCACAGGAAGAGCTAAAGTGGTTTTATATTCTTTTATTAAATTATAACTTTAATAAAATTGTTTGAAATTACATAGTAAATAAATATTCAAATTATATAAATTATTAAATTATTAAATTGGAACTATAATTCAATGTACTTATAAAATTTTAGGCTCACACTAAGATTGTTATTAGTGCACTAGTCTGTTCAAAATGAACTATTTATTTAATTCTATTAACTCATAAATGCTCTGTAAGGAGGAGGGAGCCTGGAGATCTGTAATACAGGTCTCGAGCCTATCACGGACTCCAGCTCTCTCAAAGGGTTTTTTAGCTTAAATGTTTTTATGATTATTTGAACTGTACATACATACCTTTGTGAGAGAAATAAATTTATTATTATTATTATTATTATTATTATTCTAGTCTGGATTTAGAGAAGACATTGTGTCGAAGACAGCGTAGGCAGATCCCTTACAAGGTGGACTGACGGACCTTATAAGGGTGGCGGGCAACCGATGGATGAGGGCGGCGAACGACCGGCCACGTTGGCGAAAATTGGAGGAGGCCTATGTCCAGCAGTAGACGTCTTTTGGCTGATATGATGATGATAAAAATGATGAATTGTATCGATAACCTCGTTTCTTATCAAATACCAAAAACTTCAAAAAAGGCTTAATGCCGTTCATGACTCGTGCGGGTATCGAATCCACAACCCCTTGCAAAACAGTTGTACACACTTCCACTATACCATTTTATTCAGTCAAAATAATTGTCCCACTTGGAATCTCCTCCTTAGCTTAATAGTAAGACGTTAGATGGATACATTCCTAAACAATAAGTTGACCTCGGTCTTAATTTGTATCACCTCAGCGAAGTAGTTTGTTAACTAGCGGGTTCGATGTCCACAGGTTAAAGTCTCATTATTAATACTGGATTGTGTGTGTCATAGGATTATTATCGAATAATTTGTAATGGCCCAGTGGATAATGCACCCACGAATCCGGGCAAGTACCAATGTTATTTTTCAAATCATATTGTAACACATTTCTGACCGACGGTAAAGTAAAACATTGTGAGGAAACCTGGACTTTGAAGTCTGAAATTGCCAATCCGACTTGAGCTAGCGTGGTGATTAATGCTCATACCTTCTCTATATAAGAAAAGGCATTTGCTCTGCAGTGGAACAGTAAACAGGTTGGTATTATTATTATAACTACATAGTATGAAAGGAAGTCGCCGGAAAGCGTCTGTCTGTATAATAGCGAAAGTATTTCTCGCACCAGTGTAACGAAAAATATTATTAATGCTGCGTTTCGAGAAATACTTGGGGTGCACTTCATGTGGTGTAGGAATAGGTGTATACAACTATCCAATGGTGAAATGCCGTTTTCACAGTTATAATATACTTTTTGTAAGGATAGTGAGATTGTTTATATTTTTATGTAATTTTTGAGGGAAGCCTTTGTCTTGTACTTTTACCATGATATGTTTTGTTGTAATGAGATGCCGTACGATATAGATTTTATTACATTAAGCTTTTTGCGGTGCGGTTTCACCCGCATCTTTGCTTACTGTTCTGCTCCTGTCGCCAGTAGCGTGATATTACATAGCCTATAACCTTCCTCAAGAACTGGGGTATCATACGCAAAAAGAATTATTGAAATTCAACTTGTAGTTCCAGAGATAAGCGCGTTCAAACAAACAAACAAACAAACTCTTACGCTTTATTCAATAGTATAGATTACAGTACATTATTGTAGATGGGATTCAGATTTTGCAGCCGCATTTATCCCAGTTATTTGCTTAAAAGACAATCTATAGCACTGTTCAATAAATTTTTCGTTTTCTTATTGTACATTTTCTGAGACCTCTATTGAACAATATGTAGTCCCTATATTGTTTCAGAAGTGAGATAAGTCGTTCTTTATTTCCGTTTTATGTATTTTGTAAATATTCATCAGTGTTATAGTTAAGTTTTTATACTTCTCGTTACTCTCTCTCTCTCTTCTCGTTACGTTATAATAGTAAAAGTAGTACAAAAATATTTAACATTGATTTTTTTCTCTTTTTCAAATGTTTTATTGTCAAACTACTTACTGATATGGTGGCCTTCACTATGGCTGCTTAGTGAGATGCTTTTTCACGCCCCGATTAAAAGACCCAGGATCATAATAAGATGGGAACACATGCGCTGGTAAAGAGTTCGAAGCTTTAATTGAGTGACAAAAGTACATTATTTTTCTTTATTTAGAAGATATTGTAAAACATTAAATATAAAAAATGCTACTTCTGTATGATATTTCATTTTTATATTATAAAATTGACTGCTTCTGTGGTTCGGTGGTACTGTGTATGGAATGCCACGCAGAGGTCGCGGGTTTGATTCCCGCTCAGTGCAAATATTTGTGTGCATGAACATGTCTATTTGCATTGGTCTGGGTGTTTCTATGTATAATATGTATGTATTTACAAAAAAAAAGTATATAAGTATGTATATCCGCATTCTAGAACCCTTAACACAAGCATATAATATGCTTACTTTGGGTCTAGATGGCGTTGTGTGTAGTTGTTAAAATATTAAATTATTATATTAAAATGCTCATCATTTCCGATCTTGTAAGGCCGCTATTAGACTATCATAGAAATATGATCAAAGATGTGTAAGTCATTTTTAAATGAAGAACATATGACGGTGTAATAACTACATGTGATTATCTATGATCATAGTTTTAGAGTCGTCGAACTATGATCATAGAATTTGACAGATATGAAATCATATATATATGATAATGTAATACCGGCCTTAGACAAACTTTTTAGGGTCCGCGTATAACAGACCAATTGTCTACAGGCAAACAAACAAACATCGAATCTAACAATAACAAATTTAAGTGTCGCAACACTACGTATATGGCGCAGCACTAGTTGTCAGATAAGGAGATGTGACTACTATGGTAGATATGTTTGAAGCCAGCTGTGCACTATTGTACGCTGATTGCGTTCGGTTTGCGTAAACTTGTTTAAACGTACTGTCTAACTTAAGGCCTATTCAAACATCAGCGGTATTCGCTGCCGCTATGGGTACACGGACCCTACTACAAACTCTTATAGCAATGTTATTATAACCTTAATTTGTCTCTATCTTTGTTTTTAATGATACAAAAGAAGCAGAAAAACACAAAGTAATATTAAATTAATACTGCTAGAGGTGGTGGTAAGCCCCCAGGTACATACCGCGCGGATTTCGCTCAGGTATTTAATATGAAGTGCCACGACTAAAGCGGAATACCGCATACCCGCTGCAACTAGCGAAAAGTTCATACCTTCGTGAGCGAAACTCATCTACCCACAAGGATAGTAAAATCTGCTTTGGTGTAAACAGTAGTATTACGGCATACCCACTCAGATTTCTCTATCGCAGGCGGTACCGCTTAGGTTGCCTTTAGGTAGTTAGGGCAAACTGTAGTGTTACAATTAAGGAGGATAACAAATAAAAGGTCTAATGGTAGGTTGCTGATACTTACCTAGTGACTGCTTTGACAGCGCAGTAGAAGTAGAAAGCTGTGCTAGAGGTTGCAAATTCGATTACCGCTCTAGGTAAAACTTACATGCATTCTTCACGCCTTTTATCCCCGAAGGGGTAGGCAAGAGGTGTTTAACTACCCATTTCTGGCCATTTTTTATTTTAGGTCGTATGAACAGGGGGCGACTCTGTTGCCATATATCGGGCAGAATTCCAGACTCCGGGCTAATACTGAGAATTTTTCAACAGAAAAAGCCCAATATCACCTAAAACTTTTCGTACGTTAATTGTGTGCCTGTAAAAGTTTGGTAAAAGGTCTTCTATTTTGATAGCGCCATCAAAACAAATAACCTTCATTGCTCATTTCGCAAATTTTAATGTTGAATTTACAAAATGGATAATTCACATGCTTAAGGAAAAAGAAAATTGCTAAGAGGGTTTTCTATAATGGTGGCACACATTCCACAATGTGGCAGCACCGATGCGTCAGGTCTAGTTGTCAAGTGCTTTTTGAAAGTTAACCTCTGATTGGCCCAATGTGACAGTTGAAGTGGCGCCAGCTGGTGGCGAAAATTTTCCTAAATACCCTCATTGGGCTGAAAAGAGACGACGTCAATAACTCGAAATCTAAAAGTAATGATTTCCAGATCTCTGACAATTCCTTGTTTCCAATTATGGTTCACGGTCAGCTATACTGGTAATTATGTCGACTATAAGAAACAATAGTCGTAATTACGCACGAAAGCTTTCGCCGACAGTGTCGCAATCGCACAGATATGGGTGCTACCATTGTGCACTAACATGGATTAGACGAGGATACCGTTATGGTGACGAGTGATCTATGAAGGTATATGTACGAGTCTAATGTTGAGAAAAAAAGAATATTTATTCTGTGCTCACAAAATCGTAAAACAAAAACAAAGTGAGACCTAAAAGGGACCTTTCTCAACACTAAGCTATGGTTGCTGTTATACCATAGCTGTGATATGACGTTTTATCGTTCGGGAAAAAGTATGAGGTTGATTTTGTTCTGATTGCCTTGGCTTGGGAAAGTGCGAGGGCACTGTGCAAAAGGTTGTGGGTTCGTTTTTCTTACGGGATAGAAACCTTGTGATTCATACATTATCGTTGTTGTTCTGATTTGTGATGTTAATTATTTGGAATATACCCCGTGATACAAATATTGTTATTTAAAACTAGAGTAGTAAAAAAAAATTTTTAAAGGATAACTTTTGCACTAAAATAACGCAACCCAATGTCGCTAGGAACTTTACAGATATTAACGAGTAAAAAATACAAAAGATACACCCAGACTTAGAACAAATATTTTGGATCAAAGAAAGCTTTGTCTCGTGTGTAAACCGAACTTACTCGTACAAGCTCTTGCACAACAGGCGCACGCTAGTAATCGCGGTAAACGCTAGTAATATGAAGCAGTTAACAGTAGTAATTAATAAATAATGCAACAAGTGCAGGAGACGGGAATGTTGGATACACGCCACGGGCTTGTTCTGTGCTTTCACATTCTTGTGGAAAACATGTCATTCTTTATACTTTTAACTATTTGAGAATTTTTTTTGATGGCCAAATATTGTTTTGTATTGTGGTTTTTGGTCTTGTATATGTAGCAAGCGCATTACCATGGGTCTCGTAAGGTGACTAAGGGAATACCAAATAATGGAGATCAGTGCAAACAGTACTGCGTTACGAATGCGTCATCAATCGTGGTGACTTGGATAAACTCTTACTTTGGGAAATGATTATATTAAACTGAGGACCTTTTAAGCCGATCGCTGCTAAGGCGATCGTGACACAACGGCGATTTCCTGAGAAAAGAAACTCGTAATAAACAAATTTCAATGGTCGCATGAACGATAAGCGGCATTTGTTCACGAAATCCCCGACGCGTCGCAGTCTCGAGACTTGTCGCCAAATAAATGACTATGACCACAACACGTTTCGTTCTTTGATATAATGTTTACTTATAATTCCATATTTATTCCTTTCCTCTCTAAAAACACGACAGATTTCATAAAAAAAATATAGATAATCTTGCGCATCTACTAACTATAGGTTCGTGTTAAAAACAAGCAGGTGGAAGCCTACATTTTTACTTTTATTTCGTAGATAACATTTGTCATTGCAATAAAGTATGTCATTAAGTAGTTTTACCTGTTTTAGCTACGAAATATTCTAATTTTACCACTTAATTAGGTACATATGGACAATTAAGGTGGGTTTCTCACTGGAACGCATTCCGATCTGGGTAGAGTTTGGCAGACCGACGTGCGTAAAAACAGTATCGTATGCATTGAATACGAAAAAACTCACTATGATTGGTATAGTGCAGTCGAATCTTTACCTTGAAATATTAATATTGATATTAAAATCGCAAAAAAAACATCCAATCACTTCGCTGCTTTGGCGTTCAGTGCATCTCGCCTATGTAACAGGGGGCGAGCCTGTTAATAATTTTGGGGACTCCGGGCTAATACTGAGAATTATTCGAAAGATGCATTATTAATATACTTTTTTTGCTCTTTCAGTACGGCAGTGATGAATTCGGTCACGACTCCCCCTCGCGGTACGCGTCACCGAAGGGCGCGGGCGCGGGCGGCGCGTATCAGGAGGCGTACTACGCGGGCGGCGAGTGGGCCGCGCCGTACTACCAGCCACCGCCGCCGTACCAGCATGACCCATACGCCACGTCGCCTGGTAAGCACATACCACACCGTACCAAGTATTACTGCAAGTTTAGAAAACCACTTCCACTGCTTGACATAGGTCTACCCTGAGTTTCATCACCTTGGCCGTTCTTGAGCCGATCTCATCCATCGGTTATCTGCCATTCTTTTCAGGTCATCGGTCCACCTTGTGAGGAGTCTGCTCTCGCTGAGTCTAGTTGTGCATCCAATTTTGGGCAAGCACAAATCACAACATCGCAGTTCTCAGATTTTACTTCATAGCCTGGAATTCTGCCCTTACCTTACCGCTTAGAGAAAGAAAAGACGTGATTAACCTCTTTGCTCTAAAGTTAAAATACAAAACGTACCAGGCGACTTTATGATAGTGATGTTCGTGTTTCAGGTATAGCAGGCGCACCAGTAGGCGAGGCGGGTGGCGGCGCGGAGCTGCCCCTGCCTCCCATGTCCTCATTCAGAGCCGCCGCGCCGCACCACTCGCCTACAGACCCCATGCTCGTCGCCAAACCGCCGCTGCAGCCAGTGAGTTAGCTTTTAGAAGAAAGTTGTAACATTAGACCTGTTTGGTAGCAGATCCTTGCGGTTTCAGCATGAATGGGCCTATGTCATATGTCAAATGCTACTATGTCAATGGTCACTTTGGGCTACAGAAGCAATGCAAGAAAACGCAACCAAGCTATCACTGACACGTAGATTAAAATGAAGCAAAATGTAGGGAAACTAGAGTCATGACGTAATAACAGTGTAATTTTAATACAAAAAAATATCTTAAATGATACTCAACACAGCCAGCACACTCAGCCAGCTTTACGAAGGTAGAAATTCTTTAAAGGCTGTTGCTTTTTCGATCGAACACTTTAAATGCAGAGGCCGACATAATCTTTGGGGGACACCAGATGAGTGATAAAGCGTTCAGACCATTAAAAACAGCTGCTTCTTAATATTGAATTGCCTTAACAAGAACAAAATTGACAATTCAATACCCTCAATAATAACAACCCCCTGCAGATATACGGTGGCTCAGCCAGCACGCCCGGTGTAGTCGCAGCGGAAGCAGGCAGCCTGTCCTCCTACGGCTCGTCGCCCTCCACGCCGGTGCACTCGCCGCCGCCGCTGCACGCGCGCCTCTACCCCGCGCCCACCGTCAAGCATCATCACGTGCACCATCATAATGGACAGGTAGGACCTGCCTCTATGACCTGGGACAATATTATAACCTTACTTTGTCTCTATCCTTGTTTTTAATGGTACAAAAGAAAAAGACAACGCAAAGTAATGTAAAATAATACAGCATTAATAGGTGATGGTAGGCCCCTGGACAAGTATTAGCCATGGTCATGAAACAATTTGTTTGAAATAAAAATCGTTAAAACATTGATCTTCGCAAAGTACGGCTGTGATTAGTTAGTTTTAAACGCGGAATGTGTGATACTATCGAATGAAGTTTGAATTCAACCAATCACAGAGGTGCTTTTGCTGCGATAGCTGTTTGGCCAGTGAAAATGATCCACATTTGCAGTAAGTGGTTTATTCGTATGTTTCTGGATCAAACAGGTCCTCTAAAAGAAGTCCACAGCTTGACATGGTCTCTCCCAAGTTTCGCCAGCCAGTTCTGTTCGCTGAAAATTGTTTTTTTTTTATCGATTATACCTCACAAGTCTAAAGTATCTACAAATCAAGGTTTTCTGACAATGTTTTCCTTCACCATAAGTCAGCAGCGTCCATGGTAAACTTAAAAAGTACCTTTGATATTGAAAAATCGCTCAGTCTAACCTACAACCACGAGGAGGGTGTCGTAACCACATTATTAACAATTTCTTAACATAATAAAATATTTTTTACAGCAATCAAATTGGGTATCATCAGGGGTATCATCCCCCCCTTCGGCATCAACACCGCACGCTCCCCTCCCCGCGGCCGTCCTCCCCAACGGTCATCATCAACCCATGCCTGTGTTCAATAGCGCTGTGATGGTAAGTCACTACCAAAGTACCACTCTGCCTGAAGGTAAGCAGTCAGTGGGATCCAGAAGTGGTGGACACCATTCCAAAAGCTATCGTATAAAGCTGCGCATGCGGCGATGGTGGCTTTGTAAGATGCTTTTACCTCTTTTTTACGGGGTATTTCTCGAAGTGCACCAATTTTGAAACGCACTAATTAAAGCGTATCTATTTTGAAACGCACCAATTGAAGCGTATCTATTTTGAAACGCACCAATTGAAGCGTATCTATTTTGAAACGCACCAAATTAGACGCAGGAAAAGTATTCCTGGAAGCGCACCCTTGGAATATGCGTCAAAAATATAATTACTAAATTACTTCTATTTTTTTATTTTATTTACTATATATTTATATACTATACTTTTAATTGTGAAACGCACCAATTTTAAAAAGCACCTATCAAAGCTATCACAGCTTTGATAGGTGCGTTTTAAAATTGGCGCGTTTTACAATTGGTGCGTTTCGAGGAATATCCCGCTTTTACACTCTGCATATAAAAACGCAGTATCAAAATAAATGGGAATAGAAACGTAAAGAGCATCTTATGAAGCCATAGTGGAGGCTCTCATTGTGTGAAATAATGGCTACCAATTCTGGATGCCACTGACTGCTTACCATCAGACAAGAGTGGAGTATGGTAAGCTATTAAAAAGGTAGTTTTGTAAGGATTTTTGTTTGCAGTATTGTAGTAAAATAAATACTTAATTATATTAGTAGTAATTTCGTAGAATCGAAAGTGTAGAATGTATGATACTGATTAGATTTTAGAATTTAAATGTGGTTTAAATTAGCCTGTTTTGTGAATACTAATTTCCTGCAGCGCGGTTTTACCCACGTTTTTGGTTACTGCGCTGCTCCCGTCGCCAGTAGCGTGATGTTACATACCCTATAACCATCCTCCAAAACTTTGCTATCATACGCAAAAATAATTATTATTATTTAGGTATTATTGAAATCCGAATGGTAGTTTAGAAGATTAGCGCGTTCAAACAAACAAACTCTGCCGCTTTATGTAATAGTATAGAAAAATAAATATTTAGAATTATTGAATTTAAGTTCGGCAGTATACGTTGATAGTAACGTAGTTAGTTTCACAGCACGACATAAGGCTAAAGGAAGATATTTGCTATAAGCACTACGCCTGACAGATAACACATGGCCTCTTAAATGATATAACTTGAATCTATTTAGAATCTATGACATGTCCTTCTTCAAACGAGGTTTAAAGAGAGCATTAATATCACGGTAGGCAGCGGCTTCGCAGAGCCCCTGGCATTGCAGAAGTCTATGAGCGACAGTTACCACTTACCATCAGGTGGGCTGTTGGCTCGTCTGCCACTGTAGGCAATAAAAAAAAAATAAAAAATAAAATAAAAAAAAAGCAAATAAGTTTGTTTGTTTGAACGCACTAATCTCTGGAAGTACCAGTCGGTTTTGAAAAATTATTTCTTGAGGAAGGTTATAGGCTATGTAACATCACGCTACTGGCGACGAGAGCAGAGCAGTAACCATAGATTTAACTTAACGCGGTTGAAACTACTTCGCGGAAAGTTAGGAATAAAAGTATAATTATCGTAGAGTAATATCGCTTTAAAAGTCTCGCCGTTTATACATTACTATAGCTGACTAATGTATATACTTCTACCTACACCTTAGACAAAACCGCGTTATAAATATTTATACTAGAATTAATACACATTAAACATCTAAATGTTTTATAAACAAATACTGCAAACATATTCTCCTTAAACTTTTTATTGTAAATAAATTGTTTGAACTATGGAACAGAGAAAAATTGTATTTGAATAAAAAGAGCAGTAGATATAATAATAGCACAACAACTACACACAACGCCATCTAGACCCAAAGTAAGCATATGTTATAGCTTGTGATATGGGTTCTAGAATGTGGCTAAACATACGTAAATACTTTTTAACCGACTTCTAAAAGAAGGCGATTCTCAATTCGTTGGAATCTTTTTTTTTGTTAATACATACATGATACATATAAACACCCAGACTTACTAATTAATACATCATTATTTCTAAAAAAGTTATTGGTATTATAATGCAGTACTTCTGAAATATAAGTCTAAATGCAAACTGAATCATTAATCGCCGAACCTTTTCATAATTGACTATTTCTTTTTCAAAATAATAATTTTAATCAAATAACCCGCCTCTGGTTGCTCCCGGTGCAAAGGTGCCCATAACACTTGCCGCGTTCCCGCGCTGAATGGCAATGGCCAACCTTTGCACCAGGAACGACCCAGAGCGGGAGTC
Organism: Parascotia fuliginaria; assembly: GCA_963082885.1. Lineage (NCBI taxonomy): Eukaryota > Metazoa > Arthropoda > Insecta > Lepidoptera > Erebidae > Parascotia > Parascotia fuliginaria. The sequence goes on along the minus strand of OY720198.1, from coordinate 8,390,421 downwards.
ACCACACACGTTATTGAGTCTGCGCCCTAATTCTCGAACGAAGTTCTTTGCCTCTGTGCCCCAACTGCCCATGGTCTCTACTGCTATGGGTACAAAATAGTATAAAGGCTCTAATGCCGAATACTTAAGCTTCTTTACTAATTAATTGATTTAAAACTTAAAAGAATGCCATATATTTTGCCACTATCTTAAATGTATATAAAAATAAATGTTTGTATGTTGGTTCTCTATGCGTGCCTAAACCAATGTTCAGACTGTTATTAAACTTGACGAGGGTGTTCTAAGAAAGTTTACCTCAATTCCATAGTTGAAACAATTTTGATATTTTCTTGATACAGTTGCCGTGAAGTGTGAGTGAATTAGGTGTTGTTATCAAGCAAATATCATTTTCTGTAATGCTCAGAGAACACAGCCATTTCCATAGGCAAACATACCTAATATGGTCACCGTAACCTATGGTATATGCTACCAAACAAATGGTGGTTACCTTAACCTATAGAGGTGGTTGCTCTCTAAGCTTTGCAAATTTGTTATATTTCAATAATGTTTTTCTAAAGCATGCCTTTAGCATGATTGTAACTAATTTTTCTCTAAATTTTGTGATAAAATTTTCCCATTTTGAAAGCTTTTGGATTTCTTTTTTTATTTTTAATTAATTTAAGGAATATTATACAAAATATGATTGAATAATTACTACAAAGTAATTTATAAACTCAAAATATGATAATTTTTAGTGACAATACAATATTTCACTACCAATAGTGTTGTATGGAATTTATTCAGTATAGTACTAGATCAGTAGCTTAGTGAGTTATTTAAAGGACCTGTCTCATTCTCAACAATTAGAAGTCGATTTTTAAATTCGAGAGATTCGAAAACATTGACAGATTCGATCGAAAACTCTCAAGGTTTCGAATAGAGCTGTCAAAAGTTTTAAATATCGGATTTGGAAAGAGATGTTCTTGAAGATTGAGAATGAAGCAATAGATCTTGTGTCTTAGTTCAATGGTACTGTATATTTGTATAATATTTCTGTATATATTTTGTGTTTTAATCGTTGTGTTTAATAGTGCGAGCAGTGAGGAGTGTGATGCCCTTAGATACCTCTATAAGTAGATAATTAAACTTAAATAAAATTCTGTTTATTTTATATGTAGATGTTGTTAATTGTAGAAATGATTGGCTTTGGAATGATTAGTGTTTTTGTTGATTTTAATTATTTTTATTTGAAATATCTCTTGGCTAGGCCGTTGTTGGTACATCTTATGATGGCCCCCATGTTGTGTCTTTCGGTTCGTGGTTACCATTACCCGTTTTGACCTCAACGTTATTTAGCTCTGTAAGCTATGTGTTTTTCAGTTATTAGTTTTCCTGCAGGTTGGTAAGAGATAATGTAGTCAGCTACATCGCGCTATGAGTAATGTATGTTTCATTTACATCATTTGAATTTTATTTAGGTAATTCTGTATGTAGTAAACCAAACGATATATCGTTTATTACTTCAATCTAAAACTAATTCTTCCTCTAAAACCAACACTCTTCTGTTCTATGAGTTTCTAACTTGTTCTTCTCAATGAGGATATGAAGTGCGAGCTGTCTCAGTCACAGGTCATCTTTCGTTCGATTGGTTCGAGTTTGTAGTCCTTAGTACTTTTTAATTTAAATTGTATTGATCAGACTGTTAGTTGCAGCAGAATTCACTCGTTTAATTAATGTACTAGTACACTTCGATAAATTGTTTAGTTTAGTAAATTAAAGATAGAGATGGGAAATGATAGTAATCATCAGACTGTTGACAGACACAGATATGTTGGTTCAATCGTTCATGTTTTATTTCATTTAGTTCAATCGTTTATTTCAGTAAATTAAAAAAACAAGTCGGATCTAATAATAATCATTAGATATTTGACATAGTCGCAGAACTATTTCATTTAATGTACTAGTTCATATGGTTCACCAAACTGCAAATAGAGGCGAATCTTCTTAGATTATCATAGCAATGTCTAGTTCACTCGTTCATATACTAGTTCGTTAAATTCAGTAAAATGACGATACAGGTGGGATCTGTTGAGATGAACTCAGATATATTTAGTTTACTCGCTTGTGTAGTAGTTCATTTAGCTCAGTAAACTCAGTTGACGATAGAGGTGGGTTCTCTTAGTTCACTATTTCATGTACTAGTTCAGTACAAAATAGAGGTGTAATCTAACGGCGTCCAGTCCCCACTGGATGCATTGTAACTAGCTGGTACGTAGCAGGGTGCGGAACAGAGGCAGCTCGACGAAGCCATGGTGTTCCTACGAGAGCATAATGACGTTGTAAGTATTTTGTGATATGGTACGTGCTGGGTGTTGTATCTAATAAAATAGAGTTGTAAATAAACGGTATAGAAAATAAAGAAAGGAAACATTTATTTTGATATTACACAAATACTATATCGGTTTAATTTGTATTTGGCCTAATAGGTGATGTGATGTGTTGACAAAAAGCACAATTACAAGCGCCCGTAACCGACGTGTGTGTATAAAAAGATTAATGAATGTTGAAGAGGCAAAAGAGGTAGATATGTTTGTTTCGCAATAAATGGCTTCAGCTTCTGCTGAGCCAATTAATCGGAGTCATGCGTGAAGATATGTATGTATGTATCTATACCAAATACTGATAATTAACATTATTGGTTTTGAAGTTTAAGACTAATAAAGATTTGACAAATATATCTTTAGGAAGGTACTATTTAGTTCAAACAATTTTGTATTTGACGCAATACAGATAAAATCATTCGTAATTTAATATCATAAACATTTGTTTTTTACAATATTACAGTAAAACAATAATTTTAGGTAGTTTTTTATGAATGACCCAGTCAATACAACATTCAGCACATCCATTATATATTTTTATAAAACATATCTAATGTTCTACTATTCTGTGATACATATCTTTGTCTAACAACGGTGATATGTATATAGTTGTCTCTCTCTAACACAGAGCAGTGAACATTTGGTATCAGTATGTATATAGCATGGTTTTAATTGTTGTATATGTTTTATTTGCGTTTGTATGAGTATTAGTGTTACTAATTATGTGATAAAAGCCACTTGGTATTTTCAACTTTAAATCTATTTTGATTAGGTACAAATTTCTCTGTAGATTTGTTTCAACTGAACCTTCTGTTACGGAGGTTTATCTATATACTAACATATAAAGCGAAAGAGTTTGTTTGTTTGTTTGAACGCGCTAATCTCTGTAACTAACCAGTCGGGGTTGTATAATTATTTTTGCGTATGATAGCCCAGTTCTAGGGGAAGGTTATAGGCTATGTAACATCACGCTACTGGCGATAGGAGCAGAGCAGCAACCAAAGGTGTGGGTGAAACCGCGCTGCGAGAAGCCTGTTATTTTATATTTGTATAGGAAAAGTGTATACGTAGACATGTATAAAAATATTACGCTTACGAAGTTTGGTTGGGTTCGATTCCTGTTTGAGACAAATATTTCTAAGATTTACTTTACAACATTTGTACCTGTGCCTCTGCCACTGTCGTAGTTCATGAGCTATTATTAAAATCCAGTTGCTTATCTGTCATTGAAGGCAATAAATAAAATATTAAAGTGCTAACAAACCTGAATTTAATATTTAAAGATTTTGATAATTTAAAGTGACTGTATATCATGTGGTTAACGATCAACCTACAATATAGAACGACATCATCTCTTACTGTGGATGTTGTAAGAGGCGCCTACGAGCGTGAGTATAATAAAAAATATCACAACAACCACACAACGCCATCTAGACCCAAAGTAAGCATACATTAATAGCTTGTGATATGGGTTCTAGAATGCGAATAAACATACTTTATTTCTTTGTAAATACATTCATTACACATAAAAACACCCAAACCAATGCAAATAGCCATGTCCATCCACATATATTTGCACTTAGCGGGAATCGAACCCGCGACCTCTGCGTGGCAGTCCATACACAGTACCACTGAACCACATAGGTTACTATCGTATTGTTGGAATTACTATTTCTTATGCCAAACGTGGTTAATAAGGCAGACATGATTTAGGAGAAGCTATGTCTTGGGGGGCCTACTACTTATTAAAGCAGTATTATTTTAATATTACTTAGTGTTTTGTCTTTTTCTTTTATACCATTTAAAACAAGGATAGAGACAAAGTAAGGATAATAAGATTGCTATAAGAGGTTATGGCTCCTGTAGTGGACGTGTTCTTGCTGATGTTGATGATGTGTTCGTTTAACGTCAGGGTGCGCGCATGGAGGAGCGCCTGGACGACGCCATCAACGTGCTGCGCAATCACGCCGAAGCGCCGGAACTGTACCCGCAGGACATGCACCATCCGCACCAACCGCCGCAAGGTATGTCTCATTTATTTAAGCCCGCATAGTTTGCTTGCGTGAATAAAAATTTAAGTCATATTTATAAGCTTGCTGTGCTTCACAGCTTTGCTCGCGCCTTTATTGTGTTTTGTCTCCCTCGGAAACCAGACTGATTTTCGGGATAAAAAGCCTATGTTCGTCTCCGGCACCGAATCTATCTACATACTAATTTTCATCGAAATCGGTTTAGCCGTTTAGGTGCTGAGTGATAACAAACACACACACAAACTTTTACATTTATAATATTAATAGGATAGCCTACTAGCTGTTGCCTGCACCTCCACCCGCGTGAATGTCAGTTATCGCATAATATATTTTTTACTAATCATAAACATGTGTCTGTTTATACAATGACGAATTTTCATACAAACTTTCATCCTCTATTTCAACCCTTTCAAGCAATTTTTTCTGATAAAAGATACCCTATGTTTTTCCCTAAGGTCTATTTTATCTCTATACCAAATTTTATTTAAATCAGTTTAGTGGTTTAGACGTGAAAGCATAAAAGACAGACAGATAAAGTTACTTTATAATTTATAATATTTGATGGATATCTTATTCTGATGTATAAGCTAAATTACTGTAAAGTTTCATTAAAATCAAATCAGTAGTTTTTGCGTTAGAAACATCCCCACATTCTTACAAACTTTCACTTTTTTATTATTTGCGGTATACAACGATTTATTTTCAGTAGTTCCATGAACTAATGTAACTTTCAAATATGATTTTTATTCTCACTTGTTCTAAAGGCACACCACTTTACATAGGACTCCCTTCTAATTATGTAATTTTATCACGGTACATACATTCACGCCTTTTATCACCAAAGGGTTAGGCAGAGGTGTACCACCCACTTTTCGCCATTTTTATTTTACGTCACATGTAACAGGAAGCGAGGTTGTTGCCATATATTGGGCACAATTCGAGAATTTTAAGACAGAAACACTTAATATAACTTTACCCGACCCGGGGATCGAACCCGAGACTTCTGCGTGGTAATCTATAAACAGTGCCACCAAACCACAGAGGCAATCAGTTTTATCAATGATTTATCTTTTATTTACACCATGCCAGCAGTTTTACAAGGTGGCATTTAAATAGCAATTTGGAGCGACTGCTTAACATCAGGCAGAGGAGAGACATTTTGGTACACAAAAAAAAAAAAAAAAATATTCAATCAATTTACGTTTAAAAATATTGATATCATAAACAAATGCATTTCATTGAGTAAACGTTTATTTTTCGCGTGGTAGGTATACGTATACTTAAAACACTAGAGGTATTTTATTCGGTAGTAGATCCACGCTGGTTCCAGCATGAATGGGCTGGATCGACCGGGTAAGTACTACCCTCTCATAGAAGATCGACGTAAGAGTAGTAGTATCCGTACTACTGCGTTTCGTTCGGTGAGTGAGAGCGCTGGAGGCCCAATTTCCCTCATTTCTTCTTTCCTCACCTCTCTCATTTCCTTCCCCTACCCCATTTCCAGCCGCTATAGTCGAGGCCACCATACCTGCAGTTTAAGCTTTTGGTATGGTGGCCACCACTTCTGGATTCCACTGACTGCTTACCATCAGGCAAGATGGAGTCACTTTGGTAGGGTACAATAAAAAAAACCCGGGCACTACACGGGCAAAAGAAGTGAGTGTAAAGTTTGAGTGGTAGGTAATTTGTTTATAAATTACTTTTACTTCCAGTGTCGAGGTTGGGCGTGCCCGGCGGCCTGCCCCTGCACACGGAGCCTCCCATCAAGATGGAACGACACGTGATGCCCAACACGAGTATGTCTATTTGTTACTGTTATACTCTGTAACTAACCATTTTACTTCGGATTAAATTCGTTTAGATTGCCGGGTATTATATTTCAGGGTTCCTCACTCTGCCAGGTTATAGGAATCTCAGTTTATTTTGACTTTGTTGAATTTGCTGACTTCCTAGGCGAAAAGAAAGAGACTAGTCTAAGTCAAACACATATCATAATGACGTTACCAAAGTGACTCCACTCTGCCTGATAGTAAGCAGTCAATTGAGTCTAAGAGTGGTGGACACCGCCAACAGCCATCGTGTCGAACTGCTGGCGTTTTGCTTATTAATGCTCTAAGCCTATATCGTGTTAAAATCTTACAAAAATAGGCACAAACGGGATGCGCGGAATGTAAAAGCGCCACTGTGCGATTTTGATTCGAATGCGCATAAATACACCAATCCTGATTTCCGTTGTGAATTTCTAATATCGAAATAATTTTAACTTTGCAGAGAAACGCAAAGAGCCACCGGACTCTGGTCTGGACTCGAAGCCGTCGTCGTCCGGGTCGGCCGACGCGTTGGCCAACAAGCCGCCCAGCACCAAGCGCTCCCGAAGATAGTGAGTCCACGCTCTTGTTATAACCACTTAGTATTGATGTCCACGGAGAATTGAAAATTTATGGCTTTTTTTTTGCGACCCACCGTCATTGTCATTTACACAATAAGACACCGAAGAAAGTGGCGTTTTCGTGTGTTATAAAATATTTTATTTTCTTTATCTGTATGCTATGGCGTTATTATGGTCGAGTCCAGTGACATTATACGTAATAAAAATTTGTCTCACGCTTGAAATACGCCATGTATAATAGTAAAATCTTTATATTTGTTCTTACGATACAAGCTGACACTTAAAAATTCTCAATGGACATACTACTGTTGTGCTATGACAAAAAGTATACTTATAAGTAATATACTGTAATTGGATAAACATTATTCTTCGTGTTTTAGCGTTTAAAATTTTATCAAAGTATTTATACCGTACCAGTAAACTAAACAAATAATTTTTTTATAATACTATGTTGCCTTAGCACGACAATCGCTTCAATGCCCTTTTACTTCACCTCACCGTTGTAAATGCTTCAATTGCCTACAATACTAAGAGAGTGTGAGCCATGTCCATAACCTCCTGACGCATAACGACATATGTCCATAGGCGAGGTACCATTTATTATTAGACCGTATTATACTTCTTCAAAACATTATTTAAATTAATACAGTTCTTGAGAATGTCTGAAGACGTTGTAATTCAAGAGTATATTGTAGCGTTTTGCATTCTGTTTGACTAAAATGGCTTTCGAATTTTATATACCTTTTCGTGGGTGTCGTAAGAGATAACGGGCAGCAGTATTACGTGTGTACTATATGGGTAGTTCTACGATAAGAGGTTTTAAGTCCATAGAGAATTCGGCCACGGATAAAAGTTGTTGTTTTTTCATTAAACACTTATATCACTATTTTTGTTCTATTTATGTATCTTTTCACGTAAGGGCAAGTCACTTTATGCATATTTTATTACTTTTTACAAGGCCAGGGTAAATACATTGGCCAGAGACTTTTTTAGACTTTTTAAGGAATTGCAGAAAAATATACTTTAAGTAGGCATTTAATCGTGATGTTATTTATTAAAGTACATTTAGGTGATTTGTTTCATTGCAAAAAATAACAACATATAGAATAAAATTTCTATTTTAAACTGATTGCCGCACAAGTTACCTCTTATCGTAGAACTACCCATATATCATCTTATTGTGGTCATCAACATGCTCCCCAAGCGTGGGGGTTATGGCAAACATCTCCCTTGTAAGGAGTCTTTACCATAGACGTTTTGTTTTTTCAATTTTAAAGTGTTATAGTCTGTTGAGTACATAGAATATACTTAATATTTAATCGTATATAGTGTGCCCCTTGCCGTGAACATATCATTTTTGAAATATGTGGTGTATAGTTGTTCGTCAGCTGATGAGGACGACCTGGACCCCGACACGAAGGCGGCGCGAGAGAGAGAGCGGCGACAAGCCAACAATGTTAGAGAAAGGTGCGGTATACGGGGACACATGAGGGGGACAGAGATAGTTGACAGTTTGTCTGAAAAATATTTAAAATTTAAAAAACGTTTTATTATTTTCATATAAACTGACAATATCTCTATAATATTAATTCTAAAATCATCTAAATCTAGCATTTCATAATAATAATGTCTATTATGTCATAGACTATTACGGTAGTAGATCCACGCTGGTTTTAGCATGAATGGGCCGGATCGTCCGGGGAAGTACTACCCTCTCATAGAAGATCGACGTAAGAGTAGTAATATCCGTACTACTGCGTTTCGCTCGGTGAGTGAGAGCGCCGGAGGCCCAACTTTTCCCCTTTCCCCTTTCCTTACCTCCCTCATTCCCTTCCCCTAACCCCATTCCCAGCCGCCATAGCGGAGGCCACCATACCAGCAGTTTAAGACTATGACTTTTGGTATGGTGGCCACCACTTCTGGATTCCACTAACTGCTTACCATCAGGCAAGATGGAGTCACTTTGGTAAGCTAATATAAAAAAAAAAGACGTACAAAGAAATGAAAACATTCGATACTCATATAACATAGTCAAGACGCATGTATATTATGTTCCCCTCCGTGGTCGAACTTTTTCATGTTCATTTTATAAAACATTTGTATGTGATTTAGATAATTTTGGATTTAATATATTTCTAGTTTGTATATAAATGACATGTATATTTTATAAATCTACCTGTCATTCAATTCTTTGTAACTTCCTATCTTGCGCATTTTAATTCTACTGTGGTGAACATTTTTGTTTATTAGCATTTTGTTTATTAGCATTCTTAATGTAGCGAAAACAAAATAATTTTTATTTGATAAATAGTAATTAAAATGTAAATTATATTGATTTATAACTTTTTACATGTGTTAATCGTATTGTTCACCTCAGTGTATCACGGTGTATATATCTTACTAACATATCCTGTTATAGTTTCAGCTTCACCATTGCTAACCGTGGGTCACAGTGTGTCGAAAATGTAAACAATCATTTTTATACCCTATCTGTGTCGTAATAAAATTTGTTTCCGTGTGTTTCTTGTAGGTGCAAGGTAAGTCACGCAACAAATTGGCTTTTTATAAATACTTTTACAAACATTTCCGTGGACATAACTTGTGACTACAGAAAAGACAAAATGTTTTTATTTCAGATTTTCAGATTTATCAATAATGATAATTACTGAAAAAAATGTGTTTTTTTTTAATGTCTAGGTTCATAGGCACAGGCATGGCACAAATAACAAATACGTTGTAAAAATCATAAAATTAACCACTCATACGGTGTAAAATCATCTGCTTATTAATTCGCATTTATAGTTTTAAAGGGAAGCTGCACATAAATATCGTCACTAATGCTAAAGGTACTTTTACACGGTGTATAACTGTGGTGATATAAAATTCGTGAAACATGCGTGTATCTTGCGTCACTATAATACTATTAAATACGTTAGACACCTACTATATAAGACTAGCTGTTGCCAGCGGCTTCGCCCGCATGGGTAGGCATACGACAAAAAATATAGCCTTTTTTATTCGGTAATATTGTAGTTTACTATATGTCAAAGAACTTTTTAAATTGTTAACGTAGAGTTTGAGTTTATTCTCAACAAATGAACGTACAAAAAAGTAAAATATTTTTTTTTACTATTACTTTAGATAAACTGACTGTCAATTAATGTGAATACTGCTATGTACAGACAAACTGTACAGGTTTTATATGTATGCTACGGAACGCCGCGGCGCATTGTCTGCAATGTCAGCACCTTTATATTGTAAGTTTTATGCAATAAATTACTCATCGCAGAAGGTTGTGTTTGAAGCGTCAATGAAACAAGCCGGTTAGCGACAGACTGTTTATTCCAGTTAGAATTCACATGTACCCACTAAGGTGTCTAATAACAAACCTCGATCGACACAAGATCGTCTCAGTGTTGTTCTTATCATTTTATAACGCCAACTTCCTTCATATATCAACCTTTATCATCTATCACCTAAATGTAAGCGTGGCAACCCTTACAGCCATACTCAAAAAGAACGTCATGAATACTTGAAATATGCAGGTTACGGCAAATACGATTCTAAATTGAAATTCATTATATTCGATTCCTCACAATGATGATGTTTAGAAAAATTTTTGCTACCATTTGGCGCCACTTTCACTTTTACATTGGGCCAATCAGGGCTTAACTTTCTAAAAGTGCTTGACAGCTAGACCTGACGCATCGGTGCTGCCACCTCGTAGGCGCCATTTTGAAAAACCCACTCATCGATTTTCTTTTGTCCTTAAGCACGTGAATTCTCCATTTTGTAAAATAAACATTAAAATTGCCGAAATGTACACTGAAAATATTTGTTTTGATAGCGCGGTCAAAATGGAAGAACCCCTACCAAAGTGAGGCCAACTCGTGGCGAAAATTTTCCTAAAGACTCTCATTCGACGCGAATTTTTTTTTTAAATTAGATTTTCAAAATCACTCCACTTTGCCTGCCTAATTAGGTAAGCAGTCTCAGGATTGGTAGACACCATCATAAAAACCATTTTTCAAACAGCCGGCATAATTTACTATGATAGATTTCACCAGAATTTTTATAATAACCGCTTCGTGTAAAAGTACCTTTACATTCGTTATTATTATACTTGTTACAATATAGGAGGTCAGCAGTACTCTCTCTCGCGCGCTGTCTTCGTGAAGGTAATGTTAGTTGTTTTTGGTCCAGCGGTTTTGATACATTGTTATAATGGTTGAAAACTCTTGAATTAGAATATTTTGTATTTTAAATGCCGATACTATAAAAACATAGTTAATCCAAAATTTAGTAGTAATCAATGGATTAAAGTAGCGCAAGACCGGCCATTGTAAAATAGTTTGGGTAAGCTTATGTCCCGACTGAAATATAAAAAAAATACTTTAATAAATAATGAGAACTGCAATAGAAAACAAGCCCTTTATCTTGATAATTTGAAGTACCGTCACCCTAAAGAAGACATACCAACACTACTTAGGCATTAGCTTGATAGCGCAATAGTTACAATACTTCAAAACCTTAATTCGGTACATATAACTTCTACACACATAATCGAAGTCGTGATGGCCTAGTGGGGAAGGCTTCGTAAACACGAGGTCGGATGTTCTAATCCGGGCAAGTACCTATGTGATTTTTTAAATCATATGTACTTGCTAAGTTTATCTGGACATTTCTGACTGACGGTGAAGGTCGTGACCTTTGAAACCTGGACTTCTGAGGAAGTCTGAAATCGCCAATCCGCTTTAAGCAAGCGTGGCGATCAATGCTCATACCTTCTCTGTATGAGAAGAGGTCTTTCCCTGCAGTGGGATAGTAACTGGCTGATATATTGACTATTTTGAAACTCCTAAATCATGGCATATACTAAATCCGCATTACAACATTTTACTCCCAAGAGTTTTTAACCAATACCGTAGTATTAGTTGTATACTTGTGCTAAACAATCAATGTTGGATGCCAGCTGTTCGTCAGCGGACGAGGGCGACGACGAGACGGACCCTCAGGCGAAGGCCATGAGGGAGAAGGAGCGGCGGCAGGCCAACAATGCCAGGGAGAGGTAAGCACTGGTAGCAAGAGTAATAGAATAATATCAGTGTGAATAATTCGTAAAGCAAAAATAAATGAGATAATTATGTACTTATGTTAATTGAAAGAGGGTGTTTAGGAAAATTTTCGCCATCAGTTGGCACCACTTTCACTTTCAAATTGGGCCACTTTTTGACAGCGCTTAACAACTAGACCTGACGCATCGGTGCTGCCACCTCGTGGACGCCATTTTAGAAAACCCTCCCAGCAATTTTCTTTTGGCCATAAGCACGTGAATTATGAATTTGTAAATGAAACATTAAAATTTCCGAAATGAACACTGATAAATATTTGTTTTGATAGCACTGTCAAAATGGAAGACTTTTTACCAAAGTCAACACCCTCAATGAAAGAAACTTAAAAAGACTTAAGTATAAACTTATGCTGTTTAAGTGGATCTTACAACTGTTTTGTATTAAAGGTGCTAATACTTATAAATATTATAAGCTTATTTTCAAGATAGCAGCGACTTTTTATCGTGCGATTTATCAGCCATTTGAATATTTTACGTTAATGTTTAAAAAAATTGCAGTAATTTTAATTATTTGTGTGTGTAAATACCAATAAATTATATGAAAATCGTAAAATTTTCGGTAACAATTTAGAGCAATAACTAAGAAATAAGAAATAAGAAATAAGAAATAAGAACATTTATTTGCTCAGAGTACAGGTGAAACCAGGTGGCTTAATGGTAATAAAAGTACATACCGTAATCTGCCTAGAAAAGGCATGCAAATGTTACAATAGGTGAGTATTGATCTAAATTATAATTACCATCAATCTAAAATAATATTACATCATTCATCATCAATATTATTATCAATACGCACATCATTATTATTATTACATTATTGCCAACACATCATTTATATCATTTGAATATTATTACATTATATTAATACACTGTCACTACAATTATTAAATTATTATGTTTCCTATTTATTTACATTTATTCACGTATTCATATATTCTTGTACAGAGTAAAACGAATTAGCCATTAACCATTTACGCAATTTAATTTTAAAATATTTAAAAGGAAGCTCCCTTATTTCCTTTGGAATTTTATTAAAAATTGTAATACACATGTGATAAGTGTTTTTTTTATGGAGTGTTGTTCGACAGTATGGTATTATTAACTTTGTAGGATCTCTAGGTTTATATTTATTGTCGCAATGATCGTTTTTCGATTTAAATAAATCATAATTTTTCTTCACAAAATTTGCTATCTCTAATATATATATTGAGGGTAATGTCAATAAATTTAATTTTTTAAATAAAGGTCTGCATGATTCTAGTGGCCCTGCACCACAAATTGCCCTAACACATTTTTTCTGTACAATAAAGGCTTTATTTATATTGGTAGAATTTCCCCAGATGATTACATTATATCTAAGGATAGATTCAACATATCCGCTGTATGCTGTACGTGCTGTTTTTTCGTCAGCTACTGTACGAAGTTTTTTTATTGCGTATACAAAGCTATTAAGTTTACTACAAATGTTAATAATATGTTCTTTCCAATTACAATTTTTATCTAGTGTTATGCCTAAAAATTTAATGTTATCAGTTTCTTCTATGTTTTGATTTTCTAATTTGATATTTATATTGTATTGTTTTGATTTATATGTCTGAAATTTTATGTATTTAGTTTTAGATATGTTAGGGGAAAGATTGTTTGATTGCATCCATTTTAATACTGACTGTACAGCTTCATTTACTTGTAACTCGTGTGATATATGCTTGTGTTTGTATGGTATAATTATTGATATATCATCAGCAAACAAGATAGTTTGGTATTTAATCTTGTCGGGTAGGTCATTAATATAGATTAAAAAGAGGAGCGGACCTAGCACGCTTCCTTGCGGTACCCCATAATTATTAACTCGAATTGAAGACCTATAAGATGTGGATTCTAACTTATCATTTACTCTTGTTATTTCTACACTTTGTTTCCGATCACTTAAATACGTTTTTATCCAGTTCAGTGCAACACCCCGTATACCATATTTCTCACATTTGTTGAGTAACACATTTTTATCCACACAATCAAATGCCTTACTCATATCAAAAAACACAGTGACTACTGGAATTCTTTTATCTAAATAATCTGTAATTGTTCGAATGAGATTGAAAGTAGCTAATGATGTGGATTTGTTACTCTGAAATCCGTTTTGTTCCTTTTTAATAATGTCATGTTTAATTAAAAAATCATTTAGTCTTTGGTAGAAAACCTTTTCAAAAATTTTTGAAAATACTGGAACAAGCGTGATAGGTCGATAATTACTGGGATCTTTGCGATCACCTTTCTTATGCAATGGTTTAACTATAGAATATTTTAACTTCTCTGGAAATACGCCTTGTATAAATGAAACTTCAATTATATATGTAAGGACTGGAGCTATTATATGTGCACTTACTTTGAGAATATTTGTGGTGACCGAATCATAACCTACAGCTTTGGCTAAAAAGAAAGTTTTTAAAACCCTGTATTTAATTTTATCCTTCTGCGGCGCGATTTCACTCGCGTCAAGTTACATTTTTGGTTACTGCTTTGCTCCAGTCGCCAGTGGGGTGATGTTACATAGCCTATATATAACCTTTGACTAATAAATTCAGCAACATGACCGAGAAATAAAACAATAATGTAATAATGTTTACGTATTTTAACTTCGCTCAGTGCTATTTCAACTGACAAGAGCGAAAACTATTAATATAGTATGTTTAATTCACGTACTCGTGTCAAATGTTTAAATGCATAAATTAATGTTAAATTATATGTGTGTATTGTATAAGAGTTAAACTTGCCTTCGTGAATTAAACGAGCTATAACTGCCATTAGACTTAAGGAATATAATTAAGAATAACACCAGTTTAATAAGGGCACTTTCAAATCAACTGAAGACACGGAAATATATAGACCATATAGTAACAATATTGCTGCGAACATAAATCTTTAATATTTGCACAAGTTTAATGACTACTGTCAGTCGATTTGAAAGAGGTTTTATACCTATTTTATTTCAGATTTTTAACACACTGTGACCCATAATTGTTGTTTTTGTGCTTTAAAAAAAGATATATACACATATTATACAGCACACGTATTTTATGTATACTGTGGTGCAAAACATAGATACATTGCGTGTGTTTGTGTGTGTAGGTGTGTCGATTCTACATTACCATATACAATCTCCTAAATCTATTGTTTAATTTATACATGGTGTAGCATAAACGAGCTGTATAATTTATACACACTGTCTTATAAACCAAATGTATAATCTATACATGGTGTTTCATAAACGAGCTGTATAATTTATACAGACTGTCTTATAAAACAAATGTATAATTTATACAGGGTGTATTTAAAATGTATATTTATAAACAGGATAAGAATACGCGACATAAACGAAGCGCTCAAGGAGCTAGGTCGGATGTGCATGACGCACCTGAAGAGCGACAAGCCGCAGACGAAGCTCGGCATACTGAACATGGCCGTTGAAGTTATAATGACGCTAGAGCAGCAAGTCAGAGGTGAGTGGTTTGTTTGGACTAATTCTCCAATTACATTTTCTTATTGCCTACTGTTGCAGACTAGCCAACAGTCTTCTTCTTTGTAACTGTCGCTCATAGACTTCTGCAATGTCAGCAACTCTTTAATCGAGCTATTGATGGTTTTATAGTTTGTTATATTTGAAGCTATAATTTAATCTATAGTATTAACTTAAGCGGAAGAGTTCGTTTTCTTCGTTCGTTCTCTGGAACTACCAGTCGGATTTGGACAGTTATTTTTGCGTATGATAGCCCAGTTCTTGAGGAAGGTTATAGGCTATGTAACATCACGCTACTGGCGATGGAAGCAGAGCAGTGAGCAAGGACGTGGGTGAACTGCGCCACGGAAAGCATTAGAATCTTCTGCCCTTATGGTCTTGAATGTGGAGCCACTCCATATGCATCTTTGCCATTCCATTTTCCCGTAAATGTCGTATCTAATAATGGTAACACTACGTTATGGATAGCAGTGTTACTGGTATTCTACGGCAACGTCTCTAAAGCGTCAAGAACCTCATATATCTGACTTCGTATCTAGCCATCAAACGTTGTGATTGCCCTCCAGATCAAATGGCAGCTGTACCATGTAAAATACTAGTTTTAAATCGCAACCACATTCACAGAATGCCCATTCGAGGTTATTAGTAAAAAGTCTATGGAAGATGATAGTTTACAATAAAAATATTCACTATTTGTTACAGAACGTAACTTAAACCCCAAAGCGGCGTGCCTGAAACGTCGTGAGGAGGAGAAAGCAGAAGAGGCACCCAAGCTATTGCCCGCACCGCTACAACACTATCAACCCATGCCGGTGAGTTAGCTATACAGAGCCAGGAGCCATACTACAATCTCTTAAAGCAATCCTATACCTTTGTATCTATTCTTGTTTTTAATGGTACAAAAGAAAAAGACAAAACAAAGTAAGATCAAAATAATACTGCTACATGCTTGATTATGTTTTCTACTTATTATTTCTGCAATGCTTAGAAAACATAGTCATGTTCATAGGCGGTTACTACTTACTATGAGGTAGTACCGTATGCTTAGTTATATTTAAAAGAAGGGTTGAGGGAAATAGCGAATATAATCTTAAGTTAGACTGTTTTATTTAATATCTTACTTAAAACTCAGTATTTTGAAGACAATACACTTGATTCAAACTGAGTGAAAGATCCTCAGAGTTTTTTGAAATTAAATACAGTGTGATTGAGCAATGAGCATTATTGTCTTTGAAGTGACAAGATTGTTATCTAAATAAATAATAATGCAATAGAATATCTAATACCACATGCATTATAATAATACACGATTGTTTGAGTAGCATATATCTCTGAGTGGGTTCGATTCTCTCACGAAATGATTGTTTCTACAGATATATTTACTTTTAAACTTTCGCATTGCATGATAGAAATTTATAAACATACGGGAATTATTCACGGCTGGTGTAACCTGGTCGAAACGTCAAGCAAAATAAGGTATGTAAATACCTAATGCATGATCGCGTTAATTCCCGTATGTTTATAAATCTACAGATATATGTTTTGAAAATTATTAAAATTTTGTGATATCTGCTTTTTTAGGGAAAGGGATAAGAACTAGATTTTAAGTATTTTTAAAAAAAGTGTTGTTTATCATAGGGCATGGGCCAGCTACCGGGCCAGCCGCCTACAGGAGCGCCCCCACAATAGCGACGCGCGCGCTAGCACCCCGCACCGCTAGCCTCGCACTCGCACTGCGACTACACCACTACAACAATACGTCACTGTACGTAACACGCGCTATTATACCATATATTTATATTATACCGTGTATTTATATTGTTTTGTTATTTTTGTACGTGGAAGTGATATTCATTATGAAGATTTTTTCTCATAATAAGTGTATTTATTCGGTAATTAAGACGTCAAATAAAAGTAACATGTGGTGGGGTAATTATTTGGCGCGTTTTAAATATTTTATTTTTTACTGTTTTTCGATTAATATAAAATATATAAAATTGTTCTATATTTGCCACTTTAAAATATTTTTATA
Organism: Parascotia fuliginaria; assembly: GCA_963082885.1. Lineage (NCBI taxonomy): Eukaryota > Metazoa > Arthropoda > Insecta > Lepidoptera > Erebidae > Parascotia > Parascotia fuliginaria. Next base: position 8,372,965 of record OY720198.1, on the reverse strand, counting down.
AATCAACACATTTTCAAATGCTTATTGTATTTGTTGTGTAAAAATCGATGTTGTAAAAACAGCTGATTCTAAAATTTTGATTTAGCATGACCTTAAATTATGCATGATTTTAATTCCTGTAAAATATGATTACAATTGCATCATTTATTTTAATTAGCAAAATATTTTTTAATCACATATTACTGTATATATTTTAAATAATATCATATATCACTTCCACGTATAAAAAAAATGCATTTTTTCATAGTGAAACCCCGTTGAGCGGGATGATGAAACACTGACTTCCCTAGGGAACAAAATGCCATAAAAGTAACATTTTACTTAATTTTAAGTCTATTTTAATTTATGTACACACTAAGCCGATTTTAACATAAAAATTCCAGTGACTGTTGTGTTTGGTGCATTACGTATATTTGAGAATTTTGGCTCTCTAATAATTTTACTAGTATTGTCATTTATGTTTTAATGTAAAATCACTAGATTTTATTTGATTTTAGAGTTTTTAAACAAATGTTAAGTCTTTCATTTCATTATCTGTTATTTCGGGTGACTTCTCTTAAGTTTAAAAACGCTAAAATCTGTATAAATTCACGTTTTTTTATATTTATGTGAAATTAATAAAATAATAATAAGAATCCTGATATAATAATTGTTCGAGGAAATATATATTTTTAATATTCTTTCTTTTACATCTGTTTTTAATCACTATTTTATTTATTTTTCCGTTCACAATATTATATCTGGTTTTCTTATAAATTTCTCTATTTTAACGAATTTATAAACATGACATTTTTTTTTTATAAAACGGTGTAGCGACGGCAATAAACCCATTTTGTATCAGATTTTATACTCTAGCAACATCAGAGTCCGCCTTAAACTGTGGGTAACTCTGCCGTCTGACATCGGACAATATCGCGCCAAACACAACTAAATAGAACATATCCAAAGAATTACGTTAAAACGACATTAAACCCGAACTTTACGAAGAATAACAGAAGCAGTGCGTAGTGACATATATTTCGGACTTTATAGCATATAAGTGTGTATATTACTAGTTATAGTACATAGTTTTATATCGGTAACAACGTCGCGGGACAAAAATAAAATCTTTTTTTTTTTATGTCTTAACCCAAAGACAAAAGATCCATGTAAAATATTAACTTAGAGATATGTATAGGTATATCATAGGTAAGAATGAGAAAAAGATATTTTTAATTACGGTTTTTCCTTTTTTTAATACCTAAGGTTTTTTTTCTCGCTGCCATAGTTGACACCACTCTATCGCTTTGTAACTTTTTTTTAAAAAGCTTGACAATAAAATGGTGTTTATTGTTTTTTTATCCGTTCGAAAACAGTGGTGTTAAATTTTTCGCTGTAAATTTGTAGTTGATTGAAAATGTAAGAGATGATTAAAAAATAATAGTAAAAATACATATTATTGTTGTATAGAGAGTTGAAAAACTACAGATTTACAGAAAAAAATAATATTTCATTAAATGGCTGCTAAACTTAATAAAGTACTTAAGATTTGTACTAAGCCTCCAGTGAAACGAGCGTGTTGTATTTACCTATAGAAAGAGCGAGTACCCCTATCTCTCTTTCTCAGAACGAGAAATTATATTAACAGATGTTTTTACGAGCATAATAGATTTATTCGAAATGCGGAATTTTGGGTAACTCAAGCAACCTTTGGGAGAGACAACAGAGAAGTTGGGTAACTTTGTTGGTTAACTCGGTGTTAGTTAATGTTTATTAAAACTAAATGGGATTATTTAAATAGGACTTGTCGCTCTTACTATAGGAGTACTTCTTGACATTTTGATCTACGAAGTCGTAGTATTATTATTATTTTTACGTTTTCTTTAGTTATCGGTAGCTATCTTGAGATCATAATATGTACTTACAGATTTTTTGTAAGTTTTATATTTTTTTTGTATTTTTGTCACATGCCATTTTTTATGATATTAATTTTAATATCTTAAATTTTACACGAAAGTGGCATTTGATAAATTCCGTTGTATATTGTAATGGTTTATTAGTGTGCAGTCTTGCGATTGTCGCTGCGATTTTTTGTCGACAGGCTGTATGAAATACTACTATCATAAAACATGCCCAATATTTTGATTGCTGTGGTTGTTACCAGTGACGATATATTTTAATGGTTATATTATTAATTTTCAATTTTCTCTTTGTTCTACATAGTGCCGCGCTAATCGCAAGTCTACGCGACTAAAAAATACAAATCGCATAATTTTATATATAATTTGTATATTTATATAATTTACAAAATTGTCCGCTAAACGCATAATGTACATGTTAATGACAAATTGGTGTTCTGATTTAAAAGACCGAAATACGCGAGATATAGGCAGTTGTAATTGAGAGAATGTATAATACAAATAGCTAATAATAAAGAAAAATGCTACTGGTGTAGAGACTACTAAATTACTAATTTTGATTTCGTTTATATTTAGTCATGCTTCAACTATTTGTTACAAATTTTTCCGTTTTCTGCTCAATTACTAAAGTGAAAATAATTAATTTGTTTTACATTCTGGCAAATTATCCTTTAGACAGTGCAATAACCCACCACTAATCACCTGTCTCAAATACCTACGTAGTCTTCAGCCAATTTTGTTTTATGCAACTCATCTCGCCATCTTTTTTTTGAAATATCCATAACCTTAGCTTTTCTTTATTATTAGCATCTAAATACGTATTTTTTAAATAAGAAAGTGATTCTAAGGGGTTATAAAACTGTGCTAGAAAACTACTGTTACCAATTTGAGCAAAGCAAGAGAGTTTAGTGCATATAGTCCATGTATTTCTGGTTTATATTCCTTTTTATATTCCCGACATTAATTATTTGTTGAGAGACGACTATGATATGTACTGCAGTTGTTATTAACATATAGTATAGTATCTTTAGTCGTTTCTATCTATTTTTAAGACGGGTGAATGAATTGTAATAATTTTGGATTGTGAAGAAGTTAAGTAACCTTAACTACATTGTTCTTCAATTCAGTGATCAGACAAAACCAGTACCATTACAGAATAAAACAAAATTAAACTTCAATCCATAATTTTATTATAATTCGTCAAATGCCGCAAAAATATTGTATTTTAATTATATTTAAAAATTCGGGAATTCAAATTTAATTAAATTGCAATATTTTTGTCGGACTACCCGCAATTCTATCCATTTTAGTTTAATTCTAAATAGTACTCTGTATTATATAGATTTAAGGTTGATTTTCCTTTAAAAAGAAATGTAATGGAGATAGTATTGATTTACATGACAGCGGGGGGACAACTTGCATATATAACCTTCTTATATTTACTCGTATCTACCGACATTTCTTTCATTAAAACAAAGTTACTTCGCATAACTTTAAAATTTACCTACTTATTTCTTAAGTTTCCTTACTTAGAAACTTATGCCCAAATAAAGTCTTTCTGTATCTAAAATTGTCATTAAACTTACAAAAATAGTACTTAGACTTTATTATTTAGGCGTTAAGTGATTACTTGCCATAAGTATACAAGCAACTTTAGCGATAACTTATATATAATCTGGGTGCCTAATGCGAGACATTTTTAAGTTAATGCGATCGAGACGTTTACTGCGTTTGGCTCCGAACCTGGAGCGGGCCAATCAGAGCACCGAACGTAAAACAAACTCGCACTAAGCCCCTTCGTTTCTCAATATTGTGTCTATAAACTTTCAAAGTACTTAACTATTACCGGTCTGTTGAAACCCGCTCATTGTCAATATTATCTTCAATGATTGATTCAATTCTAGAATTTTGCTTTATAACTAAATTGCTGGTTTGCGGGATTTATGACTGCCTAATGCAATAAACTTGATTTTGAATCAAGAAATTAAATAAAATGACTACAATATTAGGACTTGGAAGCCGGTGATTATAATAAATAGGTATGATGACCACTTTATCAATACTACTTTAAAAACTGTCTAAATAATCTATTTGGTCGTGATGCGTATGAAAATACATAGAACTTCATAGTTTAAAGTAAAATGTTAAAAATTCGCAATAAATACAGTTTTATAATTAAATGATCGATATATTCTGTATGATTTACATATTTTATTTTGTCATCATTCCTCCAAAGTCTTGTTGATATAATTTGTAAAGTCGAGACTTAAATCATTATAAAACTAAATCAACACAGTTATTTTAAATCCGGCTCCAAGATCTTCAAATCGTTTATTTGAGATAACATACGCGAATATATCACTATGATTTAATACTTTGCTAAGAGATTTAAATATGAAAAATCTCGATAAAATAGTCTCGAACAAACAGTCTTAATATAAATGTCTCGAGAAATATTTCGCGAAAGAAATCTCGATAAAAATTATCGAGAAAATAATGAAGAAGTGATTTTTTGTGAATGTGTTTCTCATAGTGATATATAAGTGGTATGTATGCAAGCCACTTATGATGTTGGGAGTTAAAACAATATGTTGGTAGTATTGTATTTAGTTGTAAGTCTGTCATCCTTTAGTTTAGCTTAGTTGATTCTCTTCCATTTAGCGTTAATTAAGTTTTTATTATCTATATTTTGTTGTCTATGCGTACCACGTAGGTCTATTTTAAGATTTTTTTTTTAATTTGTACGCGTTCGTCAGTAATTTATTCGCAATAATGATGCTCAGATTATTTTTTATGAATGGTCAATGGTCCAACTACAGTTTTAATGTAACTATCCTGGAGATTATGTACAAAAAGAGGCTTTTTTGTTGTTTTTGTTTGTTTTCGTCGATGGCAACCCCAGCAGCCTGTATCATAGAGCATTTGATTATTTTTTTCTTTCACAATTCAAATGCATAGATTAAAATATAACTACAAGAAAGGTCTAATTATAAAAATGAATAATATTAATTAAATATAAATGTGCCATTCATTTTGCTAATTTTGTGTTTTATTTTTATCTGCGTTTACCTAATCGTACGATACAAGCATTCCACGTAATATAATAATAATAATAATAATAATAATATTCTTTATTGTACACACCATATATCAGATACAAGTTAAGAATACAACATAAATATAAGTAGGTACAATGGGCGGTCTTATCGCTTGGAGCGATCTCTTCCAGACAACCTTTGGATGGATTTGGTGATTGGAAAAGCAGCAGTTGATGGTGCAATATAAATACAATATTGATAGATATTCATAATATAATACATAAAAATATACACAATAAATAATATACTTAAATGTATACAATATTTATATACAATACATACAATAACATATATATAAATAAATATGTTTAAATATACTCCTAAAATAAATAGTCGGTAATAAATACATTAACTACAGTTACAATTTAAATGATCATTATAGTGACAAATAATATGATTTTATCATAGATTTAAAAATAGCTAGTGATTGTGCTTGTTTAATGCTCAAAGGTAATTCATTCCACAAACGTGTAGCTAAAACTGTGAAAGAGTTGTCATAAAAGATTGTAGAATGCGACGGCATGTTTAATTGTAGGTTTTCTGACGATCTTAAGGATCTCATATGTGTCTCATGAAGGAACTCAAAGCGTCCTTTAAGATAGGAAGGTGTTGAAGGGTTAAACAGTACATTGTAAAGCAGTGAGAGGATATGAGCATTCCGGCGAAGTCTTATTGGTAACCACTTGAGCTTTTTGCGAAATTCTGAAACGTGATCATATTTGCGTAGTCCAAATATAAATCGTATACAAACATTTTGAAGTCGCTCAAGTTTATCTAACTGGTTCTCGGTGAGGTTGGGATAGCTGGCATCCGCATAATCGAGGATGGGAAGTAACAGGGAGTTTGCAAGCGCAGTTTTGGTGGCAATTGGCAGAAGGTTTCGTAGACGCCTCAAAGAACCTGCCGTTGCAAAAATTTTTCGACTCACTTCCTGCAATTGTGGTCCCCAGGTTAACTCAGAATCGATAAATACACCTAGATTCTTAACTGTTTTACTAAAAGGTACAACAGTGCCGTCAAGCACAACCTGTGGCAGTTGCGCCCAGTTTATCTTGGAAACCCTTCTGGAGCTACCAACAATAATGACTTGGGTCTTTATAGGGTTTAGTTGAATCCCATGTGCGCTACTCCAATTGCTTATTGAGACCAAATCTTTGTTGATAGAACAGATAGCATCAGACAACTTTTCGAAAGGAGCAGAAGAGTATATCTGTAAATCATCTGCATAAAGGTGGTAGGAAGAGTTAAGTTGATTTGGAATGGTATTAATAAATATAGCAAAGAGAAGAGGAGAAAGAACGCCGCCCTGGGGCACACCAGCATACGTATTACACCACGAGGAAAGAGCATCCTCAGTTTGTATACGTTGACGACGACCACACAGGTAACTGCGAAACCAATCAATTACCGTAGGAGATATGTTAAGTGAGCGAAGCATGTTAATCAGAACGTCGATATCTACTGTGTTGAAAGCGTTAGAGAAATCAAGTAGTGCAAGAACAGTTAGATATCCACTTTCCATGGCGAATCTTATGTCATCCGTAATATTCACCAAGGATGTAACTGTACTGTGACCAGGACGGAAACCAGACTGGAAAGGGTTAAGGAGGTTATTTCTAGAGAGAAATGTGCTGAGCTGGTTATGGACGAGGCGTTCTATGACTTTGGAGAGGAAGGGCAGTATGGATATAGGACGATAATCAGAATATAGTGACGAATTTGTCTTTTTAGGTATAGGAATAATTTGAGCATCTTTCCATGAAGTTGGAAAGATACCATATGATAAGGAACAGTTAAGGATATGGGAGATAACAGGAAGGATTTCGTCAAGGATGGGAAGGATCATATTACGGCTGACATGGTCACATCCAACTGCATTGGAGGTGATCGCCATAATACTCTTCTTAAGATCACTGTCAGTAAAAGAATTGAAAATAAACGGTTGATAACTAGGTGTTGGAAGAGATGAAAGAAAGTTTATTGTATTTAATTTAGTTGTCCTGTCAAAGTTGGGCGAAGCAGAAAAATGCTGATTAAGTAGCTCAATATTTAATGTTTTCGGAATATTGTTAGACCGTGACTTTCCAACACCTAATGTTTTAAGAAATTGCCATACTTTAGCTGGGTCCCCGTTTTGGACCGAAGTGTGAATATGTCGGCGTTGAGCGTTTCTACACACCTTATTACAGTGATTACGTACTTGAATATATCTTTGTAGATTGGCTTCATTTGGTTTAAACTTATATCTAAATTTCGCTGCAGCCTTTCGTGCCATGAGTGCCTTGATATCACTTGTGAGCCAAGGAGCTGGTGCATGCTTAAGCTTAACGGGACGAACAGGCGCATGTTTGTCGTATAGCTTGATAATAGACTGCGTAAAAATATCGACCTTTTCATCTAATGAACTAGATGCGAAGACTGGTGTCCAGTCCATATTGTTGGCATCTTCACGAAGATCTTCAGTGTTCATGCCACCAAAATTACGCTGCATTAGGATTTTGGATCTAGCCTTCGGAGGGCGGACTTTGTATGAAATGAAAAGCAAATCATGATAAGAGAATGCGTCAGCTGCACATTGGCCATGCTTAGCGACGCGTTCTCTTGTTGAGACCAGTATAAGGTCAAGAAGTGAAGGAACAGAATTAGGAAAATGGTGTGTTGCGCTAAGAGGAAGGATATGTAAGTTAGAGGATTCCGCTAATGCAGAAAAGGAAGAGGACCGGTAATCGTTTTTGAGGAGACATGTATTAAAATCACCCATTATTATGGTGTGATTATAGGACGGAATGAGGTTTTCTAACAGGTTTTCAAAAGAAGAGAAGAAGTCTATGCGTAGAGAAGGACAATAATAAACACCGAGAAGGATTTTAGTGTGGTGAAGTTCCACCTCAATAAAGAGATGTTCGCCAGCATTTGGTGGCGGCGGTTGTGCTGACACATTAATAATGTTGAAGGAGATATGTGTTCGAATATAAATGGCAACACCACCACCGCCACCAGCCGCACGATCATTCCTTATGAGCTGAAATCCTGGAAGAGAGTACAAAAGGGACGGGAGACAAGGTTTTAGCCAGGATTCGGAAATAAGAACTGCGTGTATGCTCTTATTGTCGAAGCTTGCCAGCATATCCGAGAAATGTGCCGGAATACTTTGGGCATTGATATGAATAACATTGAAATTCTTAGATACATCAGAAAACTGCGCTTCCAACGTCTCCGATAACGTTGGTACACTAACGAAACTGCTATCACTGCTATCGCTGTTAATAGACACAAAATCGTCATCACTACTTGTCATTTCAATAACTAAATATTATTATAAATTAATATTAGATAATAATAAATAATATGATAAAACAAATATCAATACTTAATAATAATAAATAATGAGACAAAAAAAATAATAATAATAAATAATGAATAAAATTTAAAACGTATTTTCGCTAACTTTTACAATATTATCCACCTGCCGGTTTTGTGTTATTTAAATTAATTAAACTAAAACAAAATATGCAGACTATTAAGGAAATATAAGAAATTAAACTTAGACGTATCAAGCTAAATGGAGAAAAAAAAAAAAAAAGTTAATTGATAACTTTGAACGGACAGACCGGGTAATTTACAGCATAAAATAAATAATCTGTGACATAACACTGTCAGTTTCTAAACGAATAAGCAGGAGTGAGAATTTGACATAATGTGACAGTAGGTGAAAACCAAAACAATTAATCTTACGGTAGCTATAAATAAAGTAAAAAGTATCAATGATTAGTGCGAAATTAAAGAGTAGAAGGTATAGAAAGAATTACAGTTAATAGATTACCCGGTAATGTTATGAAATTAATAACAAAGAAGCTATTTCTTCGCTGCCGCTCGTTTGGGCTTCGTTTTAACAGTCTGCTTTGGAGCCTCTACACACTTTATTTTGTCCAGGTCATCAAGACAAGTGACTTGATGTCGTGTGCCATCAGGGCCAAGCACGTAGACACATCCTTCTCTTGTCCAGCACTTCGTGATTCCGAATTTGTCCCGGGCCGCTTTAAAAGCATTGTGACGAGTGCGTGTTAAAAATTCCGAAACAGTAACACCGGTACCTCTTAATTTGGTTTTGGAGAACCATATACTGTCTCGCACGGTAGCAGTCTGGAACTTCACAAGGATAGGTCGCGGATTTTGAGCAGAAGTCAGTCGTCCCATTCGATGACAGCGTCGGACATCGTCAGGCGTAAAGCACTCCAGTTTCACCTTCTGCTTGATGACCTCGGCAACCACAGCGACGGTTTCTTCTGCTTTCTCCTCTGCTACCCCGTGTAGAAGCAAGATTTTACGTCTACTACGCATCTCCATAGTGTCAACATTGCGAGAAAGAGTTTGAAGTTGTGATGAGAATGACCGCAGCATCTTAAAAATAAAAGTTTTGAACTCAGCAAAGTCAGAGGCCAAGTTTTCCTCATCCACATGCGTCTTCTTCTGGAGATCTTCTTCAAATTTGGCCATCCACTGTTCAAAATAAATCTGCATGTCATGTAGTGATAGTGAGTCATCGATGTTGTCCATGTTGCTTGTGTGTTTATATGTGATTGGATTGTGGAGATAACACTTGACCAGCAGGTATTTAATGTTAGCTAAGTGATTTTATCATTACCAACTTGTATTATATATTAATTAAAGATTTTTTTAAATAATTCAAGAGCACTCAAAAATAGTTGTTAATATTTAGACTACCCACCAACGAAAACCATAATATAATGAATACTTAACACGAATTAATCGTGATGGTAAGTAAATGAGGCATTCGAAAAATTAAGAATGGTAAAATTCAAAGAATAATTCTCCACGATAATAATTTGCCAAATTTCAGACGTAGAAAATTAACGAATTAGGAACAAATCGCCGACACCGCTCACATCCAGAAGACTGAGTAGGTAGACCACGACCAATGACCGGAATTTAACGGTTGGTGATACAAGTGTATGAAGACTTAAGGAGACAAGGAAACAACCTATAATCAAAAGGCACATCACTTTTATTTCTATTGACCAAACATAATAATTTAATAACATAATAATTCTTATAAAATAGTAATCACTAACATCAGGCGCTCTTAAGTTTAAATATATCTAAAAGTTATCCTACTAAACTTACAATACAAAACGCTAGTCCATACCACCTAAACCACCCGAACTACATCACTTAGGTCATATAAATACACCAAAAAGTAACCCGTATTTTTATAGTTCTAAAAATAACACTGTCGGCTAATTCACCTACTTAGGTGGTTTATACTTAAATCACCTAAGTGATTAAATAAGGTTTCAGATAATTCGTTTCTTATCTGTCATACCGTCTTCCTCGCAGTGACAGAGATGACAGTTGAATGTTGTCGCTAATCCGAGTACACAATCCAAATTAGTCCCTACATGTGGGGGCATGTGACAATGTAAAATAATACCGGGGCAGACCTTGGGAGGCCTGCTATACAGTTTGCGAATTTTTTTTGTTTGTTTTTTAAGGTGTTTCTGATGGAAACTAAAGCAAAGCTAAAATACTATATCGTCTTATAGAAAATGTTGCATACACAGCAGTGTTTTTTTAACGCAAGTTATTATTACATTATTTGCTAAAATTAGTGGAAATAAAGCTAGCTTTTTTATTACAACTTTAGTCACCTAAATGAAGTCAAGTTTATTTTATCGCAGAAAGTAATAGAAAATTGTTTTAAAGTGCAGCTAAAGTAACTTACACCTGACCTGACTTGACAAGAATAAAATACGGTTATTGGGACATCGTCATATCAAATACCAGATATCCTACGATGTTTCTAAAAGTCCTTAATTTGCCACGTCCTGTAAATTTAACCACAATTTAAACACATTTCAATATTTCTGCGGCTACAATTTAGTACCTACAATATTTTTGCGGCCTAAAGACCGTGACATCTGAGTTCACTTCTTTACGAAGACAAATCAACGTAGATGATTAAATACTAGGTATGTGTGTATATCAACTGTCAGTTTCGAAGTCGATAGGAGGTAGAGGAGGAGGGATGTTCTGTTCCTTCCATTGTTTAAATCTTGTCTCTTGCAAATCTGTAAAGACCGTATTAAAAAAAATCAGAAACCGGTAAACTGTGGCGTCGAACCGAAGTAAGTAGGTAGGTACCTACACCAAAAATTTTACTACACTAATATGACCGTTTCTTTAAAAAAAACTTTTCTTGGGAACCGGGATAAAACGACGACGAAGACACATTTCTTGTATAAAACCGCCTTCAATTCGACTATCCTCTATGTTTATAAATTGTTGTGACCGTATCCTATGTAATATAGAACTTCACCTCGTACGGTTCCCCTGGTGTAGTGAGGCGACGCCGACGGTTTGAAGAACCTCGGCAGGATGACGCGCGACGGCGACAGCGGACACCACGACTGAACGCGCGTCGTCAGCGGCGGCCGCTTGCGCGAGTGGCATCGCTGGATATTAACTGCTGAACACCTTACTGATTAACAAATAAAGACATATCAAATCTCGGCGATTTCGAGCACTGTGATTGGCCAATTCACTGTACGCTTCTCTCCACTCCGTCCAGCGTCAGTGTTAAAGGAACTTATTACTATTCGCCAGAAACAGGGATTTTTTTCATGGGGCTAGTGAGATTTCCATTTTATACGGGTTGTTTTTTAATCACCATCGTCTACACCACAAACGTCAGTGTGTTTGATAGTGATTATAGTCTTCAAGACTTTGTGAGGAAGTTCTGACAGCGAACGGAAGGGATTAGCGCATAAGGTCTACAGAGACTGTGTGTTTCCCTTTTGATCGAGTTACCTTGAACGCAAGACGCTAATAAAGGCGATAAACCTAAACATAAAATTTGCCTAAAAAGCTGTTTGCCCTAAATGAGAGACGCCGATTTTGCTTATAATGAGGATCTTGAGAAAATAGGTTTAACAGCATGGCTCCGGTAACGTGTGTTTTTTCTTCTCAACCGATCCTCCGCCACCCGCATACGTGATCCAGACACAGAGGGGTCCAGATCAGTGTCTTAGTGGCGGAAAGTGACTATTTGACTATTAAAAAACAATTGCTCACCATCTCTAGACGGACTATAGTCCATCAGAGTCCTCTCGCGGCTGACGTCGCCACCGGAGCACGTGTGCACGAGCAGAGCCAGGGCCACGCACACGCCGCAAGCGAGCACCACACCCGCGCCAGCCAGCGCGTAGCCGCAGGGGGGATACCACCACCACTGTGATATAGAGCGACAGACTGTGATATAGACAGACAGACTGTGGTATAGACTGGCAGACTGTGATATAGACAGACAGACTGTGTGCACAAGCATCAAAATCTGTGCTGTGATTTTCTATTTTAGCGTCAAGAATTTGAATGCACTGGAACGCATTAACCGATCGTAGGGAATGCTGGTATGAGTTATTCGCGTTATGTTGCTGTATGCCTTTCATGCATAATAACTCCAATCTTTCACAGATATCACATCTAAAGGGTTTTAGGCTCCAATCCATTTCCTGTCTGGCACTCTTTACGCAGCTCATACGTGTCCTACTAACGCTACCTTACCTCATCACTGGTTCTCACCCCCGTCACCCCAAGGAGTTAACATTGGTTCTCACCCCCGTCACCCCAAGGAGTTAACATTGATTCGAAGAATAAACAACCTCTAAGAGCGCCACCTGTAAGCCTATGTAGTACACAGTAATACGTACATCATACCTGCGCAGTGTGCGGTCCGCGGGGACGCACCGCGGCGCGCCCGGCCCCGCCGCGGTGCCGGGCGGGCACGGCGCGCAGCGGTTGTCGCCCAACGACGAGCTCGTGTTGGAGGGGCAGGGCGCTGGGGGAGGGCGGGGTTAGTGGCTGATGCTACAACGGACCTCGAACATTTCAAATTCAAAAGTTGTTGGGCACGTAATAAGGTCTCTATGTAGCATTCGATGCCAAGTAAAAATTAGCAAGGTATGCTTGTTTATGGTAGGCCGTTTATAAGTGGTTCTCTAAGCGTTCCAAAAACAATGGTAAACACAACCAAGCAGTTTCCGACCACGTAAGAAGGGGATGAAGAAGGAATGATCGAGGGAGTGATTGGGTCTCCAGCGTTGTCGCCACTGAGAGAAACGAAATGAGAATAAGAATAAGAATATTTATTGTGCTCAAAACATGGTAATAGGATGTTTACAAGTTGTATACAGCACAGCATGTCTTACCGCAATATTACGGTATGCAAAAATATACACAGCAGCTATAGTAGTAGGCTACTTTGAAACACACAAGAAATGTTAACAGACACCCTAACACTAGATAAAAAAAATCTATCTCGGGTAATACTTTCTCGGTCGATCACATTTATGCTGAATCCAACAAGAATCTACTACCGTACAGTGAAGGAAAACAGTAAGAACACCTTACGTGTTGTACCTAAACTATCCTTTAGTTCGCGATCACACATATGAGTGGCAACATCGTTTAACAATTTAGTGTCATATTTTCATAATTTTCAACTCGGCGCTATATTTAAAAAAATATTATTAGAACACTCTTTAGAACTGCGTGAAATCTGTATAAAAAGTAAATAACCATACCTAATGTTTGCAATTATTTAACTATGAACGGGTGTTAATGGGATGACTGGTCAATCTTGGCATGGCATACATTCCTGTAGTATACATACTTAAAGCACCTGGATTGATGCACCTAGGTGAATTAAATACACTAATAGTAACCTTTATTTACTTTGTGCACCTATTAAGTGCATCAAGATCACTAAAAGTTTACTTGTTGCACTCGTGAGCGGGCATGGGTGCATTAAGTTAACTTTTTAGTGTACTTTATTCACTTTGCGTACCTAATAGGTGCATCAAGATCACTAACAATACGAACACACTAAAAATTGTAAAATAAAATAATTTGTAACAAAAAGAAAACCAACTTCAATTATATAATATATATACTTGTATAATCATTTCTGATTAACTAAATCAAAAAATTAATTACTCTGTGCTAAGTAAATTTATTTTTTACTTTTTAGTTAAGTACCTTCCTGGTTGATGTCGGTTTTCTTTTTGTTAAAAAATATTTTTGTTTTATATACTTATCAAGAATGATTGCAAGCTTTTAGGTATTATTGTTCTTCTGGATATTTAGTTAATCATTTTATTTTACACACAAATGGTAAATGTTTAGTTCTGTTGTTTGCATGTAGCATGTATATATGCTATTGTTTATAGTTATTTTATTAGTATATTTTTTATTTTTTTTATTTTTACGTTCAAATATAATAAAATAGGTCTAATTTTAATTATGAAATAAAAAATGTGTACATATAAATAAAAACGTGACACATGTAAATTAAATGAATGAAATTTTTTATTAGTTTAGTTACATTGGCGGCAATAGAGCAAATTTAAGAAACGCTTTATATAAGTATATTGCGACTTCTATATGAAAAGTGATGACAGTTACCCAGAATCCTGAAATATACATAAATAATATAAATATCGTCTGCTTACTGGTAAAACATGATAAATGCATTTTTTATCTAGAATGACTTATGTATGCATACACATGTAATTTTCGATGCTTTATCTACTGGTAAAACAGAATAACTGATAGGACCGTTTAATACAAAGATACCTTAATTAACAATATGGTAAACGACAATGAAATAGTAATAATCATTCAGATAAACAGAGGTAAATCGCCTTACCATCGAAATAAAACTAAACAGCACGTTATTTACGTTTGTTGGCCTAAAATACAGGTAAAAAGATATAAATGTATTTAATGTTTTTTTGTTGACAAATCCGTAACTAATAAAGATAAAGATAAATAATGGTAACTAGTAAAACATCATAAATGATAAAAACCAGCGAATGATGAAGATTCTTCTGAAGAATGAAAATCAATACTATGGATGATTTTCATACTTCAGAAGAATTTTTACAACTATATTTATTTGATTATAAGCTATAAAATTGATATTACAATAAATATTGTCTAATTGTTTTAATAAATTGGTCTTTTCATTTCAGTAACACTTTTAATGTTTTAGAAGTAATTTGTATGAACATTTTAATAGTAAGTGCATAATGTGTTTAAATTCCTACAAGTAAAATGAGATAAATGCAGAATTTCACCCAATAATTCCATAAATTCATTCTATACGCACATCTTTTCTGATGTAATACCTAGCTTGTACCATTACCTTTCCATTCAAATGACTGCGCATTTATGACAAATAAAGGTACTAAATCTGTGTTTTTCAATTACAGGTAAAACCAGTTAAGTGCATGCCCTAGGTCAATAATAACTGATTTACTGCCTAATTTTCTGAAAAATGTGTTACTTTAATTTAATTGAAATACATTTGAATATTTTATCTATCATTTGGCATTAAAATATTTTATATAATAAATATTTTAATGTTAGTTGTAAATCGATGAAACTTTCAAAGCTTAAATCTCAGTTCAAGGAAATGTGCAGTTAACATACTTTACCAGTAAGCAGACGATATGTACTTACCTAAGTACCTACTTAAATTAAAAAGTGACCGAAAGTAGTTTGTATGCATTCAAATGTATTTGCGTCTTTTTATTCTCATTTGATGAATAAAACTAAAATCAATGGTATTTATCACACAAATTCTAAAATATCTATAAATGCTGAAAGTGTATTAAATGTACCTACTTATAGTTTACATAATTCACCTAGGTGCATCAATATAATGTGCTTTAAGTACACTACGGGACTTTCAGTGAACTTAATGCACCTACACAGGTGCACAAAGTTTACTTAAAATATCTATGAAATTTATTCTAATGCTGAAAGTGTAATAAATGTACTTATAGTGTACTTAATTCACCTAGGTGAATCAATCCAGGTGCTTTAAGTATACTACAGGCATACATTTAATACTTAAATAGTCCCGTATTATTGTAGTTCAATATGACCGGAAGATGCATTTACTATTTTAATTAAAATATGTAGTCAAATTATCATAAGTACCTACTAGACGAAACTAAATAATTGAAATCCTATTTTCTTTTTTTTAATCTTGGTAATTTAATTAATTGGTTGCTTTGTAATAACTACTTTCTATGGTTCTTTGGTTGCGTTGAGTGTTAAAATTGTAACTCATTCAAAAAACTGTAATTATCTGGCGATTGAAAAGAGTGGCATGAGTTTCTTGCAAGTTCTTCTCACGGCTCTACCTCGTAAGCGAACTGGTTGTAGGTTAATTAGCTGACTTCATGTAATTTTGACTTTTAATATGCAGTATTCTTTATGAATAAAATGACATAAATGCTTCGAGTTTAAGTTTATGAAATTAAAGTCAAGGAAGTTTCCAATGTATTATTTGCATATAAATAGAACTGCCACTCTTATGTGTGGACGCTATAACGTTTTCCAATTTAAGTGGTCAAGCTCAAAAAACTACAATAGAATATTAACTTTTACCCGTTTTTCCAGGAATACAAAATTTTTACTCGTCCATGTCCACTAATGTAATTTTGACTTAAATTTATTTTCTTGAATGACAAATATAATTGTGACATGACATTTTATGCATAACATTTAAGATATTTTATTTTTGCATGCAAATTGTAGGATATGGTTAAAAGTACTATAATTTATTTAAGAACATTTTTATACACATATTCGCAAAGTAATAAATAATTTGATTTTATTTATACCACATATATTCTGGTCCTGTAGTAGATAGTAGCCAGCGTGGCAGATGACCACCATGAAGGATTGTCCGGGCTGTATCGACGACGACAGCTTCTCATAGTCCGCGCGAACACCACTCGAATCTGTTCATCGATTTACTTATTATATAGCAAATAACGGGTGGCGCAAAAGTAAAGACCCTATTTGGTTCAGCTATAACATTTTTTCTAAATTAGAAAACTAGATTTAGATTTTTTTAAATGTATATTTGTGCCATTAAATTTCGTACCATTAGGATTTAAAGATGATGTCTTTTAAATGGTGACCTCCAGAGTTGATACACATTTGAGCCCTATTTATGACATTTTGCATAACTTGCCGTAACACTTCCTGCGTTTCCATTTCCATCTCTCAGGGCATGTCAATAAGCAGAATACTCGGTTCTGGGGCACTGATAATCCGCGCATTATTCAAGAAACACCTCTACACCCACTAAAAGTTACTGTATGGTGTGGCATCTGTGTTGACAGATTGATCGGACCCTATTTTTTCGAAGACGCTGGAGGCAATGCGATTACTGTCACTGGAGAACGCTACAGAACCATGTTACGTGAGTTTTTGATACCCAGTTTGGACGAATTGGGGCTGGAGCACATCTGGTTTCAACAAGACGGCGCTACGGCACACACAGCGCGCGACACTATGGACTTAGTGAGGGACGCTTTTCCAGGCCGAGTTATCTCTCGTTTTGGCGATTTGCCTTGGCCTGCAAGATCACCCGATCTGACCAGTCCAGACTTCTTTCTTTGGGGTTTTTTGAAATCTCGGGTGTATGTGAACAAGCCACAGACTCTCGCAGCTCTAAAAGAAAACATTCGTCAAGAAATAACGAACATTATACGGTAGTAGATCCACGCTGATTTCAGCATGAATGGGCCGGATCGTCCGGGGAAGTACTACCCTCTCATAGAAGATCGACTTAAGAGTAGTAGTATCCGTACTACTGCGTTTCGTTCGGTGAGTGAGAGCGCCGGAGGCCCAATTTCCCCCCTTCCCTCTTTCCTCACGTCCTTCATTTCCTTCCCCTAACCCCATTCCCAGCCGCCATAGTGGAGGCCACCATACCAGCAGTTTAAAACGATAGCTTTTGGTATGGTGGCCGCCACTTCTGGATACCACTGACTGCTTACCATCAGGCGGGGTGGAGTCACTTTGGTAGGCTATACTATAAAAAAAAAAAAAAAAAAAAAAACATATCGCAGGAAGTGTTACGGCAAGTTATGCAAAATGTCATAAATAGGGCTCAAATGTGTATCAACTCTGGAGGTCACCATTTAAAAGACATCATCTTTAAATCCTAATGGTACGAAATTCAATGGCACAAATATACATTTAAAAAAATCTAAATCTAGTTTTCTAATTTAGAAAAAATGTTATAGCTGAACCAAATAGGGTCTTTACTTTTGCGCCACCCGTTATAAGTACTTTCTTAATTCTTCTGAAAATAACATTTTAAAGATTTCGATAGATGACTACACCTGAACTCCATTGAGTGCTTATTCCCGTTATTCCCTGAGTACCCGGTCCCGGAGGACCCCGAATACGACATTATGAATATCTTTTTTTCTATTATTTTTAACTTATACCGTGACATAAAAAGAGCTTAAATGTATGTGTTTGAAATACGTAAGAAAGTAGTTTATTTGAAATGTTGTACAATCTCAAATACATTTGATAGTGGGCATTTTGGGGATCGGGGTATTCAGGAAATAAACCTTACCATCAAGCAGTAAAGTCATTTTGAAAGAATTAAAACGCTGATTGACTTTAAAATATTGCAAACAGACAACAAAAGTCTAACGTAAAAACGCTTAAACTAACGCCTACAGATGCCTCCGAGACCGGCGATTTTCTTTGCGCACTTTTGCCCCTAAAAGTACCTAACTTACTGTCAAAATACTTTTCCATTTCTGTTTAAAATGGGAAACTTTCCTACTGAAACCTAAAAGAGAAACCTACTCAGTAACAAAGTGACAAAATCATTATAGTAGGTACGTACCTACCGATTTCAATAAAACAATGCAGCAAACCTACCTTTCTTCTTGAGTGCGTGAGTTATAATAGACTTGCCAGTGTGTCTGCAAGGTTGCAGCGTCTCATTCGCGTAACCCTTAGACAACACCACTGAAAAATATACACAAACCAAATAAAATAATTTTGCAAGTTATTAGTTTAATTTAAGTACCTACTCGCGTAGAACGACGACAGACGATCTTTATGGCGTAGAGGTAGAGCGATCGACTGTTAAGGGTCGCGAGTTTAATTCCCGCTCATTGCAAATATTTGTGTACATGAACGTAGTTATAGTCAGTGTTTCCTATAATTTTGTAGTACAAAAAAGCATTAAAATTTAAATACCTTAATATCTTATTTTATCTATATCTGCATTTTAGAACCTATATCACAACTTATTATGCTTGCTTTGGGTCTAGATAGCATTGTGTATAATATACATAATGATATTATCATTATTAAAAAAAAGTAATTTTAGGCGGCTGCTGACGTTATGGCCAATCCATGGAGTCCTGTCATTACTGAGTCAGGAAGAACATATCATAGAAGTTTCACATTGCTGAACGAACGCCTCTATCACTCTTACTGAGAAGTAAGGAAGGAAAACTGTCAAATTGGCCATACCAGTGTTGTTCGTGAGTGCAGGAACATTGCCAGAAGCAAGTCGGATCAGCGACGAGAGTATGTCCCTACGACAGTGCACGCTACATTCCACGTGAGGGGGATTCATCGTCAGCACCGCCCGTGAACGAATCATTGTGTGGTTTGTAGTCTGTAACAACAAATAATGTAATAAATTAAGAGCGACCTGAACAAATCCTGACACTAGGTTGATCACTAACCACTCAAAAATAAATATAAGTATATTGCTAAATTAGCAAGTCATCATTATGTGCGTCCCCCAAAACCATAATTAAAAATAAAACAAGCTGTTGCTATAAGTAAAGGAGGAAGGAAAAGGAAAAGATTGTAAGGAATCCAAAAATTTACATCAGATCGTTGAATAATTTTTATACAATACGGTGGCAAATAGAAATTTAATTCACAAAACTTTAATTTTATATAGATTACGTCAGCAACACTTAGGAACGTCAAATTAACAATGTCAGCCAATGAGGGTGTTTAGGAAAATTTCGCTACCAGTTGGCGCCACTTCAACTGTCATTGTGCTCTGATCAGCACAAGGTTAGCTTTTCTATAGCGCTTGACAGCTAGACCTGACGCATCGGTGCTGCCACTTCGTGGGCGTCATTTTAGAAAACCCTCTCAGCAATTTTCTTTTGTTCTTATGCACGTGAATTATTCATTTTGTAAATTAAACATTAAAATTGCCGAAATTAACACTGAAAAATATTTGTTTCAATAGCGCTGTCAAAATAGTGGCGCCAAATAGTGGCAAAAATTTTCCTAAACACCGTCATAAACCTGCAGCGAGTTCGCTGACGAGGTAGAACCATGAAAAGAACTAGCAAGAAACTGAGGCCACTCTTTTTAATCCCCAGTTTGTTAAAATTTTTCATAAGTTCAGATATTCTGTGAGAGGAGAGTTACTCAATCGATCCGAACCAGTAAGAATCTACACTAAGCAAACAATTGTAAACTTACAGTATGTCTTTCGCACGTCGGATTGTCGGTCCTGATGGAACAGACATGGCCACAACCAGCCTTCTTCGACATTATACGACCTAGAAGCTGCATCGCCGCAAGATCCTGAAAACAACATGGTCAGGGTAAGAATAGGAGATCATTTAGCTCCCCTCTTAACATGAAACTATAAAACTTTCTTTTAAAATCTTCTAAGAATCTTTACATAAAGTCTTCTGAATGTTCTCACTTTGACGGCTTCAGGAGTGTGATCTTTAGATCGTGAGGCAATTCCTATAAATCCTGGTGTTAACCTTTGCTCTAATAAAGCTCACGTTTTGCCATAGGCATCTGGTACCTAACCCTATTTTCGCTTCTTATTCTGTGTTAACAGATCTGCAGTGTAATTGGTAATAGCGTGCAATGTAGTAGACTACATTCAATCAAAATGGTCGTACGCAAATTTAAATCCTAGATACTAATATAATAAATACGAAAATTTGTGTGTGTTTGTTACCACTCAGTGCCTAAACGGCTGAGCCGATTTCGGTGAAAATTGGTATGTACAGTTGTACAAAGATTCGGTGCCGGCGACGGACATATGATACTTTTTATCCCAAAAATCGGTCTGGTTTCCGAGTTACAATAATTAAACACATACCATTTTCTGAATGGGAGAAGCCGCAGGGCGCAGCTAGTAACTAAATAAATATTAGATATAGATCACACCAACAAACTTGATAAGAACGAACAATCCTAGGAAGCAAGAAAGTAAACGAGGTATACTGAGCTGCTTACATCATAGTTACACTCCTCGCGTATCCAGTACGTTGGTAGGAACACCAGATTGAAAGCAGGCAGCGTTACCACCTTCACTTCGATTACCTGTTGAATTTCATCTCCCTGGAAACCAAGTATGACAAAAGCTGTCATAAATAAATGCTCAATACGCAATGTGCACATATTTCAGTCCTATTTTCTCTTCTAATTTTATATTAGCTGACTCGGCGAACTTCGTTCCGCCTAACAGTCGATCAACACTACTTTATTTTTCTAAAATAAAATATTTTTTCTAAAATAAACGTAGCCTAAGTTACTCCTTATTACATCAGCTACCTGCCAATAAAAGTCCCGTCAAAATCGGTCCAGCCATTTCAGAGATTAGCCGAAACAAACAAACAGACAGACAAAAATTTTAAAAAAAGTTATTTTGATGTATGTACCGTATATATATTCATATACATGTAGTAAAAAACTGTTATTTCAATATTACAAACAGACAAGTTAAGTTTCCTTGCGTGGTTTATTATCTTTGCTCCGCGGTTCTTATAGGTGATAGGTAAATGTATGGTATATCTACCAAAACCTTCCTCGAACAAGCAATAAATAATATTATAAAACAAAATAATGTGTCGTCTTCTTTCTTTCTTTCTTTCTTCTTTCATATTGAATTTTAATTTTGATGGTTTTTTTTTGTGTGAGCGTTTACGCGTCATGAGTGGCAACGTCGCATCGTATTCTTAGTGAAATAATTGTACCTAAGCATTATGGTTACTTACTTTTTAAGCAGCTTTCACCTAATTCTAGCATTTGTATAGAATATATTTTTAAAATATAGCTCCATTATTGATAAAAATTGAAAATTGCGACGTTGCTACTAATGACGCGTAAACGCTCATAAACGTTAGTCGGCAATTATGTAGTGGTATATTATATTCTCCTATCTCAAGCTATTATACACCTACAAGACAATTTCCCTCACCAAACTACAACTATATCTCCCCGCATTATTCGGTCCAGCATTCAATATCTGTATAGTGCGTCCCTCCACCAGCACATTCTCCATATCCAGCATATCTTGACGGTCAGTTTCCCAAGTGAAGGGGTGATGGGAGTGCGAAGACAGTACGGATAATACTGGCAACGGAGGGGCAGGGTTCAAGCTGTGTCCCCAGCCAAGATGGTATTTTGAGGGTTTGGGATGACAATCCAGCACTGTTGAGTCGCCAACCATGACGTATAATTCATTCTGCTAAAAGAGATTTTTACATTATGAGGAATATATTATATTACTGTAGCGGAGGGGGACGACGACACCGAGGTAGGGTTTTATCAAGGTAAACACTATAAAAGCACATTTCTTTTTTTGAGAATACGAATGCGTTTAGGGCAAGCCTGAACCCCTTAGCGCAGTGAGGATCTGCCGCTTGTATTAATATATATGTACCATACAATGTTGGTCCAATTGAAAACCGTTAAATTAGCGATGAGATAATTTTATTGCTAAACTAGCCCTATTTGATGCAATCGTAAGACACGATAAGTTATAAAAGAATGATCAGCTATTGTGTTATTGTGTAGGTTACTTGTTGTTTATTTTGTTCGATTTTGTGTGTCTTTTGTCTGTGGTAAATTAATGTAATAACTTCCTTTTTCTTCTCTTTGTCCTTGGAACAAACGAACGGTAAGGTTATAAGCTATATAACATCACGCTATTGGCGACGGGCGGCGGGTTTAACTGCGCTGCGAAAGGCTATAATTAATAAATATAACCCACCTTATTAGATAGCGGCGATGACGTACTACTGTAGATATTGCTCGAATTATTTATAACATATCTCTTTCTTCTATTCTGAAGTCTATACACGGAATGTTCATCTTTAACAAAAGTTTCATATTCGTCATAATATTGTTCACGATAATGTCTGTTATTTGTTTTCACTAGAGACCGTTTATTGCGTATCCAATCCCATTTGGTGTGACCGTTTTTACATTTGATTAGGAAGCTCTTTTTCAGTTTGTGGTACTTGTAACAGGGTACATTCCTCACGTATGCCTCATAAGCTTTCTCCACCATCTTCGTCCGGAGCTGCTTGATCCGTCTGAAGGTCGCGCCGAGGTCGCAGACGGAATTTCTTCGAAAGGTCTCGCTGGCCTCTTGAAACAAAGGATTTGGATTAGATTTCGGATTAACGTTACACAGGATTTGGGTTTCGTGACATCTGCTAAACAAAAAGTTATATTTTATTCATACAAGTTTTATATTGAAAATAATGGCATCACTATATCACTTTAGTACATTTTATATGATTTAATATGAATTATACCGCACACTACAGGCGGACGCGCCTCCTATGTGCTTTGACGGAATATTTCAATGCGCCGCAGTGCGGCCTATCGCGTCCCTAATACGTGCCAGACATGTTGATAATCCAAAATTTGAAAGAAAAATTTGAAAAAATCTATCTTTGACTAAACAAGAACAATGTAATATTACCTTCTCTTTCTCCTTCTGCTTTTTATTCTTAATGCAATTGTGCTCTGTGTGAGTGTTGTGCTTCATGCTAATCTTGCTCAGTAGTCTGGTCAGCAGTCCTATTTTCTTTGCAGGTTTTTTCGTCGCTTTATCAGACTTTATCCCGAGAGTAGCAAGGCTTTCCTTATCTATATTCGTAGCTTTGTCTTTATTTAGCTTCCTATCTTTTGTCGATATTTTCTTGCTTGTCGTCGTGCTTTCTTGGGGTTTTGTAAAATTTTGCAGTTTTGTAACATTATCTTGAATTACTGACAATTGGATTGTCCTGAAAGTTTGATGTTTTTAATGCCAGTAGTCAGCAGATTGCATAAAACATTAGATACTACTATCACGTTAGCGAATATTAAATTTAATAGAACCTGGCCATTCTGTATTAGTCTACACATTTTTCGTATTCTCACTATTAGGTATGACCTTTTATGACACATTACTAAAGCCCTTTATTGACCTTTGGGCAGCTCTACATTTAATTTATATTTCTAGAGTAACTATGTATGTTTAGAAATATGTGTATCAGAAGTTACTTACATTGGTATCCCCGACGTATTTTCTACATGAATCTGTTTACTTTGTTTGTTCTGTTTGGTATGTTGTTCCATTTCACTGTTACTTGTGTTCTTGCGTTGTCGATTCAGACGGTTCATTTCATACTGCATTACAGACTGTAGAGACTTAATATAATCCTTTTCGTCATCACTGAGCGTCACTCCGAGCGGCATGTCTTCATATTTGTTGACGATAATTATCGTGTGATCGCTCCGTTGCTGATTCGCATAACTATCGTTGGCATCACGGTCAAGATACAACAGAGACAGCTTCGATTTGCCTGTCGTGCCTACCAACTTAACACCTGTCAACGGCGGGTGTCGTGGTAACTGAATCTCAACATCCTCCGGTATATCAATCTTTTTTAGACCGAAAAACTTCAATGTCGCTGCTTTTAATTGTTGTACAAAATGCGCTTGAGTCGTAGGAAGGCGTGATTGTGATGTATGGATTGTCGGTGGTTTATTCGATGTGGATATTTTTGTTCTGACTTCATTTATTTTGTCTTTAGGTTTGTGGTTAGCTTTTACCATCGACAGCATTAAATTACGTGATGAAGATGATGTAGGTCTCAATAGATCGTTTGATATCGCCCAGTCTGACAAATTATTTGGCGTAGACTCGCTCGAAGTCTCTGACGGATCATTGAATGGAGACGAATCTTTTGACTTTGCTTGTGCTGTAAACGATAATTCTTTAAATGACATTTGTTTCTCAGTTGACGTATATTGGTATTCGTTTGCCGTCAGTTCTTCTTCTGTATCTGGTGACATACTTTCTGTGGACTGCAATGTTTCTTTACTTTCATATTCTGCACCATTAAACGTGTAATTTACATTAACAGACTCAACTCGCTTTTCAATCTCATCGAGTATAGCTCCAAGATTATGTTTGACAAAAGGATCTACGAGATTCACGACAGGAGTTTTCTCTGTAATTTTTGTAGATTTACGTTTACTTGTAGTTTTTGATACTTTGTTAGTTTGTTTTGTTGCATCGGGTGTGGTTGTAATAGTTTTAGCTCTACTTGGTGTTATTGACAGAGCCGTCGTCATTGTAGTCAGTCTATTTGCCGTTTTGCAAGGTGACATGAATCGCGAACGGTTCGAGTACATGTTTATTTTCTCCATGTCCTCTATGCTGTTATATAGTTGTACAAACTGGTCGAAGTTGGTTACCTTTACATGTTTTGGTTTTTTAATTTTCATAAAAATATGTGGATCGACACGCATGTACATAGGACTCAAATTAATGTCATTTTTGTTATTATGTTCTGATTTCTCGGTAAATTGTGTTGGTTGTGCTGCGACACTATATTCCGGTGCCAAGTAAATGGTTGTCTGACTTTTATTATGTTTTGGTTTCTGTAATTGAGGTTTTGAGTTCCACAGAGCTTCATCATTACGATCAAACAAACTGGTTAACGTTTGATACGTGTTGTCGCGCTTCCAGAATATCTTCGGTGTTTTGTCTGGAATTGTGTAATATGTAAACAGCTTTGATTTAACGTTTTTACGCTGGAATAGTTTAAAAGATTTCGGTTTCTTTTTTTTCACAGTAGGCACTGTAGGCAAGTATAGAATGTCATCAACCATAGTTGTGATTTCCGGGAGTGTTGAACAAGTAGCATTTGTTGTAACCTTAATTTTTGTCTTCTCTGTGTCAGGTTCCTTGGGATGACAAATTATATTAACATTAATGTTATCAAGTGCATACATGTTTTTGTTAAATTTCCTCTTGGTACTGCTTTCAATACCTGATCGCTTCTCTATGCGTTTTCGTGTAATGCAACTGGAGATAGCGCTAAGCATATTTTCACCTGCTTCTCTCAGTTTATGGTTAAAACATGCCTGTAGAGCTATAGTTCGGTTCAAATCGTCAGCGACAGCAAGTAGGTCATTCATGAGAAGTGACACAACACCATTTTTAACTACATTGACGTTCTTTATTAACTGTCTCTTATCTAGAGTCTTGCATGTTCTACCTTGACATTTGCCCTTAACCCTTCTATAATAATCATGTAAACTTCTATCTATTCTGTGTACAGCATCTCTTAATTTGAGTCCACCAGAAGGGTTCATCCAAAAGTATGTTTGTATTTCTGTACAGTGGTCTTTCATGTATTGTCCTAAGCTATCAAACTCGAATATAAGTTCGTCCATGACGGCGTCGCTCGCAGCGCACGGGCGGCACATTGGTTTATTTTCTATACAGTTGCAGGTACATACTCTGTCGTTGCCTAAATACTTTGTTATTGCATCCCAATTGATGCTTTTCTTGACCCTAACTAAAGAGTTTTCATAATCAGGCACCACAGGAGTTGTAATAAAATTAAAATTACGTTTCTCTCTTAACGATGTATCCAAGTTAATTTTGCTAAGATTATCGTACAATTCCACAAGTCGTTTATTCACCGCAGCGACAAAATTCTTACTCAGTGTTACTTTAGCAATGTTCTTTATATTCTCTGGTCTTTTTGTTTCATCTGTGTATTCATTAGCATTGGCTAATCTTATTAATTGTCGATATTTTTGCACTGGTATATCTGCTTTTGCTTTGACTGGTTTCAGTGCGTATCCACTGCTCGGTGTTTCAATAAGTAGATACATGCCCGGAGACAGTCGTTCTTCTTCAGAAACTTTGTCGCTGGTGTACGCCGAGGACATACCAGTAGCAGTAGTTACACAACTTTTAGAAATCGTTGGAATACTCACAACGGAAGCAGTTTTACTACACGCAATGGTTTTGCAACAGTGTGCTTTAGTCGTCTTAGGGGTTTCTGAAGAAATTGCTGTACCC
This sequence comes from Parascotia fuliginaria, assembly GCA_963082885.1. Classification (NCBI taxonomy): domain Eukaryota; kingdom Metazoa; phylum Arthropoda; class Insecta; order Lepidoptera; family Erebidae; genus Parascotia; species Parascotia fuliginaria. The sequence goes on along the minus strand of OY720198.1, from coordinate 8,345,963 downwards.
AATGGAATGGATGTAGTAGTAGTTGCTTTACTACAATTACCTTTAGCATTTATATGCATAAAACCTGTACCTTCAGCGGCACTTTCAAATGAATGCACTTGGTATTCTATATCGACAGGTGAAGACATCTTTGCTGAGAAGACTTTTCTCACTCTCTCAGGTTCTTTGAGAGATCTTTTCTGAGCGTTTTGACCTTCAAGTGGTATTGCTATATGTACTTGAATAGCGTTAGTACTGTTGGAGCTCCTTTTAGATGTAGTGCTATTGATGACATTACGATCTAGTAATAGGGAGTTGCTTAATGCTCCTGCGATATCTTTTTCTTCGTAACTTAGTGTGTTTCTAACTAAATCTACTATTACTTCTAGTGCTGCTACGTTTTTAACGTTGTAAGTATCGTGTGATCTAGCTTTACGCTTCTTAAACGATTCTTTAACATCATTAGATTTGCTGCTTGTAACATTTATATTGTTTAACATTAAGTCTATCAGTTGGTTGTTTTCTTTGTCGATGTTATGGGCAGTTAATGTATCTTCGAATAAAGCAGCACTGTTATAAGCCTGGGGAAAATAGTTGAGGTCAGTTTAAGGAGTAGAAAATTATAGAGGTACTGGTAATCACACGCGTCCTAAACTTCCTGCTATTATTAGTCATTGTGCAGTCACTTGCTTCTGTTCTCGACGGGATCAAGCATACAATCGTCATTCGAGAGCCTCTTGCGGCTCTTAGACCTGCATACCATAAGGATATTACATCAGGAAGGGCAGCAAAAACAGGGCAACGTCGCTAGTAAAAACAATAGCCCCGTTGCTGCTCTGTGTTGAATGGTTGCGAGCTTCAACCAGCCAGACGCGATAGAATGATATTTATGTAGGATTAATTCAATGACGACAATAATTATCAATAAGAGGCAGTATACAGTAGGTACATGCTACTGCAGCTTCACCTTCTTAGCTAAAGCATAATTTCGTTGAAACCAGGGGCACACACAACCTTACTTTGACTCTATCCTTGTTTTTAATGGTACGAAAGAAAAAGACAAAACACAAAGTTAAAATAATACTGCTTTAAGAGTTGGTAGTAGGCCACCAGGTTGAAATAAATAGGATGAACAAAGTCTTGAAAGAAAATAATTACCTACCTTAATTGCTAATAAACTTGGTATTTCTTGCCAATTTACAGCTTTTACCCTTAAGGGATAGGCAGAGGTGTGACACCTACTTTTCACTAGTTATGTAGGGTCCTATGTAATACGGATCGAGCTTGTTGTCATTTATTTGGCACAACTCAGACTCCAAATACGGAGAGTTTCTCGACAAAAAAAACTCAGCATCTTTTTACCCGACCCGGGGATCGAACCCGGTGATAGAGACCGAGAAGTGCTAGTCTGCACACAGTAATGCGGACTGCCGAAGCACAGTCAGTCAAAACTATCGGAATAGATTATGAATCTGCAAATGGCGTTTTCAAGAATCGGGATTCTCCCGTTTCAAAACTTACGAAAAATAAAACATACTAAATGTTAAATCTAAATCCAAAAATTTACAGAATATTAAGTACATGTTTTATGCTCACTATGAAAATTCAGTAAATTTTTGGGTTTTTTAGTAACACGAACGATTATACCGACATAATTACTGATGTGTTTACGCGTTTTTGTGTGGTTAGAAATATCGAGCTATATAATATTATTTTAATATTATTTTGTAAAATAATATATAACGAAAAAACGAACGAAAATACTTATGTATAAGTATTTTCGTTCGTTTTTTCGTTCATGTTATTGATACACTAATCTAAAACAAGCTACAACTAAGTATTTTAACCATCGCACCATCAGTAGAAAAAACAGGAAATACCCGCTTGAATAAATTTTCTTGTAGTTGCAATAGTTGGATTTGATAAAGTTATTGGACCTTTACAAACTATTATTTATTTAAAAAGAGCAGCTACCTGGCACTATCGTTTCATTCCAATGTTGAACACTAAACCAGTAACAATAAGATTAAAAATACCATGCAGTTTTAATTCCACACCGTTTTTTCCACTGATGGTGAGTTTCACACAGATAAACCTCTAATAAATGCCGCATCAAGGCAACATATACACAACTCCTACTGGTAATTGCTAGCATAAAAACTCATTACGAACACTGCTATTGGTGCATTGGCACATTGACTTTGAAATAGCCAATCACAGCGCAGCTTTTACGTTCCGCGCATTCTGCTCCTGCCCCTTATTGTTGTGAACTTGATTCAGTACAAATAACTATACTATTATATAAAGCGAAAGAGTTTGTTTATTTAAACGCGCTAATCTCTGCAACTACCAGTCGGCCTTGAATAATTCTTTTTGCGTATGATAGCCCAGTTCCTGAAGAAGGTAATAAACTATGTAACATCACGCCACTGGCGATGGGAGCAGAGCAGTAAAAGACGTGAATGAAACCGCGCCGCGGAAAGCTAGTAATAATATAAATGCGGTATTTATTAGGGAATAATCCGTGTAAGTGATTAATACTGGTTTCACAAACCCGTTGTTAGTCGGATACCTGCTCATCAAGGTTCACTTCAGGCTCGACGTAGCCCGCCATCTCTTCGCGTAGTGACACCTCAGCGTTATGGTTACGAAACTGTCAACAGAAATTACAATCAGTTCACATGTAAATAAGCGCCTTGTCTTTCTTCAAACGAAGTTTAAAGAGAGCATTAATATCACGGTAGGCAGCGAGTTCGCGGAGCCCTTGGCATTGCAGAAGTCCATTCAGCGCAGCGTACATTCCTGTCGTTTAAACGAAACTATATTTCTAACAGATCGTACAATTAATGTGCAAATAAATTATTGCTACCGTTTTTACCGTTTCAATTTTAAGGATATAAGCTTTGCTTAAAAGTGCGTTTTAAAATAATGTTAGTTTAGTCGGCCAAAAATGTGGTCTACCAACCTACGGTTGAGCTTCAAAACGTCATGAAATAACAAGAAGATTTCTCTTACGCTCCGTTAGAAAAGTCAACCATAGTCGATAACTAGATTTCACAGAAACTTTTGTCAAATCTAGTACAACACTTTCTTTACCCACCGTATCAAAATTATTTCAAGGTTTTTACTATTATCGCATACTTACACGTGTACGCATTCAAACACGCAAAGCATAAGAAATACAAAAGCTATAAAATCCATACTTCCATACTAATATTATAAATGCGAAAGTAACCCTTGTCTGTTACGCTCTCACGCGTAAACCACTGAACCGATGTTGATAAAATTTAGTATAGAGATAGAATAGACCTTGGGGAACAACATAGGCTAGTCTTTTAAAGCAAAAAATGGCTTAAATAGTGAATGAAAGTTTGTATGGATATAACATGGTAGTTGTTATATATATACCAGTATAACAAGCGTTATATAAATATATTACAAGCGTACATAGGCTACCGTAACTGGTTACCCTCAAGCGGGACGTATGCTTGTTTGTCACATTAGTCTTATAAAAAGTATATACAATGTATTTACAGTGACTTACGTTGGAAGGCTTCGATACCATCGGTGTTGTCATGTAGGGTATATTCTGTAAATAATATAATAATAATATTTCAACAACTACACACAACGCCATCTAGACCCAAAGTAAGCATATTATTTGCTTGTGTTATGGGTACTAGAATGTGGATATACATACTTAAATACTTTTTTTTTGTAAATACATACACACACAATATACATAGAAACACCCAGACCAATGCAAATAGACATGTTCATGCACACAAATATTTGCACTGAGCGGGAATCGAACCCGCGACCTCTGCGTGACAGTCCATACACAGTACCACCGAACCACAGAGGCAGTGAAATCAATGCTTACGTCAAATCTATATCTGCAGAGTGTATACGACGGTATGATATTAAATGCAATTACGTATAGTATGTGACATTATAAAGCGAGACAAAAAAAAATCTACTAAATATCTTCAATAGTTTAGACACAGGACAAATTTTTTAATTTCTTTTTTACTTTTGTGATTAATTAGAAATCATTATATGGGCTAGTAACACCTGCTTTTTCATTTAATGTCAAACCGTCGTATACACTCTGTATAAAACGGAAGAGTTTGTTTGTTTGTACGCGCTAAACTCTGGAACTACCCGTCGGATTTAAAAATTTCTTTTTGCGTATATAGCCCAGTTCTTGAAGAAGGTTATTGGCTATGTGACATTACGCTACTGGCGACGGGACCAGAGCAGTAAGCAAAGACGCGAATGAAACTTAGTCACGGAAAGCTAATTAATAATATAGCTCAGTATAACTTACATATAATTTTGATTGTGTCGATTCACTCTCTGGCATGGCGGTTTTCTATAACAAATAAATTAAATTATTATTGATACGAGTTGAAATTTTGGTCTCTTCATCACCCAAAGGTTGATAGTAGAAAATGCTTTTGGCATTAAGTCCGACATCGTGCATAAAGATTTCTGTGTAAAAAGTTTATAAATAAATAAATAGTCGTTGTTAACGGTAGTAGATCCTTTCTGGCTCTACCATGAATGTCAATTAAAGCCTAGAACTCTTTATCAGCGCATGTGTTCCCTTATAATTAAGGTCCTGGGTCTTTTAAGCGGGGCGTGAAAAAGTACTCATTAAGGGATCACACTTATTCAGCTCTATTCAGCTTATGCCTATAGAAAAAAAACGATTTTCTATGGGTATAAGCTGAATAAGTGTGAGTAGTCCCTAAGCCGCCACAGAGGACACGTCTGGACTTCACTTACTGATAAAAAAAATGAATGTGGCGGATCAACCGAAGTACTACTTCTCTCATAGAATATCAATGTAAAATATTAAATTCTATGCTAATATGTTTCGCTCAGTGAATGAGAGCGCCGAAGGCCCAGTTACAGCCTGGATCTTTTAATATTTTCTTTCTCGTTCTCGATCGCATCTCCCTACGTGGTCGGCAACGGTTGTTTTCTAAGCGTTTTTCTGTAATGCGTAGAGGACACAGCCATCTCTATAGGTTACGGTTACCACTTACAATCAGGTGGGTCGTATGCTTGTTTGCCACCAAAGTTATTTAAAAGAAGAGTAATTAAGAATATGTACTCACGTTTGATATTTTCGACTGAAACGTTGCAGGTTGAGCAGCCTGTAACAATACCACAATTACACATCACTCCAAATAGGCAAACTCAAACTATAAATGCTTTGAGCATTTATTTCATTTTGATCATAAAGTATGAAGCCGAAATTTCATGAAGTCAGCCAATTAACCTACAGCTAGTTCTCTGACGAGCTTTGAAAAAAACTGGCAAAAAACTCACGCCATTCTCAGATAATTACAGTTTTTGTATGAGTTATAATTTTAACTTTCAACGCAACCAAAGAACCATTGCGTTTACAGTTCTATTTTTATGGAAATAATACATTTAAAACTTAAGTTGCGTTATTTTCATAGTAAAATAACTGTAAGCATTATGGTTACTTACTTTTTATACAGCTTTTACCTAATTCTAGCATATAGACAGAACATTTTTTTAAAATATAGCCCCGATTAAGTGATAAAAATTGAAAACCATAAAATATGATACTAAATTGCTACTCATGAGGCGTAAACGACCTTAATATCTACGTACCTACATAAGTCAATATGGGTGAACTTACATTCTTTACCGTGGTCTGAACTACCGGTGATGCTTTAGCAGGTGTCTGTAACAATGCGCAGTTATATATGAAACCTTTAAGTGATTCAAAACGTCTACTGCTGGTCTTAGGCCTCCCCTAAAAGATCTGTTGGCCATAGTCATCATATTTACTTACGTGAGGTTTCAAAGAAACGTTCTCCCTCGTACGATAAGGTTGTGGAATGAGCTCCCCGTCAAGTTTTATTCGAAAGACTACAACATGCAGTTCGTCAAGAAGTCAAAAGGTTTTTACACTCCAAGTGTAGCATCCATAAGATACGGTAATTGCTTACCATCAGGTGACCCGTATGCTTGGTTTACCTTAATCGTATAAAAAAATACCGGGAGTAATTTGATGACCGCAGGAATGAGATTACTGCGCTCATCAAACTATGGCACAATATAATATGTGAATACAAACCCTTTCAACGACAGAGTCCCTACAATATTGTTATTATAACGGTTTTAATTACATGAATTTGAGTCTCTTGTAGATAGTAGTAGTCTCTTAAGATGTGACAACTCAACTGAACGAACTACCAGCTGTGGTCCTGAGCGCTATGACATGACCTGTCGTTCTTCAAACGAGGTTTAAAGAGGGCATTAATATTATGGTAGGCAGCGGCTTCGTAGAGCTCCTGGCGTGGCAAAAGTCCATAAGCGACAATTACCACTTACATATGTGAACTGTTGGTTTGTCTGCCACAGCCGGCAATAAAAAGCACAGCAATATCCCGTTTGAAAGATCATCACGCAAAGACCCGTTTGCTTTAAAATTAATAAAGACTATTCTTAATACATGTAAAGTTCAACATGAGTTGAATCAACTCACATTTTTGACTGGAGATTGTACAAGCGATGCTTTGGTAGGTGGCGTCTGCAACAATTAAATTAAATAAATAAATCAAAACTAAGTTAAATTCGCTGTGAAACGGAACCGCGCTAGGTGCCGCGTGCGAGTTGGTTGGTTTTACGTTAACGCGATAGAAACGTTTACCGCGTTAGGTTGGTTTAACGTAAAATAAACTCGGGGAAAAAAAACCTTTACCCGTGTTATAGTGTAGTGTATGTGCAAATGTGTGAGTGCAGAACAGTGTGCGTAAACAAAACGTCTAGACAGGGATAGAACGGACACTCTCATTTAGATCGTCTTTGTATCATGTATTCTTTTAAATAAAATCATTATTTACTCTAAATGCTTAGTTTGAATTAATAAAATCTAATAAAATACTTAACTGGCGCAGTCGTAACGGATTGTTGTCGTCGGAATCGGACCTTTTTAAAAAGGAAAAGGACGGAAATTTCGCGACATCTACAACCTACTTCCTGTGGCCTTCGACGAGGAAACTTGCAAGTGAGCTTGATCATGAAGCTGTGGACCTGGGCTCTCATCCAATCGTAAGTCCAGATTTTTGATTTTGTGGTTTTAATATTGTGATAGTAGGTACATATAATTATTGGAAACTTCAGACAAATAGGTACCTATTTCATGTTTTAACATTGTATATAATTTTAAATGAGAGTCATATTTTAAGCCTATATATTAAGGACGATATAAGACGATACTTTTATAAAATATTGTTTACATTTACTACAACAAATATTGTAAATTGTTGTATTATTCTGCAAAATGGATGCTAATACTTTATCTTCACTTAAAACTGCTCTTTTATTTGTTCCTAAATATGATGGAAATCCAAATCAGTTGAATAGATTTATCACAACTTGTCAGAGCATATTAAGTCAATTTTATAATAGGACTGACCCAGAATGTTTTAGTAACACTATATTATTACATAGCATTTTGAATCGCTTGGAAGGAAAGGCTGAGGAAATTGTTAACATTAATGGTGTGTCATCTTGGGATCATATGAAATTAGTTCTATTGAAAAATTTCGGCGATCAACGCGACGAAAACTGCCTCAATAGGGACTTAGTAAACATGAAACAAGAAAATGAGACACCTCAGGATTTTTATAATCGGTGCATGAACATATTAAACACTATAATAAATTACGTAACCTTGCATGAAACAGAACGGGATATAATTAATTGTAAAAGAATATTTTTTCAATCCCAAACTTTAAAAACATTTTTGGCAGGATTGAAAGAGCCTTTGGGCTCTACTATTAGAACTATGCGACCGGATATGCCTACAGCCCTTAATTTCATTAAAGAGGAGGAAAATATTAGATATACACAGAAAAGTCTTAACTTTAAGCCTCCAGTAACTAATAATAAGCAATTTTATAATAATAATGCAAAGTTTTTACCATTTGGAAACATAAATAAGCCTTTGCAATCCCCAAAACCTAATAATATACAACAGTTGCAACCATTTTCACAGTTTAATCGTGATAACGGCCAAAATGTTTTTATTAAAGGAAATTTTAGAAACCCTAATTATAATGCCAATTCGGGAAATCGATTCCAGTACCCTTATAAACCACCGCAACATGTCAGTAATATGTCAAATATTCAATCGAACCCACAACCTATGAGTGGCATATCTTATCAATCTGCTAAACCTATGCGACAAAATATACATAGTCACAGTACACATTATCCGAGTGCAGCTGCATGCAACCAATTCTCGGTAGACGAGACAAACCCAAACATCGCCCACGCCGTGCCACCGAGTAACGCATACTCTACTGATAACGACGCTCCGTGTTCGTCTAATTCAGTACCTGAGAATTATTGTTATAAATATAATAATGAACCCGAGTATTGTTATGATGAACATTTACAAGTAAATTACGATAATGTACAATCTGAGCAAAATTTTTGCTAGGATCCGAATGTGAAAACAAACACTTAACAGAAATAAACGTTCACATTCGCAGACAACTGCCATATATTGAAATTAAGCATCCACCTTTAAAGTTGTTGATTGATACCGGAGCTACTCAATCATTTTTGTCTCCGGAAGTAATCCAAAAATATTATCCAAACGTACCTTTGAATTACGAACCGTTTAATGTTACAAACTTAAGTTTTACCACTGTAAATAATTATACTATTGACATTCCAACCTTTCCGGAATTAAAAGAACATTCTTTCACTAAATTTCATATTTATAAATTCCATAATGTATTTGATGGACTCATTGGATACAACATGTTACAGTCTTTGAAGGCAAATGTTGACCTTCATCACAAAACACTATCGACACCAAATACATCTATAAAAATATTAGACAGATAAGCCGAGCAGACGCCGGATATGCATACCTAGAGATATCGAATCCTACTCATAACGATATCATAGTTGGCTTAGTTTCACCACTTAAAGTTCAGAAGCTTCATAACAATTTTGATTTATGTAATTTTGAATCTATTAATAATGACAATGTAACAAATATAGAATCTTTAATTCGTACTGAACATTTAAATGCAGAAGAAAAGTATAATTTAATTCACTTATGCCAAAAATATAGTGACATATTTTATACGGATGATAGTCAGTTGACCTTTACAAATCAAATCAAACATCAAATAAATACTACTGATGAAGTACCTGTATTCTCTCGAACTTATAGATATCCTCACTTTCATAAAGCGGAAGTCGAAAAACAAATAACAGAAATGTTAAAACAAAAAATTATTAGACCTTCAAATAGCCCTTGGTCTTCACCAATTTGGATAGTACCTAAAAAGCAGGACGCATCTGGTAAAGCAAAGTGGCGTCTGGTTATTGATTTCCGTAAGTTAAACGAAAAAACAATTTCTGATCGATACCCCATTCCCAACATTAGTGATATCTTGGATAAATTAGGCCGAAGTCAATATTTTACGGTGTGCGATTTAAAATCAGGATTTCATCAAATTGAAATAGATTCTAAGGACATTCCAAAGACGGCATTTAGTGTTGATGACGGAATTACACACCGAGGTCATTTTTGAGGATGCCTTTTAGGCTTAAGAATGCACCATCAACCTTCCAAAGGGTGATGGACAACATTTTACGTGGCCTAAAAAATGTTACAGTGTATATGAACGATATTTGTATATATAGTTCATCACTACAGGAACATATTCACGACCTAGAAGCCCTATTTCAACGGCTTCGAGAGGCCAATTTTAAAGTACAATTAGATAAGACAGAGTTTATGAAAAGAGAAACACCTTTTCTTGGCCATATTGTTTCTTCAGACGGAGTAAAACCCGATACGAACAAAATTAAAGCCATTCAGAAATTCCCCTTACCACAAACTACAAAAGAAATTAAATCTTTTCTAGGTCTATTAGGATACTACCGAAAATTTATCCCTAATTTTGCTCATGTAGTAAAGCCTTTAACATCTTGTTTGAAAAAAGGTCCTAAAATTCAACTTACACCAGAATATATTAATTGTTTTAAGCATTGTCAAAATTTACTCATTAACGACCCTATCTTGCAGTACCCCAACTTTGAAAAGGATTTCAATTTACGTACTGATGCATCAAACGTTGCCTTGGGTGCCGTACTTTCTCAAGGTCCTCTAGGCTCGGATAAACCAATTGCGTACGCATCCCGAACGCTCAATGACAGTGAGACAAAGTACAGCACCATTGAAAAGGAGTTGCTTGCCATCGTGTGGGCAACTAAGTATTTTCGACCGTATTTATACGGCAGAAAGTTTAATATAATTACTGACCACAAACCCTTGCAGTACTTAATGAACATAAAAGACACAAATAGTCGCTTAACTAGATGGCGTCTTCGGTTAGAAGAATTCGATTCCAATATTATGTACAAAGCCGGTAGCTTAAATAAAAACGCAGACGCTCTATCTAGATTAGAAGTTCACAACAATAGTGTAGATATGTCTTTCAGTGATGAAGATGATGTACCCTTGTCTATGATTGTGAATCAGTCAAATAGACAACGTAATGAACCAGGCCATGAAAATAGTACTGTTCACACTGAATTAGAAGACCCGATCTTAGAAATTCCTATTTCCGAAAAGTATATTAATGTTTTTGATAATCAGTTATTTTTAAATTTTGTATTACATTCACCTGCTGGTCCAAGAACGATTGACGTATTTCCAGGAAAGAAAAGAATGTTAATTCAAATCAATTTAAACGATTTAGAAAATAGTATTATCGATACATTCAAAGAACAAATAAAAACAGGCATTAGTTATGTAATATATATAACTGATCATAATCTAATAACAACTATAACCAGTATTTTACAGAAAACTTTTGTGAATTCTAGTTACAAATTAACCTTTTGTAAAACTAAAGTTGAAGATGTCACCGATCTAAACAAACAATATAGTATTATTAAAAACTTTCACGAAGGTAAGACGAATCACCGTGGCATTCAAGAAGTTACACAACGCATTAAAACTAATTATTATTGGCCTAATATTAAAAATCAAGTCACAGAATATATCAATAATTGTAACATTTGTCAAACATGTAAATACGAACGAATGCCAAATAAACAAAATTTTCAAATTGTTCCTATACCAAACAAACCATTTGATGTTTTACACATTGACACCTTAACTGTAAATCGACAGAAATTTTTAACAATTATTGACGTATTCTCAAAATATGCACAGGCATACCCATTAGAATCAGTAACAGGTTTAAGTGTAATAAATGCTTTATCTATTTATATTTCTCATCACGAAGTACCAATAAGTATAGTAGCCGACCAAGGAACAGAATTTAAAAATATGCCAATTCAAGAATTTGCTAGTTTGCACAAAATTAAATTGCATTTTATTTCTGTTAATAATCCCCAATCAATGGAGCTATAGAAAGGTTTCACTCCACTATTTTGAACACATCCGAATACTATCTACAACACAATCAGAACTATCTACAATACAATTGATGCTATATGCTGTAATAGGATATAACAATAGTATTCATACAGTAACAGGCTTAAAGCCAATAGATATAATAAATGGACATACAAGCAGTCGCAATCCATTTGATATCAATTTAGAAAAGATTTATTCACAGCACTACATTGATAGGCATAGAACTATTACCATAGAAATGTATAATGAAATAAATAAGAGATTACATAATAACCAGAGCAAAACCATGTCAAATGCAAACAAAGAAAGAGAAGAATCTCACCGGTACACAGAAGGGCAAGCGCTTTACATAAAAAATCCCCTTGCCGTTAGACATAAGACCAAACCTCGTTACTTAGGACGTAGAGTAAAGAAGAACCTAGGTATAAAAGTTGTAGATGACAGGAATATTGTTCACCACAAACGCGTCGTGAGGAAACACCTAACACGCCAAACTATCTTGTTCCAGGATCCTGGCGACGATCCGGGCTGAACAAATTGTAACCACGTCGTTAGTGGACAATCCGGGCATATTACCCTTTAGCTTAGGATATGCTAAGTTTATAAAAACAGAGCATGTTTTTCTTCATTATTATAATTTAGGTAGTATTAAAGATAGCATTAAGAATGTAGAGGCTTATTTGGATAGTTATATAGAGTATATTAGGTCAGCAGACCCTGCTTATTTTAGCGATATGTTATTAGTTACTAATCAAGTGCTCATAAATATGCTTGAAACAATAAATAACAAATTTTATTCTATGTATGAACAGTCTAAACAAAAGCGTGGATTTATTAATGGTTTGGGTTCTATTATAAAAGGAATTACCGGTAACTTGGATCATGATGATGCAGTATACTATAATAAAGCCATACACATCTTGCAGAATAATCAAAATAGTATTAAACATCATTTGAATTCTGGAATAAGCTTAAATATTCACATGTTGGAATCTTTTAACAAGACTCTATCTACTGTTGTAAGAAATGAAATATATGCAAAATTAAATGAAGTTATGAGCACTGTTAATATGACTAATTATAGGTTAAGTGATTATATTAAGATAAATGGTCTTTTTAATTTGTTAAAGCTTAATTTACTAAATATTTTAAATTGTATAACATCTCTAGAAAATGCCTTGAGTTTTTCAAAACTTGTTGTAACTCATCATAGTGTGATCAATGCAGAAAATATCCATTTTATATTTAATGTATTACAGAGTTTGTACGAAAAATCTGAATTAATTGTGGACTCACACACTGAGGTTAGAGACTTTTATGATATTATTGTATGTGGTTCTTATTTTGTTGATAATATGCTTGTATTTGCTCTGAAGTTTCCCATAATGCATTCAAATAAATACATACAGTTATTACCATCTATACCCCACTCCTACCTTTAATAATACAATATTAATTCCACCTAAACCGTATCTGGCTATGGATGATAATGGCCATCACTACATGGACGGAGTATGCAAAAAGTTCCACAAAATTTATTTCTGTCAGGAGAGCCAGAGTATAACTTCCACGAAACCAGATTGATTGTATCTGTCATATTATATTGAAGCAAGAAATTAGCCGGAGCTGTAGTTTTGTAGAATATAAGTCTGAATCTGAGTTTCTACAAAAATTGGATGACTTCCACTATGTATTATCTTGTTCCAAACTAACAAGAGTACATTTCCGCTGTGATCACGATGTCTCTCTGTCGCTGCAAGGAACACATTTGCTCGAGGTGCCTGAAGGTTGTAATTTCTCCACAAAACACCACCAGGTCAAAAACTACAAAAATGAAATAAAAGGAAAACCACTGAAATTGCTACATTTTCCAGTTCATAACGTTAGCATACAGAACAAGGGACAACCACTTATTTTAGAAAAGATACAGTTAGATGAAGTATACAGATTGGAGAACCTGTTAGAGAAGGAGGACAACTTAAATCTACCGGATTTCCATGATAATAGTTTCCATTTCTGGACTGCCCCTATCTATATCATATTGGCAACGACTATTGTCTTGTATGCTGGCTATCACTGTTGGTTGAGAGTCAAAGGAACCCAGCTGGGAACACAACCAGCTGTTGCAAGCAGTAGCGGCGCTCAGCCCTTTTTCTCGGCAGAACAAAGGGCTTCGAATTAGTGTGGGGGGTGTTATAGTGTAGTGTATGTGCAAATGTGTGAGTGCAGAACAGTGTGCGTAAACAAAACGTCTAGACAGGGATAGAACGGACACTCTCATTTAGATCGTCTTTGTATCATGTATTCTTTTAAATAAAATCATTATTTATTTACTCTAAATGCTTAGTTTGAATTAATAAAATCTATTAAAATACTTAACTCCCGTGTTCCACTAGGATCCTCTATTACTGTAAGCCCATACTCTAACTTCAAAGAAGTCAAGTTATAATGCGCGATCTATAATTCAAGACTGACTGCTGAACATTACTCTGTTCTATCTAATAACGTAAGGAATCCTGGACTTGACGGCTTAGTTCATACTTTTGTCGTTCAATTGAAGCCTGGAACTCTTTACCAGAGCATGTGTTACCATCTAACTTTGATACTGAGGCTTTTAGGCGAGGCGAGCATTTCATAACGCATTTTGAAACGACCAGTCCTGACTTCCACTGGCTGATTCATCATCAGGCATATACTTTGGTATAAAAAACTGCAAGGTTTGCATTTCTATCCAATGCAATCCTTGCAGTTTTTCACAAGATTGGTAAAACTGCATCCTAAAGAGCTTCACAAGATTCAATGTAATTACTCACCGTTGATATCTTCAGTTCAGCAGGTCTTGTGTTGGCCACTGGTGACTGTAATAATACCACAGCTATGTAAATAGGTTAAATATATATTATAGGTACTTCGAGCTTTGGTTACGTGCGTGTTACTATCAATCGGAACACAATCCAAATATATGTGACTTTTTGCCATTAGGTATTTTTCATTTTATTTTAGCTCTCATGTATCAGGGAGCGAGCCTGTTGCCATATATCGGGCACAATTCCAGACTACGGTTTAATACTGAGAATTTTTCGACAGAAAAACCCAAAAACACTTTGCCCGACCCGAGGATCGAACCCTCAGCGTGGTAATCCTCTGTGGTTCCGTGGTACTGTATACGGATAACCGCTGTAACTATATTTCAGGCAGATTACATAGAATGCCGTCACTAGTGCTACATAGTTTGCAGAACCTAATACTATCTGCTTCTATACTAATACAACACCATATTTAATCGGTAGTAGATCCTGGGATGAAGTCGAAATGGCCCAGTGGATAAGGCACCCGCTTCCTAAACACGAGAAAATGGGTTCGAATCCGGACAAGTAGGTACCAACGTGATTTGTCTAATTATTTGTACTTTCTAAGTTTATCTTGGACATTTCTGTCTGACGGTGAAGGAAAAACATCGTGACTTCGTGAGGAAACCTGGACTTAAAGTCTGAAATTGCCAAATCGCCTTGAGCAAGCGTGGTGATTAACGCTCATGGCTTCTCTATATGAGAAGAGACCTTTGCCCTGCAGTGGAACAGTAAACTGGCTGGTATTACTATTATTATTAAGTAGGTCCTCGCTTGTGTCAGTAAGAATGAACCCAATCGACCTCAAGAAAGTGCTACGCCTAACAGAATATAAGCCGGTAATTTCCTTTCTTATTCACTGCCACATTTCGGCAGCTGTGGTTGTCTTATTTAAGCATTGTTACTTCAACGCTTACAAAGCAGCCATCTCCATAGATTACGGTTACCACTTACCATCAGGTGGAGCGTATGCATGTTTGTAATATTGTTTAAAAAAATAAACAACAAAATTTTGACGTTTCTTGTGACTAATGTCAACAATACTATACTTTAAGAAATATAATTGTGCAATATTATAGATAGGATATCTATACTTTTATATAAATCGGAAGAGTTTGTTTGTTTGAACACGCTAATCTTTGAAACTATAAGTCGGATTTGAAAAATCCTTTTTGCGTATGATAGCCCAGTTCTCGAGGAAGGTTATAGGCTATGTAACATCACGCTACTGGCGACGGGAGCAGAGCAGTAAGCAAAGACGCGGGTGAAACCGCGGCGTGGAAAGTTAATCGTATATATATTTATAAGTTTATATACCTTTACTTCCTTTGACTCTTTGTCTTCTTTCGTCTCCTTATGTTTCTCTGTTTTCATGTTAGTGCCTGGTTCCGATATCTTATATGTGGTCTGTAATTTTGTTGTTTTATCTGCAAAGTAAATTATTTAAATAAGCCTGGTATTTTTTGCGATGGTAATCTGTTAAATGTGACTCAAGACGACATTTAAGACAACGTAATTGAAGTACAACAAAGTAATTGAAACAATTTTAAAGGCAAAAATATTTTCTCTTTACAATAGAACTGAAAACTGAACATCGTGGCCTTACACTATAGCGGCTCTGTGGGATGCTGTTTTAAAAGAACCGAAACCAAATTGGAAGAACATGCGCTAGATCATAAGTTTTTATTGAGCGCTAAATAAGAAGTACGAAGTGTACCGTTTAGTATCAAGACTCAGATTCCACTGTAAAAGAGTGGCACTTCAGTCAAATGTAAAAAATCCTATTAATATTATAAATGAGAAAGTTTGTGCGTGCGTGTGTGCGTGCGTGCGTGCGTGCGTGCATGTGTGCGTGCATGTGTGTGTTTGTATGTTACCACTCAGCGCTTAAACGGCTGCACCAATTTTGATGAAAATTGGTATGTATATGATTTGGTGCTGGAAACGGATAGGCTAGTATTTATCCCGAAAACCGGTTTAGTTCCCGAGGGATAAAACGAAACGTAGGTTACGCGCGGGCGAAGCCGTGTGGCGCAGCAAGCTACAATAAATTTGTGCGAACGACCGGTCAAGACAGTGAAAAATGTAGTGGGAGGCCTATGTCCAGCAGTGCACATCTTTTGGCTGATAACAATGAAATTTGTGTTTCTATTGACTAACGTACACCAGAAATTTGAGCCTGATCAAAAACTGGTAGTAAATTGTATAACATATACTTACGTGTTGTCTCAATAGTTGTGGTAGTCTTTTGTTGCTTTTTCTTCTCCTTATTTGCACCACTATTGTCAAGTTTCGGCGTCGTGTTCAATATATCAAACATGGACTTTTTAAGATCTATCGTTGTAGTTGCTGCTGTCGCTAATTTATAAAGATATTGCAATGATTAGTTTTGTAAATGTGTTAATTTAATGAACTTAAATAAATGTTTTTGACGTTCAGTGAATGAGAGCGCCGAAGGCCTAATTTTCCCTTTTCCTTTATCCTCACCTACCCCACTCCCTTCACGGTAGGCAGCGGCTTCGCAGAGTCCCTGTCATTTCAGGAGCAATGCTAGTATGAATTTGCTACGAATTTTGTCGTGTATTAAAGTAGGTACTAAAAAATAACTTACTCACTGGTATAACTGTTATTCTTGCGACTCGTCAACCGCTCCAACTGATTGAACAGCTTGGCGAACTGCGCACTGTTGAAGTTTCCGGAGTACGAGCTCGTTGGTGTAGAAGTCGATGTTATTGTGTTTAGTATTTGGGTTGTTTGTGCTAGTAAAAATAATATTAACATTGAAGATCAAAGAACGATCTCAAATGCTAGAAAATAGCCGAGAAGACAGAAAGATGGATAGCTAACTTCTAAATTATGCATCGGATTTTAAAACGGTTTTCACTATCGCATCGGTTAAAGAAGTTCTTTTAGAAGGTTTATATATAAATACCTACGCGGGTCGCTTGTTGAATCTATATCTATCTTATTATATAAAGCGGAATAGTTTGTTTGTTTGTTTGAACGCGCTAATCTCTGGAACACTTTTTGCGTATAGCCCAGTTCTTGAGGAAGGTTATATGTAACATCACGCTACTGTCAACGGGCGCAGAGCAGTAACCAAAGACGCGGGTGAAACCGCGCTACGGAAAGCTAATATAATATAATGTAGGTATATAACTTAGAAAGTTAGTGACACTTTTAAAGCAGATAAAACTATTGTATTAACTTACCATTAGGCGTGGTGTATGTTTCCTTGACACCTAAAACAATTATTTAATTTTAGAAATCATCAAATTTAAAGATATTTGAAAATTTGGGCTCAAAATCACAAGTTTAGTATAAATTAAAAATAAAAACGCAACCTTCACGCCTGTCTCCCATTAATGGAGTAAGCAGAGACTATAAAACGCCATTTGCTGCGATCCAAACATACCTCCTTTCCCTTTTCAACATTCATTATCTTTTCATACACACGTCGGTTACGGGTGCTTGTAATTGTGCCCTTAGTCAACACATCTCCTATTTGACTCGTGTATGTCTATCTAGGGCGACCCCTAACAACTTGTCTCTTTTTATAAAGTTTAAAAACCACAGAAAGGGAAAAGAACAAAACACGGAGTAGCTAATAACCAATGGGCGATAGTGGAGAGGAGAAAAACAGTGAAAAGTAAAAGTGTATCTATTGTAGCGATGTGGTGCGAAGTGGGGCTGATCTAAGCAGACGAAAGCTGGATTCAGCCGCGTTCCGTCCAGCTCGGGGCCACGTATTTGGTACATATTTTATTTGAAAGTCAGCTCAGCACCGCTCAGCACCGCTTACACTGTTTCCACTGACGTGGACTGAAGATTTCAAGCATTGTGATTGGCCAATTCATAGTCCGCTCCTCTCCACTCCACCCGCGTCAATGAAAACGCACCATCAGGTGACGAAAATGGGCGCCTTTCGACGTAATACTTACTTTGGCTACTTTCTAGTTGGCTAGTTGTAGTTCTCAGAGAAGACTCGTCCATAATATCCAACGTAGTCTCCGACATGTTAGCCGTCGCCTTAGTGCTATCGTCCAGCATGTAAACATCACATTTGCAATGGTAACCTTAAATCAAATAAAAATACCGTAGTAGATCCACGCTGGTTTAAGCAAGAGTGGGTCGTATCGTCCGGGGAAGTACTACCCTCTCATAGAAGATCGACGTAAGAGTAGTAGCATCCGTACTACTGCGTTTCGTTCGGTGAGTGAAAACGCCGGAGGCCCAAGTTCTCCCCTTTCCTCTTCCCCACCCCACCTCCCTGATTCCCTTACCCTAACCCCATTCCCAGCCGCCGTAGTGGACGCCACCATACCAGCAGTTTAAAACGATGGCTTTTGGTATGGTGGCCGCCACTTCTGGATTCCACTGACTGCCTACCATCAGGCAGGGTGGAGTCACTTTGATAAGCTAATATAACAAAAAAAAACCTGTGGCACTCGGGGACTGCCGCGGTAAAGCTATTGCATAGCATTTTTTATCAACTTATGCAATTAAAATTATTTCTTTATTTTTTATATGCAGTATTTTTTTTTCTTTGATATTAATTCAAGTTACACTTTTTGAGCGTGGTGACCGATAAGAAAACATTTTTTTCTTTTATTGGATAAATGAGAAGTTAATATGTATCGTTTAAAATATTTTTATTATCTTACAATACTTACATGTAGGTTATTCAGGCATTTTTATCATCCTACTAAGTATTTTTACATCAAAAAAGAATAAAACTGGGACATTACATTACATTGATGTATTATTACACGTTATTAAAATTTTAGTTTCATTTCTATAGTTCTACCAGATAAAATTTATCGCAAATGTGACAAAATATTTGGTTTATGTGTGGTAAAAATTAGCGCCACTAGTGTTTATCCTGAGAAATAAATTTTATGGTAGGCGAAGTGAGAGGTGTTAGGTTTTATTTTCGTTACGGAATTTCTTGATTCGGTCGCCGCGCTCAAAGCCCGCGATATAATCTATGGAATAGCTTAAAAAAATATCGGATCGAAAAAAATAATTAAGTGACACGTCTTGTGAACGTCAAAATAACAAAATCGTTTTCTAAAATGGCGCACTGAGGCGTCAGATCTAAGCCCCTGTTAAAGTGCTTATAATCAACGAATCAACTGTTAACGGTTCTATTGATTTTAAACTGTGAATGAATTTTAACTTATAATTGTGAATTTTTGTGAATGGAACCTAAGAATCAACTGGTAGCAAAATTTTCCATAATACAGAGTACATTGTATAGACTGAGATTCGCTGACGAGGTAGAGACATGAGAAGATCTGGTAGGTTATTACAATTTTTGTAAGTTACAATTTCAAGTAGCATGCAAAGTGACGCAGGCTATACACTTAACTCTAGTAAGTAATTACAGCTTTCTATGTTGTGAAGAAAAATAAAAAGTAAAATGTGTGCTTTACAGGCTGCTTCAATTTGCACATTGCTTCAAAAATGACAAAGGTAACATGTAAACTGTAAATTTTTTATTATATAAATCCATACTAATATTATAAATGCGTCTGTCTGTCTGTCTGTTACGCTATCACGCCTAAACCACATATCCGATTTTGATGAAATTTGGTAACATAGGCTATCTATCATTCCAAAAAAATGGCTTAAAGGTGTTGAAATAGGGGATGAAAGTTTGTATGAAAAATCGTCAACGTAAACACTGATATAACCGACATTCACACTGGTGGAGCTGCGGGCATCAACTGGTTAGTAATATTTGATACAAATTTATAAGAAAGACTACCTGTTATTTGCAACCATTTTGAATCATCGTTCTGATGGTAACCTTGCAGATATTTGTCTAATTGCGATTCGGTATTACTGTCCAACTTATAAGGTCTAAGATTGACACTATTAGAGAGATTTTCATTCTTGGACTTAAGTTCTACTTTGTCGTGTTCTTTAGTGGTAGATGTTATTTTAGCTGGAGACGTTGTAAATGCTTTCGTTTCAGCAAATATAGGCTCAATATTCTTTCTCTTAGTGGAAGAAATCATTTGAAGTTTTGAGTTGTTGTTAGGACCGTCGATATCTATGATAGTAAGTTCATCATCATTGTTTTCTTTGGAGCTTTGTTTATTATCATACAACATGGGATCGAGAAATATCTCAGTGTTACGTGTATCTGTTGTTATTTTATCAGATTTTAAAGTTTTGTCTTTTTTTTCTGTGGATGTAGTGAATACTTTGTATAAGTTTATAACCCTTTTGTATCTGTTGATATGAGGTTTTCTTCGTCGTGCTCTTTTTTTGTTTCCTTTAGGGGATAATAAATCGGTTAATTTAACCTTTGCTGTTGTAGCTTTTGCAGTTTTTACGGGTGTTTTTTCTGTGAAATGGAACTTCGTTGTAGTCCACTTGGTAGTGAACGGGTTTGTTAGCTTGAACGTGTCGATGGCTGGAGTGCCTGTCATGTGTGAGATGTAGTGCTTGTGCATGACTTCTTTCATGTCGTGGACCGGTACTGTCACTGAGGCCACATCAATGCCGTGCTCTTTAAGGAACTCATCGAAAGCTTGCGGTGTCATTGGTAGAGGTGTGGAGAAATATTGTTTTGGCTGTTCGTTGAATGTTGTGACGGCGTGTTCTGGAACGTCCTGTAATAATAGAAACAAATGAACAGCAAGAGTTGAATTAATCCTTTACTAAGTGTTAAACCTAAATAAATGGCATTATGTATGTATTTACAAAAAAAAGTATATAAGTATTAAGTAGTTTAACAGTTGTTTAGTTCCCATAACACAAGCAAATATAATTGCTTAACTTGGGACTAGATAGCGCTGCGTGAATGTGTTAGAATATTATTATTATTATTATTCCAACACGCTTCTCCCTGAGGAACAATTATCTAAGTCTAAGCATATTAAACTGACATCAAAATAAAGACAGAATACACTTACTTGAAATTTTGACTTTATTCTGGTCAAGTACTGGTCACCCATAACGCCTACTGAAAGGAAAATTTTACTTTAAATTCGTTAATAACAGTTTGGTATATAGGCATAGACATACCTACTTGTTAGTTTAATATTTTTTTAAACACAAGCTAAGTATATCCATAGTCATACTGATATAATAAATGCGAAAGTAATTCTGTCTGCCTGTTACGCTTTCACGCCTAAACCACTCAAACGATTTTGATGAAATTTGGCTAGAGAAAGATTAGACTTCGAGAAACAACATAGGCTGTCTTCTGTCGCTAAAAAATTGGCTTAAAAGAGTTGAAATAGGAGACAAAAATTTGTATGAAAACATCGTAACCAACATTTACGCGGGCGGAGCTGCGGGCAACAGCTAGTATTGTTATAAATATTGATCTAACCCTAAGGCCTCCATCTGAGAAACGCTGAAGTAAAGTATGTAAAAAGTTTGATAGTTCAAATCCAGCCACAGCTTGACGACGGTTAAATAAATAATAAAGAAATACATAATGAATTTCGTCTCTGTGTGCGCCGAACCCATACAACCCTAATGCACAAAAGTGTGTTTCATATGGGCCCTGCAATTTTTAATAAATTACCAAAGCAAATAAGAGCAATGAATATCACTTTATTTAAGAAAAATCTAAAGAGCCTTTTAGTTAATAAATGTTATTACAGCTTGAAAGACTATTTAAATGACAAATTTTCTAAACTTGAGACCTCACACTGACAACAAATAATAAATTAAAAATGACATTAAAATAAAACTGTTAATAAACTATAGCTGTAATTTGTGTTGACTTAGTAATAAATTCTCTTTTGACATTTTATAAAGCCACTCTTTGGATGACAAATGTAATTAATTGTAACATGACATGTATGATGTATTGTTTTTGCATGCCTATGTGGTAGGATATGGCTAAATGTACCATAATTTATTTAAGAACACTTATTTATACCCATATTCGCAAAGTAATAAATGATTTGATTTGATTTGATAAATTTTGTTTTATGTGTTGTTCCTTTCGCTTGTTTCTTCGTAAGCTTTTACTTTATTCTCTTGTTTATACGGTAAACAAGTTTATATTGTGCTGGCACAGATCGCACTTATTGAACAAAGTGAATTACAATGTGTTTTCTATCAGTTATTTTGACCACATTTCGAAGTCAATCCAATAGCTGCACTTTCAATCACCTTCTCATAAGTCATCATATCGGCCCGTTGCTATCCCACTGCAGGGAAAGGCCTCTTTTCATACAGAAAAGGTATGAGCATTGATCGCCACGTGTGCTCAGGCAGATTGGCAATTTCAGACTTCCTCAGAAGTCCAGATTTACTCATGATGTGTTCCTTCACCGTTAGTCAGAAATGTCCAAGATAAACTTAGAAAGTACATATGATTTGAAAAGTTACATTGGTACATGCCCGGATTCGAACCCACGACCTCGTGTTTACGAAGCGGGTGCCTTATCTATTGGGCCATTTCAACTTACTAATTAATACTGAGTAATTACAGCCGCGTTGAATATCATCTTACTGTGCCTGCTTGCCAATCGCGATGGCTAAGGCAAATACTTTCATTTGGGGTCGAGGCTATAATATCCTTTGATAGGCGTCTTCAGGTTCATGATACTTCTAGAATTACCGGTACCAAAAGCTAAATACATTTACGAGTAATGTTACTATCGTTTTATACTATTTATATACTTCAAGTCACTTAATTTCTACTAAATGTAGGGTAAACTTGCCGAAGACAATTGCTGGTTTTGCTGATAAATTCATGATATAATAAAGTTTCATTGACTGTGTTGTTACTAAGCTATACATTCTTGCATCTCTCGTGCATCCTTAACTACCGCGTTAGAATTGTAATGAGGGTGTTTAGGAACATATTTGCCAACAGTTGGCGCCACTTTGGTAAAAGGTCGTCCATTTTGACCGCACTATCAAAACAAATATTTTCGAGTGTTCATTTCAGAAATTTTAACGTTTAATTTACAAAATGTATAATTTACGTGCTTAATAACAAAAGAAAATTGCTGAGAGGGTTTTCTAAAATGGTACCCACGAGGTGGCAGCACCGACGCGTCAGGTCTAGCTGTAAAGCGCTTTTTGAAAGTTAACCCCTGATTGGCCCAGTGTGAAAGTTGAAGTGGCGCCAACTGATGGTGAAAATTTTCCTAAACACCTTCATTAGCTTTGTATGAATCGATCTACACATTTTTATCGCGCTTTTTAGTTACATTCTATCAGTTACCATTTCACCAGCTTTCGTATTCGGAAGCGTTACCATACAAATAAATAACATACATGGTTTCTTCAGCGAGTATTCTTTCATTATAGAATTCACGTCATCATCGTAAGATAAGAGTGTGGTGTCCACCATTACTGGCGTCAACTTCGGCTCAAATTGCGTGAGACCTGCAATTATATCACCTTCTTAGTAAGAAGAGGAAAATAGTTAAAGTTAATGCTGAACGGTAAACGCTTCCTATAATCGAAAATTGGTTAAAATGTTGGCGATTCCTGATACAATATCTAACAAAAAATAAGTAAAAATTACAATTAAAGTAATTAAATAAGTTAAATTACATTAGGTTACAAATTATATGCATCATTATAAAAGTATTAAACGTATGCCGCTTTAATGTTCGCATTGAAATCAAGATTTTTATAAAATCTATAGTTTAAAGCAGGTTTATCCAGTTCTTCTGTTACTTCTTGATTTGTATCAGGAATCACTAACCCTATAGGTACCACCATCACTTCCTATGCAGATTTTTTTTTATTCATTAATGATTTTATTGTCGTCGTCTAATTATTTAATTAATGAATTTAATTAGCACGGGAGCTTAAATGCTTCTTTAATTTTTCATCTGACAGGGTCATATGATTGATTGCCAAAAGAGGAGTTTGGCACACAGTGGTAATGTAACTTTGATCAGATATTTTGAAATTTAACTATTATCGTCTATTTTTTCAACTTCGATGTCTAATATTTTAGTATAATATTTCATAATGCATACCCATATCACTGACGGGCACTTTGGTGGTTTTAGAAAGTGTCTCTTTATGTCCAGTCTTAGCTGTAGCGTCCAAAATTGAATCAGAGTCTCCAGATGCAAGCGTTTTGATGAATTTCGACGAATGCTTCTTTCCATTCGAGTTCATTTTCATGTTATGTTTCGTATTTTTCCAATTGTGTTGTTTATGAAAGTGCTTTAATTTCGATATATTTGTCGTTGCCGTGAGATTATTGTTTAGATTCTCTAGCTGTGTGACTGGCATGTCATTATCTCGAGACCACCTGACAGTGTCAACAGACATGGAGGAAGCAATCTTGGACCGCGCTGTCGATGGAGATATATACTGCACCCATTTAAACATATTGACAGGCATTTTAAAAGCCGCCCATGCCATAACATTTGACGAAGCCAATGTATAATTTCTACTTAGTGTTCTAGCAACATCCCGTGGGTTATCTCTTATTTTATGAGACGTAAAGTTGTAGGATTTTCCAGTTCTCGCAGAAGACATAGCTTTAGTTGAATTATTCATTTTTCGGTTTGGTCTGTCATGAATATTATAATAGAAAACTACTTCTTCTAGCTTAAAGAGAAAGGCGCTGTCGGTCTTAGAAGCGTGTTTACTCGATATTGCGTTTAAGCTATCTGGTGTGTGAATATTTAAGTTGAGTGTAGGCGTGTGGGGTCTTTCAATACCACTCTTCGTGTTGGCTATATTTCGTGCAGTGTAGTAGTAATCTGCATCTGTTACAGGGAAACTTGAGGTAGTTTCTAGATCAGACAATAATTTGCGCCACGACGTGTCGTCGTTTAACTCAATAGCTTCCGTTTTCATGTGCTCTAAGTCATTACCAACATTTGAATTTGTGACGTCTGTAGTTTCGAACAGGTATTCGTTTAGGTTACCTGCAGATTTATGTTTGAAATGTAATTAGATGTGTATAATTATTTGCGAGCTATTTCATATAGGTAACTTTATATAATTTTTCCTTCAAGATTTGTACATGCTGGGTGTGTTGTGTTCATGATTTGTATGTTAGAAAGGAAGGCATATTCTTAAAAAAACTAGCTTGCTGTCATAAGCTGTCAATAGACTGATCACTTTACTGAATTATATAAGACTAGCTGCGCCCCGCGGCTTCACCCGTAAATTGTATGTTTTGTTGTATTCCTCCGGACCAGACCAAATTTCGGGATAAAAAGTAGCCTATGTCCGTCTCCGGCACCGAATCTATCTACATACCAATTTTCATCGAAATCGGTTCAGCCGTTAAGGCGAGTGAGTGGTAACAAACACACACACACACACACACACGCACACATACAAACTTTCACATTTATAATAATAATAGAATTATTTTGGGTTAAATCCTAAATATAATTTATACAGTTCTGACTCCTAACCGATATTAAAATTTTAAAACAACGTTTGAATTTAAAATAATAAAAGCAATACAGCATAACGTAATGCAAAAATAGATATAAGTACCAGGGCAGCAGAAACTTCTAGGAGGTTGAATTATAGAACAATCAGAGGCATCAATACTTGTGATTGTTTCTAATTATTTTCGTATTAACCTCTTACAATCTTCTGATACCCTAGTACTACTATTTAAAAAGTATATGTACAAGATCGTCATAAGTTGGAGTACCAATACTCACGCTGAAAGTAGGTGAGACTCTCATTCAGAAATACTAGTTTAAGTTTAAAATAGGATAAAATAAATGTAAAATAAATGTAAACAGCTTACCCATGAATTGGGCATCATTAATAGGCAGCTTAAAATCGTTTTCGCCGAGTTTTTCATTTAACTTCTGATTCTCAAAGTTCGAGTACTCTAAGTGCGTCTCCTGCTCTAATTTCGGTGTCGACGACATTTTATTTTTCGCCTCTTGAAGTTGAACTTTATGCAATTGTTCCTCCAATCGGGCTATGATTGTGGATGGAGTCTCCTGTGTAGTACGTTTGGACGTGGTTGTTTTGTGTTTCTTTTTAAATTTCGCCTTTTCAAATTTTGATTTTAAGTTAAAATTCAATAAATTTAAATTTTCTTGACCAGTTGTTGAAGCCGTTTCCATAATGCCTGTAATTATCAATCCACGAAATTTAAAAAAAAAAAAAATATTTTGTTTTGGCTTAAGACTGGTCATATCATAACTTACCTCCTTTTGGGACACCTATGTTTAGTGGTGGCCGAATTCGGCTGTAGTGAACATTAGAAACATTATAACATGACAGTATGTTACACATTATCATGATTATCATGGATTAAAATAAAAGAGGCTAAATAAAAACTAAACGGATATTAGTATATTTTAAAATACTCAAAAAATATTTCCCACATAGCCTTACACAAAATAGTTAATAGGCAACCGATGAGAGTGGCTCACGATCGGTCAAGATGGCGAGACTTGGGGAAAGTCTATGTCCAGCAGTGGACATCTTTCGTCTGATGAAGGTAGTGATTTTCTTTTCGAGAAAGAAATTTGGTGACACTAGTTTTGCCTAAGTTCATTTCTTAAATCTTTTAAATTTTTAAATAAGAAACGAATGCAGTCGTATATTTAGATATCATAAAAATTATTACAAAAATTGTTTTGATGTAAGAGATAATGATCATAAATACAACGCTTTTAGAAAATTAGAAATAATATTTTAGTTAATATCTATATTAATATATAAAGCGGAAAAGTTTATTTGTTTGAACGCGCTAATCTCTGGTACTAGCAGTCAGATTTGAAAATTCTTTTTGCGTATGATAGCCCAGTTCTCGAAGTATAATTAAGCTGAGTAACATCACGCTACTGGTGATGGGAGCAGAGCAGTAAGCAAACACGCGGATAAAACCGCGCCTCGGAAAACAAGTTCTCTATGTAGTTAAATCAAATTGGAATTAAAATAGTAGTTTTTTGTAAGTTAAAAATTTCAATGGATTCAATATTGTGTCAATGTGATTCTTAAGTCTTATATGATATTGACAAACAACGAGCGTCTAAAAACATCAAAAAAGCAAAACAGGCTATTTCTAAATTGAAAATATATAATTATCTGAAAAGTATATATTTGAAAAGTTAAAAACGTAAGAGATGAAGTTATTACAGAATACTTACTTGTCAAGTCAATTTTATTACTTTGCTCGGAATTCGTAACTGTGTTCTTGCTGATTGTGACCATCGTAGGCAGTGCCGCGAGATCATTCAATAAAAACGTGGTTATCTGTTTATCTGCGGGTGTCATTGTGCTGTCTTTTGGCTCCTGTGGTATAAATGGTTCCTGTGCCGCGGGCAATTGTGTATCTTGTGTATTTTCCTCAAAGTCTAAAATCATTTTATCAGTTATTTGTGAGTTACTCTTGGTGCGCATATTTGAGGATTCCATTAAAACCGTTTGGATATGGACAGATATCAAATCGTTATCGTCTTGATTACTTTTGAATTCTGTAAAGCACAATTTATTGGGAGAATTACCACTTTCTCCCAGAAGCGTTTAAACTTTTCTTGAAATTATTATTTTAAGTTAATTAAGAAATAGACTATTTCACCAGTTATTTTAGAATCACCATACTACCTATATACTATTTACGGTAGTAGATCCACGCTGATTTCAGTATAAATGGGCCGGATCGTCCGGGGAAGTACTACCCTCTCATAGAAGATCGACTTATGAGTAGTAGTATCCGTACTACTGCGTTTCGTTCGGTGAGTGAGAGCGCCGGAGGCCCAACTTCCCCCCTTTCCTCTTTCCTCACCTCCCTCATTCCCTTCCCCTAACCCCATTCCCAGCCGCCATAGTCGAGGCCACCATACCCGCAGTTTAAGACAATGGCTTTTGGTATAGTGGCCGCCACTTCTGGATTCCACTGACTGCTTACCATCAGGCGGGGTGGAGTCACTTTGGTAGGCTATAATATATATAAAAAAAACCTATAAAGTTTGTTTAAACGCGCTAATCTCTGGCACTACCAAAGAAATTTAATTTGATTATGATTAAGAACAGTAGTTATTTAAACTAATATTATAAAGAGAAAATATTTGTTTTTTTATGTCTGTTTGTTTGTTTGCAACGATATAACTAAAGATCTATGTTACCGATTTGAAAAATTTCTTTACCTTTAGAAATTAATTTATTCAGCCATATTTTCATATTCAAAATTTAAATAATTTAAGGTCCTTCGTAAATCTAAATGATGCAATAAACACTTTTGCTATGATATTTTCTGTAGGAGATTGAGAGATCGAACGGGAACTTTTGATACCGAAGCGAAGCGGACATCAAGTCTACTAAGTATATGAATATCACATGTAAACTTACAAGATAATTTTGTCGTTTCCTTAAATTTTTCGTCGTCAATAGTCATATTATTTTTAAAGTCCTCCTCGATCATTTGGGCAGTACGATCAGTAAAGCTGAAAGGGGTCTCTTTTTCAGTAGTTGAACTTGTAATTGAAGGTGTAGTGGTCGGGTTTGATGAAACATCAGAACTATAGTCAATATCTTTAAAGCTGAAGACGGAGTTTCTTGTCGTCGTCGATGAACTTGTAGGAGTATTCTCCGTTAGTGGTGAATTATTGTTATAATCAAATGCATCTTTTACATCAGGTATTTTTATATCCTGATCGTGTGATTCATATTTAATAGAGTTTGACAAATCAATATCTTTGATGTGAGCCGTTGTTTCGCTTTGAAAAGCTGGTTTTTCATCTTCTTTATTTTTAAATATGTCCATTATTTTCTGTAATGGATTGAATCTCGGCGGCCTGTTAGTTACGGACCGCTTTTCTTTCGATCGTTTTGTTTTAGTTTTACGTCTGAGGCCGAATTTATTACAGATTTTTTTAAATATACTTTTTTTTGTACTGGTTGTTACAACCTTCTTCTTGGTTTTTTCAGTGCCAAGATAACTTGGGTCTACGTATGCAGCTGTTTCAGCATCAGATTTTTTTTTCTTCTCGCCTTTACTACTTTTTGTTGTTTTTGATGTAGTGATAATTTTGTTAAAGTTTGTAACCTCTGGAAAATTGTTCTTGTAGTTAGTTCTTTTGACTCTGTTTTTTTGTTCTTTTAGTTTGTTCACTGGTAGCTTATTATTATGACGAAATAACATGGCTTTTATTTTCTTCATACAACTTTCAGCTTCGTCGTGGTAAGCTTTGGTTACGGCATATTTATTTTTGTTAGCTGCAATAAAAATGTATTTTACGATTTTTTGTCATGCTTGTCATCAATGAGACTTAATAAGGTCCATAGTTATCCGAGAGATATGTCACCAATACAAGAAATGGTCGTTAGTTTTTCTCGTTAAACTTATGTCGCTAAGTAAAATGAGACAAAGCTTCATAAATCGTTTTACGTCCAACCGGATAACTACCATTACCTTACAGTGTTAAATCTTTCTCTTTAATTTAGCCTTTTATCTATTTATTTCGTGCAATTCGATCAATACAATTAACGCTAGTTGTATCTTTTACGTTTAACGCTAACTAATTTAAAAATAAATTTAAAAGTTAGCAATTTTAATTCTATAATTTTAGATTTGTTCAGAATTCAAAATATTTTCTCGGATTTCAATTTTTATCATTTAATTGGAGCTAAGTGAATTTTAAAAATATTGTTCGAACAGTTTTTATAATTACGCGAAAGCTGTATAAAAAGTATATAACCATAATGCTGCTTACCTACGCTCTACAAAAGAGGTTTAAGAAAATGTTGACTATTCAATTGACAACCATAAAAGTAAGTGTTCCTCAGAAGCTTTGTCTCTGGTTTTACTCATTTGAGTAACTTGCAGGCAACGTGACTTATCCTCCGATATCTAAGGGCCTACCACTACTAATATAGCAGTATTATTCTATTGTTACTTTGTGTTTTGTCTTTCTCTTTCGTACCATTAAAACAAGGACGGAGACAAAATAATGTTATAATAACATTGCTATAAAAAGTTGTGGTAGAGCCTCTGTGTAGGTCTTCAGTCTAAGCCCTACAGCAAAAACGCCATCGAAAGTGTAATAGTAAAACTTTTAACCAAATTAGTGTCATATCGTGAATCCCAAGGGCTAATCTAATACCAGATCTTTTGGCATCGGTTACCTTTTATTTCTAATGATTGAGCAAACGTGAACTTCTTCAACCTAGATGACACCTCCCAATACCTACCTTCTTTTGTATGCTATCCACACGCTTTTCACAAAAATGTGAAATACATTTTTGTGAAAAGCGTGTAAGCGTGCCTATAATTTCTACATAGCTTTCATCTTTTAATATCTTTAGGCTACCAAATTGATGACCAAAATAAGCACTTGGCAACAAATTTTTATATTATTTTCACTCTACTATATTTCTATACAAAATAATTATGGGTTCCGCCTTCAAAATCAAGAAAAATAACAATGTGATAAACTTAATATTCCTACTATCACATTACAAATGTTTAATAAAATAATGTTTCTTAACAATAACAGATTTACCAGGGCAAGGAATCAAAATATTTATAATCAGAGACAAGGACACTTCTAGATATTTTTATACACGCAAATAATTGAATATTGCAAGAGTAAAACAATGATATAAACAATTCTAAAAGGTTTGATGTCATGTGCAAAACGACTTAGGACAGGGCATGAGTCAGTTTGTTCGAACAATGTATTAATATTCTCAAGTATCGATTTGTCGGAAGCGCATACGTTGGCGTAAGGCTACGCCAACGTATGCGCTTCCGACAAATCGATGACAAAAATAATGAAATTTACCTTTCATCTTTAAAATAATAGCACAAAAATTTAAGCAATTACTGAAGTGATAAAATAAAATAAAAACATACTCTGTGAATACTCGGGTCCAACCAATCTGCTGTCGCCAGCTACACCGATTAAGGCATCATCCAAGATCACACCAGTATATTCCATATCACTCTTCGTGGCCTTAAAATTAGCATCAGCATCGTCACCAATCTGTATAAACACCTGATCATTAGACCCTGGTCTATGTTTATTATTTCGAGAGTTCCCAAACAAATATCGTGAATCCATATCACCGACTGGACTTTTCAGCGATACCGTTTGAGAGGTATGATACTTTTTCGGAGGTCCATTATCAATAAACAAGTAAAAATGCTTTCTAAACCACGAGTCATCACTTTTAGTTGACATTTCATGATCATCATCATCGCTGTCATCAAAGAACGTTTTGCTTCTTTTCTGCAGAGATATTGACTTCCTGGGCATCTTGGGGATTTTTTCTAATATAAATTTGCCTATGTCATCAACGTTATGGTGTTTGTGTGCTTGATACTTGACCATATTAGAGAAATTCTGATGGGCCTCTTCTTGTTGAAAATTTAAATAATGTCTAAAACCATTTACGTAGTTATCATATGATAATTTGTCGCTTATTTCTTGCATATTGCTCTGAGATACCGGACTCATTGCTTTGGAGCTGTATATTTTTTCGGCAGAGTTTAGGAGAGCGTCATTGTAATCCAGGTCACTCGCAACGCCCTCATCGTCATACGTTATATATGTCGATACTGTAGTACTGTTTGTTACATTTCGTTTATCTGCTTTTATACAATTCCTTTTTGTAGTCTTTTTATGACCTACCGAATGTATTGTAGTTGCTGGATCCGTACTGGAGTCTATGTTATCCTGTGCAGAGGCAATCGGCTGTGTTGGTGCTTTATTTAAGACTTTAGCGCCTGTGGCCGAGGAGTTCCCGAATCCCCACAACAGAAACTTTGTTGTTTTCTTGTGATTAATATTGAGATCCTTTGTTTTAGTGCCAGAGGTTTTATTTAGTTTATTATGTATTCTATGTGCTGTTGTCGAGGTTAAGTTACGTATTCTGTTTGTTGCTTGTTTTATTTTTGTTTTCGCTTGTGTTGTCGAAGTGCTCAATTTACATTTAATCTTGTTATATATTTTTTTTATCTCGCTTTGCACCGAATCGATGGTGTTACATATTCTTTCTTGTCTGAGATTATTTGTTGCCATGTATGGATAGGGAAAGCTTGTAGTCGAAACATTTGTTACTAGTTCTTTGTGGCTTCTTTTTGACCGTTTGTTACGAACGTTTTCCTTGTGAATAAAGAAGGGTCTAGAACGAATTAAATTATAGCGGCGTTTATATATCGGCCTTGGTTTGTTGGTTGCGCTAGAAGGGCTCGTATCAGTAAAAAACGGTGTTATGATAGAGATCATTGATATGGCTTTTCTTTTTATATCATCCAGAGCTTCCTCAAGATGTGCTGTGCCGGGATATTCGGTT
This sequence comes from Parascotia fuliginaria, assembly GCA_963082885.1. Lineage (NCBI taxonomy): Eukaryota > Metazoa > Arthropoda > Insecta > Lepidoptera > Erebidae > Parascotia > Parascotia fuliginaria. The sequence continues at coordinate 8,313,437 of OY720198.1, read as the reverse complement.
GTAGTAACCATAGTAGAAGCGACCCTCATAGGTGTTGTGAATACTCTGTTTAAAAGTGTAGAGTAACTTCCAATATTATACAGTCGCTCTAAATTTTCTAAGTGCGCAGTAAGACCACCAAGCGTGTCGGAATGGTTGACAGCGACATAGACGGGTAGTGTGTAGGTATTTACACTAGGTAAGTGCACTTTGCTCGTCATCTTCGGCTTAGCTATTGGTTGCAGTGCCACGGCAGCCTGCATTGCGTTGATTCGCTTCAACTGAGTTACGTTCGCGCGGCAAGTGCCTGACTTCTTCCTCGTTACGTCTGGTTCCCTCAAAACAAACGAGTGTCTATTTTTTCTCTGATACTTTAAATTATCGCGCGCATTTAGTGCGACTTTTCCACCCGGTTGACGCCACCATCTATATTCTGTCAGCTCAGGTAAATCATTCTCTTTAAACCTGTACTTATTGCCAGTAGTATATTTAGCTATTTTTTCTTTACCTTTGAACTTCCTCCAAAACCCACCTGGTTTTCTTTTCTGTGATTTGCACTTGCCATAATCTGTGGGCGACTTTTGAATAGTTTTAGCATTAGATTTGAAAGGGTCTAGTAACGTTCTGGTTTCTTGGAATGCATATGTTTGTTGGGTGGTTCTTTTGGGTATTCTGTGTCTGTGTTGCAGGTCGTACTTGACCTTGTAGTGAGCTGTAGGGTCAAGGTCAGTTATACTGTCCTGGTTTGCATCAATATTTTCGTAGTCATCGATACTTTTAGATATAGTGTGGCCGTTGCAAAGCACCATCAGATATAATAAACTGAAACAAATATTTTATTATTAATATGTTTCGCAACACACGAGTAAATATTGCCAGTACACAGAATCTCGGGGCACGGCAGCACCCCCGCCAAGTCGAGCAAAACAAAGCGGCCGTACAATACTTTTTTCGAAGCAGTTCGTGCCATTTTCGACCCTACAATTACTAAGAAAGACTATTATCTAACTTTCCTATGCGTCTTTTATTTTCTGTCACTGAGACAATTCATTTACTAGAGCGAACAAGTAAAATATACTCGCCTGCCTAAAACAAACTCATGCTGACGCTACATTTAAATTTTATGTGACTCCTACAATCAATACGAATTTAATGACACTTCATAAGTTAAAATCCATCAAGCCTTATAAGCTGTAGAGTGTACCAATAAATAGATATAAATACCCGCATACATACATTTTATATATTTATATATGTAGGTATATATATTATTATGTAGTTATGTGTAGTATATATTTATATATTATATAAATAATGTACTTTATACTCAACTCTAAATTTATTTATTTGTGCACCTGCTTCGAAATATCTCTGCACCACCCTATGGTAGACTGGTAGAGAATGCCTCAGGCATTAAGTCCGCCATTACATATTGTATGTATACAGTTGATAAATAAAATAAAATAAATAAATACATATATATACGCTTTAAAAACATTACCCTCCTTAATTTTGGCATTCGGGCAAAAAGAGCGATGGAACGCGAGAGTATGCTACAACCGTCAGTCAGAAATATCCAGATAAACTTAGAAAGTACAGTAGTAGCTTATGTACTTGCTGTGTTATTATTCACGGCATAGTAAGTTCTTCAGAAGCGATAAATAAATACTAAGTAGACTAAGTACTAAATCAAATTTAAAAAAAAAACCGGCAATGAACTCGAATGAAGAATAGCAACGCTGTCGAAATTGGACAGCACTTGGCTGTCCAATTTCGACAGCGTTGCTATCATTTCAAATACCAAATGACAGACGCAACATGTCATTCACATAAATTTATTTTATATTTAACCGACTTCAAAAAAGAGGAGGTTATCAATTCGGGTCGTATGTTTTTTTTTTTTTTTTTGTATGTTTGTTACCTCATATCTTATTTATGAACCGATTTGAAAAATTTTTTTTTATTTGATAGGGTATACTCTGAAATTGGTCCCATTTTTTTATTATAAGAAATGGTTCAGTGGTTGTATGTTTGTTACAACAGAACTCGGTCATTTATAAATCAATTTTGAAAATTCTTCTTTTATTTGAAAGGGTATACTCTGAAATGGGGTCCCATGTTTTTTTTATAAAGAATGGTTTAGTGGTTTAGCTTCAATTTTATATTTTGTAACAAAACGTATGCCAGAAGTGAAGATGTGTAAAGCAACACGTCGATGTCTTTTGCGACGAATTTTCTGACATTGACATGTCCATGCTACAAGTGTGAAGTGATTTTTTTTCATTTTTTGTTAGAAACGAAGTGGCCCTGGATGAGTAACCATTTGTGTTGTTTCATTTTCAGCGTCTTCATTGTTTAGAAGCAGTAGACTATGGTCATCACTATAATTAGGTAGTCGTTAAGCCAAGTTGGAGGTCTTATGGTCGTGAGAAATTACAACAGCAATGGGCGCCCTTAAACCTGCTTTTACAGCACCACTGTTTATTTTTTGCATATCTATTAAGCGATTGCTCGGTCAGTTAAATTATGATTTTTGATGATTCTTTATTGTTGGTAGATCATCCATTTTTTGTTTTGATTTGTGGTTTCTGGGATTCAGGGTTTAGCGATCGAGAAAGTGTTGACAAGGACTTTATATATCTATTTACAATCTTACCTCTCGTGTCTACTTTCTTTCAAACGGCGCGGCGCTGTCTCATTTGCGCAGCACGTTTAGTAGGTCTACCCATATTGAATATATTTATACACAATTAATTCCCACTAAAAGGCTAAAAATAAAATAATTTTTAGAAAAAAAATAAAAACCGACTTCAAACAACACCTACATGTTCAATCCTTAACTAAAAAGTAGAAAATAATATTTTAATTACTTCATAGCAAAGAACATTAAAGGGGACTCAACGCAATCCTTGATACCTATAATACTTTACTATTTATAATTTTTAATTAGTTATTTTGGAGTCGGTGCCAGCCAAGAAGGATCATAATGGCCTTTATAAAAATAACCTACCTACTAGCAAAAAAAACCTTCTTGATTAATCTATTTAATGAATGAATGAATAATATACATTTAATACAAGAAATCGAACGGAATCAGATAAGTGCGCCTCAAATTTTTTATGTATATCTGAACACAACTATCAATGACGTCTGCCTTCACGAGTATGACCGCGTTCGGGTAGTGCACTCAGGCATATCCCCCACGCGTGCCATTACCGCCCCGTGCATTTCAAAAGTTTGCTGCAAAGGCAGAATTAAAGATCCTTCTTGGCTGGCACCGACTCCAAAACAACTAATTAAAAATTATAAATAGTAAAGTATTATAGGTATCAAGGATTGCGTTGAGTCCCCTTTAATGTTCTTTGCTATGAAGTAATTAAAATATTATTTTCTACTTTTTAGTTAAGGATTGAACATGTAGGTGTTGTTTGAAGTCGGTTTTTATTTTTTTTCTAAAAATTATTTTATTTATATATATTATATATTATTATTATATATATTTTATTATTATTATACATATTTTATTTTATTTCAGTTAACAAGCAACTGCGTAATTTGCTTAACTCTAATGCAACAGCTCTAGATACAAAGTGATCTGATACCAAAATAATAATTTTATTGGAGTCGCATATGAGCACCCAGGTGATTATATTCGCAGGTGATCAAAGGACACTAAAGAGTCGTCTATAAACACCCAGGTGATATCATCCAGGTGATCTAAATGGAATAGGCCAGCTCGGGTGGCGATTTTTTGGACACATTAAAGGATTGATAGTGCGTCGGTTTACGTGCAATGCGATGTTGGAGTGCTCGTAGTGGCATAAACAGTTAATAATCTTATCAAAAATAGCCTAGATTTTTTTGACCATTAATTAACGTGTAGTTTGCCACATTTACTAACGTTAATATTAACGTGTTGGAGTAGTAGCATAAAAAAATAATAAATAAAATGAGATCATTACAATACATTGCCTCCAGCCTATTTGAAGATGAATTATTGAATATAGTTAAAGCATTGGCGAAGAAAATCAACAGAAACGTGAAATATATCTATCTAATAAATAAAATTCTCGTGTACGTTATTGAACTCCTCCAAAACGGCTCGACCGATTTTCGTGAAATTTTGTATGCATATCGGCTAGGGTTGAGAATCGGACAACATCTATTTTTCATCGCCCTAAATGTTAAGGGTGGTCTGAAAAGGGATGAAAACGATTGTATGAAACTTCTTCATAGTTTTGAAATTTTGTTTTGAAATACTTCTATTAAAATATAAAAACCTCATATTTTTTATGTAGTGTGGGGAAAATGAGAGAAAGATGAGAAGGAAGTGAGTGGGAAGTATGGGGCAAGGTAGGAGAAAGGAGATGTAAGTGAGGGGGAAGCAATGGGGAAATGAGGGAGAAGCCAGGGAAAGGATGAGTGAAATGATGGGGAAAGGAGAGGGTAGAAAAAAAGGAAAAAAAAAAAAAAAGAGGAGGTAGGGGGAGGGAGGGCAGAAGCCGAATGGGAGGAGTGGGGAAAAAGGGAGAGTATAGGCTATGTAACATCACGCTACTGGAGATGGGAGCAGAGCAGTAAACAAAGACGCGGGTGAAACCGCGCCGCGAGAAGCGACTATCTTTTAAAGACTAGACGAAAAAGAATTTGAACGAGTGTATGAGCTGCCATGACAGGTGCTACATTATGGATAGATGACATCTTAGTAAAAAACATAAAAATATTGACTTACCATACAAAATTATTAAATAACATTGGCTATTAGTTAAAAAAATCTCTGTTTGCATGATACCATGTAAATATCTTTTCTAATAAATAATTTATTTAACTTTAATGACCGCGATTATATACTGTTTTTGCTGTCAAAAGTTTAATGACAATTTTCAAGTTTTTATCCTCTGAGTTTTTTTATATCTATGGTTGCAAGAAGTATCTAATACTCTTCTTGGTGAAGCAAATCGTAACTTATTTTATTTAAACTAATTTTATAAAGAGTTTATATTTTATTTTTTGATTTTGTTTGTTCGGATTTAACATAATATAATAATATAATATAATATTCTACCACATGCACACAGCGCCATCTAGTCCCAAATTAAGCAATTATATTTGCTTGTGTTATGGGTACTAAACAACTGATATACTACTTATATACATTTTTTTTTTTTGTAAATACATACATATTATAGATAAATTACACCCAGACACAGAACAAACAATCATGCTCATCACACAAAGGTTTGTCCTGGGTGGGAATCGAACCCACGACCTCCGGCTTAGCAGTCAGGGTCACTAACCACTAGACCAACAGGCCAGTCAAATTTAACATAAGGTCTACGTAACCGATATTTGCCGAGCATTGCAGAAGTAATAATGCTCAGAAAACACAAGTAAGTCGTTGCCGACCACGGAGAAGGGGATGGGAAGGAAAAGGGAAACGGAAGAGGACCAAGGGGTATTTGAGCTGAGGTGCTCTCACTCACCAATAAATAAATCGCAAAATATCTTTTATAAAATCTTTTAAAAGAGGGTAGTAGGCACTTCTCCGGTCGATCCGACCCATTCATGCTGAAACCAGCGTGGATCCACTACCGTGGAACTTAGATTCGTAGTACTTATACATACCTACTATACATATATACTCGCACATAACTTCACGTTTTCCTTTCATTAATGCGGTAAGCAGAGATTTAATGCGATGAAAACATAACTCCTTTGTCTTTTCAACATTTATTAATCTTTAAACACACACGTCGGTTACTGGTGCTTGTAATTCGTAGTAGGTACCTATTTATTTTTAAATTATTTAAACCCACACTTAATATGTAGGTAGGTACTTGTTTTCTCCATCTATGGCAGAACAATATACCCATGATATAATGTTATCGATGACAACCTAAATAAATTAGTTAGTCATGGTCGCTTCTAAGGACGCCTGATTCATAGTTCTCGTAAATTTACAATATAAGGAAAACATCGCTCAATATATTAGTTTTTAAAGGCTTAAGCATAAGGTTTAAATTCACTTGCAATTACGCATAATTATATCATCTTACATGATTCGTATTCTAATGATAGTATTTGTAGTTCATGTTGTAGATATGTGGAAAATTTGGATAATGTACAAACGTCTAAAGAGTATTTTTTTTATTAAGTAGCTACCAAAGTGACTCCACTCTGCCTGATGGTAAGCAGTCAGTGGAATCCAGAAGTGGCGGACACCATTCCTAAAGAATAAAGCTATCGTTTTAAACTATTGGTAGATAGCCTCTATAATCCGGAAAAAACTGATTTTGTCATGATGACGTAAATTTTAAGGTCTAATTTTTTATGCATGATGTTGAGGGCTTAATGTCACTTACACAGTAGCAACTTTGTGAGTAAATTCTTCACGACTCGCTTAAAAGTATTAGAATACAGCTGTCCGCGGCGCGGTTTCACCCGCGTCTTTGCTTACTGCACTACGCACGTCGCCAGTAGCGTGATGTTACATAGCCTGTAACCTTCCTCGAGAACTGGGGTATCATACGCAAAAAGAACTTTTCAAATACGACTGGTAGATCCAGAGATTAGCGCGCTCAAACAAACAAACAAACTCTTCCGCTTTATAGAATAAGTATAGATAAGGATCTTCAAGTTTTAAGTTTGATTTACCAGTATTTTGCCCTGTAAATGGCAACAAGCTCACTTCCTGTTATATGGAATCAAAAATAACTGACGAAACGTGGATGTTACATACATCTGCTTACCCCTGAGGAGAAAAAAAACGTGAACAAATAACTACAGTCAAATGTTGCGACAATTTTTGTCATCTTTTATCTATTGATAATATACTAGCGACCCGCCCCGGCTTCGCACAGGTATTATGCTGATACTAAATCTGCCCACCAGAGACTAAAGAGCAGTAACAGCCCTTTTGTGATTTTTCGTTTTATTAGTGATTCTGAAAGCGGGTTTCTTAAGCTTTCTATTGAATTAACTTACTTATTTCTAAGACTATTAGAATGGTTTTTATTTAACAGTTTTCACTTACTGCAAACGAAAAAAATTAACAATTTGGCGTGATTTCCCAACTAAAATACAGTATAAATTATACTGCAGATTAAATTTTAAGGTTTCATAACTAAAATGCAGTAAGCAATATAATTTTACAGTTCTTTAGATAGTTTTATATTTCTGGAAAAAAATTAAAAAAAAAATTAATACGCAGTAAAATTTACCGCCATACAAGCTATTTTTACTGCAAATTAAGAAAATACAATTTATTGTCACGAACTCCCAACTAAAATGCAGTAAAATCAAAGCTTGTCGCATTTTAGTTGTGAATACTTAACATTCTTTTATCATTATAAACTGACTAACACGCAGTAAAATACAGCATTACTGCAGATTAGTTTGGATAGCATAATGACACAGATATGATTATTCCTAGCTAAAGTGCAGTTAATGTTTAATAAGAAATAAACGGTCTTTAAAATGTGAACTAGCTATTTTTCTTACTGCACTAGTAAATTGAACACTTTTTTCTTAAAAAACTAACTAAAATGCAGTATTTTTTTGACCTTACTGCATGTTAGTTGGGTTTCTTGACAAAATAACTGATCCAAACGCAGTAATAGGGCTTTTTGCTGCATTTTACTAAGTTTAAAATGGTATTTTTTACAAAAAAGGCTATGCAGTAATAGGCACCAAAAAGAATAAATGGCCATAATAAATTCAGTTATTAAGATATATTTTTTTTTATTGCTTTAACGTGTGAACCTATGCCTTTACAACCTTTCTGCATTCAAATTTTTTTGCTTATACATTCTGTTGATTTTTTAAAATCAATTCTTAACTTTAAATGCGTTTTACTCGAAATCGTGATTTTGCTGTTACTGCACTTTAGTGTATGGTGGGCAGAAATATACTACAGAATGTCTTTTTAAACAACGTTCACAGCTTTTTTATCATTACACAATACAAACATGTTTTCTTTAGAGGCCGGCGGATCCCAGCCGGGAAATACCGCCGCAACCGCTAAAATTATAATTATTAGAAACCTCTAAAATTACCAGTGTTTCTCTACTATATTTTGCACGTATTATACATATAAACCTTCCTCTTGAATCACTCTATCTATTAAAAAAAACCGCATGAAAATCCGTTACGTAGTTTTAAAGATCTAAGCATACATAGGGACAGACAGCGAGAAGCAACTTTGTTTTATACTATGTAGTGATTAATAAATACAGTTTAGCCGCAACATTTAACCAATACTTCGGATAACATAGTGACCTTTGATCATTATATCTCAGTCTGTTAAGCAGTAACTACGTTTTAAATCTTTAGTAAAATCATGAAGAGTTTAATATTATTTGCTTTAGCTGCCATAGTTGTGGTGAAATGTGAGCATTTGGTAATAGGTAATGTGTCTAACCGAGTGGTATTGGCGAATCACACGGTCGTGGAATATAATGCGATCCCTTTTATGAAGAGAGTTAAATATTATTTTTATTCGCAAGTGGATAATAGAATGATACAGGTAAGATTGTTTAACAATTCAAAATAACCACTTAATCACATCGGCCCATTATTACACTACAGGGAAAAGCTTCTTCTCTTAAAGAGAAGGTATGAGCATTGATCGCCACGTGCGCTCAAGGCGGATTGGCAATTTCAGACTTTTAGGTCCAGGTTTCCTCACGATGTTTGCCTTCACAGTTAGTCAGAAATGTCCAAGATAAACTTAGACAGTACATTTGAAGTCACATTGATTGATTGAACCCACGACCTTGTCTCTACGAAGCGGGTGCCTTATCCACTAGGCCATTTTGACTTGTTAGGTAATTTCCTACTTGGTAACTAACTAAATGGTTACGATAACCTCCTTCAATGCCCGGCACCATAAGCAAGCTACCTAGAGGCCGAAACCCCTTTTTACATAACCTACTAATATCATAAATGCGAACATTTGTGTGTGTATGTTTGTTACCACTCAGCGCCTAAACAGGTGAACCGATTTTGATGAAAATTGGTATGTAGATAGATTTGGTGTGGTGGTTTTTATCCCGAAAATCGGTCTGTTTCTCGAGGGAGACAAAACATTATTATAATAATAAATAATAATAATAATAATAATAATAATATTCTACCACATTCACACAGCGCCATCTAGCCCCAAATTAAGCAATTATATTTGCTTGTGTTATGGGTACTAAACAACTGATATACTACTTATATATTTTTTTTTTTTTTTTGTAAATACATACCTACATATTATAGATAAATTACACCCAGACACAGAACAAACAATCATGCTCATCGCACAAAGGTTTGTCCTGGGTGGGAATCGAACCCACGACCTCCGGCTTAGCAGTCAGGGTCACTAACCACTAGACCAACAGGCCAGTCAATTATTATATTATATTATTATTATTATTATTATTAAAACCTAGGTATATTGAAGTGATACTGGTTGTACCTACTTTTTAATGTCTCCAGAGCCTCCATCTGCTTACTTACAGGTACAGAGCATTTATTTTGTATACTATTTTAAATTATTTTTAACCGACTTCAAAAAGGAGGAGGTTATCAATTCGGGTCGTATGTTTTTTTTTTTTTTGTATGTGTGTTACCTCATATCTCGGTCATTTATGAACCGATTTGAAAATTTTTTTTTTTATTTGAGAGGGTATACTCTGAAATTGGTCCCATTTTTTTATTATAAGAAATGGTTCAGTGGTTGTATGTTTGTTACGACAGAACTCGGTCATTTATAAACCAATTTGGAAAATTCTTCTTTTATTTGAAAGGGACCCCGATACCCGAACGCGATCATACTCGTGAACGCAGACGTCATTGATAGTTGTGTTCAGATATACATAAAAAATTTGACGCGCACTTATCAGATTCCGTTCGATTTCTTGTATTAAATCTATATTTTTCATTCATATATTAATAGATTAATCAAAAAGATTTTTTTTTGCTAGTAGGTAGGTTATTTTTATGAAGGTCATTATGATCCTTCTTGGCTGGCACCGACTCCAAAATAACTGATTAAAAACTATAAATAGTAAAGTATTATAGGTATCAAGGATTGCGTTGATTCCCCTTTAATGTTCTTTGCTATGAAGTAATTAAAATATTATTTTCTACTTTTTAGTTAAGGATTGAACATGAGGTGTTGTTTGAAGTCGGTTTTCATTTTTTTTTCTAAAAATAATTTTATCAAAGAACTTGTCAAGATTTTGAGGCTCCCTAAATTAGTCACTCCTACCTTAGTCCGCCACTGCCCGGCACTCAAAATTAATTTTAATCTGTACTATCGATAATTTGTTAGATTATAAAATATTTATGATTAATTTTATTGTGTTAAATAATCTCGCACTAAAAATAAGTTCGAATACATTTTGCAGGTTACTGACATACAAATAACAAACATCTCTCAAAATTCGAGATCATACTTCCATACTTTAATATTATCGCGAATGTAACTCCATCTGTATGTCTGTCAGTTACGCTTTTACGCCTTAACTACTGAACCGATTTTGATGAAATTTGACATAGAGATGAAATAGACCTTGCGAAACAACATAGGCTATCTTTTATCGCTAAAACAGCATTTTCACTGATGGTTAGTAGAGATTTCGAGCACTGCAGCTGTGATTGACCAATTCTCGGTCCACTCCTCTCCACTCCGCCCAGCTCCGCTTGAGTGGAAACGCACCGATGTCGTTGAGGTGACCCGGCAAGATGAACCTAAGAATGATTCATGCATGAATCTACCTACTGAAACACAAACCTCGTTCTTTAAAAAGTTAACTCTAAAATTTCTCGGTTCCAGGGTATCCAGGCTTTAGACAATCTTCACAGCAAAGCCTCCATGAACATCACAGCGGGAGGCATCGGCTATTCTTACGTCAACCTTCGAATGAAGAGCGAGAGGGGCAAGGGCCTTAGCTATGATATAGGCATTTACGTGCAGGACCGGACATGGTGATTTGTAATAAATGTTGGTTTAATTTAAACATTATATTCTTTCTTCCTTCTTCCTTTTTCCTTTTCCTCATGGTTTCCCTACGTGGTCATCTTGGCTTAGAATATATAGCCATGTTACTTACCACTTATCAGGTGGGCTATAAGCATGTTTGTCACTTCAAAAGTACTAGGGTCGCAAAAGCTTGTAGGAGGTATCATTAAAATTTCTACATGTAAATTAGTCGCAATTTATTGTACAATCACGATATTTCGTAGTTTACAATTTTTAGCATACAATCGGAGCTATATTTTAAAAATATATTCGGTAAAAAAAAAGCTGTTTAAAAAGTAAGTAACCATAATGCTTATAGTCCATTCCAACTCCAATTTCGTACAATGTAAACAATCCGCCATATTGCCATTGTCTATGGTTTCATGAATTTATTAGTGATGGGGACAAGGATAATAAAAATAAAATTAATTAATGCCATTAATACATTGTTAAATAATAATTTTTCGCCCTTTTTCTTACATTTTTAAATAATATTACGTTTACGAATACTCTATTTGCGTAATAGATTAATTCTATTTAATTTATCACTCCAAATATTTGTATTTATGTTCAATATTAAATATAATAATAAATATGGTATTGAATTTTATTGTAACCATTGATTTATAAACATTAAGATAATAAGACAAACAATGTACCTAATCTAATACATAAATGTAATTTAAATTAAGCGTTGACTTCTAAATGCAACTATTTGACCACGGACTAAAATGGAATACTGACAGAGATACTTTTGAATATTTTCCCGCCTGATGAAAATTTGTGAAATATGGACTAAATGGAATTTGTATGTATGTTACGATTTTATTATAGGTACTGTATTACAATAAAACAAATGAACAGACCTGCGAGGGCAAACCCAGAAAAAAATATGAGTTACAAAATATTAATATGTACCTATGATATTATGTAGGTATTCGTTAAACTTATTTCTTCTAATAAATTACAACATTGGTTTTCAAAGACAAAAGAGTACAGAAAAATTAAACTGTTAGTCAATTTGACGTCTTTATTCGACCGCAAAAAGTAATTCGTAATTTTATTAAATAATCTAGATTTGATTATTAACCATTAGTAAAAATAGTTGCAAAATGAAGTATACAGAGTGTATACGACGGTATGACATTAAATGCAATTACGTATAGTATGTGACATTATAAAGCGAGACAAAAAAAAATCTACTAAATATCTTCAATAGTTTAGACACAGGACAAATTTTTTAATTTCTTTAATTCTAAAATAACACTATGTAAGTACGTCAAACGGTCACTGACTTAAGTCATAGTCCACGTCGAAGGATAAACGTTGCCGTTCATTACAGTTCAGTGAACTTGTCATAATAAAATGGTGTATTACTTCGTTACTATTAAAATATTATTTATTTTGTTAGAAAATTTCAAATTTTTGTTTTTCGTCAAATTACTTTTGTGATTAATTAGAAATCATTATATGGGCTAGTAACACCTGCCTTTTCATTTAATGTCAAACCGTCGTATACACTCTGTATAGTGAACAGAATGTGTATAAATTCATGTGTCCTCGGTTATGGAGTTTTTAATAGAAAAATATTGAAAAGACTGTTTGTTTACATTGTCCGAAAATGGATTTGGTCGTGATTATACACTTATTTTACTATAAAAATAACGCAACTTAAGTTTCAAATGTAATGTTCAGTTTTAACTGTAAACGCAATGATTTCTTACTATTTATACAGCTTTCACCTAATTCTAGCATTTGTACAGAACATATTTTTAAAATATAGCTCTGATACTATAAAGAATAATCACCAAATATAACACTAAATTGCGACGTTACCACTCATGACGCGTAAACGCTCATAACGTTTCATTGTACACTGTTCTCCCAACTTCCTATAATTTTCTGCTATCCTAGTAAATAGTGGAATAACTGCTAGTAAAATCTGCCGTAAAATATACGATATTTTGTATTTAAGAGTGTGTTGTTGTGATTTTCTTAACCCGTCTCACATTCGTTAACCGTTGTGTTAAATAAAAATATCAATGGCTATGTATAAATATTTTATTTAGAAATCTTTCTCTAAGTATTCACAGTACTCTTTCTCCAAGCAGTTTACAGCTGCCTCTGTGAAAGAGAGAAATAAACTATTAAAAAGGGACAGAAGAATGAAGGTAAGTTAATGACGCACAAAATAATAAATTTAGATGAAATAACAAAATTTATAACAAACTTAATGTAAAAATGAAAAAATATTTATTCATTTATGTTAATTAAATGAACACTTATGAACGTCAAAATTTACAAAATGTCAGCCAATTAACCTACAGCCAGTTCGCTGACGAAGTAGAGCCATAGTAGAGGCAATGATGTTTCAATATTTAGAAAAAAATTACGTCCGTTATTATTAAACTATTTTTATCTTTTTTGATAGATACTTAGATATTTGACGAATTCTTAAGGTTCAATTTGTCAATATTTTATATAATTATCGTATCTATTGATTTTGTTTAGCAGAGATTTATCCAATGACTAAGCATAGAATTTAACCAATACCTGTGCTCAGTAGTACATTTTGCCGCCGCAAGTTTTCAATAAGCGCCATCTGTTTGTCCATGCGAGCAGCTTGCGCTTTTAGTTGTGCTTCTAGACGAGAGATGGCGTTTTGGTGTGATGCGGATAGTGAGCGGGTTGAATCGCGAAATTCCTGAAAATATCGCAAAATTACTTGAATATAGAAATATATAGTAAATATTCTTTATTAGAAGAACAGCACAATATTAGAGAGTGACAATGATCGGTCTTATCGATAAAAGCAATACTATAAACAACTTTTAAATGCACTTAAAAATCAAAAGTTGCAGTTTACTATTACTGCTACTGCTCGACTCCTACAGGTGATAGATTATTCCTACGAATCCTACTAATATTACAAATTTGTGCTTGTGTTTATAAGTTTGTGCGCCTAAACAGCTGAACCGTTTTCGATTCGGCACCAGGAGACGGACTTAGGATACTTCGTTCTCGAGATAATAACCAAAACCTTTCTCGAGAAACGCAGTTAATAGTGATAGTGATATTAAGCGGTTCTTGAGATTAGCGATTTTATACAGACAGACGATAGCGACTTTCCTTTTAAGCTTATGTATAGATGATCGGCAGGATTTTCACTGTGGTCACTTATACGCTTGCAGTACAAATTTTTCGGTTAATATCTAATCAAATATCGAGTGGTTAACGGTCAACCTAGTGTCAGGATTTGTTCAGGTCACCCATTATGCATCTTGACTTGACCTAACAACGTAACAAACCGAGACAGACTTTATAAACGTGCCCTCGACGCAACGCTCTGATCAAATATCACTATGCGGTCACCCATCCATAGGCCAGCCGCACTCAAATTGCTTAACCCGCTAATCGTTTACCGGTCAGTGAGCGCAACGAGCTATGAGCGCTTATGAAAATTATTGATAATAATGACTTACCTTCTCCGTTCTCTTAATAACTTCAAGTTGTTGTGTTAGATTATCCACAGTCTGTTTTTGTGTAGCACACTTGGCTTCTAAAGAGGTATTCTTGGTTCGATGATGTTTTAATTCGCAGGACAATTTGTCAGATAAGCTGCGTTGTTCTATGTATAGCTTTTCTTTCTCCTGATAAATAAGTCAAAGCATTTATTTCATACTAGCCTACCGCAGTGCGGTTTCATTCGCGTCTCTGCATACTGCTCTGCTCCCGTCGCCATTAGCGTGATGTTACATAGCCTATAACCTTCTTCAAGAACTGGGCTGTCATACGCAAAAAAAAAATCAAACCTTATATAATTATTATTACGGTAGTAGATCCACGCTGATTTCAGCATGAATGGGCCGGACCGTCCGGGGAAGTACTACCCTCTCATAGAAGATCGACTTAAGAGTAGTAGTATCCGTACTACTGCGTTTCGTTCGGTGAGTGAAATGAAATGAAATGAAATGAAATGAAATGAAATGAAATGAAATGAAATGAAATGAATTTATTTGTTTGCTCGAATATGGTGTTGGTACAGGTGGTGGTATTGCTATGGTTCAGCATATTCTGCCCCTTAGGGCGTGCAAACTAGTTTTAACATGCGATTATAATAAAATATTTAAATTAATAATATAATTATACATTATTTAGTAGTAGGTATTAAATATTATCAATTTGTACTTAAAGAAATGAATAAATTAACAAATATTATTATTATGTGAATTAACGATTAATATTATTATTACATACCTATATTATTATAAAATATTACAATTTGATTACGATTAATTGATATTATTATAATTAATTATGATATTATTCTAGGTATCTTATCATCTAAGTATTCCTTAACACTATAATACATTTTATTTAGTAGGAAGTCGATCACTCCGTTCTTAAATCTGTGTATTGGAAGCTCTCTAATATTTTGAGGTAGATGGTTAAACACTACAATTGACATACAGTATGCATTTCTTTTATATAGGTCTAGTTTTATTGAGGGTAGTTTTAGTTTACCTTTGTGTCTTGATGTACTGTCAAATTTTTCAAAGTGTTCAGAGTGATTTTTTACAAGAACACAAATTTCCAATATATAGAGACATGGTACAGATAAAATCTTATATCTATGGAATAATGGCTTACAACTATCTAGTGGGCCGGCGCCACTTATTGCACGAAGACATTTCTTTTGCGCTATAAGAACTCTATTAACTTCTACTGAGTTACCCCAGACGACAATACCGTATCTGAGTATAGAGGATATATACGCATGATATGTAGTCAGAGCGGTATCCACGTTTACGGTTTGCCTGATTGTTTTTAGGACGTATACGAAGCGGTCTATTCTATTTAATAGTTTATTAATATGTGGCTTCCAATTGCAGTATTTGTCTAGAGTGATACCCAAAAATACGCAATCATTTACACAATTTATTTGTGTTCCTTTGTAATGTATGTTAAGTTGGGAAACGTTAGCTGCATAGGTTTGAAATTGTATTAAATTTGTTTTAGAAATGTTTATTTTAAGATTGTTCTGCTCTAACCACGTAATAGCATTTTCTAGAGCTTTGTTAGTCTCCACTTCTAAGTTCTTGTTATTTGCGTTTTTAATTATAAGTGTTGTATCGTCAGCGAAAAGTATGGAGTCATGATATATTGCACTTGGGAGATCGTTAATATATAGTAGAAACAAAAGTGGAGCTAGAATACTACCTTGGGGGGTACCATATCCGTTTATTTTATAGCTAGATCTATAGTTATTTTGTTCTGTTTTAAAGGTTCTGGTAATTTCAACACATTGTAGACGGTTTGCAAGGTAGCTTTTTATCCACTCTAGGGCATTTCCACGTATTCCCTGGTTAGACAGCTTTGAAATTAAGGTTTTATGGCAGACGAAGTCAAAAGCCTTCGTCATATCCAGGAAGATACATGCTACCTTTGACTTGCTATTTAGGGCTTCTGTTACATGCTTAATAAGTGTAAAACAAGCTAAGGCCGTAGAGCTTTGTTTCCTGAAACCGTACTGTTTCTCGTTAAGGATATTGCAGGATGTTATGAAACTACTAATTTTATTATACATGACCTTTTCTAAAATTTTAGATAACACAGGTATTAAAGTTATTGGTCGGTAATTGTTCATATCGGTTTTAATACCCTTTTTGTATAGAGGTTTAACAATAGATATTTTTAAGCGGTCTGGGAATGTTCCTTCTAAAAGAGATAAATTAATTATGTTTGTTAATGGGGCTATTACACTTTTCGCACATCTTTTTAGTATTTTAGTGTTTATGCTGTCATATCCAGTCGAAGGTGTATTTTTTAGGGAATTAATTATTTTAAGCGTATCAGATTCGTTTATTGGTGTAAGAAAAATAGTTTTAGGATTTTGAGGTATATTAATAATAGATGTCTGTTGATTATTGGAAGTGTTGCATAATGATACATAGAATTCATTAAATAAGTCACCTATTTCTTTAGGGTTATCATATTTTTTTTTATTGTGTTCAATTAAATCTATTTCTATTTCAGTTGTTAGTTGGTTTTTGTTTTCTTTAATGATTTGCCATGCCGCTCTACTGGTATTTTTAGCGTTTTTGATGTGGTTGATGTTATTTATTTGCTGTGCTTTGTTCATACATTGTTTTAATATTTTAGTGTAGTTTTTATATTGCATCTTATTTTGCTTCTTGTTGGATTTTCCAAGGTGATATTTTAGGTATAGTATTCTTTTTTTAATACAACATCTTCTAATATTTTTTGTTAAATATCGGGTTTTTATTGGTTTGTTTACATTTTTTATTTTTTTTATGGGGAAGCATAAGTCGTAGAAGAGTGTAATGGTGTCATGGAAGCTGTTGAAAGCTTCGTTTGTTGTTTGGCATTCGTAAACTTCTGCAAATGATAACTTTGATATGCAGTCTTCAAATTTAATAATATTTTCTTCATGTAGGTCCCTTACACTTTTAAACCAGTAATTATACTTTGTTTTTATTTGGTTGTTCACTTTTAGGTTGGCAACGAGTAATTGAGCCGTTTCGTGGTCAGAAAGGCCTAGATAGTGGAGATAAGGTTTAGCGTCATGAATATTGCTTACTATAAGGTCTATGCATGACTTTTTACGGGTAGGTAATTGTATGTGGTTTTCTAAGTTATTATTTTTAAGTATTGACAACAGTTCGTTGGTTTGGTTGCTGGGCTTTAGCATGTCTATGTTCCAATCACCACACATAATAATTTTTTTATTTGACTTTTTACACAATCTATCTGTAAGAATTTCGAAGTTATTATGGAATATTGTTGCATTAGATGACGGTGTCCGATAGATACATACTATTAAAATATTAAAGTGAGTTACTTCTACGGCACTATATTCGAAATGAAGAGGAATTGGAGGGGGAAGGTTATATAGTACCTTGTATTGTAGATCGTGTCTCAATAGAATGCACGAACCACCTCTCCGTTGGTTTTGTCGAGAGAAGGATGACACTAATTTGTAATTCCCTATTCTAAGGTTTGATTCAGAGCCCAGCTTCAAAAAGGTTTCTGTGAAACAAAGAACATCTATCTTACCCACGTTATTTATTAAGTCATCGATAGTTACCTCGATTAATTCCTGTTTGCTTAGTATACCAGCAATGTTTTGGTGTAACAATTTGATGCTTGCCATTTTAGTCTCTTTTTCGAAAACAAATAGTGTTTGAAATTGTCTTAGATGTATTTGTTGACGTAAAATAATTTGTAATTTTGGATTGCATATTTTTTTTATATATTTTCTTTTCTGTTTTGTTATTAATGCTAGTTTTCGTTGATGAGTGATTTGAATTATTTATTTGATTTTTAATTTTATTTATAATTTCCGATTGATAACGTAGGTAATCGATTTCACAATTTAATTTATTACATAAGTTTAAAAGGTAGTTCTGGCGGAAGTTTGAAGAATGAATTGTGCTGGTACCAGAAGAGTACTGAGTTTGATTATGTATTTTTAGGTATTTACAGTTTTCATAGTTTTTAGTAATTAACTCTAATGAGTGAGAGCGTCGGAGGCCCAATTTCCCCCCTTTCCTCTTTCCTCACGTCCCTCATTCCCTTCCCCTAACCCCATTCCCAGCCGCCATAGTGGAGGCCACCATACCAGCAGTTTAAGACGATGGCTTTTGGTATAGTGGCCGCCACTTCTGGATTCCACTGACTGCTTACCATCAGGCGGGGTGGAGTCACTTTGGTAGGCTATACTATAAAAAAAAAAAAAAAAACAATATAAAACGAAAGCGTTTGTTTGTTTGAACGCGCTTTTAACTGGAACTACTAGTCGTTTTTTTTTGCGTATGATGGCCCATTTCTCGAGGAAGGCTATAGGCTATGCAACATCACGCTACAAGCGACGGGAGCAGAGCAGTAAGCAAAGATGTAACTTAACGTAAAACTGCGCTGCGGTCAGCTAGTTTATCAATGAAAACCGCATCCAAATCAACTGGGCAGTTCTCAAGATCAGCATATTAAACAGACATACACTTTCCGGCCACTTCCATTTATACTATGTATAGATATTAAATAAAGCGGAAGAATTTGTTTGTTTGAACGCACTAATCTCTAAAACTAAAAGTAGGATTTGAATAATTCTTATTGCGTTTGATAGCCCAGTTCTTTAAGAAGGTTATATAATAATAATAATAATAATAATAATAATAATAATAATGTAGTATACAGATATAAATTACTTACTTCATATCGCCGCTGTAACGCCATATACTTAGCCTTCATATCTGCTGTTGCCGCTTTCATATTGTTACATTTGTTCAAAAGTGACATTCTTTCACTCTCAAGTTCTGCTAGCTGAGTGAGGTGGGAGTCACATTGGGAGACCTGGAACAGGAAGGTTAAGGAAATGTTTTGTAATGTTTGACGCGAAGAAAATTAAATAAATAAAAAAAAATTTTTTTTTTATTCGGTTTTGACCCGAGGATCAAAGTCAAAGTCAAGTAATAGGTAGGTGTTATCTAGAATTGAATAATAAGAATTGACTGCACCGTTGGTCTAGTGGTTAGTGTAACTGACTGCGACGCTGGGTGTCGTGGGTTCGATTCCGACGGAAGGCTAATATTTGTGTGATGAATATTTGTATTTGTCTTTAGTCTGGGTGTTTCCTATGTATTCTAAGTATGTATTTACAAAAAAAAAAGTATGTATATGTATTATATTTCAGTTATTTAGTACCCATAACACAAGCTCTGCTTAGCTTGGGACTAGATGACGGAGGATGATAAAAAAAAAAAAAATTAGACCTACCTTTTTGCATTCAGAAATGATTCCAATTATAATGTAGATAAATAACGGTGATAATAATTTGAGCTATATTTAATTCCAGTAATACCTATCCCTATAATATGACAAAGGTGATTATGGCTGGTCTGTGCGTCATGCTCGTGAACGGGTGCTACTTGGGATGACTGGTTAATCTTGGAATGGCATACATTTAATACTTAATCCAGTATTACCTTGTCGTTCAATATGTCCGGGAGATGCATTTACTATTTTAATAAAAATATGAAGTCAAATTACCATACTAGATGAAACAAAATAATTAAAATCGTCTCTTTTCTTTTTTTTAAATCTTGGTAATTCTATTAATTGTTTGATTTGTAATATTTACTTTGTATGGTTCTTTGGTTGCATTGAGTATTAAAATTGTAACTCATACAAAAAAACTGTAATTATCTGGCGAATTAAAAGAGTGGCGAGAGTTTGTTGCCAGTTCTTCTCACAGCTCTACCTCGTCAGCGAACTGGCTGTAGGTTAATTGGCTGACTTCATATAATTTTGACTTTTCATAAGCATCATACTTTATGATCAAAATGAAATAAATGCTTTGAATTTGAGTTTATGTATGGCTGAAAAATAAAAAGTTGTTAGTAAAAATATAAAAAATATCAACATACCTTTTTATTGATAGTGTTCTGTATTTTATCAATCTGTTCCTGCATCAACTTCACCTTCGAAGATAGGAACTTGCATATATTCTCCACTGTTGGCCTGTCTGAAAGCAGTTAGGCATTATACTAGTAGTTGTTACTAGATATTAGGGTTTGTAACCAGGTAAGTAGTAAATACTTTAGCAATTTCTAAATTATGTTTTACTGGGTAATTTGGGATGTCACTAACATGGACCTGTAATATGAATTTAAAAGAAAACTCCTTAAAGTCTACTGGCAGTAGGTTATTTGGCTGACATTTTGTAATATTTAATGTTCACAGTGACCTATATAAATATATTTTTATTTTCTTTTATTTGGTTTTAATTTGAATGATTGGGGAACATTCCTAGTCATATTATTAAGTATAATATTAATAGTGGGGTCTGCAGTCTACATAAAAGGGCCTTATCTTTTTCTAGAGAAGTTGTAGCAGGTGACTAAAGGAATGTGTAATATTTAATACTTAATCCAGTATTACCTTGTCGTTTAATATGACCAGGAGGTTCATTTACCATTTTAATTAAAATATGTGGTCAAATTACTAAACTAGATGAAACTAAATAATTAAAATCACCACTTTTTCTTTCTCTAATCTTAGTAATTACATTAATTGGTTGATTTGTAATAATTACTTTGTATGGTTCTTTGGTTGCTTTGAGTGTTAGCATTGTTACTCAAACAAAAACTGTAATTATCTGGAGATTGAAAAGAGTGGCATAAGTTTCTTGCCCGTTCTTCTCACAGCTCTACCTCGTCAGCGAACTGGCTGTGGGTTAATTGGCTAACTTCATGTAATTTTAACTTTTCATAAGCATCATATTTTATGATCAAAATGAAATAAATGCTTTGAGTTTGAGTTTGTCTGAGTGATTCGTTTCTGCTACTGTTTTTTGATCCGGGGCTAACTCTGTTTGATAGTACGCTAAGAAGTAAGTAGTTGGGTTTCATAGACACCATTCCAAAAATCAACGCAAGCTGCTGTTGCTAACTGGCACAATTTAAAGAATTGTGGCTCAATTTGTCTCCCTAAACAGAATGAAACAATAAAATAATGAATTACCTTTTAAAAAACTCTGTGGCAAAACATTATCTTTGACATTAACAGATACAAATGCATAAAGAAACTCTTTATCAGCATTATGGTTCTTATTCACACAACATTCACATACAAATCTACTTCTATTCTCTTCTATTCTTAATTCTTCTTCTTCACAAATAGAATCATCAGTACCATTTTCCAATTTAATGGCTTTTTTATCAACATTTGTGGTACCATTTTCAAACTTAGTGGTACTTTTTTCTGTGTGTTGTTTTGTTTTTATTTTGTGTTGTTTCTGTGTTTGCTGTGTTGTTGTATGTGCAGTACAACTATGTTTCTTTGTGTGAACAGGTGATAATGTTAAGTTCGGTGAGAATTCAGAGAATATATCTCGTTTTTGCTGAAATGAGAAAATAGTCTGATTTAGTATTATTTTTTAGATATTATTAAGTTTGTATAGGGAGTTCTGATTATAATTGTAGATGATTGGCGAGGCATGGAGAGATTAAAAAACAATAGTGATAGCATAAACATTGTTATGAAAAAAAAAAGGTGTAAAAGACTTCTCGGTGAAGGGCTGATAGCTGATAGAAGAGAATAGAAGAGAGAAATATGTTCAATACGTTCATTCTTTCCCAAAGAAGCTTCGAGTAATTAATTATACTAATTATACCAGCCTGTTAATGTCCCACTGCAGGGCAAAGGCGTCTTATCATATACCTACATAGAGAAAGCTTAAACCTAAAAACCTAAAAGCTGTATTTAACACAGAGAACATTTTATATTAAATCAACTAAGTTTGATAGTAAAATAGGTCGAAAATTGCAAAGTAACGTACCATTTCTATTTCTATTTCCTTCATTAAACTCTCAGTTTTCTTTTCCAACTGTTTATTCAGTTTTTTAAATTCATCTTCACGGGCTAATAAATCTAGAGAATCCATCTTTATGGTTTATTATTGAGTATTCAGTAATGTAGTGTAGTAAAATTAGAAACTTGTGACACTTCACACTTTGTTCACAGTACCCGGTACCGTGGTATTAAGTTAAGTCATTAAGTGGCTAAAGGAAAATGTATGATCGACATTTTGTTCAAGTTCGGTTTCTATACCTCTGCAACTTGGTAGTGTTTTACGGAATTCAATACAATTGGTTACTATGGTTACGTGTTTCGTTTGATCAAGCTAAGTACTAAAACTGCATCGTAAAAGAATTCAAAAGGACCACTTTTTAAATGTATTATTGAAATATGATAACTTTTCTTGTAGAAAAAGTTACACACAAACTTAAATTATAATAATCTGATTTGTTAAAAAGCTAAAATACGAAATAAAGTGTTAATTTTCTAGGTGTTAATCAGAATGTGCTGCCATCTATGTGAAATGCTACCAGTCGTTTATAAACAAAACTGGTGTCAAAAACAGCTGTGCGCGGACCAATCATAGACCATTGCACGGATGTCAATATGTTTTCTTTGTTACGCACACACACATACATGAACTTGTTGACACATTGCTTTGTTTTCCATATGATTGAGTCTGAAGAAATCCCTACATTTAACACAAAATTATTATGATTTATTAATAAATATGGTTAAAAAATTACTTTATAACAAAAAAGCACCACGAAATAATGCAGAAATGAGGTGTAAACCTTATCAAGGTCGTTACACTATAAGCGAGAGGTCAGACAAAAGAGCGAGATGGCGGTATAAATTAAAGTGTGCTTCAATCGATTTACCAATGAGAACGAGCTTAACCCAGCTGACATTTCAGTGTGTTAGTGTTGCGAGCGTGTAATAGACGCTCGCTCTTGCGAAAGTCGTTTTGCATAGATAATCTCAATTTTGGACTGCGTTTTCGCGTCCGGACTTTGAATAAACAGTGTAATAATGTATTTTAAGAGAAAAAGAAACGATTACCGGAGTGTTATATTATAGCCCAGGTGTTTTCAAGTGGAGAAAAACGGAATAGTTTGCAGCTTCATAAGGTAAATTCTATTTTAAATGCTGTAACATATGTTTATTTGTTTCTATTTTTCCTGTTTTGTGTATCGTACACGCGTAGTATCTTGTATAGAAAGTTAATTTAGTTTAATGATATAACACTAATCAGATATGGTGTTCTGTGTGTAACTGTATTTGAAGCGTGGAAAGTGGTTTTTCGATTCGGTAGCATTAACTGTACACAAGTTGCTCTTGCGTAAATAAGTTCACAGACATAAATCTACATTACAATTTAGTCGTAAAGTCATGTTTTGTAGCTATAATGTGAGAAATAATCAAAATACTTCTGTTAAAAATCAGCTGTTCGTTTTTGTATAGCAAACACGTAGGGCCATTTTGTTTTTTTTTCTGTAGACAAGTCTTGGTCAGGTACCTATGTTTCGGGTCCAGTTCCGTTAGTGATGTGCATTTATCGATATTCGCATGTCGATAGTTACCGATTTCCTTTGTTTGACGGTGACCTTATTTAAAATTGTTCGAATAAAATTAGATTAGTACACGTTCTAATTGCGCGTGTATTTCGTGACGTCATTATTTAGAAGTAATATACTTACTGCTAATAGCTGTTCAATTATGTTATTTTTGTTAAGTAGGTAAGTACTGCTTTTACTAATAGTTTATTGTTAAGCAAATTATGTTATGTAAATTTAATTTTGAGCTGTCAAAAACGTAGTAATATAAACTTCACTAAATAGGTCCTAACTCAATTTTGTTAATCACTATAAATATGTATGGTGTAGTTAACGCCATTACCGTTTTACGTTTAATCATAACATTAGTACATTTCTAGCTTAATATGTACCTATTAATAAATATTCTACCTACTATTGTTTTCACTTTGTGTATCTGTTTTGTATGCGGATATATTGCTAAGAATACTGTTGGATTAGCTGAAAATAACCCAAAGAGATACACGTTCAATCCTTTGTCTCCGACGGAAGAGGAAAATGAAAAGTGGTGAATATTTTAAAGTTTGGCTTTTTCTGATATATGAGCTCTAATATTGTACAGTTTAATTGAAATCTTTTCAGTGGTATTTGTGTGAAAATGTAACAAACATCCACACATCCATGTTTCTATGTATAATATGTATATATTTACAAAAAAAAAGTATTTAAGTATGTATATCCGCATTCTAGAACCCATAACACAAGCATATAATATGCTTACCTTGGGTCTAGATGGCGTTGTGTGTAGTTGTTGAAATATTATTATTTATTTATTTATTTACACATCCATGCATTCATACAAACACGTTTATAGTGAATTATTTTATTAAACTACTAGCGAAAGTCTCCGCTTATTTATTAAACATGTAGTTAACTCGACTATTATTGATGTGAAATGTTAAGGTAAATAGAGTCAAATTCGTTTATTTATTTAGATCTTATAAACGTCATAACAACAAATGTAAGACAATTAATTGAAAGCCAGTTTGCTGACGGGACTAGCACCCTTATAAATCGACTAAATTTAATGTGACGTATCTCTAAATTACTTTCAATTATCAGTTAAATTTTTGAATATAACGGAAAACAAGATGGCGTGTTGCTACGTCAAAAAATTTACTTTCACACTATGCTCGCGTGTGTATAGACACGGTTTCTATACTTACTTTCTACTTTTTGTTGTACAGGAAAAATACATAATGCCCGTGTGTGAACTCGCTTGGTATTTTTGCATGACAATAATTAATTGAAATTATAATTACCACCCAGCCTTAGATTTATCAGCATAGCTGTCATACTCGTCAACCTGAGTCATAAGAGTAGATTTATAAATACGGTAAATAACTCGATTGTTTTTTGTCATATACATGAGATAATTATTTGAATTCCATGTAATTTCATAACAATCCAATTACCACTACGGAGCACATTGTATAAACATGCTGTACCCTTGGTTTCCATTCCGAAAGAATATGGGATATTCGTAAAGCTGATCCAAATTTTTCACAGCAAAAGTGGCAGTTCGTGGCGTCCATCGTGAGAAAATGATGGACACCATTTCAAGCTGATAGCTCTTTATCAGCTTCAAATTAATTGTCTACTGCTAAACACCAGCCCCTTCTACATGATTGCCATATTCACCATCCTAGACAGACGGATTGGTGACTGTAACGAGGTGATATCCAATAATCTCTAATCTACCGTAACTTTTTAAAACGCACATGGAAAGAAATGGAATAGTTCAATATTCTAGACCGAAAACCAAACATTTTTATAAGGCATTATACAAAATTTTGATATTTATCATACAAATTTAGTTATTTTTGTTACTCTTGGTAACCATCATAAACACTTACCAACCTATCTCGATAAATAATTAAACTACTGTATGTGCACACTGTACATAGGTTTTAATTATAATATCCTAATCTGTAACAAGATAAAGATTTCTATTTTCATTCACGACCACACGGGTACTTATAATTAGCATCATTAATTACCATTTTATACGATTGAAGTGGTAAACAAGCACTGAAGATGAAATGGAAGAAATGATATCAATGAAGCTGTGTTGGCGACTTAGTAACCAAGGTCTCGTCACGACAGGCCGTTGCTAAGTAGCTCGGAAGACAGTATTCGCTAGCTGGTCTTCTTGTTCTTCTACTTGTGCAACCTCTGTGCGATGGTAGCGCCATCAACAGTGGCAGTCCACGGGGTCTAGAACTGGTGAACGCCATCCTTAAACCTATCGTGTCAAACTGATATCACAATATTGCTTAATCTGATGATGTGATGTCGTGATGACCAATAAGTGGATTTTGGGGCAAGCCTACATAAGTCCAGTAGTAGACGACTTTTGTCTGGTATGATAATGAAGCTAGTGCTTAAAAAATCAGCGATCATAAAAAGGACACACTTTTTATTTGACACACACACACATTTTTAAACCATGAACCACTTAATACTTCAACAAGATTGAGTAAACGTTAAAGTGGTTAATTGTAACTAGTGACGTACAACCAACTGGCGACTCGAAAAATTCTGACCCAAGGTTAGCAACGAAAAAAGAATGTTTAATAACATTTCTCAGCCTATTTATCGAGTTATAATTAAGCCATTAGATCGATGTAAAAGAAAACTATTTCACTCTTAATATTCGACCTACTTTTACAAAACGTAATTATAGTTGTACTAACCGCTATTTACCGGAAAACCGTAACGGAGAAATTTTACAAAATCAGTTTTAATAACTGGATTATACTTGTAATTTTGTATTTAATTAGTTATTGCAAAGCGGCAGACGTTTGGTTAATAAATATTCAAGTAATGATATACTCATTGTAAGCTAATTCATGGCGAACCTTGTGCACACTATCGCCATTGTTCCGAGGCGGAAGTTCAAGGAACTAGAACAATTCGATGTATTTTGGATACACTCTTCAGTTTATTTTGATCTTTCATTATTATGACAGATAACATCTGTAGTATGATATGGTTTGTAGTCTCAAATATTACATTGAATTAAGTCGTATGTTGAGAACGTCAGTTTGTCTTATATTTGGCTTACAATAAAGAATAATGTGAGTTTAAAAGCTGCTTATCTATGGCGTAGATAGTACTAAAACTGTTGCTTTATATTGAAAAGATTCTGGATTTCTCAAGTGGTTTACTAAGAAGTTTAGGGGATGAGTAAAATTAAGAAGTATAAGCACAGACGATCCTTAAGGTCTTAAGGTTCGAAGTACTCGTACAAGAAAAGGATAGTTATGTTAGTTTATTTGTATAATTCTTCGGGAGTAACAGCGAAGAATCCTCGCAAACGCCGAGCAATGACACTCAGGGAAGTCCTGAGGACTGATAAATAGATTGTCTTGGATCACGCAACCAATTTAAAAAGAGTTAGAAATCCATTCCTCCATACCTATTATCCATACTAATATTATAAATGCGAAAGTAACTCTGTCTGTCTGTCTGTTACGCTTTCATGTCTAAACCACTAAACCGATTTTAATAAAATTTGTATAGAGATAGATTAGTCCTCGACGAACAACATAGACTATCTTTTATCGAAAAAATAGCTTTAAGGGGTTGAAATAGGGGATGAAAGTTTGTATAAAAATAGTCAATATAACCAACATTCACGTGGGCGAAGTTGCGGACAATATTAATAAATTATATCTTCGGCCCATCAACATTATTTATATTTGGTAAATAAATTGTATAAAGATACATTAAACATGGCAGCTATAAGACAGGTGATTGTTTCTAAACTCAGCATCAAATCATAATAACGTTTAGACATACTAAAAGCTTTTCAATTCGCTACAAACGTTCACCTTGGCTTGGCATAATAAATGGTAACGGCATACTTAAAATACAAATACCTACCCGGCCATTTTCTAAATAACATCTGTTTGGATACCATAAATGGTTGAACACTGAAATATGTTGAAATTCTGATATTATATTGTAGCTATTTGTCATTGTGAGTATTACTATTTTCATGTTGTTAGTACTTTAAAATTATTCTAAGATAGTGTTGCTATGCAAAATTATGCTGTTAAAAAAGCTGATGCATTATTTTGCAAAATAAAAATAAACTGTAACTTTGTCTCTAAAATTTTACAATACAAATATTTCAATCTGTCGCGAAAACGACTGAAGTGTGCCATTTGTTATCAGATAATTTAAATGAGTAACTAGTCTGTTTAGTCTCGAAACACTATCGTCAAGTAATTAACGATTTCCTTAATTATCAGCATGTTACTTATTAGCTAATGTGCATTGTTCAAGGCTGTGGTAACGTAGATATTGAGTGCAAATGTGAAGTACTTATAATTAATGACCTGTATATCTTAATAGATTTTTAATTATTTTTAAATATCATATACCAGTTTGAGACCAGCTTTAATAATGGTAGACCACTTCTGGATCCCACTGACTGCTTACCATCAGGCAGGGTGGAGTCACGTTGGTAAGCTTATAATACTAACATTTGCAGAGTTAATGCTATAGAGCCTAGAATATAAAATTCGAAGTGTTCTGGTCCAGTAGTGGCATCCTCGGCCTTAAAAAAGGAGAATTCTGAGATTATCTGTCATCTGTTATTCAACGACGTATTTAATACACAACATCTGTTTTACTCTCAGCCCTTATCCCAGAAACCTCAGACAACCCTACATAATATCAAAATACTTTATTCGTGGGTTTAGTTGTCTTGTATTAAGCGGAAATACTTTCCTTGTCTGACTCCATTTTGCGTGTAAATTTCCACTAATAAGTGATAAGATAGCATATTTATTGCGTAAACTTCTATATTTTCTATACGGATGTTTGCTCAAAATTAAAGTCTTATCAGTTGAAGACACAGGATCATTTTATATTCTTTGATACTTCTATACGCTTTATAATTAATACTGGCCTTTAACCCTTTGTCTTACATTGTATTTATTATAGTCTAATTAATCTCATCTGTCTAGCCAGGTTTTAGGATACTTTTTAATATCCGTATATTTATCACGACACGTGCGATGCTGAAGTCCAAACCTTTTATTGTATAATCTAATCTAAAGAGTCTCAAACCAAAAGCTTAGTCACTCAGTTAAAAAGACCTCTTTAGTATAGAGACATGATATTTTCTTGTAATTTTGATCGTGGGTAGTTTATGTGTAGAATCTCATAAGGTTGTGGAATGAGCTCCGTTGTTTTTATATCACAGTCGGCAAGGCGCTAGTAATACACCTGGTGTTGCAAGTGTCTGTAGGCTACGGTAACTGTTTACCATCAGGGCCGTGTGCTTGTTTCTCATCTTAGTTGTATAAAAAAAGACATTTTGATCCAGGAACTTTTGCGCAGCAAAAAAAGCATCTCAAAAAGAGAGCCAATGTGCCATTAGTTTGCTATCATGGCTTTGGAATAGCACTAAGACAGAGTTGTCATATGTGTGTTTAGTAAACATATCTTTAGCATATCTCAAGCCCTATCAAACCGCATATACCTTGAATCTAGCATAGCTATAAATAGCCTTTATCACCAAGAGTCCGTGTGTTTACGGCGCAGAACGTTGCACGAGGCATGAAGCGTAGTTACATAGATAATGTTATTTTAACCTGAGGGTCTTTAAACTGAAGATAATATAACTTTTAAGAGTTATTGAGTCCATTATTTCATAAAGGGTTTTGGTTTTGAATGTTTTTGGCGACCATAGTTCGATTCCATAGTACGATTTATGGGTTAAAGTAAACTCTCTCTTCTCGCTGTGGAGTGCTGCTCCTGCTTACTTTAGTGCTTGCTATCAGAAGCTGACTTTTTTGTAAACTTATTGTTGTTTATCAATAGCGTCTTAGTGGGCGTATAATCATTACAGTCAAAGACTGGCGTCCATACTTCAATCGTTTGTAAGCTGACCACATCTATCGCTCGAATTCGGTGGGAGTATAGCCATAGTCAAACGAATAAGACTGCATTGTGGAATCTCAATATTTTGTCATCCAACGCGAATCTTCACAATTCACTATCTTATTGTCCTATTTTATTGTAAATTTTTGTATTACGTATGTCATGCAGTAATCGTTTCAGTCGTATAATAGCTTAATAATTCAAAGATTTTTTTGTTCACAGTGGAAACAATTTTGTATTGTGTTTAACAATGAAGCATTGTCAATACTGTATTCAGTGTTTACTAATAAAATTTAAAACAGTAGACAACCTTAAACTGATACTATTTAAGAAATTTAGTGATCGTAAATTATTTGAGATATTGTTTATTGTCTGCAAAGTCTGTCCTTTTCTCTTGACTATACTTACCTGTCAAAAAGACTGAGTGGATCAATCCGGAATGACTAAATATACAGGGGATCAGAACGGAATTAAAGAATAATTATAACCCTAGGGGATCAGATCTGGTGGATCCGACCGGAATAACTTGTCTAAATAAGGGCCGGCGCCTGTCAAAAACTGGACGAACTTCTTTTAGTTAGCCTGTTTGCATACCTCATTTATTGAAGAAACACTTCTCCTTTAGAACCAAATTCTCCTGTTAGCAATAGTTTTCATCCATTTGTTGCAAAAGGCGTCTAAGTACTCCTATCTCCGGGTAGTCGTCATCTACCATTTTGTGGCCCTAACTTGTAACTAACTATATGTTGTAACTCTCTTCTAAAAATGATTAGCAACCAATGGATGACCCTAAGGTCTGGTTAAGTTACGATGCTTGAAGGAACTCTAAGTTTGATACTGAATATCTTTCATCTTACATGATAATGATTCAAAAGAACTATTATGCAATCTTCAGACATCGCTAATTTCACACACAATTCTAGTTCTAGAAGACATTTTTCATGTTGTCTTTGTTTTGCAAAGAATGACAGATATGTGTCATAAGATTGGATCGTGCAACAAACAGATCTTCGATTTGTATCCAAAATGCGATTCATATGAACGTTAGACCCTGCTTGAATTGATGTTGGCTTTAATATGTAGATTGGCGATTTTTGACCTTTATTTGTGATCTTTTTGTGTTTTACTCCAAGTTTTCTCACGACTGACTCTGTGGTTCGGTGGTACTGTGTACGGATTACGACACAGTGGTCTCGGGTTCGATCCCCGGGACGGGCAAAGTGATATTGGGTTTTTCTGTTGAGAAATTCTCAGTATTAACGCGAAATCTGGAATTGTGTCCAATATATATGGCAACAGGCTCGCCCTCTGTTACATGGGACCCAAAATAAAAAAAGACGACACGTGGGTGATTAAACACCTCTGCTTACCCCTTCGGGAATAAAAGGCGTGAAGCTATGTATGTATGTTTCTTACGAGGTTTTCTTACAGTATATAAGTAATTAAAGTCTAATTAATTTATTTATTAAAATCATATATCACATCATGGTATCTAGTATGAGGTGTCTGCTAATTTACCTACGACTAAGTTACCTACTGATTGAAGTCGTGCCATGGAAAAACTGACAAGAAAATAGGACCATTCTATAATAGCCAAATATTTAAAAACTTAAAATTTTTCACCTGGTACCACCTGTATTCTGCGCTTATAACGTTTATTTATTTCTTTCTTTCAAAATGACAAATAGTCATAACGTAAAATATTAATTTTCAAATATATGACCTTGAGAAGTCATATTTTGTTTCTATGCGAGTACCGTACGTATCGTAGTGCATTAAAACTAATGCGTCATTAATACCATTAGGAGTACCAACGCAAAAGCAAGGCAAATGTTATGTTAATTTATTGACGACGCGTAGGTGTGACACGTAAATCTAAACAAAAGCTCATTGTTCTTATCTAGTACTGTTATGAATGATGGTTTGAGGATCTTCTGTTCGTTCTTAATTGTGTTTTCCGCAAGTTTTATTCTTAAAGAATATAATTATAGTCTCGTACCTTTCGTACATTAAACCGTTTCCAGAATTCTTATCTTGAAAGTAATGTATTTGCGAGTGATAAAGGATTTTTTTTGTCAGAATGTAATGAGGTTCTGCAAGAGATGTATGACTGGTTTGTAGTTTAGTTACTTATAATTAAGATTGATAAAAACATATGTTCTGAATAGTGTAAGTGGCCACTGTATCTACCGTTTTATTCAAATAAATAAATATCTTTCTGGAGAACCGAGGTACTGGAGAATAGTATGTGCAGTTATAGATTTTCTTAGTTCAAGTGGCAATGCGGGTAGTTTATAATCATAAGACAAGGCCATAGGCGTTATTGACATTTTAGTCTTATAATGTACTTTATGTAGTACCTACATTATGTAGGGTATCTTAAAAATCTCGTTTAAAGTTAAGAAGAAAAACTGAAAATCACCAGAATTTAGAAAAGCTTTGGACTAAGACATGACCTTCTTGCTTCTGACCAGCTTCATACCCGAAATCTCTATACATTGAAATATATGCTTTTTTAGTCATCTCCATTTCTAATTATTTTATTACTGCATTTTCTATTAAAGCATAGTCTAATCAATTTCCAATATCTGACGCAATATGCCAACGACATTTTGTAGCAACTCATGGTACTCCAAACGGTTTTTATATCGAGTTATTCACAGGTAATGACTCATTTTTTGACTCATCATATCCGTTCTAAACAGCCGATAATCCGGTGTTTGAACTTGTAAAAATTCACATTGTTGAGAGGTTATGTTTACTCTGTAAAGACTCTGTTTGTATAACCTAGTCACCCAAATTTAGTACCTTGAAACTAGAACATTTTTTATTTTGTACAGTTGAAGTTTTGGAGCAAAGTTTAGGACTTTAAAAGCTCTGTACTTAAATTGTTTGAATATTCCAAAACAAGGTGCTTACTTAGTTCAAAAGGCGCTAGTAGATTTTATGAAGCTCTTCTTTCTATCTAAGCCAAACAATCGTTTAGCGTAAGTTCTAGAAATGAAACCATCTATTTAATAAAGCAATCTTCCTTCATTATGTTGATTGTGTATTGCCCTTGGCTATGTATATTACTTTACAATAAACCTTAATAATGTTTTCTCTCACGATGGGAATGGTGAATATGGACTTGGTAATGGTGAATATGGACTCTGTACCCTTCGAAATAAGACTCTTAACACTACCCCTAGTGTAATCCTTAGCTACAGAATTTTCAGTATCTAATATACCTATTAGTATCAGGTATTAAACAATGTCCTTCACGTGTGCTACGTACCAAGAAACGAGACACCATCACGTTTCATCCAGATATGGATCGCACTTTAACCTTATTTTTGCATACTCATACTGAGTGACATGTCTTTATTTACAATTAGACAGGTCAAATACCTTATATTCGTCATAAAAGTGTTTCCAACTGATTACGGCTATACAGACTTCTGAAAAGCGAATGAGTCAGAACTGGGAAGGGTGGAGGTGATGAATAACAAACATGTTTTGCCTGAATTAGGAGCAAAAACATCATTTCCGACTCAGAAAAAGATTGTTGTATAGTTTTTTTCACGTTTAACAAAATTTTCTATCAAAATTAAAATTCTATAGGTAAGACTTATTATGACAGTGAAAACTGTAACTGTACTGAGGAAACTAGCAAAAATAAACGTTATTGTTTATTGTCGGCTATACGTTCAAATACGTTGCTGCCTTTGTTCTTTCTTTAATTCTTTATTGTACACACATAAAATAATTTACATAATATTTACAAATTTTTGATGTACAAAGACGAGCTTCACTCAGTAATGAGTTTTCTACCAGCAAACCCAGAGTGTAGAGGAAAAATAAGTGTGAGAAGTTTGTTCGCAGGTTTGCATTTAACAGTTTGTAACTGTGATCGATAATAATAGATAAATAAGAAATAAATTTGCTATTCAGATTCTTCAACATAGTATACTCGTTACCGAAAGAGAGTAGTGCCATATTCTAAGACCACGCGCCCATTATATATTTAAATTGTGTAATATGTACTATATTTATATATCTAGCTTATCTGTTGTGTTGTGACGCATATCATTAGTGATTTTCGGGAATATTTGGCATATGCACGACATATATTATGGCTTCCCAGAATTACCTAATCACATTTGAAAACATTGTAAAAAATTAAAAATGACTTACATTAAAATATTCAGGGTTTGTTCCCTATTGCAAGAATCGTTTTTAAGAAAAAAGAAACTCCTACCAAGAAGTGTGACTGTGAAAAGCCCGTCTTGTAAAAATATAATATTCAACATAGATACATAAAAAAACAATAACTAAGTTTATGAACTCAAAACTGTTACCGTTAAAAAACCGGTAAACATCGATAATTAATTCATCGAATATCGATCGTTGCACATCACTATAATTTCAGTACTAAATGTCATGTCCCTATGGCAGGACCGTTGACCTGCAGCGGGGTTTTTTCAACTCAACGTGTTGCCGATTTCTCTCGACCTGGTTTAAATTTCACGCGAATTTTATGATAGAGAAATTTAGTCTTGTAAGAAAGTGTTTATTTTAGGAAAACTACAGAATTACTTCTATTTATTGAAGATCTCGCTTTTTTATATATGACAACTCCTTCACAAAGCCAGCCATGTCACGAGGTACTTCGCAAACATACAATGAACCACCAGTAAATTAACATAGAATTATTTGAAATTTTAAGAACTTAAAATAAACGTACTCTCAAGTGTCATAGTCATAAAAACTTAATGCATAATACTGCGGCACATAAAAGGATATGACGTCTTAGATACGTAATAGCGATAGCACAATTCGCTGAGATAAGATTGAGACTTGGTAATACAGACCTATTAAAATAAAATAACAGCAGTGGGTCAAAAAAATACCCAAAATTCCCGAAAGCCCCGTTCTCCCGGTTCCTTCAACAACTAATCCCGAAAATCCCGGGACGCAAGAAGAGCACCGGTTCTTCATTCCCTAATTCAGACATTATAATGATCTAAATATTTGGAAAACTTATACTTAGCAATTAGATGTAACTCTTTAAAACGTAATTAGTCGTAGGGGCATACCACACCACCTCATAAAGCAGTATACATACATAGCAGTATTATTTTAATGTTACTTTGTGTTGTGTCTTTTTCTTTTGTGTCATTAAAAACAAGGATAGAGACAAAGTAAGGTTATATTAAGATTGCTTTATATTACTATGAGGTTGTTATAGGGCCCCTGGTGTTAAATAGTTACGTAAGTAAGTAAATAATGATGCGCAATACTGCGTTCTCTAAACATTGCAGAAATTCGTGAGTTATCCATGGAAAGAGATAGAAGAATGGAAATAATTTTTAAATTACTTGGATTTTTATAACCACACAATACTTTCCAGAAGTCTGTTTCCAGTCCAAATGAATCTATTAAATTATTTATTTTGTCCATTTCCATGGAAACAATCCTGGAATAACACCTGCTCATAAGCTTCGCTATCTGCTTGCTACCAGAGCACCATAAGTTTACTGTAGTTTGTGAAATGTTTTATTTTATTAAAATTAAATACACCTGCAACCCCGTACTATGTTTTCACGTATGTTAATTATGAAATCTACTACGCACTTCTGTGCACCTAGTACCCACAAGCGTTTTGCAGTAACATAACATTTAATAGCAGTGTGTAGTGCAGCTCAATTACCCCTTCGGTTGTCCTTTTTCCTTTTCCTTCCCCTTCCTTTTCTCCCTATACGGTCGGCAACGGCTTGATATTATTATTGTTTTTTAAGCACTACTTCTACAATACTTAGAAAACAGACATGTCCATTAGGTTACGGTTTTGTTTGTTTGCCACTAAACTTATATAAAAAAAAATATGTGTTCCATCATTTATTATACTTCTTTAGTACTATGTACTATGTTTTGACGTCCGATTATGAAAACTTCTACGCATTTTTGTGCGCCTAGTACTCACAGGCGTTTTGCTGTATACGATAACATTAAAAAATAGTAGTGTCCCATCACGTTTTAATTTCAAAGAAACGCGACAGTACACAGACTTTTAAAGTCTTTCTCGCTCTAGTAAATGACAAATATTAGTGACAGAAAAAGATAGAAATAAAGAAAAATGCGGTTCCTTGCTGTAAGATGTGGTTCTACCCTTAATAATACTGCTTCAGCCACCTCGTATGATGTTTTCACATTCAATTATGAAAATTTTAACGCACTTCTGTGCGCCTAGTACTCAATATACGTTTAGCTGTGTAAGTTTAGACTCACGCGTCTAAAATACAATGCCAATATGGTCGCCATTATGTCTGGCAAGAAATGGCGTACGTCATCGCTATTAGTCATATTTTTAGTAAGAATTGTATTACTTCTTAATTTAAGGAGAATATTCAGTACTTTGATAGGGTGAGAAGTTGCGGGTTTGATTCTTTGGGCCAAAGCCTTCTAATGTTTGACACGAAGAAATTTGTCTACCACTTTTATTAGTACCAAGTGTGTGCAGCAAACGACAACATCACCACTAAACACAAAATTGTCGTGGGTCCTGTAACATGCACTAAACCAAATGCCAAAACTAACTTTCGAACACAAATCACTTACACTAACAAAGAACACAACACACACAAAACAAACACAAGACAAAAATTGTTATGTACTTTAGCGAAAGGAAATTACACGCGAAGCAATCTATACTATTATAAAAAGTGGAAGAGTTTGTTTGTTTGATCGAGCTAATCTCTGGAACTACCATTCGGATTTCAATAATTATTTTTGTCCAGCCTAGTTCTTGATAAAGGTAGGCTATACAACATCACGCTACTGGCGACGGAAGCAGAGCAGTGACCAAAGACGCGGGTTAACTAATCACCTGTTAAATCTCATGTGAAGTACCTAAAAGCTTGCTAAAAGCATGAGTTAAATTTGATCTTATTACTTACTAATTAGATCAAATTAAACTAATTATTCATGCTTTTAGCAACCCAAGTGATTAATTAATTTTTCGTTGATCAAGCCTTTCAGAAACTGGATGCAAGCATGACACGATGGTTTAATCCGTCATCATAATATCATGCCATATTTATTTAATTAAATGATTTATATTTTATCTTATGCCAAATAGTTTATACAACAAGTCTAACTATTGTATTAACGCATTCTCACTCCTATTGTTTGTAAATAATTTATTGTATGCATACGTTTTTAAAAATATATATCATGTCCTAACATTCTTGGGCTTACGCAGCGTGGGCAGACCCCTCACAAGCTGGACCGACATCCTGATGGCGGGCAACCAAGTGAGGTATGAGGTATGAGGAGGATATTATGATGAAATTTACTCACGCTACTTTTAATATCGATCAAATAAAACTTGAAACTTTTTACCAGCTTGTTTCTTTCCAATTTTGATCTGGATTCCACTAACTGCTTACCATCAGGCACAGTCACTTTGGTGGGCTATAAAAAAATAACGGGACAATCTCACCCATATGCCCATCACTGTGACTCCTGTAAGCCAGAATTAACAGTGAAAAATCCATACGAAACACCGAGCTTTGTCACTCGGAAGTCCCGGGGACTGCTAAACCTACTGTCTTGGACCATTACGGACCACCACGAGTTTAAACAGAAGTAAAAAGAAGTGGGAAATAAAATCTTACTATGGCTTTTAGAATGATGGCTACCACTACTGGACGCCACTGACTGCTTACCACCAGGCAGTCATTTTGATATACTAACCATTATAAATAGTCTTTTACCTTAGATACAAGTACGCCTTAATAATTTCTGTGTAGGTGATTTTAACGAAACCAAATTAGTTGGCAGCAAAAACGGCCCAAAATGTAACAAGAAGGAAATACAAGACTATTTAACAATTATAACTTTTAACGCCTTTGAATAAGGTGACTTATTCTATTGTAACTACGATTCAAATATGACATTATTGACACATTTTGCCATTAAATAATTAACTCTATTTCTAGTGGCATAAAAGTTATATTTGTATGTAATGTTGTTACGATATTTTTTGGCTTCACAGAGTATACACAAAAACAGTGTTTTTAACCTTGAACTTTGCAAAGGACGAATATGTGAATGACGCCGTGGTAGAATTAGAATTGGATTGTTGTCAATCATTATGGTAACTAGTGTTTACACGCGGTGTTGCTCGTGTCGTGGTATATCTTTAGTTTTTAAAGGGATGTCAGAGGAACCACAGAAAAGATGAGAAGTCTACCTCTGACATCACTCCGCATTACGGTAAGCAATTGGTGAAGCCCAGGAGTGGTGGACATCGTCAAAATGCTGACACCTGGCCAACACTATGGCGGCTTTATGAGATACTTTTTCACGCCTTGCTTGTTTTGAGGCGCTCATAGCTCGTTGCGCTTACTGATCGGTAAACGATTAGCGGGTTAAGCAACTTTAAGTGCGGCTGGCCTATGGATGGGTGACCGCATAGTGGTATTTGATCTGAACCTCTTTCTTTTTTCTTTCTTTCTTAAAAGTCAGTTCCGGTTGTTACCAAGTTGATAACAGTCTATAGGTCAAATCGGATGCCTTATAATAAATTGGGAACAAATCCTGAAACTAGTTTGACCACTAACCACTCGATATTTGATTTGACGCTTTGCTTAAAACACCTAGTGTCAAAATTGGCAGAAAACACATGCGTTAATTTAGTTCCACATGTATAATTTATTGCCAATTTCAAGTAATATGCCAGGGAAAGCCAGATGTTTTTGTTTTCTTGTGATGGCTGTTAGGTCAGGTCAGGAGGTTCATTTAATAGATAAATAGATAGACGTTTCATTTAGATCACACTCATGACACGTATGAACTACAAAATTACATTATAAGTGAGCCAATTATTCTACAGCTTATTCGCAAAGTAGGTATGGCCCAGTGGATAAGGCACTCGCTTCGTAAACACGTGGTAGTGGGTTCAAATCCGGGCAAGTGCCAATGTGATTTTTTAAATAGAAATAAGAAAGAAGGTGAAGGAAAACATTGTAAGAAAACCTGGACTCAAAAGTTTGAAATTGGCAATCCGTCTTGAGCGCATGTGATGATTAATGCTCATGCCTTCTTTATATGAGAAGAGGCCTTTGCCCTGCAGTGGGACAGTAAACAGGCTGGTATTATTCTATTGATAGTTCGCTGACAATTAGCAGTAACCGCGGAACATTCAAGAATATAATATAATAAATTATTGTCTATAGTGTGTAAAATACAAATATCTGTAGTAAGTCTGGGTATAATTTAAACCTCTTTCCTAAGTGTACGTTTGTGAAGTCGTCTGCGACATAAAACTTGTAATACAAGAGTTTGCCTTAGAAAAAGTAAGAAAAATATCTTTGATGTCGCTATTTTAGTGACTACACTTCTACCTACGCCGTATTGGCGTGTATATACGTCTGTAAGGACATAAACAAGAGTGCAACAGCCGTCACAAGGCCATAGGAACCCGGTCAACATACCGGTCGATGAACTGGCTCACTCCTTGATACCGCAGCTGCTCTGTCTTGACGAAAAATAGCATGACGGTGTACGTTCAGCGGCCACACGACGAAACGATATCGTACCTATAATTTGCATTCAAATTTAAAAGCTATAGGGTTTTGGTGGTACATCATTAACCCGACATGCAAAAAACGAGGGATGTTATAAATTGATGTCACTGTGTACCATACATCTGTTTGTGGCATCGTGCTCCTAAATGTATAAACTGTTTTTAATTTATATTTTCTCCTTGTTATTTGGAATCCGACATAACCGGTGAATTGTGGGTATTATACATTATATATACACCTAGTAGTATAGTATACTACTACACTATACTACTTTTTCAGGGAACGAAGGCGTAACGTTATTTTTGAGTCAATAAATCAACCTCAAAATGTTAACAATAAATTGAACAGGCGGACTGCTATTACGAAAGTTTTAATAAATTATATATTTTATCAGGTTCTCAACGCTACTCACATAACGGTCTCTGCTTACCCTCAAGCACTTGTAATATAAGGTAAAAATGCAACTTCAGCCTCTTGGTTATATGACTAACATTGGCTTTTGAAAATTTCTTTAAAATCCCGATTTTGTACAATGTATTGTTCAGCGCCTAAAATAATCTTGGATTAAATATTCTGTATTTAATGCAAGACTGCTACCTACAGTAGCTTTCTATATACGATTGAAAACTCGATTTTATGCAATCGTTCATCACTGAATCGCTTTTACAATATGTATGTCAAGGACGAAAATTTAGGATTTTCTAGAATCTTGGATTAAAGTTTGTATATACTTATAGTAAGCCACTGTTAGTCTGTATAGTAGAAATCCTTTTCCAATGAGGGTGTTTAGGAAAATATTCGCCACTTTAGTAAAAGGTCTACAATTTTGACCGCGCTAACAAAAAAAAATTTTTCAGTACTCATTTCGGCAACTGTAATGCTTAATTTACAAAATTGATAATTCACGTGCTTAAGGACAAAAATAAAATAGCTAAGAGGGGTTTTCTAAAATGGCAACTCTAGCTGTCACCCGTTTTTAAAAAATTAACCCTTCGAAAATTTTCTTAAACACCCTCATTTGACTGTGTGTGAGCTAGAAGTGACATCTGTGTCCATACATACAAACATGAATAACATTACGCCTGTCTCCTATTAATGGGGTAAGCAGAGACTATAGAACGCCATTTGCTGCGATCCAAACATACCTCATATACCTCTTCAACATTCATTTATCTTTTCATACACACGTCGGTTACGGGTGCTCGTAATTGTGCCTTTTGTCAACACATCTCTCCTATTTGGTTCGCGTATTTTCGTCTAGGGTAACCCCTAACAACTTTCCCAATCTTTATATTATAGGATTTTTCCACTCAGAGGCTTCTAATCGTATTTCTGTGCAAAACATAAGTTCTTATGTATACGGAAGCCCCTATATGTCACACCTTATGCAAATGAATTATGTAAAGCAAATTTTTTAATTATTGTCCACTTTGTTGTATAAATTACATGATTTTTAAATATACTTAACTAGCTTCCTAGCGGTTTCACTTGCGTCTTTGCTAACTGCTCTGCTCCCGTCGCCAGTAGCGTGATGTTAGCCTATAACCTTCCTCAAGAACTAGGCTAAAAAGAATTATTTAAATCGACTGGTACCTAGTTCCAGAGACTGCTGCTTAGATGACGTAATGGTATATTGCGTCTTGTTACTGAGTTCGATTGCCGAGTTGTGTTTTTTAAGAGACTGCGTAGTAAATCTATATCTATACTATAATATAAAGCGGAAGAAATTGTTCCTTTGTTTGTTTGAACGTGCTAATTCTCTAAAACTACGAATCGGATTTGAATAGTTTTTTTTGCGTTTGATAGCCCAGTTCTTGTGTGAACAGCAGTATCACCGCGTATCCACTCGGTTTTCTCTACCGCAAGTGGTAGCGAATACCGCTCAGGTTTGAATAGGCCTCAAACTTCAGCTCTCTCGCCTTTGACACTGGCTTGGTTGTAATTTTAAGCATTGTTTAGTAAGAACATGGGCTAGTTAACACTTATCATCAAGTAAGACGTATGCTTTGCCACCAAGTTATATTAAGTCTGTATTCGAGACTGTAATATATGTAGGTCTCAGTAGCCAAGAGTCACTTTTCCGAGGAGGGAAGCCGATGGGACTAAAATACTTTTGACTTTCGGAAGGCCAGTTAGAATTTGAGTAGACACTCAAGCAGTGATAGGTATAAGGAGGTCAGGGCATATTTTAAAAGGGAAGCCGGCAGGAATCGTGTTATATGGACGCTTCGCCACTGGTAGGTCTTAATATAATGAAAAGGTAAAAGCCCTAATGTAACCTTCATTTAATTTTGTACGAGGTTAGGGTAGGTCAGGTTCATAGTACCGAAAATATATGTCCTTGAAGAAAATCTTTACGGGCCACTTGAGATATTATTATTTATTTTAACTTTTATATTAAAAACTAGGTGCGCCCCACGGCTTCGCGCGCGCGTGAAATATGTTTGTATCCCTCGGGAACCAGACCGATTTTCGGAATAAAAAGTTACACCGAAGCTATCTACATACCAATTTTCATCGAAATCGGTTCAGCCGTTTAGGCGCTGAGTGGTAACAAACAAACACAAACAAACTTTCGCATTTATAATATTAATAGGGTAGGATTTGACTCCACTCTGCCCTCTAGTGGTTAGTCAGTAGACTTCAGCAGTGCAAAATACTGCCCCAATGTGTGTTTGGGAAAATGTTCGCTACCAGTTGGCGCCACTTCAACTGTCACATTGGGCCAATCAGGGGTACACTTTCAAAAAGCGTTTAACAGCTAGACCTGACGCATCGGTGCTGCCCCATCGTGGGCGCCATTTTAGAAAACCCTCTCAGCAATTTTATTTTGTCCATATGCACTTACCATTATCCATTTACCACAGTTCACATGTTGCCTTTACCTTTTGTAGCAATATGCAAATTGAGGCAGCCTGTAAAGCACACATTTTACTTTTTATTTTTACTTTACAACATAGAAAGCTGTTAGTAATTAATTACCTATATAGTTAGGTGTATTGCCTGTGTCACTTTGCATGCTAGTTGAAATTGTAACTTACAAAAATTGTAATAACCTGGCGATTAAAAAGAGTGGCCTGAGTTTCTTGCCAGTTCTTCTCATGGCTCTACTTCGTCAGCGAACTGGCTGTAGGTTAATTTGCTGACATTTTGTAAACTTTGACGTTCATAAGTGTTAATTTAATTGACCTATATGAATAAACATATTTTATTTTTTTTTCATTTTCATTTTTCATTTTGTAAATTTAACATTAATTTAATTTTTATGGAATTATAATTAAGAAATAGTAGTAGGCTCTCAGA
Organism: Parascotia fuliginaria; assembly: GCA_963082885.1. Classification (NCBI taxonomy): domain Eukaryota; kingdom Metazoa; phylum Arthropoda; class Insecta; order Lepidoptera; family Erebidae; genus Parascotia; species Parascotia fuliginaria. The sequence goes on along the minus strand of OY720198.1, from coordinate 8,270,700 downwards.
AAAGAAAAGGACTTATATTCATATTTTAAGTTGGCGTTTTATATGAGTAGACAGAGACTCTTTAATAGTAATAAAAAGATTAGTCAGTGTCAACAATATTATGTTCAAATTAGTCTTATAACTCTTTAAGTTATCAGTTGTGACGTGGTTGTGACTCATTTGTCGGATACTTATCCCACAAATGAGTTTTAAGCATTCCAAGTTTTAGGTTACATACAGTTACATATCTCGAACAAACGCATTCTTAACTTACATCCTACTAATTAGTATGTAGATAGAATTGGTACCGGAGACGGACATAGTCTACTTTTTATACCGAAATTCGGTTTGGTTCCCGAGATAGACAAAACAAATTTTAAACTCGAGCGAAGCCGTGGGGCGCAGCTAGTAAAGTAATATTTCTTTTAAAATTGTCTAGTTAAATAGTTACTTAGCTGACTATTTCTGCCTATTCCGGTGCCATATTACTTGAGGTTGCCGCTAAATGAGTGCCCTTTCATTCTCTTCTATTACTCGGCAGCAAAACACACATTCCATGTCATTCTTTCAATCAATTCAAAATGTTCTCCTTTTTTTCTTTTTTTGGTGGTAACCTGGACTATAACAAATACTCGATCCCAAGGGCTATTCTTAGATAAGATAACAACAAGAGATTATATGGCGATAGGTGGCCCCTTAAGTTAAATTTTGCGACATCTATGCTTCTAATCTCAAATAAACTCACATTAAAAAAGTGCACTTAAAATCCAAATCATCATCATCTACAGCCTGGGTACTATAAGTACCCACTGCTGGGTAAAGGCCTCCCTAAAAAATCCAAATACTTATAGTTTTTTATAGGTTTTATACCATCACTTGCAATAAAGATTTCATCGACCCTAAAGTTTTACCTTATGAAAGTTCAACGCACATATAAAATCGAATTCAAAAATGATACCCATGCAAGGTGTTTGATCCCAAGATTAAAAACTTTTTAGTGCATAGACCTGTTGTCTATACTGCACCCCCACCCCTAGTCTAGACGGGCGCGTAATGCAACATTGTTTAGTTTGTGTTTAGAACTGGCACGGTGAAGACGTGTTAATAAAAATGTTTTTTTACGTATTTTGACGTATACGCGTTCTGTGATATATTTTGATTGTGATTTATTTTATATCTGTGATAGTAATATTAAAATGTTTTGCCTGTTTAGTACTAGTAAGTATTTTTAGAAATTTGTTGGTTGTCAATTTGAAACTTTTTTGAATTTTGAAGATACGTTTGAGTTACCTGCCAGTTATTTTTATGGTTTATTTATTTTTAGTTTAAATTAATTAGAAACTCGGTGTGGTTTTACTTATGTGTTATGTTGTTAAAAACCATTGTTCACTTTTAGAGTGAGTTAACTATAGTTCAATTCGATCTATCAGTTAAAATATACACAGCTTTATATTTTTTTGTATTTTTCGGAGTTAAGTATCGGCATAGGTAATTATATTTTACAAAGAAAAATCGAGTTGGTCGTGGGAATGTCAGAAGTTTTTCAAACCTAAATGAGATCCTGTCTATACTATTATATAAAGCGGAACAGTTTGTTTGTTTGTTTGAACCTGCTTATCTCTGGAACTACCAATCAGATTTGAATAATCCTTTTTGTGTATGATAGCCCAGTTCTAGAGGAAGGTTATATACTGAAGACGGGAGCAGAACAGTAAGCAAAGACGCGGGGGAAACCGCGCTGCGGGAAGCTAGTATTATATACTTGGTTTTGCTATAATATCTTTAGTATGGATTTAAAAGCTTTATGTAGAATTTTTGACTGAGAATCCATCGGTTGCCCGCTACCCTTATCAGGTCGTTGGTTCACCTTGTGAGAGGCCTGCCCACGCTGCGTCTTCCTGGGGGACTACCACCATCTTATAGCAGTATTATTTTAATGTTACTTTGTGTTTTGTATTTTCTTTTGTATCATTAAAAAACAAGGATAGAAACAAAGTAAGGTTATAATAAAATAGCTATAAGTGGTTGTGGTAGGGCCCCTGTTCTACCTACACTATTTTTTTTTATATTAGTGTTCCAAAGTGACTCCACTCTGATGATAAGTCAGTGGAATCCAGAAGTCCTTCAAGGTGCGTTATGCACTTGTGTTAATATACCCAGTAAGTTGATGTTTTATGGCAACAAGGCCTTCAAACTAATAAACTAAAAATCATCTCCATAAGCCGCCATAGTGGGGTCACCATACCAGTAGTCTGGCTTTTGGAATGGTGTCCACCACTTAATTCCACTGACTGCTTACCATCAGGCAGAGTGGTGTCACTTCGGAATGGAATTATCTAATATATATAAAAAAATACAATGCATTTTTATACTTGCGCCATATTAGTTTATTTTCCAAAAAATTTTAAAGGTCCACACACTAAGGCCTTGCTTAGTGACGGTTTTATTCTACCTAAAACTTATCTTGTTACACAGCGGAACGTAACATGTTAAAAAAGGTTTTTTGTTTGTGAAGTGCCTTCTTTTTGTACATTTTTTAATTAAACAGTGGCAGTTGAAGACCAAGAGTTCAATTCTCACGTCGAGCAAAAAAAATACAATTGAGTTTTTTGTTGTATACAAAAAACTTAATAGTGACGGTTCTGATTTTAATTAAGCTTTTGTAAAGTGATGCACTGGCGATTTAAAAATGAAATATATTGTTTTTTTTTTACCATTTCATTGTGCCTATTAGAAAACAGTTGTTTAAGATCTAAGAGTGATAGATATCACTCGAGCCGGACCGTGAGTTTAGGGGCCCCTGGACTAATACTAACTAGGGGCCCACCTAATTACACAAAGTATAGAAATATTAAAGACAATAAAATATTTGATTTATTATAATATTTTATGCCATAATTAATTGAAGGGATTTTATTATTAGCAGGATTCGCAGGGCTGCAAATGTCACGATCTGTTTAATTTAATAAAATTATGAATATTTTTGCATTATCGTCTGTTTTTGACTTAGCTAGAGAATCCACGGGGCCCTGGGCTGAAGCCCAAAAACCCATATAGTAGATCCGGCCCGTCATCATCCCAATTACGATCAGGTTTAAAGAGAAGTTTAAAGAGCATTAATATCACGGTAGTCTTAGCAGAGCTCCTGGCATTGCACAAGTCCATAAGCGACAGATATATCAGGTGAGCTGTTGACTCGTCTGCTACTATACACAATTAAAAAGTTCGGTTGGCAATAGATCCACGCTGATTTCAGCATGAATGAGCCGGATCGTCAGGGGAAGTACTACCCTCTCATAGAAGATCGACGTAAGAGTAGTAATATCCGTACTACTGCGTTTCGTTCGGTGAGTGAGAGCGCCGGAGGCCCAATTTCCCCCCTTTCCTCACCTACCTCATTCCCTTCCCCTAACAACAAACAAAAAAAAATAGGGATCTTGGTAAATTTAAAGCATGGTGGCCATAAATGTAACATGTTTGTGGCTTTATGACGCTTCCATTAAAAAATCCAGGACCAAAATTAGAAGAAAAACATCATATTGGAGTTCTAAGTTTTAATTGACTAGTTTTTATAGTGTCCTTAGAAAATTCATGTTATTTTTTATTCTGTAGTAAACTTATTTTAGCTATTTGTACGAAAATATAACAGAAAATCATGGTCGTCTCTACGTACGTACCAGGCAAACATAAAATGAAAGATGTAATGTACAGATGCAAAATAATGTATGTAATCTATAACACTTGACTATAAAAATTAACACCTGCTTTTACTTCATTAAGTCCTAGTACAAGAACTATTATGTATTATTAATTATTATTATATACATAGTTACACAAAATAATATATTGATATTGTTGAATATGACCTTGTTTTTAATGTAGTAAACATTATTGACCTTTTACCATCTGGTTAAATATACATAAATAAAATAAAGTGGTAACACATGCTGTGGTTTAAAATATATATTTTTATAATCAAAATTGAATAATCTCTACATGCTTAACACAAAAACACGTGATGAAAAACCTATCACTTTTTTACAATATTTTCAAGTTCTTAGATAATAGCATACATACATTTAATTTCTTTAAGATTGATAATACAATTCATTGCATGAAAAATATTAAAAGTCACAATTTTAACCGTGAGCTAAACCTTACAGCAATGTATGGGATGTTTTAGCCCTGTCACTTCAATTTCTAATTCATAAAATTATTTTAGTAAGCTTTCGACTAAAAACAATATACCAAAAAGTTTTCTGAACCCTCTACATAGCATGCACTACATAGTTTCTCGTTAAAAACTTTAACAATTAAGATTTTACTAACTTTAATAAACATCACAGATATAGTAACTATTATCTCAAATGATATAACAAGTCGAGTCATCAGTGCAACTATGTACATAATATATTATAATTATTATTGTCGATAGACAGAGATAATAAATTTAAGACAACACAAAACGAGTACACAACGTTTTTTTACCGAAATATATTAGACTTGACATAATTATATTTGGTTACATTGATGTTTTTATTAAGGTTCATGGAAATCGGGATAAAAATCCTATGTGCGTCTGCGACACCTAGTCTGTCTACTTACCAATTTTCAGCGAAATCGGTTCAGACGTTTAGACGTTGAGTGGTAACAAACACACACATACACACACAAACTTTCGCATTTATAATATTTTTAGTATGATTCACCATTGTACAAAATTATTAAAACATTTTTCAAAACCAGATTCATTGCAAATAAACACGCCATTTAACACTAAAACAATGACGTTATAAATTTGTATTTTCAAACAAACCACAAATAAATAGATTGTTTTGACAGTTCATAAAGAGTAAATATTTTAAGTCAATTTTGATAAACTTATAAGTTTATTTTCATGACCATACATTATCTACAATAACTATATTTTATCACATAGGTATTAACAATATGTAAACACATTGATAACAGGTGGATACGATCCCTTTGTCGTCTGAACGTTGACCTAGGTCTGGCTAGACCCCGTCTAGACACCCCCTAGACTCTCCCAGACCTCCCTAACAGTCTGGTATTCAATTTCAACATTTCTAGAATTAATTTTTCTACCAAAGGTATATTTTTGTCTTTTTTTTGGTTTCGCCTTAGATAATTTTCTCGGACACTTTGTGTTTCAGTCCCTTAGAAAATAAAGTCGCCCGGTAGAAAAACAAGTAAAAATAAAATAAAATCACGTAGGTAATTTTTCTTCTTGAGTATTCCTACAAAAAGGCATGTTACCGAAGCCCAGGATATTTTTTATTTAGAGCAATATGATATCTTCTATACAATAGTCGTATAAACAAAAAAGTCGTTCTAAAACCATTGTAAAATGACACGGACCGGACTTATGTAAGTAGAAGTAGTAACTGCGCCTACACCAACGCCCTTGACCTAGCAACAGTCACAAGGTTGGACATTAATACCAGTACTGGCGTTTTAGTGTTAGGTAATATAAGCTTTCAATGAGTATTATGAACATCCTCGCGTTTCTTTGCGCCTAGTACTTGTGGTGCTTTGCTACGGTGGGGATTTTCTACATACATACTTCACGCTTGTCTCCCATAAATGGGGTAAGCACACACTACACAACGCACTTTGCTGTAATCCATACATACCTCCTTTTCCTCTTCAACATTCATTAATCTTTTCATACACACGTCGGTTACAGGTGCTTGTAATTGTGTGCTTTGTCAATACATTACATATTTGGTCCGTGTATGTTTTTTCTTGTTTTCTATTTCTAAATATACATTGAATCTAATAAGCCTAATTTAGATAGCTGTACAATACGCCTATGTGGGGCGAGTCTACACAACTTAATGAGAATGGAGGTTATAATATTATTCTTTTGCCGGTTTTTCTTTCGCCATGTAGCTATCTGAAATACATTTAGGTAGACTTCACTAGAGTTATGATCCCCTGGTATCTTTTTATTTAAGCGTCTGCTAAAAGTATATTTACCAGGAAGGCGATTGAAAACACAAGATCGCTTTGCTCTAAGATTGAATAATTTTGGAATGATTTTTTTAGGTATATCTTTATTGATTCTAGGATTATTGATTGCACCGTTGGTCTAGTGGTTAGTGTAACTGACTGCGACGCCGGGTGTCGTGGGTTCGATTGCCGCGGAAGACAAATATTTGTGTGATGAACATTTTATTTGTCTTTAGTCTGGGTGTTTCCTGTGCATTCTAAGTATGTTTTTCTACAAAAAAAAATGTATTTGTATTATATTTCAGCTATCTAGTACCCATAACACAAGCTCTGCTTAGCTTGGGACTAGATGACGGTGTGTGATAGTGTCGACATATTATTATATATTATTTTTAAATAAATTGAATGAAACATATTATTATTATGCATACAAATATGCTCATGTGCAATACTAAAATAATATTATGTTAAGACTATTCTTATTGAATAGTAATGCGATAATCTTTTTAGTCTGTGTCTGTGAATTTAATAAGTACTTTTTTGTAAGGTCCTACGATACATTGTTTCTATGTTAGAGGCTAAATAAAAAGCAAATAATGCAGTCTATTTTAAAAACAAATTTAAAAATCGTCAATTTTAAATGGAATAAATAAGTCCCATTATTTAGCTTTTCAACGCCATGCGCCATCTAGATTTTTTACCCTTTTTTATTCTCAAAATTTTAAATATACTATTCTCGTACGTTTTCGGTACCAGGCTAGCAGAAATTCAAAGAGTAATTTTAATTATTTTGTTCCAGGTGAGTGTACCAACCTATTCGATACGGCCGAAGATGAAGTATTGGATACAGTGAGTAGAACTTCATGTAATTGCTTATCTCCTGGTAATTTAGAATACAAGTACGCAAGGTTATATTGAATTTTAAAAATCAATGTTTGTATGTTTGCCCTCAATACGTGCCGAAACCAATGATCAGATTGTGATGAAACTTTACGAGGATGTTTTGGGCACGCCTGGGACGGTTTCTAGACCAAAAAGAATGTTTTTTTGCCAAAGCTAGTTATTTAAATAAATATGTAGGTACTTATATAGTTAACTAAAAAAAAGTATACGATAGTGGTTTGGTTGAAACGCAATCAGTTGGTAGTGATGATAGTAAACCACAACACTGTTTATTATTATGTACTTTACTTTAGTGGCGTTGTCATGAACCAGGAGGCAACATTTGATTAGTAGTTCCAATGTCACTCTTGATACCAAATACTAATAAAAGTATTTGAAGATTTGCAACCCAACGTATAGCTGACAAAATGTTTTGGAAGAAAATACGTGATGTATGTAAATAAATTACAAATGCTTTTACAAATAAGATTTAAAAAAATAATTATATTTAATTTTTTTTATTTAAATTTTAATTTAAGTCAATTAAGGTTTGGTTAGTAGTCAACCTAGTCAGAATTTGTTCATGTCGCCCATAGAGGCATCCGACTTAACCTAACGAATGTTATGAACTTCGTAAGAATCACGACCGACTTATAACGTGCCCTCCGAAGCACGGAGACGCTCATATCAAATACCACTATGTGGTCATCCATCCATGGGCCAGCCACACACTAAGTTGCTTAACCCGCTAATCGTTTACTGATCAGTGAGCGCAACGAGCTATGAGCACCTCTATGTATTTATTTAATTATTATTATTATAAATAAATAAATAAATAAATCACGGTAGGCGACAGATACCACTTAGCTTCAGATGGGTTGTTGGCTCGTCTGCCTCAAATTCAAATTCAAATTCAAAGTATTTATTTCATTTTGATCATAAAGAATGATACTTATGAAAAGTCAAATTACATGAAGTCAGCTAATTAACCTACAGCCAGTTCGCTGACGAGGTAGAGCTGTGAGAAGAACTGGCAACTAACTCACGCCACTCTTTTCAATCGCCAGATAATTACAATTTTTTTGTATGAATTAACAATTTTAACACATCAACGCAACCAAAGAACCATACAAAGTAATTATTACAAAACAACTAATTATTTTATAACATTTTTAAAAAAAGAAAAGAAACGAGGATTTCAATTATTTAGTTTCATCTAGTATGGTAATTTGACTACGTTTTTTACGGTAGTAGATCCACGCTTATTTCAGCATGAATGGGCCGGATCGTCCGGGGAAGTACTACCCTCTCATAGAAGATCGACTTAAGAGTAGAGTAGTAGTATTCGTACTACTGCGTTTCGTTCGGTGAGTGAGAGCGCCGGAGGCCCAATTTCCCTCCTTTCCTCTTTCCTCACCTCCCTTATTCCCCTCCCCTAACCCCATTCCTAGCCGCCATGGTGGAGGCCACCATACTAGCAGTTTAAGACCATGGCTTTTGGTATAGTGGCCGCTACTTCTGGATTCCACTGACTGCTTACCACCAGGCGGGGTGGAGTCACTTTGGTAGGTTATAATATAAAAAAAAAAAAAACCTATAATAATTAAAATTAAAAAAAAGTAAATGCATTTCCCAGTCATATTGTACTACAAGGTAATACTGAATTAAGTATAAAATGTATGCCATGCCAAGATTGACTAGTCATCCCAGGTAGGCATTCCTCTGTAGGCAACAGAAAAACTAATAATAAATAAATTAATCTATACTAATATAGCGAAAGAGTTTGTTTAAACGCGGTAATCTCTGTAACTACCAGTCTGATTGAAATAATTCTTTTTGTTTATTAGCCCCGTTCTTGAAGAAGTTTATAGACTATGTAACATCACGCTATTTGCTACGGGAGCAGAGCAGTAAGCAAAAATGCGAGTGAAAGCGCTAGTACTATAATTAATGCTTAAATTACAAGTGTAAATTACTACCGAGAATTACAAACGGAGATGTGACTAACGGGCATTGTCTGGACAAACCGGTGAAGTCGTTGACACCTTCCATTACTTTGTTGTGTACATATTAATAGATGACCCGGTATACGTGGCCAGCGATGGATAAAGACGTGTTTAGATAAAGTGAGGTTTGAGGGAGGGGATAGACGGTAGACGTTTTTTCATTGAAATGATTAATTATTTTATACTAGTTTTACGCTGCGCGGTTTCATCCGCGTCTTTGATTACTGGTCTGCTCCCGTCGCCATTACCGTGATTTGACATCCTACTAATATTATAAAATGCAAAAGTTTGAGTGTGTGTGTATGATGTGTGTTTATTTGTTATCACTCAGCGCCTAAACGGCTGAACCGATTTGAAAAATTGGTATGTTGATAGATTCGGTGCCGCGGAGGCATACGACGATATAAAACATTAGCCTACTTTGTTGGTGAGGATGTAGTTTAAAAAAAAATAGCAGTGTGGCTATATTATTTTAAATAATTGGCAACACTAAGCCATTCACAATAACCTCCTTCCTCTTTATGCGTTTCGCGGCAACAAGGTCGGTACAAGTGCAGCTTATAACTCGCGGCGAGTGAAAGTGTGACACGACACCTTATTTTACGTGGTTTATTAAAAACTAGTTTGTTGAAAAGAGATGGGTATAAGTTACTGCACAAAACAGTAGCTATTAAGTGTATAATTTTTATTATCTGGAAAAGGAAGTAATAGTATAAGTAGGGTTGCCATCTCTAAAACTTGGCATTCAAACCCCGGATTTTGGAGCCCAGGGTTTTTTAAACATAGTCAGTGTAATAAAAAACAGTTTAAGCAGAGTACCGTGCGGGCACAGTACATGTGTCGCGGGCAGCCCAATTTTCCAATTTTTTAACCTGGACTACAAATGAAGTCCCGCCGGCGCCGCCTGCGGACGCTCAACCGGATGCCCACTAAACTAGGACAAATCTGGGGAAACTCGGACAGATGGCAGCCCTAAGTATAAGATTAGTAGTCGCTTCGCTGAATCTGCAACGTTAAGCGTAGTTATACCGGTCTGTTAGTGGATGGATAACCGTTTTGTAAAGCGATTAGACTTCTTTGTGCTCCATAATACAAGTTAGTTAGTTAGAAGCCTGAGATTTCTGATGAACGACTGACTATTAGTGTTGACTAGTAACCCTGCGAACGCAGCAGCTAAATTTTTTTATTTTTTTTTTTAATGCCTACAGTGTCAGACGAGCCAACAGCCCACCTGATGGTAAGTGGTAACTGTCGCTCATAGACTTCTGCAATGCCAGGGGCTCTGCGAAGCCGCTGCCTACCGTGATATTAATGCTATCTTTAAACCTCGTTTGAAGAAGGACATGTCATAGCGCTCGGGAAACACCGCAGCTGGTAGTTCGTTCCAGAGCCTGCACGTAACGTGGGAGAAATGAACGCTGAAAACGAACCGTGCTAGACGAGATCGTGTCCAGATAGTATGGATGAACTTTGCTGCGATGTCGAAATGATAATAATAATAATAATAATAATAATATTCTACCACATTCACACAGCGCCATTTAGCCCCAAATTAAGCAATTATATTTGCTTGTGTTATGGTTACTAAAGAACTGATATACTACTTAAATACATTTTTTTTTTGTAAATACATACATATTATAGATAAATTACACCCAGACACAGAACAAACAATCATGCTCATCACACAAAGGTTTGTCCTGGGTGGGAATCGAACCCACGACCTCCGGCCTAGCAGTCAGGGTCACTAACCACTAGACCAACAGGCCAGTAGATGTATAAAATACTAGCTTCGTGCGGCGCGGTTTCATCCGTTTCTTTGCTTACTGCTTTGCTTTCGTCGCCAGTAGCGTGATGTTACATAACCTTCCCCAAGAACTGGGCTATCATACGCAAAAAGAATTATTCATATCCCACTGGTAGTTTCAGTGATTAGCGTTTTCAAACAAACAAACTCTTCCGCTTCATAAAATAGTATAGATATTCAATCGCTATTGGTTAGATCGGAAATAGATCCCAATGTATTTAAAAAAAAAAAACACGGAAGTCTATGAATTTTTTTTGCTCGAATATTTCATAATAGCTGTGTTTGTAAGGGTTTTTGATTAAGAGTTTATGCTCTTAATCAAAAACCCTTACAAACACTGAGCTTTATAGCATCAGGAGTTCTAGGAACTGCTAAAGCTACTCGTCTTGGATTCCGCAACGAATTTAATCAGAATCGATTAGTTAAAAATATAAAAATGTAATTCGCAAAAATAAAAGTTTATTACCTGGCAACCCTAATCTAGGGCACTTTGCAAAGACCCGTTATTGAACAATGTAAGGCTAAACAATTGTTACGGAACTTGTGAATCCTTATATTGGAGTTTTAAACTGTTGGTAATAATTGTTTAAGTAAGTAACTTTAACTTAAACAAACGGAAAGGACTTATTTATGTAAAAACAAAAAATATATAGGTAAAAATACATACTGCCTCTGGTTCAGTGGTACTGTGTACAGATTACCACGCAGAGGTCTCGAGTTCGATCCCCGTGTCGGCTAAAATGATATTGGAGTTTGCTGTCGAAAAATTCTGAGTATTAGCTCGGAGTCTGGTGTGCTCTATAAATGGCAACATGTTCGCCCCCTGTTACATGGGACCTAAAATAAAAATGGCGAGAAGTGGGTGTGACAACTTTAAACTTAAAAAGGTGAAGGTGAAGGAAAACCTAATAAATACCACTTCATGGTTGGATAGTCAAACCAGAACCTTAGTACATATACATACCACCACAGAATAATTAATTGTGCCTACTTTTTTATTACCGACGGTGGCATACGAGCTAACAGGCCAGGGTGTGGCTCGTTTCCACCCGTTCCCGTTTCCACCCGCGGCGATTCGACTAGTTACCGTTTCCACCCGAATCGTTTTTGCCAGTAAGTACACTCAGGAACAGAAATAATAAATCATTTATTGGTTAAAATTTGTTAAGTTAATTGTAACTTGGTTAAGTTTTATTTGAAAGAAAAAATCTTACATTATAAAAATCACAAATAAAAGTAAATCACAGTACTTTGCTTGACTTGACTTTATATGACAGTACTTTATATAAAAAACAGGTGGAATCGGGAACATAAATAATCGTAATTTTTAATGATAATTTTACGGGTTGAAACGAGAACGGGTGGAAACTAGTCACTCACACCCACAGTCCATCTGATGGTAATTGGTAGCTGTCGCTAATACACTTCTGCAATACCAGGTCACAATGCTTACGGTGAAGGGAGCGTAGGTGAAAGGAATGAGGAAGGTGAGGAAAACGGAAGGGAAATTGAACCTAAGTAGTAATGCCACTGAAATCTGACGCTAAATCTGTACTGATGTAGTCTGCCCGTCTACTAAGAGTTAAGTTAACATAAGGCAACCTATATGTTCTAGAAAAGCTCTGTAAGCATTGATCTAGAATTCTTAATGATATTCTAAATAACAGATTTAGCCTAAGCTAGAAATTGTAGGCTAGATCTAGACTTAATCTTTCGGTTGGCATTTGGACTTTTCAACCAGGCGAACATAAGTGAATAGCTGTTTTTATGAATGTAAATTTTGAGGTAATAGAAACGTTGCTATGATTATGTTTTTGAGCAAAATTTAAAAAATATTATTTATCACAACACTTTTTAGAATTTCGTGAAAACTGTATAAAAAGTATAATGTAACCATATAGCTTACAGTTATTTTACTATGAAAATAACGCCATGGACATTTTCAATGTATTTATAATACCAGCCTGTTTTACTGTCCCACTGCAGGGCAAAGGCCTCTTCTCATAAAGAGAAGGAATGAGCATTAATCACCACGCTTGCTCAAGTCGGATTGGCAATTTCAGACTTTTTTTTTTAAGTCCAGGTTTCCTCACGATGTTTTCCTTCACCGTCAGTCAGAAATGTCTAAGATAAAAAATGCCTGTCTTTAATACATAACTTTATTGTGTAAGCATGGTGGCCAAGCCCCTAACAACTGCGCAGAAATGAACAGCAAAGCATTAATTGTCCGTTATTGAGTCATACTCGACCGGCTACCAGGCGGGCATAACTGTGAAGAGGTGACGTCACAAACTTGTAGTAGAGATGGGCTTTGTTTTTTATTTAAATTTTGGTAGAATTTAGCTTTAGTGACATTTGACATAAAATGCCCACTACGGCATTTTTTTGAGATGTTTATTCATACCTCGCTTCGACCCAGAATTAAAATTGAAGAGAAACACATAATGCGTTGGTAAAGAGTTTCAAATTTTAACTGACAACATAAACTAAGTACTTAACTACTTACCTATGAAGTAATTGAACCGTTCGGTTCGAGACCCTGCAGATTTGATTGTAAAAGGCCAGCACTTGACACACATGTATCATTCTGGATAAGAAATGATCTTAGATGATCCAAATAAATCAGACTGATTTTAACGTTTTTATTAAACATTCATTGAAATATGAAAGTATATTCATGTTCGACAAAACTTTTAGTATCTGTGCCAAGGTCCGTTGCGTCAATAAACGCACCCGCGATTAGTGTCGTGACATGTTTAGTATCGATTATACATCGATTATCATGTACCTAATCGATTGTAGTCTGTTTGTAGTGCTTTTAAAATAATAAAGTGTTTAGTTGAAAATGAACGAGTTTATTTAGTTATTAATTATGAAGTTTGTTATTGAAACAAATAAAATTAATTGCGACTTACTTTGTAATTGCCATACCTAATTACCTAGCACCTAAAAAGCATAGTGCCACTTAAATAGCAGTGAAGTCTGGACAGAGTATTATAGGTATGTACTTGCCATGTTTTTGTATTCTTGTTTATCACGTATGTAGGTGCTCTATTAGTAGGTACCAAAAATTTTGGGCATTAGGTCGTGACGATCTGTTTACGTAATGACCTATTTGCCTATTTAAAACCATATGAAATTATCAATGGCCGAGTTCTTAACATAATTAAAGACGGTAAATCAATAGCAAGTTATTTTGAGGTTGTACAGTGTTCGTTGACCGGAATTCATTCAATAAAAGTAGGACATTAAAGGACCTTATAATAATACTAGCCGCGCCCCACGGCTTTGCCTGCATCTATAATGTTGTTTTTATCAAAATCGGTTCAGCCGTTTAGGCGCTGACTGGTAACAAACACACACATACATACACACTTTCGCATTTATAATATTAGTAGGATTGAATGCAGAATGCAGATAGTCTCCTGTTTGGTGGTCACGTTGACTTCAATTAGGTACCATCTTCAGAACATTTCTAAGTATGTAGTGTGATACGAGGAATCCAGTGATTGCCACAAGACCGACAATTTAAGTGACGTTGTTGTTCCAACATACTGGTGTACAATTTACTAACAAGGTTTAGGACAGATCCGTCTGCTCAACTGTTACCCGTAATTTTGTATCTGTATTGTCTTATTCTTATTTCAAAATATGGACAAACAACATAATAAAGGTGAAAATTAATCTCGTTTTCACACACGTTTTACGGTAGTAGATTCACACTGGTTTCAGCATGAATGGGCCGGATCGACCGGGGAAGTACTATCCTCTCATAGAAAATCGACGTAAGAGTAGTAGTATCTGTACTACTGCGTTTCGTTCGGTGAGTGAGAGCGCCCGAGGCCCAATTTCCCCCCTTTTCTCACCTCTCTCATTTCCTTCCCCTAACCTCATTCCCAGCCGCCATAGTGGAGGCCACCATACCAGCAGTAAGACGATGGTATGGTAGCCACCACTATCTGGATTCCACTGACTGCTTACCATCAGGCGAGGTGGAGTCACTTTGGTAGGCTAATATAAAAAAAAATCATTCATCGTGCCAGGCGTTTATAACAATTCCAAATATTTACTTCTTTATGAACAATAGTATAATGTAGGTACCAGCGTATTTTTCTTTCGCAATCGACTAACAATTGAGTTTCCGAGACCTTAGCAGTTCAAGGTCGTGCCCTTAAAGTGTCCTTCCATGTGTAGTATGAAATTGTGAATCAAATTATGAATAAATTGTGTGTTTATAAACACGCAGGAAATTGAAGTGAATGATCGGGTAAACAGTTACCGCAGCTTATGAACAAGAACAACAAAGATTTTTCTTAATAACCCATGCTGTTCACTTGGGAAAACTCGACAAGGCAGTCAAATATCTACCTGTTTATATTCAATTTGTTGTTGAATCTATTATAGACTGGCCTGTTGGTCTAGTGGTTAGTGACCCTGACTGCTAAGCCGGAGGTCGTGGGTTCGATTCCCACCCAGGACAAACCTTTGTATGATAAGCATGATTGTTTGTTCTGTGTCTGGGTGTAATTTATCTATAATATGTATGTATTTACAAAAAATAAGTAGTAGGTATATCAGTTGCTTAGTACCCATAACACAAGCAAATATAATTGCTTAATTTGGGGCTAGATGGCGCTGTGTGAATGTGGTAGAATATTATTATATTATTATATACTTGCATCCAGCGACGCGGTTTCACCTGCGTCTTTGCTTACTGATCTGCTCTCGTCGCCAGTAGCGTGATGTTACATAGCCTATAATCTTCCTCAAGAACTTGGCTATCATACGCAAAAAGAATTATTCAAATCCGTCAAGTAGTTCCAGAGATTAGCACGTTAAAACAAACAAACAAACCGTACCGTATAATAGTATTGATTACTATTTATGATAGAAAAGAAGCTTGCCCAACTAATGATATGTGGTAAGTCATTTGGAAGCGCAAGAATACCCAGTCTTCTCCGGCAATGCGTTTGTGTCGAAAAGGCAAAACTTTATAAAAAGGAAGGGAATGGAGAGCATAGCTTTACTTCCAGCAATTTAATTGAAATAAAGCAATAGTATGAATCTTTTATAGATCTAAACAAACCGTGTAATTTGATATATGAAATCTACATAGCAACCAAGTCAACTAGAACTAATCTTGTTATGTTTTTAAATGTGTCGCGATAACTAATGATTGGCAATTACTTAATTAAAACGTCGAGCATTGATGACCTAGAATGAGTATTACGTTTCTGATATATTACATAATATTAGTATTTTTAAGAATTGTTAGGAAATCCAAACTGTAATTTTTGAATCCTCATCATCATAAACTCTTTGTTACTAGGTGTATACATAATTATATGTATACTAACGACTCGGCAAGGCTTAGCACAAAAGCACAATGTATGTAGATGCTATTCATATAAATAAACTTTCCGGAAGAAATTATCTGAATGATAGTAAAAACACTGAAATCCGTATCAAAATGCGTTGAATCGCGCATCGTTTTGAAGAAAAGGGCGAACGATATTGCTTTTATACTGTCTTCCCTGGTGGCATGCTTACTACTTACCTAATTCTTTACGTAGGTAGTATCTATCTCTTGCGATATAGAACATGGTCCGTTGCAATAGACTTTAGGAAACTCTATTTATAGATCCAAAATGCATCCAAATACCTACTGTTCTCGTTCATTAGGCTCGCGTTCGCCAGTTGCTGGTTTAGCAAGTCTTTCCTAAAGAATAGTACAAACAAATTGCTAAGCTTATATTTTAATAAATATTATACAATACAATCTTACAATGCCAGGAAATACGAGTACATTTATGCAAAAATAATTAAACAAAAAAATACAATCACAACAAAGCAAGACAAGTCTTTGTATTATTTCCTTCAATAACTTAAAACTAGAACAATGCAATCGATTCTATTTATTTATTCATATCGTTCGCATTACACATCACTATTACAATCTGTGATTACAATTTACAATACTAGACCGACTAGACCATGCGACGCCATCTTTCCTTTCTACACACGCTCGCGCCTTAATCATCACTATTTATAAACGGTCATTAGCTTCAATCGCTTCAATTTTAGAACTGTTTTTTTATTCTATTAAACACTTTGTACTTTAGAGCGCTTTTCGCTGCAGTGATATTTTCCGCTTGACAACAACAGTAACTGATCTAGGTCAGAAGGGCTCGGGGAGCGATGACGTCATACTGCATTCGAATACAAGGCCCCCATTTGAAAAACGTACCATATCCACCTAGAAAACATCGAATCATGAATTCTATTGCTTTAGAATAAAGTTTATAATAATATTTTGTAACATAATTACGGATTACCTTGCTTCTATTTTACTTTATAAGGTCGTATGTGTAGGTAACTTATAATGAGTCTTATCTGATTAGGCAGTGAGTTAAAATTCGATTAACGAACGGTTGCGTTATGTTGGCATGTTATGAAGGTCTTATTAGCATACAAAGCTCCTCTATCTTTATAGAATCCTAGTACTTTGCGCGCATTATTAATGGTGGACCGTTGTCTTTTATTCGCACGATGTATTCAAAACAACAAATATACTATTATTGTCATTTTTTTTAAGTAATTTAAACTAGAAAATTACAAATAGGCAGTGTCAGTAGTATGCCCTATTAGTAAGGTCAAATGACAACGCAACGGTAGGACCAAAGAGGATGTGCGTGTCATAGGGTCAATTACATTCTATAATACTACTATGAAATAATATGTATGTAAGTACCTATACTAGAATGGATGTTATTAAAATTTAATAAAAGTAGGAAATTAGGTCACCGTGTCGCGGCCTGTGGGTGTTGTCAGTACATTTAAACTGCGTTTGATAGTATGTACTTGTATACTGTCAGCAAATTTCAAACGGCCGAAACGACCAGAATAACAACGAATTAAAATAGATTCGTAGACAGAGACGTAAACATTTATTTAGTTTTATTTCAATTTCTATCTGATCAAACTCGAGTATTTCATGAATACAAACGAAAAATAAATAAACATGTTGCTGTTTTGGTAACAAGATAGAAATAACTGTAAATTCAACGTTGTTTTCTTATTCATAGAGTAGATTTTCAAATGTTGTGTTATATGTTAAGGTATGTTCAAATTACCGATTGACAAACTCCTCACACTTCCTGGTTGCCGGGACCTACCTACCTACGCAGTTGCATATATTATATACTTGCTGTTGCCCGCAGCTCCGCCTGCGTAAATGTCGGTTATATTTCTGTTTACATTGACGTCTTTTCATACAAACTCTTATTTCAACCCCTTTAAGACATTTTTTCCCCATAAAAGATAACCTTTTTGGTTTCCCGAGGTATAATCTATCTTTATACCAAGTTTTATCAAAATGGGTTCAGTAGTTACAGCGTGAAAGCGTAACAGACAGACATAGGGTTACTTTCGCATTTATAATATTAGTATAGAAGTATTGGATTATTTTATTATTAAGATGGGTGACCAATCTGGTCACTGTCTTTTAAGCCAAGTTAGCGAGTTCGATTACGATTACATATAGTATGTTTCTGTAAAGGCGCATTTTCACAATCGGGCGTATGGGGCAGGTCCCCGCATGCAGGCTAACGACCAATGAAATTCATCGGTCGTTAATCGTTGTTAGCAAGCATGCGTGGACTCTGGACGTCTGCTTATGTCATTCACTCAAAGCTAACTGCCAATGAAAACGGGCGAACGCCTTGCGGGCGCATATACAACCAATATAAACGGCCCGCATGCAGGCCCTATGGCATGCGTTACAGAAGTCTTACGCATTCCGCATGCGGGTTCTAACGACCAATGTATTAGAATGAATGTATAATGCCGTAAGAGATTTAGGATAATATTCTATTGGTAGATGAATTGAAATGCTTTTCTATGAGATGTAAATAGTTTCATTAGCAACCGATACATTTGGCTTACCGCCAAAAAATGACCTACCTTAGCAACAAATAAAAACAAATAAATATAATTATGGCTTACTTACGACCTTACACTATCTCCATATCAAAATTTAATTTTAAAAATTTAAATTAGTTTAACATTTTTAAAAAAGGACCCCATCGTGTGTTTAAAATCTTTCATAGAAAAAAAATAACAAATAGTACCTACTTGCCATTTCTGAAGCCCTGGTACCACAGCATTTACATTTTAAACTTTGTTACTAAATATTGTAAGAGCAAAAGAGAAGAAAATATAATTTAAAAAGTACATAAATGGGATAAAATACTTGTTTATGAAGTCCTAGTATTTTATTGTATTGGGCCAGATGTTATCAGTGCAAAAGAGAAAACCGAATTTATAAACAGTGTAAAAAAGAGAGAGAATGATGTTTGTCGATACGATACTATTATGTCATTTTATCGAGCATAACATTTTGTTTTGTAAACTGAAATTTATTTTTCTTTTGAAGATTTTTATCACGATAAAAGTCATGATTACAGTGCATATTATTCGCTTCATATAATCTAGGTATACAAAGTATAAAAGGAAGTCCCTAAAGAAAGTCTGCTTGTTTGGAAT
Source organism: Parascotia fuliginaria (assembly GCA_963082885.1). Taxonomy (NCBI): domain Eukaryota; kingdom Metazoa; phylum Arthropoda; class Insecta; order Lepidoptera; family Erebidae; genus Parascotia; species Parascotia fuliginaria. The sequence continues at coordinate 8,251,509 of OY720198.1, read as the reverse complement.
TGCGAATATCAAAAACCGCTGAATTGATACTGTTCGATGGTACGTTTCTCATCGAAGAGTTTAGTATAGAATTCATTAATCTATCACATATGGGAGCCAAGCTGTATCGATATTAATGAACCAAGGCGGGAAACCGCAATTTTTGATAGCGATTCGAAGTGAGGGCAACTGCCTTAATATCAGCTGACTGCCCCGCTGTCAATCAGATATCTTCTTATCTATGCGCGCCTGGTATAATAACTTGAAAGTACTAATGTGTTGTCACTATTATTGTTGCCAATTTGTTAGTGACGTTGATTTTAATTTTAATCTATAGTATTTTTTATAAATCAACGATAGTAATATAAAGGGGAAGAGTTGTTTGTTTGTTTGAACGCGCCAATCTTTGGAACTACAAACCAGACTTGATATTTTTTTTAGCGTATGATAGCCTAGTTCTTGAGGCAGGATATAGGCTATGTAACATCACGCTACTGGCGACGGGAGCATCGCGCCGTGAAAAGCTTGTTCGTTATATTTTACCATAATATTATACTTAACTGGCCAGTATAATAATAATAATAATAATAATCTACCACATGCACACAGCGCCATCTAGCCCCAAATTAAGCAATTATATTTGCTTGTGTTATGGGTACTAAACAACTGATATACTACTTATATACTTTTTTTTTTTTGTAAATACATACATATTATAGATAAATTACACCCAGACACAGAACAAACAATCATGCTCATCACACAAAGGTTTGTCCTGGGTGGGAATCGAACCCACGACCTCCGGCTTCAGCAGTCAGGGTCACTAACCACTAGACCAACAGGCCAGTCATAATATTCAATCCAGTCTACAAATATGAAACTATATCTCTTTCTGCGGGTTAGTAAGAGACCATGCTGCGGTCACAAAAGGAAAGTTTTATATGTTAAGGATGGGATCGAACGAGATGGTCAGAGACGACTAAAGAGGAAAGGGGGTATATTAGGCTTCCGCCGCTCTCACTCACTGAACGAAACGCAACGCATACTTCTACTACTACTAGGGTTGCTAACCGTATTATGATAAATATTATTGTACTATATTTCGGATCTGCGTACTATACAGAGTGTATACGACGGTATGACATTAAATGCAATTACGTATAGTATGTGACATTATAAAGCGAGACAAAAAAAAATCTACTAAATATCTTCAATAGTTTAGACACAGGACAAATTTTTTAATTTCTTTAATTCTAAATTAACACTATGTAAGTACGTCAAACGGTCACTGACTTAAGTCATAGTCCACGTCGAAGGATAAACGTTGCCGTTCATTACAGTTCAGTGAACTTGTCATAATAAAATGGTGTATTACTTCGTTACTATTAAAGTATTATTTATTTTGTTAGAAAATTTCAAATTTTTGTTTTTCGTCAAATTACTTTTGTGATTAATTAGAAATCATTATATGGGCTAGTAACACCTGCCTTTTCATTTAATGTCAAACCGTCGTATACACTCCGTATACTGTTGAAGTATTATATAATATGCAAAAATACTACGTTTCCAACACCGAAATCCAACAAACAAAGCCATAATTTAAAAAAATGCAAATACTTTGTGCAAAAAAGATATAGTTTTTATAAAAATAAATAAGTAATAAATTTATTATTGTATATTTTTTAATATATCCATATAATACTATATTCTTTAGAAATGTACTATATTTTTTTTAGCTTATTTTGCAAAATACTATATTTCACAGAAGAAATGTTGGCAACTCAAAGCATTTATTCATTTTGATCATAAAGTATGATGCTTATGAAAAGTCAACATTACATGAAGTCTAGCCAATTGACCTACAGCCAGTTCGCTGGAGGTAAAGCTACTCTTATGTCGATCTTTTATGTGAGGGTAGTACTTCCCCGGTCGATCCGGCCCATTTATGCTTAAATCAGCGTGGATCTACTACAGTAATTAGCTTTATTATATTTATTATATTATAGTAATTAGCTTAGTTTGGGACCAAACGGAAAGTATCTATATTGTATGTAATTTATATTTATTAAAATTGTAATCCCGATGGTGCCCAAAATACAAGCATTAGCTTAGTTTGGGACCAAAGGGAAACTACCTATATTGTATATTATTATTGTTTGTAATTTATATTTATTAATAAATTGATTGATTGATTGAATTGAGTAATACCGTAATATACTTGAAGTCTTAGAGCATTAAACCAACAGGAGTGGACACGCGCTCTATTTCCCTTGCGCAAAAGTCTGCCACTTTCGGCGGGGGACGGGGTAACGCGAGCAACGCACACTAATTACAATGTTAACTACTAATGCATTTTTAAATCGCGTCGTTATACACGCACACAATAAAATTATTACACACTAGCTTAAACTAAACACACACAATCACATTCACACACAGGGACATCTATTAGTTTACGCTTCCTTAGCATAAAACAGTTAGAGCTTGACTCTGTCGATATTTAGTATCGATGTTTAGGATTTCATATAAGTACGCGAAAGATTTAATTATTTTCATGATTATTATGTTTGCTTATTAAAATGAGCATTATCTTATATTATATAGAACAGTTTTAGGTAATAATAATCTATTATAATTTTAAGGTTTTTTTATATTTAAGCACTTTGAAATAGATGAAAGTAAAGTAAATAGTTCATAAACATGAATTAACTAGAAGTAATTCTGTTGATTCATGTTTATGTCAATATTACAGGAAGAATAAATCAGTGTTTCTAACTAGCACACTTTTTCGTAATTATTATCAAAAAAGCCCGTCATACGGTCGGGCTAAATTTATTTGTTAAACATTGTTCGACAACAAATCTGGTTATGCGGTCGGGCTCTCCTACTATGTTTACTAATGTTTATTCAATACTTCCGATCCCTGATAGTACGGAACCCTCGGCGCGCGAGTCCTACTGGCATTTAGCCGTTTTTTTTGAAGTTTTTTGGCGCGATTGGGAAAAATGATGAGAGTGAATTTTTACGATGCGCGCGCACACCGACAGAAAAAAGCCCTGAAGTTAGTTGCGAACCTTTTACACACTGAAGTTAGTTGCGGATCTTTGTGTGTCGTATCAGTACAAATAATCTGTGTAAATAAATAAAAAATATATTGGCGTTTATATCAATTCAAATATTTATGTATGTATGCGTTGTATTATTATTTGGTATTTTTGGATTGTTATGCCAAAGAAGTATAACTTCTTACGTGCGTACATGGGTACCCACTCTTTTTTTTTATTTTACTACTGCGCACAAGGATGTATGTTCAATAACCACCACCTGTTGAAATCTGTTCTAGTGTGGATTAAAGATTGTAGTTAATTATTACGTGTCAATTTTACGTGTATTACTCCTAAGTATGTATGTATATTCAAACCAAATAATACTTTGAATTAATTGTCTGTTGCTATTCAATTTCGTTCCAACTAAGCAGAGCTTGTAATTGGAGGATTTTGTTCTGATTACATAGTAACAAGACACTGACATGAGAATGTATGAGTAGATTTTTATTAGAGAGATATTTTATCTGTTCAGATAACAAAAAAACAACAGAATATATTTCAGAAAGTCTTTATTTAAGTAGGTATAATAAAATACTGGAAAACTGTGCAATTTAAATTAACCTTATAAATCTAGTTTAACTAATCCTAGGTAATGCAATAAGAGGAGGTAGCGCACAGCGAGTTTACTTGCTAAAAACTGAGCTCTCCGCCGCTTGGGGGGTAGGGAGGAGGTAGCAGTGCTGGCAGCACAGAAGGCTTTGTCTTTTAAGCTGTTAGTCAGATACTTGTACGCTTAGGAACCCACTTATATGGTTCCTACAATATTGGACCCAAGCGACTCGAGGCGCTGCTTCTTTTGAAAATCTAAAACAAAAAAAAAAAAAATAATTTAATACTGGAAAACCAATATCGATATTTGTGATTAAACTGTCTCATCTCTAATTATGTTAAAGTGTGACCAGTTTCTTAAAAATAAATACGCTTATTTTTGTAAGAAATGAGCAATTATCTTTCGGAATAAAGTGCACTAATCTTGTATATTTGGATTTATAATCTCATTTTACTTGTTCATTTAATAGTATTTTGTGCATTACTTGGTAAAAAAAGATTGGTTTTAATTAAAAATAAATAAATATGGGAACGGTGACACAATAATGTACATCCAAAATGAAACTTATTAGATATGTCAACAAGGCGAGATATAAAAAAGGAAAGGTTAGTTTTTATGTTAATTCAACTTAAAATATTACCCCAGATTGGAGTATTGATGATAAGCCTGGCAACACTTGTTGATTAGCATTTTATTTGGTTAAATTGCTAATTTAATGCCTTATTTAATAATATTAGAACAAAATAATACTTACAGGTGCAATGTAATATTATCCTTTTGTAGACTTGATGTCGCTGAACGCTTTTTACACCAAAATTCACTGCAATTCGGCATTTCTATTGAGACGCTATTACGCATGCACTGATAGGTGACTTATGATGCGGAACGCGCGTCAACTAGTTTTATATAACGGGTATGACCGGTGGTCTGGTACCTTTGGCAGAGGGGTACGCCTGTCAGTGGCCTCTCCGGTTGGTTTAATGCTCTAAGACTTGAAGTAGCTTATGAATTCTCTTTATCAAAAAGAAAGAGTCTTTGCGCTTCAGCAGGACAAGAATCTTATATAGTAGAATATAACAGAAGTTTTTATTGTACTTACACCAGTTAACAATAATATCACACCAACTACACACAACGCCATCTAGATCCAAAGTAAGCATATATTTTAGCTTATGTTATGGGTTCTAGAATGCTGATATACATGCTTTATATAGAAATACCCAGACCAATGCAAATAGTTATATTCATGCACACAAATAATTGCACTGAGCGGGAATCGAACCCGCGACCACTGCAGCCCGTACATAGTACCAGAGAACCATAGAAGCAGTCAAAATAATTATAACAATGTTGTTCATAAAAGTTCTACGCCAGATCATAGTCCACTAACTAACTAATGTATTTATTTTTATTTATTTATTTATTTTTGGAAAGCTTACAGACTAATAATACATTTTATAGTAGTAAGTTTAAAATAACTTAAGTTGCCAATGACAAGCTTCCGCAATTATTTAACCAATTGGTGTTGCAATAACTAAACAATACACGTTTACACGTTTTTGCGTTATTTAAACAACGTTACAGGTACTAGGTATATCAATAATATTCGTGTATTACATTACAATACATATTAATTAGCTAATAATGAACTTTAAATCCATCACATATTATATGTGTATAACGAATTATAAATACTCACTATATTATACGAGTAAGTTTAGTATCAGTCACAGTCAGAAAACCACTAGTCGACAGTATTGTTGAAGAATACATTATTCATTCAATGTAAGCATAATATTACCAATATTACGTAGATGTTGTAAAAATAAAAACTGTCAGATATTTGGCCTTGTGTTATCAGCTGATAACCAGATAATTTTGATAAACTATCGTGTTTATATAGGTTATTTTATGTGCACTGTTTTGGCGACAAGTTATTCGTTACAACGATAAGATTGTGGCATATAATCTTAGTATTGTGTCTAGGCTCATAGTTTGTTGCTCATCGCACCTCCCGCCATCGACCCGGGGAGTTCATCCTCACACCTTAGAACCTGTTAGGTCCCGTACAGTGAGGTTTCAGAGAAACTTTCCCCCACGTACGATAAGGTTGTGGAATTAGCTCTCCGTCGAGGTTTTCCCGAGAGACTACAACATGGAGTTCTTCAAGAAAGGAGTTAAAAGGTTTTTAAATTAAAACCCCTGGTGTTGCAAGCGTCCATAGGCTACGGTAACTGCTGACCATCAGGCGGGCCGTATGCTTGTTTGTCACCTTAGTCGTATAAAAAAGCAAGCAAAATAGTATTCAATTTGAACGTTTCCGCGCTTCGGAGGGCACGTTAAAAGTCGGTCCCGGCTGATATCATGTTAAAGTCCTTAGCTCAATGGGCGACCTAACAAATCCTATCACTAGGTTGATCATTGAACACTAACCACTCGATTAGACCGTGTGATGTATAAAACTAATTAAAAAAGAGTGTCATATTTGCAAGCATACGTGCCCGATAAAGTACCTGTTATCGGCGCCATATTTTTTTCTATCTCTCTCTTACTGATCATGACGTAAGGACTTCTCCTTCACTCTTTATGTTCTCTGTTTCTATATATTGAGGTAAAATGTGTCAAATTTGCTTTCCAAACATAGTTTTTGTATCTGAAACATACCTTTATTCACACGATTGTACTAGGAGAGCAGAACCGTAATATAGGTCAAATATTTCTATCTACGTTTATAAATTTTAGTGCTTTTATTAAGTGTAGTTTTAACCGAAGTAAAAACTGGAGTTTACACGGTCCAAAATATTTGGAGTTACGCCAGAAACGTGTTGCTGTTTAGTTATTTTTATTTTTGTTTATAAATACACACTTATACACAAAATGACGGAAGTTTAAGTCTTAATAAATGTGTGAAATGTAATAGATTAATAAAATATTCTAGATACATATTATTTTTAATAAACTTGGCTGCTCTGGCGGATCCAGGGAGGGAAAACTACCCCGGCGGCGTTAAACCTCCCCAAATGGTCAAGCCCCACCCAAACTTAAATCCTAGATCCGCTACTGCTTGGCTGTGTCTGTGTATAAAAAGAAAGACACAATATATTGTAAATGCTGCTGACTGTGTAATATGTGCCCATTACATAGCATCGTGACGTTATCCCAGAAGGGGTAAGCACAGAGTTTGTTAGAGTTAGAGCCACGTTTCAGGCATATTTTTCGTTTTAAATAAACACTGACTGCCTTGAGGTTCGGTAGTGCTGTGTACGGATTACGACGCAGAGGCATCGGGTTCGATCTCCAGGTCGGGTAGTGATATTGGGATTTTCTGTCGAAAAATCCCAGTATTAGCCCGGCAACTAGAATTGTTTGCGATATATGACTACAGGCTTGACCCCTGTTACATGGGATCTGAAATAAAAATTGCGAAAAGTGGATGGTTTAACAACTCCGCCTACCCCTTCTTGGATAAAAGGCGTGAAAGCTATGTATGTTTGTTTGTTTAAATAAACACCAGGTTAGCAACAAAGGCATACTCCTGCAAAATTACTAGGCGCACAGAAACACGAGGTGTTTACGAGAAACAATGAATGACACATAATATTTTTGTGTGGTGGCTTTTAACCTCGGCTATCTTTATATGTTGAATCTTAAATCTATACTTATATGTATAAAGCCGACGAGTTTGTTTGTTTGAACGCGCTAATCTCTTGAACTACCAGTCCGATTTGAATAATTCTTGTTGCGTTTGATAGCCCAGTTCTTGAGGAAGGTGAGGCTATGTAACATCATGCTACTGGCGACGGGAGCAGAGCAGTAACCAAAGATGTAACTTAACGTGTGTAAAACCACGAAACTAGTTAAATGTAATAAAACATTGATATGGAGTTAAAAGGATTGAAATTTTCCTCGATAAAGAGTTAAATGACACTTGCGACCTATTTTTAGCTTGGCCGATTTAATTTTAGAGGTTATTGATAAAACTGTAGGTAAAGGCTGATAAGTTTTTTTTCTTATGTTTATTTATTTTTAGTTTATTTATTTTCTTTCACACGCCTCTTTGCTTACTGCTCTGCTCCCTTCGCCACTAGCTTGATGTTACATAGCCTATATAACCTCTCTCAAGAACGTAGCTAGTTATCATACGCAAAATATTTTTTTACTATACTTAATAATCACATTTGTACTTGCCCGGATTCAACCCCCCGACCTCGTGTTTACGAAGCGGGTGCCTTCACCGCTGAGCCATTACTACTTTCACGAAATTCTCACGAGATTCTCATTTCTAGAAAAGGTACTAGGAATGCAGAACCATAGTGGTGTAGTTTTATTAATTTAAAGCCTGGAACTCTTTACCCGCGCATGTGTTCCCATCTAAATAAGATCCTGGGTCTTTTAAGAGGGGCGTGAAAAAGCATCTTACCAAACCGCTATGTAGTGGAGGCTATCATAGCAGTAGTTTGGCTTTTGGAATGGTGTCCACCACTTCTGGATTCCACTTGCTGCTTACCATCAGGCAGAGTGGAGTCACTTTGGTAGGCTAATATAAAAAAACATTATTTACTTCATACTGCTGTGTAATAGCAGGCATTGTCAACATTTTGTCACGTTTACTAAGAAATTATTTTGAAATATTTTTTTATACAAATACCTTATCAAAATTGCGCAAGTGATACTATTTGTGTTGCAAGCGTCGGCTTATTCCACAAATCCCCCCTGAGCAAATCCCCCTTAGGGGGGAAAACTGAACTTTAATGTAAAGTTAGTCCAAAAATCCCCCTTGTCATTTTCGATTATTCCATTTATCCCCCCTGACTGAATTCCGCTAAGGGGGAAAATTGAACTCTAATATAAAACTAATCCAGAATTCCCCCTTATCATTTTTGGATCATTCCATTTATCCCCCCTGTATGAGAATAAATGTACCTACCTATGCATTTGCTCTTTTGTTAAATAACAAAAATATTTAGGTAAAGTATGTTGGTTACGTAATAAACTGAACTGAATATGGTGTAGCTATAAAAAACTAAATATATCTAAGTATAATCTGAGTTTATTTTTAACAGATTTCAAAGGCAATAGTGATACAGATTTGGAAATAAATCCAATACTAATGTAAATTACTTGTATTTTTTTACACAGTAAATATTTAACTAAAACATTGAATGTGGTACAAAAAACATTTATCGATGTATCATTATCTAGTTATTGGAACGTTTACTAATTAATTAATTTCAGCAGTTTGCGAAAACTAAAAATCAAGTATAATACAAGTATAATACAAGTAAAATACAAGTAAAAATTAAAAAAAGATTATAAAATAAAACAATACATTTTGTACAGCAATTGACGAGGTTGATCAGTTAGTTAAAGTTCAGCAATTTAAAGTTCAAAGTTAAATTAAGTATAAAATATAACAAAAACAATCAGTTTTATACAACAAATCAAGTTCAACAATTTTCTGAAAGTTAAATTCTAGTATGTTTATATGAAGCTTATGAAATCACTAAACGCACTGCACTGCACTGCACATGCATAAATTAAAGTCGCTTACCGCTGTCTGTCTGTCTGTCTGTCCCTATGTCTGCTTGAATTCTGATGCGGGTTTTTTTAGTAGATAGGGTGATTCAAGAGAACGGTTTATATCTATATAACATGCACATAGTAGAGAAATACTGATAATTTTAGAGGTTTCTAAAATGATGTCGTAAATAAACACTTTTTTTTGCGCTTACATTGTAAACGCAGGCTGAACCCTACAAGATAGATCAAAATAATGTATAATGTAATTAGCTTAAAAAGGTCTACAAAAAAGTCCGCGATGGTATATGTCTATCTCTTAGGGATAAGCCACAATAAATATTTTTATCCTTTACTTTTTACGAGAAATAATGGCTTATTTACGCATGAATTTTAAGCAATACAGCATTAATCCTTATTCAATTAAGTACATTACTTAAATAAATGAAGCACTTAATATAGATCAATATGGCACTTTACAGCATGTAATTTAAATGAATATTTTCGAAGATAGTACAGATTTAAAATGCGGGAACATAGCGCTTGAGGCGGTACCGGCCGGGGGCCGACATTCTGTAGTAAATAAGTGGGTCCGGGGCAGTGGTCCAACTGCTCTGTCCAACTAGTTGAACCATGGGTCTTTACTAGGGGCAGTTGTCCAACTTTCAAAATAGTTGGACCTCAGCATCTTTTGAGAGTTTCCTTGGTCCAATTCATTTAAGAAATAACTTGCCAACTCTAAAAACCTCAACTGTTTCTTTATGTGTGTATGGTACCTATTCGTTTACGGTTATATTGAACCTCTTTACAGTAAATAACAAAATTTCTTTGAAATGTCTATTCTGAACAGCATTAAAGAATTTTGTATGACAGTTAAATTTGTAGGCTGTAATACATTGTGACCAATGATAATATTGATAATAATAATTTGGAGAATAGCCAATAAATTAGGTATCTCAAAAACTAAATCAAAAAGAGTCAAAAGAACTATTTTATTATGCTCATGCTTTTGCCACTATTGCAGAGTGTTAAATTTGTAGAATGCTGTGATTACATAAAAAAATAAAGTGGTGTTGTAGTTAACAAACTGATACAATATATAGAGCGTTATTGAATTAAACGAAATTTCGATGAATTTTCTCAGCTTATAAGTGTATTTAGCCAGAGGCATAGGACTAATATAACATTTCAGAAAGCTTACATGCAAAACTAAACCGGCGCATTAATGCAAAAAATGTTACAATGTTACGTCTATTAAATGTTTTAGAAAATTTTACAACTTTATCAAGCGAAATCACACACAAAAGACGTAAGGTCCATATTGAGAATGACGTTTATATACGAGAAATTCGTAGGTCATGCTTTAGATCAATTTTGTTGAATGTCGTAAAACATTGTAAAAAATAAAGTTTAAAAATTAGTCACCCGACTTTAATTTTGTTATTTTACTGCAAAGAGGTTCAATATAACCGTAAACGAATAGGTACCATATACACAAAGAAGCAGTTGAGGTTTTTAGAGTTGGCAAGTTATTTCTTAAATGAATAGGATCACGGAACTCTCAAAAGGTGCTGTGGTCCAATTATTTTGAAAGTTGGACAACTGCCCCTAGTAAAGATCCATGGTCCAACTAGTTGGACAGAGCAGTTGGTCCACTGCCCCGGACTCAAATAAGTATACTACAGAATGTATATAGACAATGTGCAACGTTCACCGCTTTTTTCTTCGCACGGGTGCAATGCTAATGCTTTATTTAGTACTAGCTGTTGCCCGCAGTTCCACCCGCGTAAATTTCGGTTACATCGCATATTATTATTATTTATAAAAGAATTATTCTAAAATAAACGTCACCTAAGTTACTCCTTATTACATCAGCAACCTGCCAATAAGAGTCCTGTCAAAATCGGTCCAGCCATTTCAGAGATTAGCCGAAACATACAGAAAGACAGACAGACAGACAGACAGACAAACATAAATTGAAAAAATGTTATTTTGGTGTATGTACCGTATATATATTCATATACATGTAGTAAAAAACGGTTTTTCAATATTACAAACAGACACTCCAATTTTATTATACCTATGTATAGATCAGCATTGCACCCGTGCGAAGCCGAGGCGGGTCGCTAGTATAATATAAAACAAAACACAATCATATAAATACAACGATTGATTAGTATTTGGCATTTGATTAAAAGGTATCTTAAAAATGAGGTGATCGATTTAACCCGTTCTTACTTTATTAGTACAAAATATAAGAATAATACATTCATATAAGTTAAGTACCTTTAATATTGGTGAATTGGTTTAGCCGTGATAGTGGAACAAACTCTTTCAATATCATCATCATCATCATATCAGCTAAAAGACGTCCACTGCTGCATATAGGGCTACCCTAATTTTGGCCACCTTGGTCGAACTAACTCTTTGCTTTTATAAAAATCGTACGATACTTATCTAAGAAATAAGCAACATGACACCATTCAAGTCCATAAAACATTTCGGCTTATGTGTTTATTACCTGAAGGGGGATTTTTGAACGTTTACTTTTTAGAATCCAGCTTTCCCCCCTAAGGGGGATTACCTGGGGGGGATTTCTAGACTCTTATTTTTTTCATTCCACTTTTCCCCCCTACAGGTGGATTTCAAGGGGGATAAGTGGAATAGTATATTTTTCGATTCCAGTATTCCCCCTTAAGGAGGATTTCTAGACTCTTGCAATTGGATTCCAGTTTTCCCCTTTAGGGGGGATTTTCAGGGGGGATTTGTGGAATAAGCCCAAGCGTCCATAGGCTATGGTAACTGCTTAGCATCCGACGGACCGTTTGCTTGTTTGTCTCTTTAAACGTATAAAAAATAAAATCAAAGGCACAGCATGTGGTAAGAGATTACCACAAAATCACAGGCAGAGTAAAAACATATTGGTAAACAACATAATAATATTTAACAAACAAATTAATTGATTACAAACAAAGGAACTTGTGAAATTAATGTTACCAGGGTCTCATAGCAACAAAGAAGGTAGTAACGGCTTTGATCGGGCGTGGCCCACCCTTGACCTACATACAGAATGCACCCCCGTCCTAATTTAAACCCGGTACGACCTGAATACGTATACCAAACTGGGCCATAGTGCTGTTTTCTGATGAAGTACTTGCATTTGTGTTAAAGAATGACATCATTTATTCATTACCATACTAGTTGAAACTAAATAATTGAAATCCTCGTTTTCTTTCTTTAATCTTAGTATTATATTAATTAGTTAATTTGTAATAATTACTTTGTATGGTTCTTTGGTTGCGTTGAGTGTTTAAATTGTAACTCATTCAAATAACTGTAATTATCTGGCGATTGAAAAGAGTGGCGTGAGTTTCCTGCCAGTTCTTCTCACAGCTCTACCTCGTCAGCGAACTGGCTGTAGGTCAATTGGCTGACAAAATGTAATGTTGACTTTTCATAAGCATCATACTTTATGATCTAAATGAAATAAATGCTTTGACTTTGACTTTGACTTTGACTTTTGACTTATAACTGCCCAATACGTTAATTAGTATTAATATGAAGTAATTAATTTCTGAATAAAGATTTCTTATTCTGTTTGTATTTCTTAGGTCAAACTCCTTTTATTTATTTAGATCATGTGAATAATACATATAAACGTTTAGAATAAGATGTCAGGTAATTTGTCTACAGAAAATTCGCTGACTAAATTGGAAACATTAGAAGAACTGCCAAGTTAACGTTAATGATTTATCATTACGCTGATATGCGTAGAAAATGTTTAAAGTTTCTGGAGTCACTTACTAGAGTGGAATCATTTTTAGAGCCTATAGTTATTCATTTTTTTTTATATTAGCCTACTAAAGTGACTCTACTCTGCCTGATGGTAAGCAGTCAGAAGAATCCAAAAGTGGTGGACACCATTCTAAAAGCCAGACTACTGGCATGGTAGCCTCCACTATAGCGGCTTAATGAGATGCTTTTTATTCATTTAGTTAAAGCTCATAACTATTTCAAATGGATCTTGACGTGTGATCTCCGGCTTTTTTACGATAGTAGATCCCCGCTGGTTTCAACATGAATAGGACGAATCGACCGAGGAAGTGCTACCCTCTCATAGAAGATCGATGTAAGAGAAGTAGAATCCATACTATTGCGTTTCGTTCGGTGATTGAGAGCGCTGGAGGCGCAATTTCCTCTGTTTATTTTTACCTCGCCTTCCTCAATCCCTTCAGCTACCCTCCTCCCTTCACGTTAGGCAGCGGCCTCGCATGCAGACTCTGAGTCTTCCATGAGTGACAGTTCCACCACTTATCATCAGGTGGGCTGGTTGCTTGTCTGCCACAGTCGGCATTAAATAAAAAGTAGAATACCTTGTTTGTGAGTGTCGTAAGACGCGAGTAAAGAAAACACCAGGAAACCATATAGCAGTACCTATTCTGTAAAAGTGAACGCAGATCTAGCCGCACCGCACTCGCAGCAGTCGCTTTTTGTACTGGTGCTGCAGCAACTGCATAGAATTTCATATAAAGAATTCGAATGCGGTGAGACCAGATGAGGGTTTACCTTAAAAGTGCCTTACTCATTCCTTAACACTAAAGGTTACCTGCTTTGTTTCCAGATGCACAGTTGCGAGCCAGCGCCGGCGCCACCGGCATCCGGTGCGAGCCTGCTTCTCCAGTTAGGCCGCCTCATCATCAGATCTCGAAGCTCTAGCCCCACCAGCAGACCCTCGCACGATAGGCTGTTACACGCCAAAATTATCACTGCCAAGCCGTCTACCAGCAGTACCAGCTCACAGGTATGGTCCCTTGGTACTTCATTTACTATAGCAGTTGGTTGCAGACAGAACTAGCCCTTATGAGTATGAAACCCTGGTAAACTGTATGCCCCAACCAACTGTTGCATACTGTAAGCCGTCTACCATCTTACAAGTATGTTACCCTGGTACTTTATATTCATAGACGCTTGTTGCATTCGAAACTAATGACTTTCAAAGCGCCTACCAGCTCACAGGTATGGTGCCCTAGTAGTTTGTCTATCACAGACGCCTGTTGCATGCGAAAGTCAGTCAATATTACTTTCAGATATTTAGCTCATGAATATGATATCCTGGTACTCGATGTACTACAGCAACCTGTTGACTATTATGAAGTTTATCACTATCAAAGCGTCTACTAGCTCACAGGTATGTTGCCCTAGTACTGTATCTTTCAAAGCCACCTGTTGCATACGAAAATTTTCATTTGTTAGGATGTCTACTAAGCTCATGAATATATTACCCTGGTACTTTATAAACTACAGATAACTGTTGCATACGAAACTTAATATGACTTTCAAAGCTTCTACCAGCTCACAGGTATGGTGCCCTAGTATTTTATCTACCACAACAGCTTGTTGCATGCGAAAATTATTACTGACAAGTCGTGTACCAGTTCACTAGTATGGTGCCCTAGTACTTTATCAGGCAAAACTTACCACTGACCAGACTGTCTTGAGTAACTGCTTTTGAGTATGAAATGAATAATACGGTAGTAGATCCACGCTGATTTCAGCATGAATGGGCCGGATCGTCCGGGGAAGTAATACCCTCTCATAGAAGATCGACTTAAGAGTAGTAGTATCCGTACTACTGCGTTTCGTTCGGTGAGTGAGAGCGCCGGAGACCCAATTTCCCACCTTTCCTCTTTCCTCACCTCCCTCATTCCCTTCCCCTAACCCCATTCCCAGCCGCCATAGTGGAGATTACCATACCAGCAGTTTAAGACGATGGCTTCTAGTGTAGTGGCCGCCACTTCTGGATTCCACTGACTGCTTACCATCAGGCGGGGTGGAGTCACTTTGGTAGGCTATAATGTAAAAAAAAAAAACTCATCTATATGGATTACATGACCGGCTGTTATATATGAAATTTATTTACCACTACCAGCTCAAAGATTATGATGTCCTATACAGCTTTTCCAGATCGCGCGACATTAAATAAACTTACAATAAAAGTAAGCCACAAAGAACATCTATTAGACTCGAATTAATACACAAATATTGCCTCTAGTGGGAATTATTCTTACGATATTTACACCCAATTTCTGAAAGGCCTGTCAAATCATTGTTCAACTAACACGACTGTTAATTTAACATGGCTGTTAAATCAATTCGAGTTTCTGAAACGTTAATCAGTGCAAAATTAACTAATCTACGATTATTATGATTTGACATTAGGTTTGTATGAAGACAAACCGAATGTCAAATCAATTGGCACTTGACATAAGATTGTTAATTTAATTTTTGTGTTGATCAGCCTTTCAGAAACTGGATATCATTCTCGTCGTAAAAGTCCAAACAGGAACAATGTTCATTTATCAAGATTTGCAAAATATACACTTTTTTTTGAAGAAAATCAAATATTATAAATAATACTGCATTAGAAATATGTTTTGACATACCCTAATAAGATAAATTCGAAGATAAAACTGAGTTTCACACACAAAATCAATGGTATTCACAAGTTAATTTGCCGACGAGCACCGATTAGTTGACAAAGTTTTTGACCGACGTATGATCTATGATTAATACATAACTAGCGTTTCAGAAACCCAATATGGAGGTTAACATACGATTCTCGAGCCAAATTTAACAGCTATGTCAACTGACAGGATGATCAAATTAAACTAAACAACCATGCTTTTAGCAACCCAATTGGCACTTGACATGAGATTTAATAGGCTATTAGTTAATTTTTGCGTTGATCAGCCTTTCAGAAACTAGGTGTTAGCATCTCTTCTGATCTGATCTCGGCAGACCAGAATCCTGACGCTAACACTCTCTTTCAAAGACCCATGATCTAAACTAAAAGGCGACATGCTAAAAATCGGTGAAAGAAAACATCGTTAGTATATCTAGACTTATAATAAAAATGCTGATACCTTTTCTATATGAGAGGCCTTTGCCCTGCAGTGGGGCAGTAACATTCTGGCAAGAGTTACGATGGTTGATAGAGTATCCTCTGGTTGTTCTAGGTGCAGAGTCAAGCTAAACCGGTGGAGGTGGAGGAACCGAGGACTGGCGTCGAGACGCAGCTCAGCAATCATGTGCAAGCATTGTGGGATGAACAGATTCCGATTTGCATCGAGGTATGATGTCATTCTACAGAAATTATCTACACCCAAAGTAAGCATATTACTACTGAAACACTCAGAAAAATGCAAATATACATGTTCATGCACATAAATATTTGCACTGAGCGGGAATCGAACCTGCGACCTCTGCGTGGCAGTGCGACTCCGTACACAGTACCACCGAACCATAGACGCAGTCAAAATAAAAATATAATAAAATATTAGTTTTCTTGCTTAGGTATCTGTTTCGCTCGGTGAGAAATAGCCCAGGGAGCCAAATTACTTCCTCGCCCCTCTTACTTGTCCCCTTTGCTTCCTCATCTCCTGTTCCATGGTCAACAACGACTAAAGCACAGCTACGCTCTAGAAAGGACTAGAAATCATTATAGCGGCTATGATAACTGCTTTACATCTTCCTGGCTAAATGCCGTAAATATCGTCAAGTTAGCGGAAAGGACTATCCTAATTTTCGCCACCTTGAAGACCAATGAGGAAAGTAGAACTATGGAGAAGTAGAGCAATGAGGAAGTAGACCAATGGGAAAAGTAGACCGATGAGAAAAGTAGACTTATAAAGAAGTAGATAGATCAGGCAAGTAGTCAGATGGTTCCATCAATTGCCTACCTCCATTTTCGATCTTCGGTCCACTTTGTAAGGGGTCTACCCTGTCTATAAATAAATTAATGGTGATTAATGTCCTTTTATAGGTTTTATTAGCTCCAGATTGCCAAGAATGTTACACGTCGCTGTGTCGGGAGGACGGTTTTGACAAGCATGCGCGCGCGCTGCTGCTTGAGCGATGGACCATGAGCGCGCAGATCAACAAGTGAGTATGGGTATAATTTATCTGTGGTGCCTTGACGTGTGGATGTTTATTACTCATTCACGCAAAATCTACTGATTGGATTTTAATGAATCTTTCTACTAATACTAGCTCCCGCGGCGGGGTTTACCCGCTCTGCTCCCGTCGCCAGTAGCGTGATGTCGTTCAACAGAAACTGAGGTTTCTGAGATTAGGGCGTTCAAACAAACAAAAAAACTCTTCCGCTTTATATAATAGTACTAGCTTTTCGTGGGGTGGTTTCACCCGCGTCTTTGATGACTGCTCTGCTTCCGTCGCCAGAAGCGTGATGTTACATAATATACTCGACTACATACTACTCGACATACTACTCGAGGAAGGTTATATTGCCTATAACCTTCCTCGAGAACTGGGCTATCATACGCAACAAGAATTTTTCAAATCCGACTGGTCGTACCAGAGATTAGCGCATTCAAACAACCAACAAACTCTTCTGTATAGATTAGTTCCCAAAACCTTTATTTATGTTTTAAACGTTACGTTACAGAGGAGATAAGAGCCCATCATTCAGTACATCACAGTGGCTTCTGAACGCAGTCAGGTCACAGCTACACTTCTCACAGTTGTCTGCGTGGCTCGCCAGGCTCAAGGAAACGGAGGACAGTCCTACTGAACGCAGGTCAGTACAATATTAAGAACGTTTACGCGTCATGAGTGGCAATTTCGCAAGTTAAACACAGCTATCTCTATAGGTTACGGTTGCCACTTACCATCAGGTGGACCGTATGCTTGTTTGCCACCAAAGTCTTATAAAAAAAAGTATCTAAAATCAGTCACTGGCCTTTTGTACAAGTCATTTTAGTAGCCATTATCATTAAAGTGCCATTTTCTTATTCATTGTCATCGTTTAACCCAAAAGAAATAATTTCCCTTAGGTATCGCCTATACAACTGAACAGTTGTGACTTTAATTTATTGCCATGCAATGATTCCATGTTGATTCTTATCATTAAAAGATCATCATCTAATTACTAAACTTTTAGATGATTAATGTACCAGGGTAGATGTTTAGAAGAGGTTCTAAATATAATGTATTGTCAATATTAGAAAATATGCCATCAGTTACAAACGCTATGTATCAATGTTTATTATAAACTTCTTATGGTTTCTGAAGCCCTGGTGGAATTTTTAAAGCCAATGCTACACAAAAGTTTACCTAAGTATTTCCACATTTTCCTACCTGATAATTATAATTTACTAGCTGCGCCCTGTGGCTTTGCCCGCGCGAAAATTGCTATACTATATGCTAGAGTGATTTCCGTGATAAAAAGTAGCCTATTTCCCAGAACCAAATCTATCTACATACCAATTTTCATCTAAATCGGTTTAGCGGTTTAAATTTAATATGCTGGTTAAGTATTCTTAAACTTTCTAAATCACCGCGCAATTTTCTATGTTTTTCTTTCAAAAGAACCTTCTTTCTACAATAACAAACACAACAAAAAAAGAATTAACGAAATTGATCTAGCCGTTCACGCGTGATGCCATGACCAAGGGAAATAGGGATTCATTTTTACATTATAGATGATCTGTAAAAGTAATAAGCTAGATGAATTTATTTAATTATTATACACTTCTTGCAAAAAGTCATAGATAAATTCATTGAAGACCTGTAGAAAATGTTAAATGATGTAAAATTGTATAATTTTGTTACAGACGCAAGTTAAGCCGCGAAACGTGTAACTTTAAAAAACTCGAAGCGAACTGCAACACAGAAGCAACTGACCAGCGCAAACTGAACATCGTTTACTCCATCAAGATATCAGAGGACAATTACAAAAAAGCAGACTTCGTCAAACCACCTACTGATCATAAATTTCCAGTCACCGACTTTGGAAACTTTTACTTGAACATTATATTACAAAGTTTACCACGACTTGACGATATCCCTACTATCAAATGTACGTGCCCCAAACGTAAAACTAGCAAAGACACCCCTCCGAATTTACACGAAGAACTAGTGGGCAAGCTCAATGATCTCACTATAGGTCCTAAGTACGATGGGTCTCAAATAGATGATAGAATGCTAACGCCCTGCAGTGAAAGCGGCAAACATAAGTGCAATTGTGACGACGAATCTGATGGCAAAGAACGAAAAAAGTTAGACGACAGACGCTTGAAAGAAATAGCTAAATATAAAAGAAGATTACGAAAAGAATGTAAAATAAAAAAGCTACATGACAGCACTTCGTCTGAAGGAGATGGATTAATAAAGAACAAAGAAACTCATACTTCTATACCGATTTTACAAGCGTCAAGATTTGATAGGTTCAGAGCAATTGGTTGTTACCGAAATCAGACTTATTTAACTTTGCCTGCTAGCAGAATAGAGACCAAATCACCATTTATAGACACAGATAGTATACCGCCTACAGAATATAAGAAAACAAATACAGTATCTACTCAAACAGAAGAAATTTTCTGTCAATGTGGTACTGAAATTAATCTTAAGTGTGATACTTGTGACCGGGGTATGGTTCGTTCAGAGGGCAATTACGACTTAGCATCGCTGAATGAGAATGGAGCAAGAAGAAAGTGCGAGGAAGACGCTAAGAAGTTTAAAAAGCTAAAATGTGATAGTACATGTGATAATAATAATAGTATTAGTAATAGTGACATTATAAAAAGACCTAAATTGAGGCGATTTTTTCCGATTGTTGATAGAATCGAGAAGATTGTTAGTGATCGGTTTGCGCAAAGGGATAAGGATATAGAAGAATTGCAATTGGAAAAAGAAGATACGGTGTTCTCTAGACCTAAAGAAAAGAGACAAAAAACCTTTTCTATAAGTGACGACGATTATGTGTTGTATGAAAAGTGTGATTACGGAACTATTGACAAATGTCCCGAGCCCACAGAGGCTGTGGACTCGCCGAAGGATGATAAGAATGATAAGGGGTTCAAATTCCCTGAACCCAAGAAGGGAGTGGATAATCAGGTAAGATGTATGTTATAATCTTTAAATAAATTTTAGCTAATTAAAAGATGATTAAATTAATATATCTGTGAGGTTAAGTACATTCATCTCAGGTCATTGTAGATGGGTTAACCTTTAAAGACAATTCGAATTTGTTTAGCGCTTAAATTAAGTATATGTTAAGCCATGAATCCCGATATAATATAAAAAATCATTGGGTTTACAGTTCTATTTATATGCAAATAATACGTTTGAAACTTAAGTTGCGTTATTTTCTTAGTAAAATAACTGTAAGCAGTATCGTTACTTACTTTTTATGTGAAGTACCTAAAAGCATGCTAAAGCTATGGATAATTAGTTTAATTTGATCTAATTAGTTACCAACTAGATTAAATTAGACACATTTTTCATGCTTTTATCAACCCAATTGGTACTTCATATGCGATTTAACAGGTGATTAGTTAATTTTTTGTTAATCAGCCTTTCAGAAACTGGGTATAAGTCCACAAATTTAACCAAAATTTTGTATATAGGTGCCTTCACCGACGGAGATGGATAAGTTCCGTTGGCGTTTTGACTCGGCGGCTTCCATGGTTTTTCACACCAAGACCGGCTTACCTTTAACATCGAGCCCCGCTCCGCTGCGACGGGGCAATAATTGTTTTGATTTTGATGATTCTATCAATGGCATCTCGGGGATTAAGAGGTACCTTGAAGTATTATTTTATTCCCTACAGTGGTAGACCAACAGCCCACGTGATTGTAAGCGGTAACTGTCGCTTATGGACTTTGAAATTTATACATAACTTTATGTTACTTACTAGGACATGTGTACTGTGTAACATGTGGATTGGACATTGTGTACTTTACTTTAACGCCAGGTACAGAGGTATGGCTTTCTAGAATAATTTTCTAACACGATTTGACCCGTTTAACAAATAAAGTTATGTGTACAAATAGTGTGAATTTAAAATATTTTGAAAAAATATTTAATTTAAAAAAAAATTCAGCTTTTTTTCTTTTTTGGCCGACTGCCGAAATCAAGGAGGGTAATGTTTTTCGAGCGTATGTATGTACTTATGTATGTATGTCTATTTCTTTGGCACGCTCTACAGCCGAAATGGCTAGATGGATTTTAACGTATGAGGTGTCATTAGATTCGTATTGATTGTTGGAGTGACATATAAAATTACAATGTAGCGTCAGCACGAAAAACAAAAACGGTTTTTTTTTCTTTTTACTTTTTTTAGAATTAAATTGCATTAATCTCATATTTTATTTTTCCAGCGCACTATTCCACCCTATATCGCCAGTATCCCCCGCACCCCCGTCTCCCGCGTCGCCTCCGCCCGTGGTGAGCACGCCGCCGCCCAAACACAACAATACGCCCAAACTCAGGATTGGACCTAGTACTGGATTGTTAGGTAAGACATTTTTGAAGTTATACTTCTTTTGGCGCGATTGGGAAAAATGATGAGAGTGAATTTTTACGATGCGCGCGCACACCGACAGAAAAAAGCAACTCCCTGAAGTAAGTTGCGAACCTTTTACACCCTGAAGTTAGTTGCGTACCTTTGTGTGTCGTATCAGTACAAATAATCAGTGTGAATAAATAAAAAATATATTGGCGTTTATATCAATTCAATTATATTTATGACGGTGATAGATATTTTTTATTGATCATTTATCAGTAAAAATATTTATTTTGAATATTAGTGGTAAAAGTGGTTTTAATATACTGTTTTAAGTGCATTTATAGATTTGAGGTTAACTGTTATGTATGTATGCGTTGTGTTATTATTTGGTATTTTTGGATTGTTACGCTAAAGAAGTATAACTTCTTACGTGCGTACATGAGTACACACACTCTTTTTTTTATACAACTTTGTCACCAAAGTTATAATATATAAAAAATTATAATAAAATGTAAAGTACTAGGCGCGCAGAAACGATAAGCAGCTTCTTTTGTGTTATTTTTTAATGTTAAAATGTTTACGTCAGAAAATGTACTAAATAGTACTAGGCAAACATAAACTATTAGCAGTTATTTTAACACTAGCTTTCTGCAGCACGGTTTCACCCGCGTCTTTGGTTACTGCTCTGCTCACGTCGCCAGTAGTGATGTTACATAGCTTAGAAGCTTCCTCAGGAATTGGTCTAACATAGGCAAAATGAATTATTTAACCCTTTGTGTGCTTAGGAGCAGATCTGCACGAGACACAATGTTATTTCTATTGTGTCTGATATTGTAGCATACGAGTGGTTAAATCCGACTGGTAGTTACAGAGATTAACGCGTTGCAAACAAACTCTTCCGCCTTACATAATAGTATTATTATTATTACTAAAAATGCTTTCCATATTTAGGCAGCTTCGAAGAATCAGCGTTGAAAGGTCGTTTGGAGCCCGTGGCTACAGTGGCCGGGTTCAGTGCTGAGTTAGGAGCGTACGGCTCATTCTGCCCACCCCATAAACGACTGCCGGTCACCGTGTTTTTCTACGCACCGGGAGGAACTAATGCGCCTTATATGGTAAGAATTTAAAACCATATCTTATAAACTAACCGCTTTATAGATAAGAAATGGCAACAACCATCAATGTTTTTATAATACTGTTACGTGTCAGGATGGGGTTCGATGTAAAATGCCAGTTACGCGATGATGAGTTTATTCAAGACTCACACAATACTCTGACAGTACCAAAATAAAGCAATAAACACTTATACTGCACTATAACGCTTCGTATATCGCTCTTCGTAAACCTCCGTATCGCTTAGATGTTCGCTCGAGATCGCTGTATTCACAACTGAACGAAGTGCCGACGTTCGAATCCTTTTTATAGTCCTTCAATAGATTTCTAGAACCTTCCAGTTATTACCACAAAGATGCCGACAATTCTCGAAAACAGAACAATGAGTGTAGGTACTTAGCTGCGACGCGTAGGTATGCCTACCGCCGATGGTCTATTGTTATACGTGTAGGTAGGTACATGCAAACGTTCTAGCGTAGGTATTTGTCGTATACGTGTAGGTAGGTACTTGCGAGTGTTCTAGAGCGTAGGTATTCGTCGTACACGAGTAGGTAGGTACTTGCGAACGTTCTAGAATAAGTAATCGTCGTAACATTGCCCCCCTCTTAATCATGCTCGTCCCGAGCAGCGTTAGAACCGTGATAGGGTGCTAGTCGATCGATGTGGACGATCTTCGGCTTCTTTCTATCGCCCTGTCTTATGCGATAGGTCACGTCATTGATCCTTGTGATCACTTTATAGGGACCCTCCCAGCGGGCCTGTAGCTTCGGTGACTTGCCGATTTTCCTGAGAGGATTATGTAACCACACGAGCGTACCTTCCTCGAAGCCATGATTACTTGCTTTCCTGTCATAGCGAGTTTTCATCTTCTCACTAGCCTTGAGGTTGTTATCTCGCACTAGATCATGTGTCTTATCCAGCTGTGCCTGCAAGTTTGCGACGTATTCTACTGTCGGCTTTGGCGTATCAGGAGGTGTTCCGGTAATCAAGTCTACTGGTAGGCGTATCTCTCTGCCGAAGTTGACTTTGGCCGGCGTAAATCCTGTAGTGTCATGAACCGCGGACCGATATGATAACAGGAAGAGTGGAATGTAACGGTCCCAGTCTCGTTGATGGTCTTCGACAACCTTGGCCAGATGGTTTTCCAATGTCTGGTTGAACCGTTCTACCATGCCGTCAGACTGCGGGTGCGCTGGTGTTGTCCGTGTTTTATGTATGCCGAGTAGATTACACATCTCTTGAAATAGGGCTGACTCGAAATTTCTTCCCTGGTCACTATGCAGTTCCAACGGCACACCAAATCGACACACTACTTCCTGGATCAACTTTTTAGCCACGGTCTGAGCCTCTTGGTTTGGTGTCGCAAAAACTTCGGGCCATTTGGTGAAGTAATCTTGGACTACTACTATATAGCGGTTGCCGTCCTCTGTCACGGGAAATGGGCCAGCTACATCAATG
Source organism: Parascotia fuliginaria (assembly GCA_963082885.1). Taxonomy (NCBI): domain Eukaryota; kingdom Metazoa; phylum Arthropoda; class Insecta; order Lepidoptera; family Erebidae; genus Parascotia; species Parascotia fuliginaria. Next base: position 8,227,477 of record OY720198.1, on the reverse strand, counting down.
GCAATCCTCTCCCATGGGGCTCCGACACTGTACAGCTGCAGCTTGCCTCTTGATCTAGTACGAGGTCCTTTTACCGAAGCACACGTAGAGCACTTTCTGCACCACTCCTCGATGTCTTCCCGACAGCGTACCCAGTAGAACCGTTCTCTCACCTTCACCAAAGTTTTCTTCACACCAAGATGCCCTCCCGATGCACCATCATGCACCAAGCGCAGAACAGGTGCAACTTTGTCTCTCGGGATCACCATCTGTAGAACTTGCTCCTTGCCGTTAGGTGATTCCCACTTTCTATATAGCACGCCTTGTTCCAAACTCAGACTGTCCCACTGAGCCCAGTAGGCCTTCGTGATTGGGCTTGCGGCTGATACGTCCTGCCATAATGGTTTCCGACCCTGAGCTTGCCAATCCATTATTAGTTTAAGATCTCTGTCTTCTTTCTGTACCTTACTGATTTCCTCTTTGTCCCAGGATTCATCGGTCCCCTGAGTCCTGACAATTTTCACTACCTCCTTGGACTCATGCTTCAAACAGTGTTTACAATCCTGGGAGCATGGACGTCGCGATAAGGCATCAGCGTTGGAGTGAATCCTTCCACTGCGGTGTTCTATCACAAAGTTGTACTCCTGTAGTTGTTCGATCCATCTCGCGACTTGGCCTTCAGGATTCTTAAACTGGAGTAACCACTTCAGTGCCGCATGATCTGTTCGTAGTGTGAACTCTCTTCCCAGCAAGTATTTATTAAAATGTTGTAAGGTCTTCACAACTGCTAGTAATTCACGCCGAGTTACACAGTAGTTTCTCTCGGGCTTTGATAGAGACTTGCTGAAGTAGGCGATGACCACTTGCTGTCCATTTTGCTCCTGAGATAACACACCTCCGATTCCAGTATTGCTGGCGTCTGTGTCCACAATAAATCTGCCTTCTCTATTAGGGTAGCACAGGACTGGAGCCGAACACAGTAACTCTTTGAGTCGTGTAAACGCACGTTGACAATCCGAGTCCCAAACGAAGTTCCTCTTTTCTTCTGTAAGGTGGTGTAATGGCTTAGCTATTTCAGAGAAGTTCTTCACAAAACGCCGGTAGTAAGCACTGAGGCCCAGGAAAGCTCTTACTTCGGTTTTAGTTTTTGGTACAGGCCATTCTTGCACCGCTTTTATTTTCTCTGGATCCGTTTGAACACCTCTATCCGAAATAATGTGGCCTAAGAACGAAACTTCTTTCTTGAAAAAGGCGCACTTCTTCGGATTAAGTTTCAGGTTTGATTCACGAAATCTCTTGAACACTTTCTCAAGATTCTTGCGATGTTCCGTGAAACTGCGTCCCATAACTATGACGTCATCCAAGTACACCAGACAGGCATCTCCCAAAAGACCCACTAGTACGCGTTCCATAAGCCTTTCGAACGTAGCTGGTGCATTACACAATCCAAATGGCATTACCCGGAACTGCCACAGGCCTTTGCCAGTACCGGTGGTAAATGCAGTCTTCTCCTTATCTTCTGGTCGGAGTTCCACTTGCCAGTAGCCACTTTTCAGATCTACCGTAGAGAACCACTTCATGCCTCCAAGCATGTCCAAAGTGTCGTCAATACGGGGCAAAGGATAGCTATCTTTCTTGGTCACGTTATTCAGCATCCTGTAGTCTACACAAAACCTGGTACTACCATCTTTCTTCTTCACGAGTACCACCGGTGAAGACCATGGGCTGGATGATGGCTCTATGATCTTGGTTCGTGCCATATTCCCAATCAGCTCGGCTACTTCTTGTTCTTTTGCTAGTGGCACTCGTCTAGGTCTTTGTTTAATAGGCTGTGTAGCACCTGTGTCGATCGGGTGTTTCACTAACCCTGTTCTTCCAATGTCGTTTTCTTCTTTGGTGAAAATGTCCTTGTAGTCCAGCAGCAGCTTTTCTGCTTCCCGATATTCCTTGGGTGACAAATTTTGTTTCGTGGTCTCTAGCAACGGGTCCATATGGTTTGTCGAAGAGGCAGTCTGGACGTTCTCTTGGATCTTCCTCAGACTGCTCACAGCCTCACATCGTCCAACGATCGCGTTCTTCTTTAATAACATCGCCGAATTGCTAAGGTTGGCAATTTTAACTTTTGCCCCACTTCTAGTCATAACCAAGGTTCGGGCTGTAATTCGGCTGGTATGGCGCCCAGGATCTTCCACCATGACGCAACGATCAGCAGTTACACCTTCAGGGAACCTTACGTCGACTAAGGTTTCTGACCTCGGTGCCAAGGTTACCGTTTTGGCACTGTAGACCGCTATTGAAGAACAGCCTTCTAGAAAGACCTCTTGGTCTGGGAAGCTTAAAACACCTTTAGCAATATTGACAACGCACTGCTGCATTCGTAGGAAGTCTAAGCCGATAATGCAGTCATCCGTTATGCTCGCCACCAAAACAGTTTGATGATAAATCTTCTCTCCTAGTTTGATTTTCACATCTGTAGCTCCGAGGACGGTCACTGGCTGGCCAGTCGCTGTTTGCAATTTGCAAGATGGTTGTGCGTCTTCCCACTGAATTGTTCGCCGCAGAAGATCTGGTCGTACGATGGTCTTCGACGCGCCCGTATCTATCGTAAAGCGAACAGGTTTACTATTGATTTCTCCAGCTGTTACCAGGCTATTACCGTCACATGCCTGTGATACTTGCACTGTAGAGGCTTGGCGTAACGGATCTTGACTAGCATCAACCTGAGTAGTAGCTGACGCCATTCTACTTCCTCTCTGGTCCGGACAGTTCATTCGGATATGTCCTCGCCTGCCGCATCCGTAGCACATAGGCTCACCGCGTGGTCTAACAGCTGCAACAACTTCCCGTACTTTATGCGACTTGTAGTCGTTTCGCACAGCTTCCACCTCAAGGGCATGTGCTAAGGCCGCTTCTAAAGATGTATGGTGTGCCAGCCTAACAGTTGCTCTGACCTCAAAGTCTCTTATGCCATCCACGAAAGCTTGCACAACTATGTGGTCCACAGAAGATGTACTGGAGGCATAGGCTCGTCGTACCAGGCGTTCAATTTCAGCAGCCCATTGTTGAAGTCCCTCACTCGACTTCTGAGTTCGATCCTTCAGCTGAGCTCGATAAACATGCTCCAGGTGCTTATCGCCAAATCGAGCTTCCAATGCCTTAAGGAGTGCGTCTAAGTTTCGTCGGTCAGCAGGTAAGTTCTCTAGAATCAGCAGTGCATCCCCTCTTAGTGCCAAAGTAAGCGCCGTCAGTGCGTGATCATCTTCCCACCCATTTCCTTTGGCAACTACTTCGAACTGGTGTCGAAAGGCCGTCCAGGAAGACGAGCCGTCAAAGGAGGGAAGTTTAAATTTGGGACCTCCGGAAGTGACTGCCGCGGCCACGGGCGTAGTACTTGAATAAAGGACCTTGGTGTTCTGGAGCTCTTTAATCATCTTGTCATGATGGTTCATGGTGGTCTGGACATCTTCGAGTATTTCATCATGTTTGCTGGTGCGTTTTTTTACCACTTCAACGTCTTCTTGAAGAGTACTGATGACGGTGCTGAACCCTTCCAACTTAGAGTCCATCATTTCTCGAAGGTCCTCTCGGATAGCCTGGCGTTGTCTGTCTTCGGCTTGCAGTTGACCTTCCTTAAGGTCTAGAAGAGCTTGGCGTTGGCGCTCTTCAGCTTGGCGTTGGCGCTCTTCAGCTTGGCGTTGACCTTCCTTCAACTCCTCCATGACTTGACGTTGCCGTTCTTCAGCTTGGCGTTGGCGCTCTTCAGCTTGGCGTTGGCCCTCCTGTATAACGGCTAAAAGGGACGACATGTCGAAGCCAGAGCCCATACCTGTCGACGCCGCAGAAGTGCCGGGATCACTAACTACTGCTGCGCTAGACTCTTCAGTATCGGCCATAATCGATGGTTCACGAGTTTCGTCTACCGCCGCCTGTCGTCGAGTGCGTACTCCCTCGTCGCGTGGTGTGACTGGCATTCTCACTTCTGTCACCAATTGTTACGTGTCAGGATGGGGTTCGATGTAAAATGCCAGTTACGCGATGATGAGTTTATTCAAGACTCACACAATACTCTGACAGTACCAAAATAAAGCAATAAACACTTATACTGCACTATAACGCTTCGTATATCGCTCTTCGTAAACCTCCGTATCGCTTAGATGTTCGCTCGAGATCGCTGTATTCACAACTGAACGAAGTGCCGACGTTCGAATCCTTTTTATAGTCCTTCAATAGATTTCTAGAACCTTCCAGTTATTACCACAAAGATGCCGACAATTCTCGAAAACAGAACAATGAGTGTAGGTACTTAGCTGCGACGCGTAGGTATGCCTACCGCCGATGGTCTATTGTTATACGTGTAGGTAGGTACATGCAAACGTTCTAGCGTAGGTATTTGTCGTATACGTGTAGGTAGGTACTTGCGAGTGTTCTAGAGCGTAGGTATTCGTCGTACACGAGTAGGTAGGTACTTGCGAACGTTCTAGAATAAGTAATCGTCGTAACAATACTTTTGTCCTTTGAAGTTGTGCTCGGTACATGGTAATAAGCAAAAAAATACATACACACACACACACACTTGTGCATTCCCAAAAACAAAATGTATTTTTTTCTAACTTTTTAACAGTTTGAACGCCAAGTCGCTAATGTTCCACAGACAATAAATTTTCTATTGAGTCTGTTAACATATCGTTGAGTGTTGTAATAAATATTCTGTTTTTTTTTTTTTTTTTTTTATATTAGCCTACCAAAGTGACTCCACTTTGCCTGATGGTAAGCAGTAAGTGGAATCCAGAAGTGGCGGACACCATTCCAAAAGCCAAACTACTGGTATGGTGGCCTCCACTATGGCGGCTTAGTGAGATGCTTTTTCACGCCCCGCTTAAAAGACCCAGGATCAAAATTAGATGGGAACACATGTGTGTGATGATTAGGCAACATTTTCTTGGAGAAGACCAGGGGCTTAAGTCAGCTATCACAATAGTAATAATAATAATATAATAATAATATTCTACCACATTCACACAGCGCCATCTAGCCCCAAATTAAGCAATTATATTTGCTTGTGTTATGGGTACTAAACAACTGATATACTACTTATATACATTTTTTTTTTGTAAATACATACATAGATAAATTACACCCAGACACAGAACAAACAATCATGCTCATCACACAAAGGTTTGTCCTGGGTGGAAATCGAATCCACGACCTCCGGCTTAGCAGTCAGGGTCACTAACCACTAGACCAACAGGACAGTCAATAGTGTCAGAATTGTCGATCATTGAGCTCATAATGATTGATTTAGACAAGTTTCAACCAATAAGAGATCAATGATCGAACATTCTGACACTTGTGATAGCAAACTTAGGCCTCTGCTAAGCTGTGAATATGTGCAATCTGAATTTAAATACAGCTTAAAGATAAAACCCTTTTTTATACGCTATATTTACTACAGGGTCATATAAACCTGGGCTCGTCCGGTTACCGCGTGGCCCGCTCCGGTACCGTACAGGTGTCACTGTTCAACCCGCACGGTACGCTTGTCAAGATGTTCGTGGTGCTGTACGATCTCACCAGAATGCCCGCCAGGTAACATACAATAATATTAATACAACGTCTATACGCTATCTGGATCCAAAGTAAGCATATGCTATGATACTAATCCCCTTCCTTTTCCTCAGCGCACGCACATTCCTCCGCCAGCGTACTCTATATATGCCGGCGGGCGCCGAGCCGCCTCGACTGCAGCATAAATGGCTGCGGTACCTCATTCATCTCAGGTATGTACCATATACCACAATACTACTTACCACGTACCACACACGACTCTTGCTACGATCAGGCAGGTGACTCCCGTAAAATAAAATGGAATTTTAGTCTTTTAGCACAGCGCCGAGTGGCTCGAACTGCGGTATGAATTGCACAAGACCAAATTTTAAATGAGTCTTTCGCACCGCGGTTCGAAACGATCAAGAGCTTTTTTGGAATGGGTTAAATAGTACTTGGGCCATTCAGGAATAAAACTTAGGCGTTTGGCACCGCGTTTCATAACTCATAACTCGTGGTGCGAATCGATCAAAGACCCTTTGTTTTGTTTTGATAGATCATTTTGGCACACTTCGACCTCAATCGATGTACTAGGCGAACAGAAATAATAAGAGGAAATATGTATGATCTTAGGGAGCGTATGGCTTTAATGCAAACTATTTTAATATTTTATTTTAATACTACATTTATTTAAATATTAATTAAAACTCGCTTTCATAAAATAAACAAAAAATTATCGAATTAATACGCGAACAGTTGCGATTGTAAGTTTTCTTTTAAATCAATTTTTGTATAAATAACAAACAAATCGATATAGTAGGCACACAGAAATAATAAGAAAATAAAGTTTTAACCCTTAAAATAAATAATAAAGCAAGACAGGTGTAATACCTGTCTCGCTTTAACGTTTTAAATAAGTAAGAAAGAGAAAAAAAATTCGTTTGTAAATTAGGTATTGAAAAAGTTAAAAAAAAATACTTTTTTTCTTTTTTTTATTCTATTAATGATTAGTTAACTATAACTTAGTACTAGGCTAACATAAATGATTAAGAGCTTTATTAAAAACTTCTATATTAATAACCACGAACGTCAAAACACGATACAGACGCGTTAGCGGAGCGAGTACGTCGCTCATTTAAACACCAACCGCGATCGCGGTTTGTATTAGAGATCGAACATTTTAGAAAGGGATTAATCATCTCATCATCATATCATCATATCAGCCAAAAGACGTCCACTGCTGGACATAGGCCTCCCCCAATTTTCGCCATCGTAGCCGGTCGTTCGCCGCCCTCATCCATCGGTTGCCCGCCACCCTTATAAGGTCGTCGGTCCACCTTGTGAGGGGTCTGCCCACGCTGCGTCTTCCGGTTCGTGATCGCCACTCTAGAACCTTTCGAATTCTCTCTAATATAGGATCAATAAGACCTTAAGAAGATTAAGACTGCATAATAAGAAGTGGGGCGAGGCAAAGAAGTATTAACCAATAGTATTATTGCACACGGTCTGAACGTCAGTAGAAACACAACCCTAGTGGGTAATATTTTCCATTTTTCCGCTTCACTTCTATAATAATCAGGCAGCCTATCCCATTTAAAAATATATCTAAATTCAATTTTTTTTTTGTTGACAGGTTTATGACGTCAAAATCCGGCAAATTGTACCTCCACACAGACATACGTATCATCGTATCTCGGAAGGCAGACCTTGATACGGCGACGGCCCACTCCGCCTTATTCCGACCATTACCGAGCGCCGAACCGAAGTCACCCGAACGAGACACGAACAATCCCGAACGTGACCCGAACACACCCGAACGGAAAACTCCCGATCGTACTCCGAACAGAGTGTTCGGCGGTTGTTCGGAATTTAATGATTTTAAAAAGGAGTTTGACAACCAAAATGGTGTATCTTACGAATTGAGAAGTTTTACGTACGCGCCAGATAATCCTAAGTATTCGCCTCGGTAGTTCGGTAACTTCTTGGGCGTAGTCAGATTGGGTTTTGGGGTTCTAATAACCGATTATACATATTTGATACTAGCTTCCTGGCGCAGTTTCACCCGCGTTAACTTACATCTTTGGTCACTGCTCTGCTTTTGTCGCTCGTAGCCTGGCTTCGTCAAAAACTGGGCTATCAAACGAAAAAAAAATATTCAAATCCGATGGATAGTTTTAGAGGTTAGAGCGTCCAAACTAACAAACTCTTCCGCTTTATAATATCAGTATAGATATCATCGACTAGTGCTATTTTAAAATGATACTTACTTTAATAAGAACGCGCTCTTTATGCCAATATATGGAATATTTTAGAATAAAACAAAATTATCTATCATACTAATGACTTAAAATATGGCGAATTTTACTAATAACAATAATTACGAACTAACGATTTGTAAATTATACCGTAAAAGTAGCTAGTTTAAGATATTTTGAGTATAGATTATTTAGTTTTCAAGAAGTTGGAAATCGCGAAATACGCTTTTAAAACAAATACAGTAAGTTCTATATTCCTTTAGTGCCTGCGCAGACAATGGACACTGGCGGACAAAATGTACGCGGCTCACACATGAATTTTCACACGCGGACAAAGTACAACTTTATGTTTGTAATTGATGACTGTCTCTGTGGCGCAATGAGAGCGCAAGCGACTGTTGCGCACGAGGTTGTGAGTTCGATCCTCATACGGGCAAAAACTTTATGCGATCCATAAATATTTGTTCCAAATCTGGGTGTACTTTGTCCGCGGACTCTTTGTCCGCCATTCTCTCATGTCTGCTTAAACCTTTATTTTTAAGAGTTGGAACCCCTACCTGATCTTGCTACGTCCATGGTTGATAGGTTGCGCAACCGGTTGCTATAGGTTGTCGGGTTGTAGGTTGCTGATTGAGTCGGTTTTCGTTTTAGTGCCTGTGTATGATTGTGTTAACTGTATGTATTAATGAGAAAATATATTTTTGGTTTTATAAAATGTTTTTTACTTGTGAATATTGCACCATCCTGGCAAATGAGTATACGGTATTTAGTACAAAATTTATAATAATATTATATTCAAACATTATAGTAGTTAAGTAAGCTATCATTTCGTACTGATCGTCTACAATCTTATGTTACCCTAGTACTTTTTTTGAAGTATTTTGATGAATTACAAGGAATAATAGATCATATTAAACTATTTACTTATCCTTGTTAACCAGATACATACAGGTTTTACATAATTATAATTCTTCACATTTTGGAAAAATAAAATAAAACCAAACAAAATATAGAAAGTATTGTTATATTGCATAAATAAACACACACACATACAATAAATACATACACACTATGGCCACAATTATACTAAAGAAACTTAATAATAATTCTTAGGTAAAACATACTTTCAACAATGATAAATTAAATTTTTACAACACCGAATTCTGTGCGAGTTAAAAATATAATATTACCATAGCAATTTGTACAATTATTACTATATAATTTTTATAATAAAATAAATGCTGTAATTTGGATATAAAAAAATGCATATCTAAATATATTTACCTCAGTAAGCTCTTTGTTCTAATTATAATAGTAACAACTGTTCCATATAACGCTTAGGAAAAGTGGAAGGTACTAGACCGCGTAAGGTCACCATGCGATAGACCAGTCTGTTGTGGACGGCTCCTTGAACGAATGCAGCAGGATGACCTTTAACAGGAAGAGCTGGCGAGTCATTGTGAGGCGAATGTTATCTGCCCCCTCTAATAGTACAACATGACCACGACCGCTCTGCCAAGAGCGTAACGACGAATAAAAATAATAGTGATACCTTCTAAACTGGCCTATTAAATATTATCATCATCATCAGCCAAAATAAGCTTACTGTTGAACATGGGTTTAAGTATCTCCTCGTTAGATGGTCGTGAGCTCTCATCCATCGTGGTTTCACCTTGTCAGAGAAGTTACATGAATGTATAATATTATTATGTAAGCTAATTAACAATTATATTCATTAAATTATTATATAATTCCGCATTTTACAAAGCTTTCTAAAATATACTTTTACTATTTTCTACAATTTAAAGCGCCATCTATATTTTTGATACACATTATGACGACGACAATGCCATCTAGTTGATTAACCTAACAACACCGTTTCAAAATACGACCAACAGATGGCGTTACTCTCTTTAAAATTATTTAAATTGTAAGTTGTTTTGCTTAGGTCCAAATAATTTGCTAACTAAAAGCATGCTATTTAAAGCTAAATAATAATTTATTCTAATCTAAAGTTTGGAAATAATTATATTGCTATGACTGGCGCGAAAGAGACGGCGCTATTTTACACCCGTGTTAGATAAGGACGGTTGTATAACACTGGAGCTCTCTCTTGAGCTCTATACGGTGATGCGTCGTCGGTTATTTCAGTCTCGGTCTCCTGAAAACAAAATAAAAAGGATATTTATTGTAGATGTGATTCATTAGTCTGAAGACATTCTCCTTAAATATAGAAGTGGCCTATAAAAGGACTCTTCCAAGTTCCCAGTGCCAAGGTTTTCCCAGTTTCGGCGTGTGCCATAAGTAGGTACCCCTTATTATGGCCAACGCCGAAGCTATTGCTGTTTTCTCTATGTATTGTAAGAACGATACGAAGAAAACACAGCCACGCCGTTTTCGATCTTACCTACCTAAATATGGAGATAGGAGGACAAGCAAAATATACTTATTATCGATAAACAAAAAACCTGCCTGCCTAAAACAAACTTTAAAGAAAGAAACCTACTGTTTTTTGTGCCGATGGCGACGCCACATGCAATAATAAATAGGTACCTTAAATCACTCCCACAATTAATAAGAATCTATCTGTAGAGGATGTCAAAAAAAAGACATACTAACACACATATTAGATACATTCTTATATATACATACGCTCTAAAAACATAACCCACCCTCCTTGATTTCGGCAGTCGGGCAAAAAAGAATAGGATCGAACGACGGACAAGACTCATCAAATTCTATGCAAAACCCAGAAGCCAGTAAAGATACTGTTAATAATAGTCAATAGTCAACTTACATCAGTCGGGAATATACTCCTGGACCAGGGTCCCCATCCATGAGGCTCCTCTTCTTCATGGTCGTAATGATGTTGGTGCTGCGCGTGTTCGTAGTAAATTATCTGTTAACAAAATAAAAATAAATACATACTTAGTTGAACGCCTTTTATCCCCGCAGGGGTAGGCAGAGGTGTTTAACCCCACCCGCTTTTTTATTTTAGGTCCCATGTAACAGAGGGCGAGCCTGTTGCCATGTCGAGCACAATTCCACACTCCGGGCTAATACTGAAAATATTTTTGACAGAAAAACCCAATATCACTACTCGACCTGGTCATCGAACCCGAGACCTCTGCGTGGTGCGTACACAGTATCACCGAACCACGGAGAAAGCATATCATATAATTAGTTAAAGAATTAGTTGTTAAATAAGTATTTATTTTATGATCTAATTCACGAGTTCCGTATTTACGACCTGGTTTTCACCTCTACCGGAGACCAGGTGGTAAATCCAATAAAGCAATAATCTAAATACAAATTTAATTATTTATTTCAAAGCATAAAAAACATGGTTATTATAAAATATCATCTGTTTTTCTAGTAATCGCTGGGTCAACGTTAGAGGTCTTGTAACGCACCCAAAACCTAAGACAAAACAGGTGGTAATGAAATCATTAAGAAGTACCAGGGCAACAGAAACTCTTAGAAGGTTTAATTAGTGTTATTAAAATTGTAATTGATATACCCAATCATACTGTCTGGGTCTGCTGGACATTGGTTGACATGATTGTATACCACCTACATTCTTCTGATTCCCTAATACCTACTATACATAATACATAATGTACACAGTAGTAAGTATCTAGGTACTTAGTGCTGGAAAGTAAGCACAGTAATGGGAAAAAAGAACTAAAAAGAGACACACGTGTTTCTCGTGTGTCTATTTTCATGTATTTACTGTGTTTTTTACTAGTATGGTAGAGTGATATGGATAACCTCGTCGATAACTGAGTCTAAAAGTGATCTTCTCCAGATAATTTTTGGTGTTTAGTTTTTAACCGACATCAAAAAGGAGGATGTTATTAATTCGAGTCGTAAGTGACTCCAAAATAACTGATAATAAATTGTAAATAGTATAGTATTATACAGGTATCAACGATTTCTTTGATTCTTCTTCAATGTTCAATGCGTTGAAGTAATTAAATTATTATTTTCTACTTTTTAGTTAAGAATAAACGGCGTTGTTTTAAAGTCATTTTCGATTTTTTTTTCTAAAAAATAATGTTGAGGTCTATTCTAGTCACCTACCATTTTAACCTTTTGGTCATCGGAATCAACGTTAAACGAATTTCCCTCGTCTTAAAAAGAATTTAACTTAGTATTTATGGGTATTTTATTCGAGTTTGAGATTCCTTCTTACTTAAAATAAAATAAAAATCGGCAAATGGATAATAAATATTTAAAATAAATGAATAATTTATTATTATTATAAATTATTAAATGGGTGAAACTATGCTATCGAGGTGAATAAGTTCTAAAGAATACTACAGGGTGAATAAATCAATTTTATTACATGCTCTAAGGTGAACTAAGAAGGTGAACAGTCTAAGTGCTTTAGTTTACCCATTGATGGGCAAAATGAGTATAGTGATAAATTAATTGATAATTAATTAATCTCACATCTTTGTTGGGTATACAATCTGCTCGCCTCCGCCATTCCTAAAAATATTAAAAATATATTTTTTTATACAACTCTGGTGGCAAACAAGCATACGGCCCATCTGATGGTAAATAGCAACCGTAACCTATACAAGTCCATTCCAAATCTAATTTCGGACTATGTAAACAATCCTCCATATTGCCATTGTCTATGGTTTCATGAATTTACTAGTGATGGGGAAAAGGATGATAAAAATAAAATTAATGTCATCATACATAATTAAATAATAATTTCTCATTCTTTTTTTCTAACATTTTTAAATAATATTACGTTTACTAATACTCTATTTGCGTAATCGATTAATTCTATTTGATTTGTTATTTTTATTACTCCAAATACTTGTATTTATGTTAAATATGGTATTGTATTTTATTGTAACCGTTGACTTATAAACTATAAGATAATAAGACAAACAATTTACCTACTGTATAAATAAATGTAATTTAAATTAAGCATTGACCTCTAATTACAACTATTTGACCACGGACTGAAATGGAATACTGGGATACTTTTGAATATTTTCCCGCCTGATAAAAAATTGTGAAATATTGATTATATGGAATTTGTATGTATGTTACGATTTTATTATACTATATTACAATAAAACAAATGAACTCAGACTTGCGAGGGCAAATGACAAAATATTATGTACCTATGATATGTATTGGTTAAACTTATTTCTTCTGATAAATTACAACATTGGTTTTCAAAGACATTAAAGAGTACAGAAAAAATAAAACTGTCAATCATTTTGACGTCTTAATTCGACCGCAAAAAGTAATTCGTAATTTTATTAAATAAACTAGATTTGATTATTAATCATTAGTAGAAATAGTTGCAAAATGAAGTATATAGTGAACAGAATGTGTATAAACCCATGTGTCATCGTTTATGGAGTTTTTGATAGAAAAATATTGAAAAAACTGTTTGTTTACATTGTCCGAAAATGGATTTGGTCGATACTGTAGAGATGGATGTGTTTTCCAAGTATTATAAAAGTAATAATGCTTAGAAAACACAATCTAATCGTTGTCGACCACGGAGAAGGGGATGAGGAAGGAAAAGGCAAAAGGATCAGGACTGAGGGGGTATTTGGACTGCCGACGCTCTCACTCACCGAGCGACACACATTAGCATGAAAACTAATATTATTACGTCGATTCTATGAGAGGGTAGTATTGCCCCGGTCGATCCGGCCCATTCATGCTGAAACCAGCGTGGTTCTACTACCGGTATGTTTAATTTTACGAGTAAAATTGGTAATTTATCATAGGAGTATTCGCTGGAGTACAGGAGTTCCAGAATAGGCGATTCTTTGTGAGCGCTAGAATCGATTAGACGTGCCTACTTAACAATATTCTTTTTTATACATGTTTAAAGATAGTTATTAAATCTTTGACCTAGTTAATACAAACATTTATGCTAAGTGCGTGAAATAAAATATGACTAAGAAGTGAGTGTGAATATGGCTAATATAGAAAATAGCCCCTTTAACCGGAGTACGAAAACCTGTCGTAGCCCTCCTAGCACGCCTCAGCCGCAGCAGCATGCCGCTATGGAGACCACGGAAAATTTGTCCACAAATGACATAAAATTTTTTATGACCACGATAGAACAATGCCTTAATGAGGTATGCACTGTTGCTTCAGAGGGTAAGCTTAACTCTGATCAAAAAATTAAAATTAACAATTTGTCGCGTAAGATTGCTAACGGCGTTTCGCAGATGGCTTTGCACTACCAATCCTTAAAACAGAGAGCAATCATGATAAAAACCTCATATGAAGCTCTGAGAGAAAAAGAAGACATTGCTGAATGCCTTAACAAATTTAAGGAATCCATAACAAAAAGTGTAAAAGAAAGTTGCACGAAATCGGTTCCTGAAAAAGTGTCCTTTGCCGATATGGTGAAAACCAATAAAAATAACTATCTACGCCCGGAAAACTTGAGCTCTATCGCAATCTATCCAGACGACAAATTAAAATCGAGTGAGGACACCAAATCTCTCGTACAAAAAATTATTCGCCCTGAACAGATGAAGTTACAAGTACGGGCACTACGTAAGACCAAAAACGGAGGTGTTATCATCAGCACCGAATCAAAAGACGACATTGAGAAGCTGAGAAAATCAACTCAACTATGTAGCTCCGGCCTGAAGGTTGAGGAGCCAAATAAAAGGAGACCAAAAATAATAGTGCTAGGCATACCAAGTGCCCTTTGTGAACAAGAAGTATATGATTGCATATATGAGCAAAATTTAGCTGACAAAATCCCAAACATGACGCGTGAAACATTTTTGTCCTGTACAAAACTCAGCCACAAGTCAGGTAAAAAAGATGCACAGACATGCAATTTTATACTAGAAGTTCATGCTAATATTAGAAAAATCCTTATTAACCAGGAGCGCGTTTTTATTAACTGGACCTCCTGCCCAGTTCGTGACTACACACTTGTGACCAGATGCTTTAAATGCCAACAGTACGGTCATGCTGCAAAGACCTGTCGCGAGACCATGTATACCTGTGGACATTGCGGTGAACAAGGGCATGAGGCCAAAGAATGCACTAACAAAAACAGTTCACCGAAATGTGCAACATGCTCGCGCTTCAAAAAACCATGCAACCACAAAACTGGAGACCTCGAATGCCCAGCAAAGAAAATCGCAGAGTCTAGGTACATAAATTCTATAGATTATAATGAGGGCGCCTAAGAGCGCCGCGACTTATTTTTAATTACGATCTAAATTGTTCCTAAATCTTTTTCTTATATTAATTTTCATACCTATTTGTAAAACATTTTTATGGCTAATCAATTAATTGAAGACTTAGATAATTATCTTTACGTTTCCAAAATTAGTGATACAGAAAGCTGCAGACAATACATTTCCAATTTTAACAATCCATTATCGATACTAACCCAAAACATTCGCAGTATTTATAAGAACATAGACAGCTTAAACGTTTTCTTACACAGATTAAACATCGAGTGTGATATAATAATCCTTACGGAGTGTTGGCTCTCAAATAGAAATAATAATCTTCCATTACTGCCAGGTTATGATAGTTTTAATACCACAAAAACTATCAACCAAAACGATGGCATAGTGGTTTACACAAAATCATCATTATGTCTTACTGTTGAAGAACCAATCGTTCAAGAATTCAACTGCCTTGTTATTAAAATCAATACTAATATTGCAGTTATTGCTATTTATAGACCACCTTCCTTTAGAAATTTAGATGTATTTATTAATGCTTTAGATAAAACGTTACAAACCCTATCTACGTATAAAAATATAATCATAACTGGTGACATAAATATTAATATTAATCCAGAAAATGTCGACGCCGGCACTCTAGATTACCTTAACTTATGTGCATATCATGGACTTTTACCGACCCACTCTTTACCAACGCATCAAAGTGGATCGTGTTTGGATCACGTCATGCTCAAAACTAGGCTTCCGAGTCTAACACTTGTCGCTAACTCATCAATAACTGACCACTGCGCTATTCTATTTACGCTTGAATTAACGCAATCTAAGCATATTTCTTCCTCACAAGCAAGGTCAAAACTAAACATGACAACACTAGAACGCGATTTATGCAACATTGATTTTAACCCAGTTTATGATTCTGATGACGCTAATACTTCTATGTCATACGTTATTAATAAAGTACAAGAAGCTATTTTATACAACACTGAAATAGTTCACATTTCTAAGAAAAATTATAACATTAAGCCATGGATAACTCCAGGACTAGTGAGATGCATTAGACACCGTGATAAATTGCACAAAAAAGCTAAGCAAAACCCAGAAAATGTCACCCTACAAATATGCTATAAAAGATATAGGAATTTCTGCAATAATCTTTTAAAGAAAATAAAAATAGAGTATGACAAGTCACAAATATACCAAGCTGGTAATAATACAAAACAGTTATGGAAATATGTGAAAACTGTCACCTTTACGTCAAACGTACGAAAAAGTGATACGAGTTTATTACATACACATTCCACCCCACTATCCTCCGCTGACAACGTAAATAGTTTCTTTGTAAATATAGGTGTACAATTGGCAGAAAAAATTCAAAGTCAATGTAGCAAAAATCTAACTAACCCTTCGCCTCCAGTTTCGACATACCTGAACAGTGGTAATTCTTTTGTTTTGTTGGAGCCGGATGAAAGTGAAGTGGAACGAGTTATCCTAACTTTAAAAAGTAATAGCGCCACAGGATGGGATAATATCAGCACTAATATATTAAAACAATTTAAACACATAATAGCTCCCCCACTAACTCATATTTTTCGAACTTGTGTTTCACAAGGAATCTTTCCTAATTGTCTTAAAAAAGCGGTAGTAATCCCAATCCACAAATTTGGTGAAAAAGGTCTTGTATCCAATTACAGGCCTATTTCCCTGTTACCATCTATCTCCAAAGTGTTTGAGAAAATAATAAACAATAGCCTAGTGTCATATCTAGAAAAGAACTCACTATTCTCCCATACGCAATATGGTTTCAGATCTAAGTTATCTACAGCAGACGCAGTAAACCACTTAACCAATTATATCTCTGAGGAGCTTGGACAGAGCAAAAAAGTTGTAGGAATCTTCCTTGACCTAGCAAAAGCTTTTGACACCGTATCTATTCCCTTGCTTCTAAACAAATTGGAAGCACTTGGAATAAGAGGTACACAGTTAAAACTTTTACAAGGACTACCTAAAGGATCGATATCAATGTGTCAAAATAGGCAACGTCATCAGCGCTGATATGAAATTGTCGCAATTCGGTATACCACAAGGTAGCGTGCTCGGAGGTACCCTCTTTCTGGTTTATATTAATGACCTCTGCAACCTAAATTTATCTCACGGCAAAATTGTTTCATACGCTGATGATACTGCTCTCCTTTTCTCGGCTAACACCACTATGGAAGTCCATGAATATGCACAGCGTGGATTTAATGTAGTAAACAATTGGCTGCAACAAAACCTGCTCACTTTAAATGCTGAGAAGACAAAATTTATAAAATTCTGTATGCGCAAACCCCAAACACATCGCACCCTTAACCAATTATATGCACATAACTGTAATATCGCAAATAACGCTTGCACTTGCCCTGCTATTGTTAACACAGATAACATAAAATATTTAGGAATCATACTAGATGACACCTTGTCCTTTAAACAACATGTAACAGCTCTAACAGCTAGACTACGTAAACTATTATTTGTTTTCAAAAAGCTGCGTTTTATCGCAGATCAGAAATTAATCTTACAAATCTACAAGGCATTGTGTCAGTCTATAATTCAGTACTGTATTACGTCTTGGGGCGGCACTGGAAAAACAGTCATGCTTACCATAGAGCGAGCGCAAAGAGCCCTTTTAAAACTAGCAACTCATCGACCTTTCCGTTTTCCTACAACCCTCTTGTATGAATTTTGTAACGTGCTAACAGTTCGTCAACTCTTTGTAATGTGCACTGTACTAAAACAGCATGCAACGCTTTCTTATAATAGCAACCTCACTAACACTAAGAGACGGAAAGATATTGTCTGTGCTTCAACATCTGAATCAAGGTTTGTTTTTACCAATAGATTTTTCGCATTTTTAGGTCCTTTTTTATATAATAAAATAAACAAACAAACTTCAATATATGACCTAAATTACGCTAGATCAAAATTACGAGTCTATAAATTTTTGCAAACTTTGAATTATGAACAGACCGAAGAATTGCTGACAGTTATTAAATAATTTACGTGAGTCTTAATAATACGACATGCTTTATTTATCTACAAACATGTATTATTTGTAAAAGTATTGTTAAATGATTTTATCATAGTTTCTAATAATATTAATTATGTTAGTGCCTATAACGCCTGTGGCACAGGTTTACCCTAGTACAGGCACCCTATTTTGTTACCTACATTTAATTTAAGAATTTTATATATTTGTACAATTTATACAAAATAAATGATTTGATTTGATTTGATTTGATTCGAACGTAAGGTAGGCCTGTGGCATAGATCACCTATATTGTATGGCTAATTGCGGAAGGAAGACCAACTATCTATACTATTTTAGAAAGCGGCAGAGTTTGTTTGTTTGAACGCTATAATCTCTAAAACTATCAGTCAGATTTAAATGTTTCTTTTTGCGTTTGATAGCCCAGTTCTTAGAAATTATAGGCTATCACGCTACTGGCGACGGGAGCAGATCAGTAACCAAAGATGTAATTTAACGCGGGTGAAACCACGCTGACACAGTCATCAATGTCATCATAAAACAAGAGCTCATGAGCTAAATACCTCGTTACGTGTGATCGCGTTCAATCGGATATCGAACCCGTTACACATACGGAACTACAAAAACTGATGACACGAATACCGCACTAAGGAAGAACGTCGTAACTACAACATATGAGACATGGAGAAAACAACTCTATAGGTTTGCTTTTAGGACTATTTTTCTGTGACTTATTTTTGAGATGGATGTAGGTCAATTGAACAGGTGATTAAAGTGCTAGCAGTGTATGTGTAACTAGAGTCTCAGGTTTGATTACCGAATTCATATTTTGAGAAACTAAATAATTTCTTTATTTATTTAAAAAGATACATCATCGACATTAGAGAATACATTCGTAATTTAAAAACTTTTAATTGCATCAGCCAGTATGAAAGGCTATTCAAGGTGTATAAAGCATTCACAATGAAACACAAGTAAGAAAAACAGAATTTAAAAATTTAGAAAAATTCAAATTTAGAAAAACAGAATTTAAAAATTAAAAAAAAAAAATCTAAATTAACTCAATCTCTAAATATTAGAGATTTACTTAATTTAGGTACCTACCGATGTCGTAAGGTCTCTATTTACTGCAGCTGTTTCTCTGCAAATTTCCTTTAAACCACGCAACTTATATTGATATGGCTTTCACTATCGTTTATTTAAAACGTTGCTTTTTGTTTTGTAAGTATGTTTTGGTAAAAATAAAAAAAAATTGTACTGTTTTTCTTATGAGATATGGGATTCTAAAAAAGATCCTCTATCCACTAATTAGCCGCAACATAACATATATGCAGATGCTTTAGCCTGACAAATCTATTAATTTGTCGTCATAAATAGTTAAGAGTCTGACAAAATTTACATAATAATACACGCAAACTCATATAACTATGGATCATTCATTACAATAAGTTAATTCATGAATTTGATCTCCTACCTGTACCTATTCAAATGTGAAAGTTTGACGACAGCGGGCTTAGCGTTTTGTATGTTAATCTGTGACTGACATGGAGTACTTTCTACAGTTTATAAGTAGTTAATTGTAGTAATTAACTGCTAAAGATTAACCGCTAAACGCGTAAACGACCTGATCCTAGGACTGTTTGTTTGTATTTAACTACTTTCTTGAGAAATCTAATCACCAGGGTCATCGGTTGTATATTTTTTGGTAAATAAATGTATTTTCAAAATATTAAAATACTTGAAATATTTTTTAATTATAATAATTAATTTTAAGATATGAATAAAATAAATTAATAATACCAGCCTGTTTATTGTCCCACTGCAGGGCAAAAACCTCTTCTCATATAGAGAAGGCATGAGCATTAATCACGTGCGCTCAAGGCGGATTGGCAACTTTAAGATAATAACAAAATGTAATTGTATGGTGACAACCCTATACATTTTATTTAAGTAAACCTGCACAGTGTACACATTATTTATGGGATTTAAAAAAATTACTGGATCAACAAGTTTTTGCTTGTTTGTTTTTATTGGAACAGACTTTTAAACTTAATTTTTTTTTTATATTAGCCTACCAAAGTGACTCCATTCTGCCTGATGGTAAGCAGTCAGCGGAATCTAGAAGTGGTGGACACCATTCCAAAAGCCAAACTACTGGTATGGTGGCCTCCACTATGGCGGCTTAGTAAGATGCTTTTTCACGCCCCGCTTAAAATACTAAAGGTTGGAGGCTTTAATTGAGCGACAAAGTGTTCTGAAGAGAGGGAAGGGGAAGGAACGGAGATTTTTTTGCAGAGAACATGCACAACTTTGTTGCAGAGAACATGCTCATTGTCAGTCTGTTTAGCCGCAGAATGTCCGAGATAACCCATGCACTGTACTATCATCTGCATAGCAATGAATATATATAAATAACGCTTAAACTCAAAATTTTATGAGGATCTAATTTCTATCGCAAAACGACGAATTAAATTAACGATACATACAAATGCGTACGGAAAATATCATAGCAATAGTGTCGTATTGCATCGTTTAGATTTACAAAGGCGCTTAAAATACAAAAATTTTAAAAATGACTGTAAAATATGTTAAACATAAAATAGGTATAGCGTTACCCGTCTTATTTATAGCTTTTCTAAAGGTTAAAGATTTTTTAAATCGGCTACTTTTAAATCGGTTTTAGATCTCGAGTTTAAACGCAACTTACAAAGTAACATACAAAAAATCAAATATTTTCTCTTTATAATATTAAGTTTAGATTAATTTTAAATCATTATTTTCTGTGGTAACCCTAAACCGTAATAAGAACCTGTAGCATCAGAACATCGCAGTATTATATTAGGGTCATTGCCTCGCATCCATGTCGTAGTGAAAGTGACCTTTACGGTTAAGGACATGGAAAACAGGGTAGGTAGAATGGGCGCGACTTGTTTGTGTGTTTATACATAGCTGTTAAAGGAGGGTAATGTTTTTAATGTAAGTATATATTTTGTATTTTATACTGTCTGAACTTGATTAAAAGAAATGAACAGCTTATTATGAACTGTGGCTTGCGAAACGGTATAAAATTAAGGCAAAATCATATAAACCCCGTTTCTAAAAATCTGATCAACGAAAAATTAACTAATCACCTGTTAAATCTCATTTGAAGTACCAATTGGGTGGCTAAATGCATGAATAATTAGTTTAAACTAATTAGTTGCCATGCTTTTTGTATTTTTCTTTTTGTACTTTGAGGTAACTAACATGAGATTTAACAGGTGATTAATTAATTATTCGTGGATCAGCGTTTCAGAAACTGGTGTTAGTCATTTAGATCACATGTCAAGTGACATTCATGAACGTAAAAACAAAACAAAATGTCAGCTAAGGTTAGTTAGTGTACGAAGTAAGTTTCGACAACGTAAAGTATCAGGTTTCAATTGACCGACATAAACACTATTTAGTTCGAAATGCTTTATATTTATTGATCCAAAATAATACTTTATACTCTTAGAAACGAGGACCTCTATTTTTTTAGGACAGACCGAGGCTTAATACTAATTCCGTTGGTACAAAAATGTGGATGAAATTATATATTACTAGCTGAAGCCCGCAGCTCCTCCCGCGTGAATGGCGTTATATCTCTGTTTGCATTGACAGTTTTTCATACAAACTTTCATCCCCTATTTTAACTCTTGGAAGCCATTTTTTGGCAATAAAAGAATGTATAATGGAAGTTGTTCCCTGAGGTCTAATCTATCTCTATACCAAATTTCATCTAAATTCAGTTTAGTGGTTTAGGCGTGACAGCGTAACAGACAGACAGACAGAGTTACTTTCGCATTTATAATATTAATATCATATTATTATGGATGGCTATTATAGCTTGTGATGGGTTCTAGAATGCGGATAAAACTTACTTATATATATTTTTTTGTAAATACATACATATTATACATATAAACACCCAGACCACTGGAAATAGACATGTATTGCACACAAATATTTGCACTGAGAGGGAATCGAACCCGCGACCACTGCGTGACAGTCCACACAATACCACTGAACCACATGGTTCACTAATGGGTTCACTAATGAACCTATTATGTGTCTTGCTTACAATGTTAAACTAGCTTTGTCACTGACACACTTCATAACTACTTAGAAAACTAATATTCAAATAATAATAACAGGCAATTATGGCACTGTAAAAACCTCTTCTTTTACAGAGAAGGTATGATTATATAAAGCGGAATTTTTTGTTTATTTGTTTGAACGCGCTAATGTGTAGAACTACCAAATTTAAAAAACTTTTTGCGTTTGATAGCCCAGTTCTGGAGGAAGATTATAGGCTATGTAACATCACGCTACTGGCGACGGGAGCAGAGCAGTAACCAAAGACGCGGGTGAAACCGAGCCACTGAAAGCTAGTACTAGTGTATAAAGCGAAAGAGTTTGTTTGTTTGTTTGAACGCGCTAATGTGTAAAACTACGATGCGGATTTAAAAAAAAACTTTTAAGCCCAGTTCTCAAGGAAGGTTATAGGCTATTTAACATCACGCTACTGGCGACGGGAGCCGAGCAGTAAACAAAGACGCAGATAGAGCGCCGCACCTGCAGCCTAATTACCCCCCTCGGTCCTCTTCCTTTCCCTTTTCCTTCCCAATCCCATGGCAACGACTTCGTTCTGTTCTTAAGCATTATATCTGCAATGCTTAAAAGAAAACCATCTCTATAGGTTACGGTTACCACTTACCATCAGGTGGAGCGTATGCTTGTTTGCCACCAAAGGGGTAAAAAAATGAAAGGAGATCATGGCGCAGAAATGACTGGTAAAATCGGTAAGCTGACGGACATACGCGGACCAAATAGGTGATGTGTTGACAAAGCACACAATTACAAGCACCAGTAACCGACGTGTGTATGAAAAGATTAATGAATGTTCAAGAGGCAAAGGTATGTTTGGATCGCAGCAAATAGCGTTCTCTGCTTACCCCATTATTGGGAGACAGGCGTAAAGTTATGTGAATGTAAGCTATATTAAATTACCAGCTTTTTTTTAGCGCGGATTCAACTGCGTATTTGCTTACTGCTCTGCTCTCGTCGCCAGTAGCGTGATGTTGCATAGCCTATAACCTTTCTTGAAGAACTGGGCTATCATACGCAAAAAGAATTATTCAAATCTGATTGGTAGTGCCAGAGATAAGCGAGTTCAAACAAACAAATAAACTCTTCCAATAATTTAAGAAAAGGTCAAATATAAAACAAAAAACTTGACCTGCATCTGTCAGAACTCAAAAGATGATAATCATTACGAATGTAAAAAATAAAAGTGAATGGATACGAAAACGACCATTAAAGATTAGTCGAGAATTGAGTTTGAATGATTTTTATAAGCGTTGTTTTATATTGTGACTCTATTCAGCTATGGATAATACTAGGGTTGCCAACCATACTTTATAATAACGTATCCTACTTTATTTTTGGTAATTATACTTTATACTTTTACATACAAATAAAGTATGCAAAAATACTTTATTTTCAACCTTTACTGTGATGCGTAAAACAAAATACGGCGAGAAGAGAGAAATAGAGCATCAATAAATTTAATTAAAAACGAATTATTTAATTATTTAAATTTAAATGTTGGTTGTCAAACAAGCTTTGTAACATTTAAAGGTAAAAAAAAATTGTTAGCATGTGCTAAAAGTACACAAAAATACGTTTTTAAAGCAATAAAAACATAAAATTTGAAAAATACTTTTTTTTGTTCCTAATACTTTATTTTTTTCCTATCCAAACCAGTTTATACGTTTTTTTTGTCAAAAAACGTTGGCAACCCTAGATAATACTGCCATACAAATATTATAAATGCGAAAGTACTCTGTCTGTTACGCTTTTACGAATAAACCACTGAATCGACTTTGATGAAATTTGGTATAGAAGAGACCTTGGAGAACACTATAGGTTATATTTTATCGCGAAAAAATGGCTTGAAGGGGTTACAATAGGGAATGAAAGCTTGTATGGAAAAGGCAATATAACCGAAATTCACGCGGAAGTCCGATGAGTAGCTAGTACTGCCATACTTATGAAGAACTAGCTCTTGCCCGCAGCTGCGCCAAACTTTCAACCCCTATTTCAACCATTTTGCGATAAAAGAAAACCTATGTTGTTCTCCAAGGTACAGAGCAGTAAGCAAAGATGTAACTTAACTTAAGTTAGTATGAAAATAAACATGACACACATTTTTTATAACTAATATAAATAGTCTAGTATAAAAAAAATTGTCGTAATTTTTTGGTAGTTCTCACGGATTAAAACAATGCGTAATAGTGCTATTATTATTACGGTACTTTATAAATACAGTAAATTTGATGAACCTGTAAACAAGGCTACCTAAATAAATATATATTGGTTAGGTCTCATAGAAAATACTGCAAGCGAAACTGCGGGCAACACTTTGTTAATAAATCTTAGTTTCTGAAAGGCTGATCAACGAAAAATTAACTAATCACCTGTTAAATCTCATGTGAAGTACCTAAAAGCATGCTAAAAACATGAATAGTTAGTTTAATTTGATCTAATTAGTTAACTACTAATTAGATTAAATTAAATTAATTATTTATGCTTTTAGCAACTCATTTGGTACTTCATGTGAAGTACCAAATGCGTTGCTAAAAGCATTATAGATTTAACAGGTCATTAGTTAATTTTTTCGTTGGTTAGCCTTACAGAAACAGGGGGTTAGTATATATTATCTATTTATTTTAATTAGAACGCATTTACAACTATTTGGTGTGATGTACTAAAACTCTCTTGTACAAAAGTTAACAGACAAATGACACTCGCGTACAAAAAGTTTTGGTAAGTACACTCGCTGTCGCTCGCTACTTCACTTGCGAGTTGCGTGACTTAAAATGTACACACACAATATCTTTATTAGAGCGCGTATTCCATCTGACTAAATTTAGACGTCTGATTTTAGTCAGGTGGAATACGCGCTTAGCCTATCTGAGACATAGGCATTCTGTTATTACGCTTATTGTAAACTATCAAAAATTCATTTAGTAGTTTTAACGAAACATCCATACTTTCGCGTTTATACCGAATGTTAGTGAGATATGACAAGAGGATTACAAAATTA
Source organism: Parascotia fuliginaria (assembly GCA_963082885.1). Taxonomy (NCBI): domain Eukaryota; kingdom Metazoa; phylum Arthropoda; class Insecta; order Lepidoptera; family Erebidae; genus Parascotia; species Parascotia fuliginaria. The sequence continues at coordinate 8,202,334 of OY720198.1, read as the reverse complement.
ATTAAATAAAATTATGAAAGTGCTATTAATTACATTAACGTAGAGTAAGTAATCGTAGAGTATTACACTAGCGAGATGCATTGTAATGTTTGACGTAGACATTTCTTTGCCGCTAACACACGATAACATCACACACTAAAACATTAAGCCGTGTTACAGGCACTAAACCAAAACTTTCTCATTAACACATCACTTACACTAACTAAGAACTTTTAGTTCCGTTATGTATACCTTGGCGAGAAGAAAGGCCTCTCCTTGGTTTAATGGAATTATTCCCATTCGTCCCATCACTAGTTGTCCCACTGGGACGATTGGGAATGCAATAAAATTTATTCCCGTTCGTCCCTCTTAATTGATTGGTAGCACGAATGGGAATTACTTACCTGAAGAGTTAAGTGTGATGCCTGCGTCTCTTTGCATGCATAATTTTAACTTACAAAAATTTTAATTACCTGGCGATTAATAAGAGTAGCCTGAATTTCTTGTCAGTTCTTTCCATGGCCCTACCCTACGTCAGCGAACTGGCTGTAGCTTATTTGGCTGACATTTTGTAATTTTAACCTATTTATGTGTTAATTCAAATCAAGAAATATATTTGACTTTGACTTTACCTATTGCCTGTATTCCCATTCGTCATAATAATATGTCCCACTAGATAGATATTTGATTTGTATTATATATATAACTAATAGTCGAAATAGTCCAGTGGATAAGGTACCTTTTTGTATTAGCCTACCAATGTGACTCCACTCTGCCTGATGAGTAAGCAGTCAGCGGGATCCAGAAGTGGCGAACACCATTCCAAAAGCCAAACTACTGGTATGGAGGCCTCCACTATGGCGGCTTATTGAAATGCTTTTTCACGCCCCGCTTAAAAGACCCAGGATAAAAGTTAGATGGGAACACATGCGCTGGCAAAGAGTTCCACAAACAAGAGGTAGTGGATTCGAATCTGGGCAAGTACCAATTTGATTTTTCACATCATTATTATGTAGTTTCTAAGTTTATCTTGAATATTTCTGAGTGACGGTGAAGGAAAACATCGTGAGGAAACCTGGACTCAAAAGTCTGAAATTGCCAATCCGCCTTAAGCGCACGTGGTGATTAATGTTCATGCCTTCTCTATATGAGAAGAGGTCTTTGCCCTGCAGTGGGACAATAAACAGGCTGGTCTTATATCACTAATAAGCTTGTTTTTTTTCGTTAATATCAGTAGTTAGCAGGTTAAATATCTAAATTGTTATATTTTATTTATTTTATCTAAGTATCACAAACCTAAACAGAGCTGAACTGATATATATTTAATTAACATCACTTTTAGACCTTCGTCTCTTTTATTTCAAAGCCCGTGAAAGTAAAGATGAAATCTGAAGTTATGACACTAAAAAGAAAATTAACCGATGTAATGCCAATTAATTAAATATTAGGGTTAATTTAATAATTGTTTCCAAATGTGTCTGTATGTAAACATATTAACTTAAGTGTTTATTATCTTACGTGCTTTATCTCATGACAGTACATTACTTTTCTACTCATAGATTTAATTAAGAAATAATATCTTTTTAATTGCAATAACTATGCCACAGTCCAGCTGGATAGAAGTATTTAAGTAGTTTTTGGCGGTAGTAGATCCACGCTGGTTTCAACATGAATGGGCCGGATCGTCCGGGGAAGTACTACCCTCTCATAGAAGATCGACTTAAGAGTAGTAGTATCCTTATTACTGCGTTTCGTTCGGTGAGTGAGAGTGCCGGAGGCCCAATTTCCCCCCGTTTCTCTTTCCTCACCTCCTTATTCCCTTCCCTCCTCATTCCCTTCCTCTAATTCATTCCCAGCCGCCATAGTGAAGGCCACCATCCCAGCAGTTTAAGATGATAGCTTTTGGTATGGTGGCCACCATTTCTGGATTCCACTGACTGCTTACCATCAGGCGGGGTGGAGTCACTTTGGTAGGCTAATACAGAGTGTATACGACGGTTTGACATTAAATGAAAAGGCAGGTGTTACTAGCCCATATAATGATTTCTAATTAATCACAAAAGTAATTTGACGAAAAACAAAAATTTGAAATTTTCTAACAAAATAAATAATATTTTAATAGTAACGAAGTAATACACCATTTTATTATGACAAGTTCACTGAACTGTAATGAACGGCAACGTTTATCCTTCGACGTGGACTATGACCTAAGTCAGTGACCGTTTGACGTACTTACATAGTGTTAATTTAGAATATAATTAAAGAAATTAAAAAATTTGTCCTGTGTCTAAACTATTGAAGATATTTAGTAGATTTTTTTTTGTCTCGCTTTATAATGTCACATACTATACGTAATTGCATTTAATGTCATACCGTCGTATACACTCTGTATATATAAAAAAAAAAGTTACTGCATACCTAAACACAAACTTATAAGAAAAAGTATTTTTTTACTGCCTACAGTGGCAGACGAGCCAACAGCTCACCTGCGAACTCTGCGAAGCCGCTGCGTGCCAGGAAGGGAGTGGGGTACGTAAAGGAAATGAGGAAGGTGAGGAAAAAGAAAAAAGAGGCAATTGAACCTTCAGTGCTCTCACTCACACCGAACGAAACGTACGTATGAACAGTACTATATACACATCGATCTTATATGAGAGGGTAGTGCTTAACTACAACCTAATATTTTCACCTAATTTGTCATATAATAACAATCACTACGAACTGCCCTTCTTCTCAGAAGAAAAGAATTCACTTTGTCGATGTCACTGAGCATTTGTTTGTTCACAATTTTTAGAAATGCTGGCATAGGTCGCAAGCAAACAATAGTTGCTACCTATATGTATATACGTATCATGTACAAACAGACGCTTGCTTTAAAATTAGACACAAATGTCCACAATTTACTCCACACACTTTACACTACTTAGTATTTATGTTTATAATATTCTATTTACACGTTTATTCTACATAATATTATTTATTTTACATGAAATTTCATTTATTATTTTAGTAAAAACAGGCACAACTATGGCGCCGGCGTCACTAATCGGATATCGCAGAATATCAGTGTTGCGGTTAATCATAAAAATCGCAACCTAACTGAGCGATGTTCAGATTTTTGGCACTAATGGGACACACACTCACACATTACAAACTTTATTTAAATTATTTTTTTTTTTTTTTTTTTTTTTTTCTCATTTAAAATTTAAATTAAAATCTGCTCGCTGACAAACTGACCTTTTGTTTCGTAAACATACACATACTGGGAGATGTGGTGTTGCCAGTGAGCATATTTACTTTTTACTTTATTTTCTTTTTTAGTTTTATTTTTTTTCTTTGTAATAATTTAAGTGTGTTTCTTTGGTGAACAAAAATAAATCTTTTTCTTTCTTTTTTTTTTCTTTCTTTCTTACTTCCCAGGTCCGATACTATTGCAAATCAATAATAGTATTACCTTGTTTTCTACTATCGATAGTATCGATACTATCGATAGTCCTATCGATATTCCCACTATTACCACACTATCGATACTTGTCTATCGATTGGCATCACCCTTAAAATAAAAAGTTAATTTGAAACTTATCTATAGAAATTAGTTATTTTTTGTAGAGAAAAAGTTAAAATTAGCTATATAATTTAAAAATACAGAATTACCACTGCTACTAAATACCTGATTTTTAAACACTATCTATTTTACCAATACTTTTCATCTAGGTTAGAAACACACCGAGATAAAGCTACGAATAAAGGACGCGGCATACGTGACGGATTTTTGCACGACGGGATGGGCAATTTTGGAAATATTATATTCATGTAAAATGTTTATGAAAGAGCGGGATGAAAACTCACGGGATGAAAACATCATGGCTGTTTTCATCCCGTTCATATCCCATCCAAAGTATTATCTTCATACGTATCCCGTGACCATAAATTTCGTTAATATAAAGTTAATAAACATAACACATAAGTGCGGTCACTACTTACCGTGATTAAAAAATAAAATTAGTAATTATTTACCCGTTAAATAAGAATTAGTCTACATTTACCGTTGTTAATTTTAACCGACCCGAAACATAAAAAATCTTATTGAAATTATTTGTTTTAAATTGGTAACATAAAAGACAACATGGCGGCTATAGAGGTGGATTTCAATTACTGTACTATCAGGCAGTGTGATATCAGGGCAATCCCACCCACATGCCTATCACTGTGACTCCACAACGAACCCTAACACCGTGCTTTGTCACTCGGGAGTCCCGGGAACCCCGGGAACTGCTAAACTTACTTACTATCTTGGACCCGCAACGAATTTAATCAGAACTAAAATGTAAGAGTTGAAAAAAAAATCATATTGGTAGGTATATAAAAACAAAAGTTAGTGACTCTTGGTTCTAAAAATAGTGTACTTGAAACACAAAACAAATTAACTTTTGAATTGCGTTGATTAAGAGTTTTCTTAGCTTTGATTCAACAAGATCAACTTAGCCAGAACACCATTAAATAGTAACAATAATAATAATATAATATTATAGTCTTACAGCTAAAAGCGATTTCAGACAACTTTTAGATGGACTTCAATATAAAAGAGAAGAATTATATTCTTATGTGAACAACATCACAGGTACCACAACCACTTATAGCAATCCTTACTTTGTCTCTATCCTTGGTTTTAATGGTACAAAAGAAAAAGAATAAAACACAAAGTAACATAAAAAAAATACTGCTTTAAGAGGTGGTGGTGGTCCCCCAGGTCTGATTGAATAATTTGATATAAAAATTACATCAAATTATATCAAAATTTGTTCCATAGTTTAGGAGAAGTTAGCAAGAAACATTCAGTAGAAAACGAGTCGAAATGGTCCAGTGGATAAGGCACTCGCTACGTAAACACGAGGTAGTGGGTTCGAATCCGGGCAAGTACCAATGTGATAATTCAAATCATATGTACTTTCTAAGTTTATCTTGGACATTTCTGACCGACGGTGAAGGAAAACATCGTGAGGAAACCTGGACTTAAAAGTCTGAAATTGCCAATCCGCCTTGAGCAAGCGTGGTGATTAATGCTCATGCCTTCTCTATATGAGAAGAGGCCTTTGCCCTGCAGTGGGACAGTAAACAGGCTGGTATTATTATTATTATTATTATTCAGTAGAAAACAGTGAATTTACTTATATTATTTAGTTATATATAAATAGATGATTATAAAGTTTAAATGATGGATAGATCAGTTTGTTAATATAATTCCTAATATATTAAATTATTGATAATGTTATTGCCACACCGCTTTGAGCGCACGTGGCGATAAATGCTCGTGGCTTCAAATGCAAATAATTTTATTTGCGTAAAAAATGGTACAAATTGTGTTTTAAAATAGCTTACGTTTAGTTTCTCTGACATGCAAATTTTAATATTTGTACAACTACACATATTTAAAATTTGCAAACTACACATATTATTATTAGATTTTTTTTAATGTCAAGTAATATTAGTTTTATTAGATGTCGAAATTAATTAATTATACAAAGTTCTTCTTTCTTCTCTGTTATAAAAGAAGCCTTTTCCTGTAGTGGGATGTTAACGGGCCGACAATAATAATGATTGTTAGTCTTTTAGTTACCATTTTAAACCAAATATTTAAAAGATGATACCTTCTGTGGCTGTGTGTTATGTTTATTCTTTAGATCGATGATAAGTCGGGCCAAGTTGATGGCCAAACTTAATACGGCGACGATGAAGAATTTGATCTGAAAACAAAGGTGCTTCATAAGTACGTGTTCTTACCTTTTGAGGCTCGGTTTTAGTATCTTTTTTATTCTTTAAATCTAGCCAGAGTCTAGCTGCGTTTACGGCTAAACTTAATACAGCCACTATGAAGAATTTAATCTGTGGAAATATTAAAATAAATTCAGGTTCAATCTATTTTTGATTTTTATACAAAAAGTGAGGGAAAAGCATGTTTTTGCCTGATAGGAAACTGTAAACATAGCCTTTGGGTGTTTTCAATATTAGTAATAGTCGTTAGCGATTCTTTGAGTAGCAAATGACGTTCTATAGTCTCTGTTTATAATTTTAATTGAAGATGTGAAGTTGTATTAGTATCTTGCTGGACCATTTTTGGACAAACATTATTTTATACAACTAATATTGTGGTTACAAGCATACGGTTGGATGATGGTGAGTTATTAAATCCTTTGCAACCCCATACGTATCACAGATTTTGACGTGATAATAACTTGAAAGCTGTATAAAAAGTAAGTAACCATAATGGTTACAGTTCTATTTATAAGCAAATAATAGATTGGAAACTTCCATGGCGTTATTTTCATAGTAAAATAACTGTGAGCATTATGGTTACTTACATTACAGTTTTCACGTAAATCTATAAAGTGTTCTGAAAACATTTTTAAAATATAGCTCCGATAAAATGATAAAAATTTAAATCTACGAAAATATGACACTAAATCGCGACGTTGTTACTCTTATGTGTGAACGCTCTTAAAAAAAAGGAAATTCTCATACTTGTAATTTATATGTCAGGATCTGCAGTAAGGTAGCTATCTTCGCCTTGATGACTGCTCCTAGCACCAACAACTTCAGGATGGCCTTCTTTTTCTTCTTCTTTTTGCCTCTTTGTTCTAAAAGAAGTTAAAAAGAGTCTGTAGATAAAATTATAATTTATATTAGCCTACCAAAATGACTACACTACTGTTACACTCTGCGTGATGGTAAGCAGTCAGTAGGCTCTAGGAATAGTGGACAGCATGCTAATTGCATGACGTAATGCTGGCAAAGTAACCCTCACTAAGACGGCTTTAAGCATGCTTTACATAGATTAAATTAACTTTTACTTTTATTTAGCTTTAGGTACATAATATAAAAAAAATAAAAAAACACGGATTTTGTGTCATTCGATAAAGTCTATGCTTATAATATTTAATTGATAAAATAACATAATACATGCCGAGCATATTTATGTCATAAATCTAAAATAAATGCAACATGCTCATGCTTTGCTATAGAAACGAATAAAAAAACACCAATTTACAAAACTTGGGAAAACAGATCTTAAATCATATAAAAAAGATGCATTTTCCTTAATATATTTTGTATACTTAAGTGTATTTTAAGCGGGCCAAATACAAGTATTCATAAATGCATTCCATGCTTAAAAACCAAAATGCTTAAATGCATAAAATTATTTTACCAGTACAGGATAAATAGTAGCCTGTAACTTAAAAGTCGATTAAATAAATTTCAATCAGATAATAATATGGACCCTAATAAAGATATCCCAGTGACCTAACCCTCAGAGTTGACAAGGCGACTTCATTAATCTGTAGAATCAACATCCTCACAGGCATTTGTGTGAATCGCAACCTATGACATTTGAGAGTTTTGAGAACTGCTATGAATCTACTTTTTTCTAGTCCAGTAATTGAACTCCTGTAAACCAGGATTAACAATGAATTGGCCTAAACAACGAACCATCACACATAGAAGTCCTGGAAACTGCTAAAACAATTTTTTTATAGGACACACAGTTTTATTCATACGCCTATTATGATACCAACGGAAAAGATGGAATGATTCCATGGGCTACAGTGTCATATGCTTAGCAAGCAACATGTCTTTGTACGCAAATAGCTGAGCAGTGTTGGCTAGCTACTTTGTGTCCCATGTAATAGGAAGCGAATAATGACATTTACCAGACTTTTCAGACTCAGGCTACTGAAAATTATAAATTAAATAGTTTTTCTGGGATCGAATCCACGACCTCTGTTAGGCAGTACACAGTACCACTGAACCACAACGGCAGTCTGCATACCCACAAGGAATCTCTCTGTCCCCGAAACAGGAAAACAACGTTTAAGAGAAAGTGAATTTCGAGAAAGCCAGATACGATTTTAACAAAACCGGACTTACTAGGTATCATGACTAATCAAATCGGAGTTGACGGTTTTTAAAAATACGGTAACATACTGATATATTAGGAATGTCGGTATTTGACTGGTGGGAAAAGTAAAAGTGGTATGTCTCTGTCGGGAATTAAACAATGTAAGTTTGAGTATTTTTGAGAGAAAGAATTCTGATTTTTACTTTTTCACTCACTCTCACTATAAAATTACGATACGTATTTTAAAATACTAGTGAATGCATAATTGTCTAAGCCACGTTTTTGATAACTCTTTTCACTAGGTAGCATACTCTGTATGGCGTGGGACTTACAACCGTACAATTTAGGAACACAAAGTACACGCAGACTTGTGTAATATAAATATATATGGATCACGCAAAATTTTGGCTTATGTATGAATTGGACATAACTTCTTGCAATAATGATGCACAAGAGTCATGTTAATGAAGCAGTTCTAAAACTTGTCCAGGATTCCACTCCTTGATTAAAAAAAGTGTGATGTCTATTTGGACGTAATTGAGGCATATCTGGGAATTGCTAAGTTCTCAAAGCCCTATTCATATATCCTAACATATATTTATAAACCCATCACCATACCTGCAAACGAACTCTTTTCCTGGATACCATTCTCCATATTCTCATTCTCGACAACATGCTCAGCTAGTGCATCCAGGGCATTTTGACCCATAGACCAGAAATCTGACACTACTCCTCCTTTCTCCCCTCTGCCAACAACGGCAGTCTCAGAACCATCAGATTTTTCAGACCCATTAGATTTTTTAACCTCATCATCAACAGTAGCAGGAGTCACTTCAGGCAAAGACCTTTCACCAATCACCCAAGACTGCACCCCATTCCCGAAATTGCGACCTTTTTCTTCCTTGTGTGCTTTTCTCAATGGAACCACCATGGGGTGGATTAGGTGGATTTTAGGTGGTTTTTGCTTCTTCTTTTTCATTTTCTTCTTGTCAGTTCCTGTGGATATCGTGATGGTGTCGATGCCGCCGTGGTCATGCTTTCGCTCGAGAGCTCTGAGGGCAAGGAAGAAAAGAAGATACTTAGAACAAATTATATCAATTAGGTAATTTTTCTGAAAAGGTTTTCTACTATTGAATTCTTAATGTTTTGAACTAAATGCCTAGAATTTATAAAATACAGCCCCGCACTGAAAAACAAGGCCTGTGTCGCGAGGTAGGTAAATAAAAATATACAATAACCGACACAAGAGTGCCTAGCAGTCGCACACCTTACTGTGCCACAGAGGGAGGCAATTGCCTTTTTATAAGACCGATATATTATTAATTATAAAGATAGGTACTTCGTGATGTTACATATAGCATAACCTTCCTCAAGAATTGCAATGGGCTATGAGACGTAAAAAGAATTATATAAATCTGACTAGTAGTTTAAGAGATTACCGCGTTCAAACAAACAAACTCTTTCGCTTTATGTAATAGTACTAGTTTTCCGCGGCGCGGTTTCACCCGCGTCTTTGCTTACTGCTCTGCTCCCATCACCAGTAGCGTGATGTTACATAGCCTATAACCTTCCTTAATAATCAGGCTATCATACGCAAAAATATTTTTTTAAATCCGTCTGTTAGTTCCAGATATTAGCGCGTACAAACAAACAAACAAACAAATTCTTCCGCTTATATCCACTCACGTGCTTTTGGTAGCTATTGTTACCAAGCGAATTTCGCTTGTATTGCTTGTGGTAACTGTGGCTACCAAGAGGATTGCGTTCCGTTTTTCGGCTCTATGTAGATTTTAAGTATCGTTCTGTGGACCAAAGTATGGTTAATTTAAAGTTCGTTAGTTAGGCAAAGCCGTGAGTGTGAATTTGAACGTTATCTGTGGGCACATTTTTTATGACAAGTGTTTTAAAGTTTGGTGTTTGGACGCCATTGGTTTCGTCGTGACCTATATTTGGAAAAATGCCGTAAGTACTTTGTACTTTATATTTTTGTAAGTGAAATACATCAAAATAATCTCTGTTTATTGCTCTATTTAATTTTACATTAATATAAAACGATATTGGTAAATTTATATAAAACAAAATATTTCCAAATTATTATACGCTAGTTCTGATCACGAGTGACAGTTTTGAAGCGGCTTAATCGTAATATTATTAAATAAAATAGATTTTTTTGTATGAAATGTTATAATAGAGTTATTAATATTTAATTAAAACATAATATTATAGAGAAATCCTTATGTTTTTACATAGGATGAGCAAATTAGGACGCGTACTCGTAAGTAAACAAACCTATAGTTCATGTGTGTCGCTGTGGTTACCAGAAGCACTTTAGTTTTGTATGGTATAAGGCCCTCTACAAACTTATTTTTTTATTTGTTTTAATTGTTTTAAGTTTTTTTACGATGACTTAAAGGCAACTGGGTCATGCTTTTTTCGGTTTTTAGGTACTTGTTTTGTTATATAGTATCATATTTCATTCTTAAACCGTTTTAGCGTCGTTCCATTTTTATGTTTTTGTTTAATTTTTTTATTTAGGATAACATAATTATTTTTTTTTACAATAGTAATAAAAATTAGTAATTTTTTTTCTCTCTGATACTTGAGGATTTTTCTCTTTTTCATTTTTATCCGTTAAGATTAGGTGAGTTGAGTAGAATATGGGTTAATGATGGTTGGTGATTGTGTTATTTATTGATGGGTGCCAATTAAATGGTGATCAGTTCTAGTAAGCGTATACATATATTATTTTGGTTTGCTTATTTTTATGTTATTTTCAGTAATAGACAACAAAAGAAAGGACAAAGTAGGGGCCAACCTAGGCGACGGGTAGGGAGGCGGGGAAAATGGAAACGCCAAAAAGAAATTCAGCGCTCACTTCTACCAGATGCGCCTCCCAGTAAGCGGTCTCGATAAGAAATATTTTACTACCTATTTAATATCATAAAAATTTGAATGATTTCACTTAGGTAATGTCATTGTTTTAGAAAATATTCGCCAATCCGAGTCGACTATCGGTTGTAAGAAGGTACGCCAATTACCTCACCACCTTCTAACTGCAGCTGCAGGGAAATCATGTAAATTATATGCACTTTATTATTATATATACTTTTTTGAAAAAAAGACATACGTAACTTATTTTAACTATCCTTTGCAGGAAAATGGAAGCCAAGGGAATGCTTACCATTTTATTGGAGAAGGCAAAACCAAAAACGCCGGGTGCGTTTGGTGTAAGAAAAGTCGCAAAATATATTTGCAAACAGTGCCATGTGGCGCTCTGTTTGCAACTAGTTTTCGAGGAATCTCACACGGTAGAATGATAAGGTGAATGTTATATTTAATTTGTATGTTTTATTTTATTAATTTTAATAGTGAGTTTTATTTTATTACGAGTATAATTATTACCCTTCAAATCTTTATATTTATCTTCTTAAATCATTTTAAGATAAGATGATTTAAGCTTAATTCATTTTACAGTTTATTTTTATGTATTATTATTGTTTTTTAATTGCCTCTGTTTACGGACTGCTATCCTACTACTTAGTTTTTATATAAGGTGGTCTTAATTTTTAAAAAAAATGTTAATTCAAATTAAATATTTTAGTATATAATACGTACCTACGAGTACAACTATGTTTAATCGTAAGTATGTAGGTAATTATTATTATTACTTATTATAGTAGGTACCTACTATAATAAGTAATATTATTACTTATTATAGTAGGTACCTACTATAATAAGTAATAATAATATATTAATAATAATAATAATAATAATAATTGTTTATTCAGATATAAATCCATTACAATATTATTTCTATAAAAAATGTCGTTTTACTATTAAATAATATTTTTAAGTAGAAAATGTATTACTTAATAAATATTTTTTTACAAACAATATGTTTTATTAAATCCGATTACTTAAACATTCTGTTACGCTAATTTGCAAAATAATAGTGTTAGTTAGTAGAGTCTAGTGTGTAGGTGGCCCTTAGGTGGCAGCCATATTGCTCTCCGCGCCGCGCGTTCAAGGACACCAGAAGTGTAAGGAGCGAAATTTTGGTTTTCTGAACGTAGTTGTTTTTAATAATTTATAAAAAATATAATTAATTATTGTCATAATAAGCATGTTGTTACTAACTAGGGAATGTGTTCTTTGTATTAACTATATTTATCAAAGATATAAATAACTCTGGTTGCTCAAAATCTGTTTACAAAGATGTCACTATTGTGCTAGAACAATTGGGTGCGTTTTAGTTTTTTTATTATCACAATAATATTTTTCTAAAAAGTAATATATGTTTTTACTGAATCCTTATGCCAAGAAATGCACCGTTTTAACCCAATATATATTTTTGTCCTACGGGTACTATATTTGCCATAGAATAAGCATGAAGATTGCGTAATGTTTAATATCGGAATGCGGTGTTTGGGAAAATAGTGGCCGTATTCAACATTTATTTTAACCTATTTTATTTAAGTTATGTACGTAATAAAAAATAGGTGGAAAGTTTAATTAATATTTGTCATAATTATCACAAAAAAAACATATGTTATCGATTTAGATTTCGTAAAAAAAATTTTTTTCTTAATAACTTCTTAGTTCAACTTGTGTTTTAACTTCCTGCATTTTTACAAATTATTATATTAAGTGGTATTCTCAGAAACTACTTAAAATAAATGATTTATTCCTTTAGCTATTCAAATCAGTCATTAGTTTTACGGATAACCTCTTGAAACGATCGTAAATTAAGTTTTATTACGGTCATGCGCGCCGGCGCCCGATGACATTTTTTCGTGAGCACTATGCAAGTGTTTTTTTTGAAGCGCGGGCACGTGAGTGGCCTACAATACTCACATCACCGTAGGCTTCTCCTAACCGGAGAAGCTTAGGTTTTAGTTTTATTAAAAAGTTACACTGTTATTTTCCCGGTTTCGAACACACGACTTCGTTTAAGTATCTACGTGTGTCTACCACTAGGCCATTTTGACTAATTTAAAAGAAAATATAGTTTTACGCGATTAAATATATACAACATTGACAAGAAAAGTGAAAAGTCTTTATTAATGTAAGCAATGAGTTTTCAAAGTAGCAAAATGTCTCCTAATTAACACGCGACAGCTACTTTATTAAATGTCAGTCAAAAAAGTCAATTTAAACGCGTGTTATAAAGTAATACATACAAGATTGCCGCAGCGCGGTTTCATCCGCGTTTTTGCTTACTGATCAGCTCCCGTCGCCAGTAGCGTGATGTTACCTAGCAAAACTGTCGACGCTCCTGCGCTTGGATATACATATGCGTCTTGTAAAGCTGTACCACACCGCACCGTGTCGCGCGACATTCAATCTCTGTCGCACCACCGACCGTTGTACATGTGTCACTCTTTTTACCTATATACCTTTATGTATGTGTGTCAATTAGTGACATAATAAACGGCATCAAAGAAGACTGTAGATTCTTATTTTATCACAAACGCCACAACTACCCTCGATAACTTCTCGCCGCAACTATAATTTTTATCGAGAACTGGGCTATCAATGCAAAAAGAATTTTACTAATCCGACTGGCATTTCCAAAGATTAGTGCGTTCAAACAAACAAACAAACTAACTCTTCAGCTTCATATAAGATTTTTAAGATTCTTCATAATTCTCGATCACTGGACCACGGAAACAGACGTTAATAGAAATTAATCGCGTAACTGCGTTGTATTTTATCAAATAGCGTGTTAATATTTTCATTTATTATATTTCGACAACTTCTGTGGTTCGGTGGTACTGTGTACGGACTGCCACGCAGAGGTCGCGGGTTCGCTTCTCGCTCAGTGCAAATATTTGTGTACATGAACATGGCTATTTGCATTGGTCTGGGTGTTTCTATGTATAATATGTATGTATTTACAAAAAAAAAAGTATATAAGTATGTTTATCCGCATTCTAGAACTCATATCACAAGCTATTAATATATGCTTACTTTGGGTCTAGATGGCGTTGTGTGGTTGTTGTGGTATTATTATTATTATTATTTAAATGTTGCCTGTCTTTAAGATACTGAAACTTACCTCCGACAAACGTTTCTCTGCCGAATGAGCCGCCGACAGAAAGTTTTGTTTATCGTTGTTCAACGACAGAACTTTCCAACTACAAAAAATTCGCCGATAAAAATGAGCGAATCGACGACAGAACCTTTCCAAGTTTCTACTACGAACGTTTTGCCGACAGAACGATTAATTTATAAGTGAATCGACGACAGAATCATTCACAACTTAGGTGTATAGTTACAGTGTACAAGAAAGTGTAGTTTAATTTTCTTAAAAAATATCTATATTTTTCGAGTGTCTTGGTGTACTTTATATCGTTTGCTACCACGTAATTTAAAATAATATTTCATAGAAAAAAGATTAGATTTTTTGTATGTTTGTTTGTTTCGATTTAACTCAAGATCTACGTAACCGATTTTAAAAATTCTTTCACCTTTAAAAAGCTACAAATAGAACGGGTAACATAGGCTATTTTTTATTAAGTTCAACATATTTTTTAATTATTTTATAATTTACATATTTTTAGCGCCTTTGTAAATCTGAATAATGTAAGGTAGGGGTTTGCTGTGAGATCAATTAAAACTTTTGTTACCGGAGCAAAGAGTGGGCGGACGTCTAGTGTTTGATAAAACCTGTCTATCGGCTTTTACCTTTGCTTATGTGAGAGCTCGTTTCTTGCCATTCCTAAGTCTAGGTCAACGGGGACTCTACAGGTTTGTGATTTACTTGCAAATCTGTGATATAATAAAATGGCCATCTAAGGGTCTAATAGTCATCTTTATATTAGTTAACCAAACTGACTTCACCCCGCCTGATGGTAAGCAGTCAGTGGAATCCAGAAGTGGTGGCCACTATATCAAAAGCCATCGACCTAAACTGCTGGTATGGTGGCCTCCAGTGTAATGGAGTGAGGGTGAGGGGAGTGAAAAGAAAGAAATTGGGCCTCCGGTGCTCTCACTCACCAAACAAAACGCAGTAGTACAGATACTTCTATTATTGCGTTGATTTTTTATGAGAGGGTAGTACTTCTCCGGTCGATCCGGAGATGCTGAAACCAGCGTGGATCTACTACTGTAATAATAATGTTTATTGGCCAAAATATGCACGAAGTTGCGAGCAAAAGATAGTACTTTATTCTATTTAGATAGACGGCGATGGCTGCATAGAGATTCTCACGTAATAAGTGTGATTCCACAAACACTTTCTACAAGTCATTGTACTTGAAACATTTAACACCTATCTATGTATATTAGTGTGAAAATCTTCTACAAATATTTAAACTAGTTTTGAATCTTTCCATAGTTTGAGTACCTCGGCGAGAGCATACGGCTGTTGGGTTCGAGAAAAACTTTATGTCATCCGTAAATATTTTTCCGTTGTATTATAGTGAATGTTTGTTGTATGCTTGTAAGCTACCACGTCACTCCCAAGATTTACTAAAACGAGGTAGGTTTTTTCTTAAAGAAAAAGATTAACTTGCTTACTTTTTTTTCAATTCATATGTAACAACATGAACTCTTTTTGTATCAAACAAGCTTACGACTCGCCTAGTTGTATCTATAAATGTATGTATTATTACAAAAATATAAAGGTATTCTACTTCTCCATCCCATCTCTACCGAGAAATACAAGCTGCGTTACACAAATACAGGCAATTCAGGTTTCAGAACCAGTATTATTAGATAGCGTACAATCAATATTGCCTAACTGCGGTCACCAACCCTGATAATAAGTGAACCACTGAATTAGGACAGACACTACAGCGAAAGATCGAACTGCGACAACTTTTAACTTCGACGGGATTCAACTGCGACGGGACTTGCTTGCGATAGGACATATTCGACACGACTTTTCTGCGACAGTCATATACTTCGACAACACTTTACCAAGCACTGAAACATGGTTCAATCAAAGTAAGTTGCAACCGTAACCTATAATAATAATAATAATATTCTACCACATACACAGCACCATCTAGCCCCAAATTAAGCAATTATATTTACTTGTGTTATGGGTACTAAACAATGGATAAACTACTTAAATACATTTTTTTTGTAAATACATAGTCTATATTATAGATAAATTACACCCAGACACAGAACAAACAATCATGCTCATCACACATAGGTTTGTCCTGGGTGGGAATCGAACCCACGACCTCCGGCTTAGCAGTCAGGGTCACTAACCACTAGACCAACAGGCCTGTCAATAAACCTTTAGGGAAGGCTGTGTTTTCTAAGCATCGCAGAAGTAATAATGCTTAAAAAACACAACCAAGCCGTTGCCGATCACGGAGAAGGAGATGAGGAAGGAAAAGGGAAACGGAAGAGGACCGAGGGGGTATGGTCTGCCGGCGCTTTCACTCATCGAGCGAAATACATTAGAATGAAAATTAATAATATTCTGTGGATCTTCTATGAAAGGGTAGTACTTCACCGGTCGATTCGGCCCATTCATGCTGAAACCAGCGTGGATCTATTACCGTGAAAGCCTAGTTCCTAGCACAAACTAAAAAAAGCTGTTACATAACTATGTCGTAAGATTTGGTTTGCTATTAGAAAGAAGTTACTATTTTAACCGACTTCAAAAAATGAGGTTTCTCAATTCGACCGTATATATTTTTTTATGTGTGTTATAAATTTGTCATTATAAAAAGATTTCGATTGTTCTTGGAAAGAAGATATCCCAAGATATACCATGATAAGGAAACCAAAATCTGATGTTGGCATCCCAGCATCGTAAAACAATTTTTACGATTTAGAAATTAAAAAATGATTAAATATTTTATTTTACTTCTATTTCGCCTACCAATACGACGTCTTTTTCAGTCAGTGGGTTCCAGGCATCAAATACACATTCCTATACTCACAAATTGACAGCATGGCTTGTAATTTTTTCTTACACCATAAATCAGTCATATCCAAGATATTAGAAAGTACTTTATGAAAATACTCACGTTGCTTCTTGCCTGGATTCGAACCTACAACCTCGTATATGTACGAGTGCCAGCTACTAGTAAACCTCTCTACCAAACAGTTTCACTATATACTACCAACATACATAAATTAAGACTTGAGTGAAATTAGTTACCACCGGACATCGAACTCGGAACTTTCACTCGCCTACATATGTGATACACATTATTTATTATAACAAGACTCATTCTACGTATTACGCTTTAATTTACCGCTAACGCTTGACCTTTGAGTGCGCTGCGATTTTTTTTTATGTTTTTCTTCAGTGTCAGTCATACATACATAAATTCACGCCTGTCTTCCATTCATGGGGTAAGCAGAGACTATAGAACGCTATTTGCTAGAATTCTAATATAAATAATTATTATAATAAAAAAAAATATTAACAGGTTCCCTGTCCTATGTATCATATTATGATTCATAGCAATTGAATTTCTATTGTGTCTCATAAGACAGCGAGGACAGCGAATGGGTTAACATATCAAAGAATCGTGCTGACTAGTTTTCCGCAGCGCAGTTTCAAAGTTCACCCACGTCTTTAGTTACTGTTCTGCTCCTGTCGCCAGCAGCGTGATGTTTTGTAACCTATAACCCATCTTAAGAATTGGGCTACGCAAAAAGAATTATTCAAATTCGAAATGACTAGTATAGATTTTAAAATACATATTTACTATTTAAATTACTTATTACATTTAAATTAATCTTACGTAACTATAAATGAAACTGTTAAAGTTAATGTGTCTAATTATTTTAAACTAGCTGTGCCCGCGACTTCGTCCGCGTGGAATAGTGATTTTGGGCAGCATTTTTTGGGTATATCTTTTGGTTTGTTTTGAATTATAAACGTCTTCATTTAGGTGAATAAGAAAAATCTATACAGTAAATGCTTCTCTATCTACGATATTAGACGTATAGCCATCGCGGATCAAAGCCATACAGGCTGCTAGGATTACTTACACGTGGCAAATCCACATAAAGCTGACCATGCGAAAAACAGTTAATATTTAGATCCACACTCATTAAATGTCATCGCGAAACATAGGCTCACTGGAAACTGAACTCGTTTAAAACTAAACGGGAAATTGTTTAGAATGAAAGGAATCCGAGGAATAAAAACGCTATAAGTTTTTTTTTTTATATTAGCCTGCCAAAGTGCCTCTACTCTGGCTGATGGTAAGCAAGTCAGTTGAATTCAGAAGTAGTGGACACCATTCCAAAAGCCAAACTACTGGTATGGTGGCCTCCACTATGGCGGCTTAGTGAGATGCTTCTTCACGCCTCGCTTAAAAGTCCCAGGATGAAAGTTAGGTGGGAACACATGCGCTGGTAAAGAGTTCCAGGCTTTAATTGAGCGACAAAAGTATAAAGTGCTGAACCGTTTGGTTCGAGACCCTTTAGATTGCACTGTGAAAGGGTAGCACTTCAGTCCTGCACGTGTCGTTCTGGATAAAAAGGGAGAGGGTAGAATTAATTTAAAGAGCTGTTGAGAAGACTCTCCGTGGTAAAGGCGATAGAAGACGGCCGTTGAGGAGGCGATGTCTCTTCGCAGTTGTAAAGGCTCAAGGGTCTTAGGCCTCCGGGCTTCCATGATACGGACTGCTCGCAAAAGGCCCCCGTACCGTCTCGAAAATGGTCGCCGGGTCCCACTATCCGGTCACCAACCTGCACGACGAACCACTCCGAGATTATGCGCAACCTGGTGGGGCAGTCTCTTCTTTTTTTGGTTAGGTCTAATTGGGCCCTTGTACAATGCCGCGGGCGGCCAGCGGCACCACCGTTTATACGGGTTTCCCTGGCCAGCGGGTTGACCCACACCACCCACACAATGACTCCGCGGATACTCAGCTGGTCCCACACATGCTGCGAGGTTTGTCATCTCTGCATCAGTTGGGCCTTCGGCTCTCGCGCTTACCGAACGAAACGCAATAACATGGATACTATTACTCTTACGTCGAAAACTATGAGAGGGTAGTACATCCATACATTTGCGTTGATAAAGGTCCCAATAATTTTTTACTTATTATATCTTCCATGTACAGACAGCGATTGGTTACATTTTTATTATATGTATAGATAGCTGTTGCCCGCGACTTCGTTCGCGTGAAAATTCAGATGTGTGCCTGTATGAGAATATTTCTTACCTAATCTTACGGCAATCGTACATTATATATTAGTAATAAATATCAGTATAATCCGTCTCTTAGGCGAATCCGATTTAAATCTATTCACCCGCTACCCCTAAAACAGACGAAATTTTGCGATATTTAACGAAACTTGGCACTCCTATTTTCAAAAACTATAGAAGCTCCATACAAATTTTGTTCCCCTTTGTACTCCAGGGAAATAAATTTCGCAAAATCCCGTCTTAGAGAGCACCTATTTCCAAAATTTGAAACTCCAAGCACTTGTAGTTTTTGAGATTTCGTGATGAGATGAGTGAGTGAGTGAGTGACCTTTCGTTTTTATATATGTATAGCTTTTGCCCGCAGGTTCGCTCGCATGAATATAGTTTTCAATAGACATTTTTATATTGTTTTATTACTGTTTTGCATACTATTTCTAATCTCATCATCATCACCATTCGTACAAACCCTCTTTCACCTACCTAAAGATATCCCCCGTAAAACAACATACAATACACAAAGGCAAATTTTCACTACAATAACTTTCCCCTTCCCCTCCCCTCCCCTTCCTTCCCCTCCCGTCTCCCTTCCTTCCCCTCCCGTCTCCCTCCCATCTCCCTCACTTTCCCTCACTTCCCACTCACTCACCACCACTTCTGACTCCTCACTTTCCCTCACTTCCCATACTTTCCCTTACGTCCCCTTCACTTGCCCTTCACTTGCCCCTCACTTGCCCTTCACAGCCTCCTCACACCCCCTAAGTTCCCTCTTCCTTTTTTATTTTTACACAACGCCATCTAGACCCAAAGTAAGCATATTATATGCTTGTATTATGGGTTCTAGAATATGGATAAACATACTTAAATACTTTTATTTTTGTAAATAGATACATATTATACATATAAACACCCAGACCAATGCAAATAGACATGTTCATGCTACAAATATTTGCACTGAGCGGGAATCGAACCCGCGACCTCACAGTCCATGCACAGTACCACCGAAATACAGAGGCAGTCGATTTCCACTGACTTTCCCCTCCCTTTCCCCTGACTTCTCCCTCACTACCCCCGCACTTTCCCCTCACTTCTCCCTTCCTTTCCTCTTCCTTTCCCTCCCTTCCCCCTCCCTCCAAATTTCAAGTCGCCAACGTCAAAAGCAAAAATCTTTCCATACAATATTTCATCCCTTATTTCACTCCTATAAATCCACCCCAGTAAAAAAAAAATTATGAGCGTATTTTTTATTTAAATAAAAGTATTCCAAAACAAAATTTCAAAGCTGTAACTTAAAAAATGAAGACGTTTCATACAATCGATTTCACCCTTTTTTATACACTTAAGGGTTGAATTTTAATAACCCTTTCTTTGTACACTTCTAGACATTAAGACAAACACACCCTCCAAATTTCAAGTCGCTACGACCAGCAGCTTAGGCTTTACGTTGTCTGTCAGTCAGTCAGTCAGTCAGGACAAAGCCTTTTATAATATGTATGGATGTATGGATTAGACGTATAGCCATCAAGGATCAAAGCATACAGGCTGCTAGTAATGCTAACACGTGATAGAGCCACATAAAGCTGACCGAAAAACAGCTAATACTTAGATCCACACCCACAACTTTTAGTGTCTTACCTTTACTTTAATTACTTAATTAATTAATTACTTTAATTAGTCATCGCAAAACATAGGCTCACTGGAAACTGGACTCGTTTAAAACTAAATGAAAGACTGTTTAAAACGACAGGAATCCGAGGAATAAAAACACTATCAGCTATTCCGCAACCTGTTAAAATATCTGCTTCTATAAGATTTCGTAGTAAATTAACGAATGTTCGATGTGATTCTTTAAATTGGCATAACTTTTTTATTTATGAACCGATTGACATGAAACAAAAACTAAATGTTAAGTAAAGCTTACCACAATATATTAGTGAAAACCATATTTAAATCGGATAAGCCGTTTCTGAGATTAGCGTGCACAAACGCACAGACAAACAGACAAACAGACAAACAGACAAACAGGCAAAAATTTTAAAATCATTGTTTTGGGTTCTATTTGCGTTGATATAGGTCCCAATAGTATTTTTTCTCATATATCTTCCATGTACAGACAGCGATCGGTTACATTTTTATTATATGTATAGATAGATAATTTATCTAAAAATATAAAATAAATATATTTATATTTCTAATATTATATAACGTATGTAATTGTTTAAGAATCTATGTAACTTGTGACGATAAAAGTTACTTCTACAGTTAACCGGTAAAATGCCGGTTACGGGGCAACATATACAGACATCTGATACCGGCATTTGCTAGTATAACAAGCGTCTGAGGATACAATGCATGTCGTCTGCTCTTGTTGACCACGCATGAACAAAAGAAGCATCCATTTAGGACAGCACCAGGCGCAACCAGATGAGATACAGTCTCGTTCTGCTCAGGCTATCAGTAAGTTCCTAGACTCTATAAGACTTAGCAGGGAACTATATAACAAGGTCGCTACAATAATACGATTGATATATTCACAGAATATTTAGTTATATATTCACTTTAAAAATAAATAATAAAGTAAATTAAAACAAATATTTAAGGTAGGTTTCCATACAACAAACGTGATCTTTTTTGCCGTTTATTTAGATAATGGTACGGCAACTGGCCGGTTTTTAAAACAGTGAACAAGTAAAAGTAATTTAATGACTCGTATATACGTAATTATAAGTATGTTATTTTTCATCACTGTGTACTAGAAGTATAATTTTCTGCTTTTTGCGAGCATTTCGAAAGTGTTTTCTATGTTTTTTTATCCTATGTTTAACCTAGTAATGGTTACTAGGTATTTCTTATAAAAAAATTGTAGTGTGTTTTATATTTCTTGCTAAGGATTTTGTACCTGTTGGATTATAATAATACTAGCTTTCCGGACGCGGCGTCACCCGCGTCTTTGCTTACTGCTGTACTCCCGTCGCCAGTGTAAAGCTTATATGTCGGAATAAGACATAGGCTATAATTTATAAATATATTATGTTAATTTACCAAAATATGCGGCAAGTCCGGATTTAACACGAGTCGCGGGTAAAAGCTACTTATGCATACATAACACTTTTCATTATACTACACTAGCTGTTGCTCTCAGTTCCGCCCGCGTAAAATTATTCTCTGTTGTCGAATGACGTTGACGATTTTTCATACAAAATTTTATCTCCGATCATCCCTTTAAGCCATTTTTCGCGATAAAAGATATCTGTTTTTCCCCGCCGAGGTGTAATCTATCTCTAAAACAAATTTCATCAAAATCGGTTCAGTAGTTTAGGCGTGAAAGCGTAACAGACAGACAGACAGAGTTACTTTCGCATTTATAATATTAGTATGGATTGTGAAAAATTTGAATAATAATCGTATAGAATTGCCCGCCAATTATTTGTAATCTTTTCTACAAAAATATTTAAATTGCTCTAATTATTAAAAAAACAATAAAATTACCTTGCCATCCCGTTCCCGAGGATGTTAGCTAATGAGCTGAAAGACTCCGTGATCTCTCTGCCGACTTTGGAAGGCATTTCTTCAAAGGATCTGCCCGAACTCCTCACTTCTGCGTCTGCTTCCTCTGTGAAAGATGGAAAGGACAACTTAGTACCTTCTTAATGTATTTGGTATTATCCTAAAACTGTTATTAGTCTGGTAAGCCTGAATACTTAATAGTTATAATTCTTTATCGTCTAGATCCTTTGATAATCCTAGGGTTTTCTAATCTAGAAATCCAGGAAAGCCTAGGATTCTAAATTTAGAATAACTTATAACTTTACGTCTGTATCTCATTACTAGGGTAAGCACCTAATCTTAGAATTATTTTAATATTAACCTAATGCTATGATTCCAAACAACTGGACGATTGGCAGAAGTATCTAACACCTACATTTTACCAGTAATGTTAGTTCCCATGAAACAGAAGACAAACATGTTGCCATTTTCTAGGCGTAATACCCATACCAGGCTCTCTCTGCGTAAGCAAACCAACTAATGTGTCTCGCAGAGATGCTTCACTGAAGTGGCAATGGGTAGGACATAGCTCGCAGAACTGATGGCCGTTGGGTTCTAGAGTGACGTAAGATGCAGCAAGGGCAGACCCCTCACAAGGTGAACCGACGTCCTTTAATAGGCTTATTGAAACATAGGCAGTATTCGCTGCCGCTATGAGTAGAGGTACATACCGGATTTCACTCAGGTATTTAGTAGGAAGTGCCGCGGCGAGAGCGGAATACCGCATACCTTAGACTAGCGATAAGTTCATACCTTCGTGAGCGAAACTCACGCGATGTTCTACCCACAAGGATAACAAAATCCGCTTTGGTGTGAACAGTAGTATTACCGCATACCCACTTGGATTTCTCTACCTTAGCCGGTAGCGAATACCGCTCAGGTTTGAATAGGCCTTAACAAAGGTGGCGAGCAACCGATAAATGTGGACGGTGAATGACCGGCCAAAGTGGCGAAAATTGGAGAGGGTCTATGTCCAGCAGTGGAAGTCTTTTGGTTGATATGATGGTGATGAGTACCAGACTCCGAGTTAATATTGACGATTTTTAGACAAAATAACTTAGTCCGAAGTAATCACTGAAGTAGTTGTAAGTAATTATTACTTAAGTAATAGTATTTCATAGTATTTATGTATCTTTCATTAATCTCTGCGACAATCCCATGTGAAGATATTTTGATTGAGCATAGAAAAGCGAGTATTTATCGAAAGTACCATTGTTTATGTGAGAAACGGTAGGTATAGTGCCGTATTGTCACTATTACTTTCTATCGTGCGAAGTGTAATGATTAAATTATTGGATATTATGAAAAACAATGGATTATGTTCGTTTTTGTGTTATTAAACTTGTTTTAGCAATATGTTTTATTAGCGTAATCAGTCAACAGAATATAGAAGTCAAACACTCAATTTATTGCCTAATGGTCACATATAAATTGATGAGAATAAAATTATCTGAGAAAACAATCTGCCTGCCAAACGTGTCAATTATGGAAAAGCCCTTTACCGATGAGGTTTCTGTCTTTCGACTTTAATAATGATAAGAATCTGTACGTATAAAAGGAAGTCTCAAAAAAGAGTTTGCCTGTATAAAATCGATAATCTTGAGAACCACCGATAATTATATTGTGGATTCTCGAGGAGGATTAAACATTAACCTATCACATATAAGAGACGTGCCAGTAACGATAATAGTAACAAAGCTGGGAAATCACAACTGTTGATACTGACGTGAAGCGAGGACTGGTCGCTACTAAAGTATATATTTCATTATTGGTTGTAGATTTACCCAATTAACTAGAAATCGCTAAAAATCTCAAACTCAAACTCAAAGCGTTTATTTCATTTTGATCATAAAGTTGATGGAATGTCAAAATTACATAAAGTCAGCCAATTAGCCAACAGCCAGTTAGCTGACGAGGTAGAACCGTGAGAAGAACTGCCAAGAAACCCAGGCCACTATTTTCATTCGCTAGATAATTACAGTTTTTTGTATGAGTTATAATGTTAACTCAACACAACCAAAAAACCATACAAAGTAATTATTAGAAATCGACCAAATAATATAATTACCTTAATAAAAAAAAGGGTTGTAATTATTTATTTAGTTTCATCTAGTATGGTAATTTGACTACGTAAATACACCTCTTGGATTTAATAAGACCTAATCGGTGTGCCTTGTAAGGCTGTGATAACGAGATTCTTCTTATATGCGATATGTTGCCTAATGTAAATCAGGAACAATATACATTATATGAACGAACGAACACCGAATCTGTAGCCGAACTTGAGACAGAAGAAAGAAAAGGAAATATTACACTGTCACTAGCAAGACAAAGTGACCATAAAAATATCTACTTAAAACAATAATAGGCTACGTTTAAATAAGTTTAAATAAATTTCTATGTCCATAAGTCTATTATTTAAAGTATATATTATAATAATATTTATTGCTCAGACGAAAGTAACAATAAAACTAATGCGTGGTCATAATAATTGCTACGTCCACATTTGCATGGTTTTATATTTACAAATAAATAAAAAAAAAAACACAATTTTATTGTTACTGGTAACATTTTTTTTACTTTATTCTACAAACAAATAAATAAACAAATTGAGTAGTAAGTAAGTAAAGTAAGACGACTTTAATTATTAATGACTTAATAAAGTCGGTGATAAATAAGCCTTCAGATACAGATTCTTTATATAGACTATGTAACATCACGCTACTGGCGACGGGAGCAGAGCAGTAATATAGTTTATTATAAATTTTGTACAATGCAGGTGTTACAAAAAATTGGTTTCAGATATACAAAGTCATAAAATAAATTCTTAAAATATATTATTGAATTCTTTTCTGCCAAATATTTAATAAATTATTTATAATTAGCTAAAATCTAAATCTAAAATACTACGTAAATAAGGTAAAATATCCAAAAATAACTAATTTCTATACAAAATATTTACAACAGTAATTTTTTTAGTTTTTTGTAACACCCGTACTATTCTATTCGATTCGATTATTAGAAATCTAAGCGTCTCAAGTATTCTATGTCTGCACATCGCTCACCATGTGCTTAACCTTCACACTTCTTTTCACAAATACAAAAGTAAAAGTCACTAGCGGTCATTTAAAACCAAAGTCAATGTCAAAATCATCTTTGAGTGTTCCGTTCGTACCACGTTCGTACATTCTTATTTCGGCAGAATATTATAACATTGTCTCTGTGGTTCGGTGGTACTGTATATCACGCAGAGGTCTCGGGTTCGATCCCCGGGTCAGGTAAAGTGATATTGGTTTTTTTTTTTGAGATATTCTCAGTGGAATTGTGCCCGATATGGCAACGTAAGTCCTCTGTTACTTGGAACCTAAAAATAAACTGGCGAAACGTAGGTGGTTAAACATCTCTGCGTACCCTTTTGGGGATAAAAGGCGTGAAGCTATGTATGTATGTATGATTACAAAACACAGCCAGGTCCATAGGTTACGGTTACGGCTACCATCAGGTATGCTTGTTTGCTACAAAAGTTATATTTAAAAGTGATATTAGGTTTTTGTGGAGAATTTCTCAATATTTGCCTCGAATTGTGCACAAAAAGGCTCTCTCCCTATTCCATGAGACTATACATAACTGTCGAAGCTAGGGTGTTACCTACTCATCTCTGCCTATCCCATAGAGGAAACAGCGTGGAGCCAGAAGAATGTATGTATGGACATACTTTAGATAAAGATAGATATCTTAACTTTGAATAAGTTTCCGTGATCAAATCAATATGTTTTAATATTTTGTATAACTTTCTATCGAATCGTAACAACCGGTTTTCTATACCGTAAAAGTTACTGTTTTGAATTATCAGTTTATGGAAATTTTCACTTTTTTTGTTAATGTTTATTGCACGTGTATTGCATAATTTTAAATGTTATGAATAGGATGAAATATTGATTTTTGAATTTTTTTGGTACTTTTTATAGTCGTGATTGTGTAGTGGTTAAAGCTGCCACCTCGTATGTACAAGATTGTGGGTTCGGAACCTAGTAAGAGGTAATTGTAGGCAATACATATTATACTGGTTTTCCGCAGCGCATTTAAGTAAGTTACATTTTGGTTACTGCTCTGCTCCCGTCGCCAATAGCGTGATGTTACATAGCCATATGGTTATATCTGGGTTATACTTATAAGTATAACAAAAATAATACAAAAATCCCAGAAGTCAAAAAATTTTAAGAGATTTTTATTATAACCAAAGAAACACTTAATTAAACTACTGTAATCAACATAGTATCAAAGAAAAACATACAACAGATATAAATAGAAAATTAATTGTTTCACACTCTTCTGCTTTACACAGTTAGTACAATAGCGTAATTATACGCTCTGCTAATTTACTTAACACTAAGATAACATAAAACAGTGGCTTGAGTTTCTTATAGGTCTTCTTACAGCTCTACCTCGTCAGCAAACTTGAGGGTGTTTAGGAAAAAAATTACCACGAGTTGGTGCCAATTTGTTAAAAGGTCTTTCATTTTGACAGCGCTGTCAAAACAAATAATTTTCAGTGTTTGAAAATTTTAATGTTTAATTTACAAAATGGATAATTCACGTGCTTAAGGATTACAGAAAATTGTTGAGAGGGTTTCTAAAATGGCGCCCACAAGGTAGCAGCACCGATGCGTCAGGTCTAGCTGTCAAGCGCTTTAAGAAAGCTAACCCCTGATTGGCCTCATGTGCAAGTCTAAGTGGCGCCAACTGGTCTCAAAAATTTTCCTAAACACCCTGATTGACTAACATTTTGTTTTGTTACTTTAACATTCATAAGTCACTCATATGTCTTTCTAAATAAGCACTTTATGTAAAAGCAATGTTTTATCATTGTATATACCATTAATATCATGAACAAGAATATTATTCTACACTTGACGCTGGCAGAAATAGCTGACACAATCGTCGGCTCTGTTGCCAAAAAAAAGGAGAAGAAGAGAAGTAAAAGCAATATTTATTATTACGGAAAACCACTACTAAGGTGGTTCCGACGAAATTTCGACGAAATCCGCTACTTTCATCTCGATAATTGAGTAGATTCTAATGCTATTTATTATTTTTTTTTTTGCCAACAATATACTTTGATTCATGAACTTTAGAATAGTAGAAGAATTATTTACAATAATTGATAATATAACTTATACCAACGATATTAAAACAACGTGATTTCACTTATTTTGAAATATTACTTTGTAATTACTATAGTTATAAATATAAAAGTTATATTGAATCAACCGGAATAAACCAAATGTCAACTCTGTAGGTTTATTTCATTTATTAGGATAATGTTTCAATAGTTATTGATAATTTGGCTGAATCAGCGTCGCAGGGGCTCTGCGCGGGCGACGGGAGGCAGAACGGCAGAGCGGCGCAAGCCCTTCTGACGGACGGACGTATGCGGTTTTTTTAAAAATTATTTACGTAATTCAATAATTGCAAATTTAATAATATCAAAAAAAAAATTGTGTGGATAGATTTAGTGTTGCAATTAAATTAGATTAGTTATTTAGATTTTTTTAGTGTATTAAATACGTAGGTATTTACCTACATTTATTATTATTTTTCATCAAAATGACTAAAATTTCACGACTGAAACAAATACAAATGCAAAGGATTCAATAATAGAATATCCTGTAAGTAGGTATATACCTACCTTCATATTTTTAGTAAAATACCTTCTTTGAGATACTTACCTAGGATATCCTTTAATTATGTTTAGTTCCACGTAAACTAGGTAGCAGGTGGTGAGCCTATTGTCGCTCGTGATAAGATCAAGGCAACACCAGGCCTCAAGAAACAGTAAATTCCTGCTGTTATATACCCTAGGGGTATGAATATGAGCTTGCTACAATATTGTCTATGTCTACTATCATTTCGAACTAGGTGTGTGGTAGGTGGGCACATGAGTAAAATATCTAACTTGGATATTTACTCATGTGGCAAGGGCGCTTTCCGATTCCGACCGACGCGACGCGACGACGACGACGCCGGCGTAGGTACGAGGTGCTTCGGTCGGAACACGAACGTCGGCGTCGGTCGTACAACTAGCATAGAACTCAAATTACAATGATTATACGTGACATGCGTCGGTTTGCGACCTAGTTAGGTACCTACACAAAACAACCATACACGCTGCTGTTAGCTACCTAACTATCTACGTTATCTTGCACGAGCATAAATACCTATACATTCTATATGTACATACGGTGTGTACTTGAATATTCTATCGGTAAGTAATACCGATAAAATATTCAAGTATTTACCTCGTTAGATTTTTTTTCATGAGCTGATAAAATCAGTGATAAGATACTAGGCTAAAGTAAATACCTACCCTTCTACTTTCAATGCATCTTATTTTGATTTATTTATTTGATTGCAAGAAAGGAAGAAAAAAGGCTTTACAAAACGTCTTAGTCTCTAACCAAACTAAAATATTTGAAGACTGTGAAATTATCACAATTAGGTAAATTAAAAATCCTACTCTCTGTTCCTTTATTATCGTACTATATGAATTTTTAATCCTAAAATTAAATAATATATTGTTGAGTGCCTACTGGACATAACAAAACTAATACCGTATTTTTCGAGTAATAGGTGTATGTAGAAAGTAATAGACCCGGCACGGTGGCACAATATAAAGAATTCTACTCTTTTTTTGTACAGTCTTTACCTAACTAGGTAAAGGCAAAAGAATTATGGTTTAGCACTCTATGTATGTATGTATGTATGTATCTTTATTATATTATATTATAAGTGTATGTACTGTAAAACTACCCCGTGACGTCGTCCGCATGGATCCGTTACTTAGCGATAATATTACATTAGTTCTACTTTACCGATTTTGCATTATATTATACATTTACAATACTACAATATGTACGTACATACAAATATATGTATGTACACATATATTTGTATGTACATATTGAAGTAATCTATACTTATAATGAATCTCTAGCGAGGTAATTTTCACGGTACATCCAAATCACTCAAACAGTGGGTACAATGCGTCTACTTTGGCAATTGTTCGTGTTACTTATTTTGCTAAGGGAACATGATATTGTGTACCTTACGTACGGGCACTTACTAGAAGATAATCAACATTTATTTATTTATTGAAAAAGTATTTACAATATCATTACAGATAAAAACCCAATACGATATCATAAAAAACCTAAAATTAAAAACACTAATTACTAAATAAATATATCTACTTATCCAATACTATACAT
Source organism: Parascotia fuliginaria (assembly GCA_963082885.1). Taxonomy (NCBI): domain Eukaryota; kingdom Metazoa; phylum Arthropoda; class Insecta; order Lepidoptera; family Erebidae; genus Parascotia; species Parascotia fuliginaria. The sequence goes on along the minus strand of OY720198.1, from coordinate 8,172,513 downwards.
TTTTGTGCAACATCCTTGAATTTTGATAGGGTACATTGAAAATATCAATTTCTATAGAAATAATGATATACACATAGGAATGATGACGCTTTGTTTAAAGCATGTGTAACTGAAAATCCTTATCAGCTCCGTCATTTGAATTCAGTTTTGCTGGTGAATGGTGCTGTTTCAAATTCAGTGCAGTGGTGGCCATACAGAGTAAAGATACTGTGGGAGAAAAAGGAAATAAAGAGGACCGAGGAGGTAACTATGCCTTCGGACCACTGACTTTCAGACAAAACTTACACTTTACGTCGTTATGTACATCTCCAGCCAAACCGCTTCACCTCCATTACCAACTTTAGGTCATCGGCAAACAAGAGAGGGGTAGAGCTATTGACGACTGCAGGCAGGTCGTTCACCATCAAAATGAAGAGCAAAGGTCCCAAGTTGCTACCTTGACTCACGCCGGATCTCGTGAAGTAAGGTTCAGAGATATACCCATTACAGTCCACGTACTGGCATCTGTCCCGTAAATAGCTAGCAAAGAAAGTCAGGGTATGCGGGGTGCATCCCACGCTTGCTAACTTCGTCAACAGGACATCATTATCAACGGTGTCGAAAGCCTTTTTGAAGTCGAAATATGCTACGTCCACTTGCCCCCCAGCATCCACCGCCGGCATCAGGCATGTCATCATCTGCAGCAAATTACCTGTCGTCCCTCGTCCTGGGCGGAATCCATGCTGCGCGTCAGACAGCTGACTGCTTATCTGCACGTATAGGGAGCTATGGATCGCCGCCTCGAACACCTTTGCCGGGGTACACAGGACCGCTACAGGCCTGTAATCGCTGGGCTCTGAGCCTCCCTTACCCTTGGGTACCGGCACAACACGGGTCAGTTTCCAACTATCAGGAAACACAGCGGTCTCGATACATACGTTAAACAGATGTAGCAACGGTTCGGCTAGTACCTCGCGACAGTCCCTAAATAGGTAGGAGGGTATACCATCCGGGCCCACCGAGCGCTTGGGCTGCAGGCGGGCGAGCGCTCGCCGCACGTCGACGAGGCTGAGCGGCGCGAGGTGCACCCGCAAGCCGGGCGCCGGCGACGGCGCCGCGCTGGCCGCTGCTACGCTTAGCACGGCGGGTTCCGGATTATACACAGACTGAAAAAAAGTCGCAAACGCCCGCGCACTTTCAGAATCCGATAACTCTCGTTCGTTTATTATTAACTTACGCTGTCTCGAGTTACCTTTCTTTGATCTTACATAGTCCCAGAACGCACGCGGCTCCTTTGCTAGGTGACTTTGTACGAAGTCACAGTACTGGTCATGTGCTCGTTCGATCTCCGCCTTCACTCTCGCGCGGCACTCAGAGAACGCCTCATAATCACTATGCCTTTTACTAGTTTTGTACTGTTTGTGCAATTTGTGCTTAAGCTTAATATCAGCAATGATACCATGCGTATACCATACAGTGTAGTTGTACCTCGTATTTGCTCGTATTAGGTCCCGCTTATTCTAAAAGATCTACTTCCGTAAAATTTTTGCTAGCTATACAATATACAGAACGATTTACTGAAGTTATATTTGTGATATCCAGATGAACCGAAAATAAATAAGGAAAATGAAAATATGTTAATTCATATAGGTTAATTAAATTAACACTTATGAACGTCAAAGTTTACAAAATGTCAGCAAATTAACCTACAACCAGTTCGCTGACAAAGTAGAGCCATGAGAAGAACTGGCAAGAAACTCAGGCCACTCATTTTAATCGCCAGGTTATTACAATTTTTGTAAGTTACAGTTTCAAGTAGCATGCAAAGTGACACAGGCAATACACTTAACTCTATAGGTAATTAAATACTTACAGCTTTCTATGTTGCAAAGAAAAAATTAAAAGTAAAATGCGTGCTTTACAGGCTGCCTCAATTTGCATATTGCTACAAAAGTACGAAAAGTCAGGGAGAAGTCAAGGGGAGTCAAGGGAAAGCCAGGGAGAAGCGAGGGAGAAGTGAAGAGAAAGTGAGGGGAATGTGAGAGGAAAGTGAGAGGAAAGTGAGAGGAAAGTGAGGAAAGTGACGGGGAAGTTAGGGGAAGTGAGGGAGAAGTGATGTGGAAGTGCGGGAGAAGTGAGGGGGAAGTTAGGGGAAGTTAGAAGTGAGGGGAAGTGAGTGGAAGTGAGGGGAAGTGAGTGGAAGTGAGGGGAAAGTGAGGGGGAAGTGAGGAGGAAGTGAGGAGTGAGGGAAAAGTGAGGAGTAAATGAGGAGGAAGTGAGAGGAAAGTGAAGGGGAAGTAAGGGAGATGGGAGAGGAATGGAGGGGGAAGGGGGGACAAGGCAGGAGCTCTCGAATGCAGGGAAAGGGATAAGAAGTGATAAGAAGGGAGAAGAAAATGAGGGGAACGAAGGAGAAGAAATGGGGAAGTGCTAGAGAAGAGAGGAGAAAGCGAGGAGGCAAGGTAGAGAGAAGTGGAGGAAAGAGCAAGAGATGCTCGAGGAGAGGCAAGGGATGCTGAAGGAGGTGAAGAGGAGAAGAGGGAGGTGAGGAGAGAAGCGGAAACTGTGGAGAGTGGAGAAAAAGGGCGATAGGGAATGAGGGGAAGGGAAAAGTTATTGTAGTGAATATTTGCCTTTGTGTATTGTATTTTTTTTTTACGAGGGATATCTTTAGGTAGGTGAAAGAGGGTTTGTATGAATGGGAGATTAAAAATACTATGGAAAACAGTATTTAAACAATATAAAAATGTCTATTGGAAAAATCAATATTCACGCGAGCGAAGCCGCGGGCAAAAGCTATCTATATACATAAAAGCAAAAGGTCACTCACTCACTCATCACGAAATCTCAGAAACAACAAGTGCTAGGAATCTCAAACTTTGCATGATCGTTCCTATTAGGATATAGGTGCTCACTTAGACGGGATTTTGCAAAATCCATCCTCTATGGGTGTATAAAGGGGTGACAAAGTTTGTATGAAACTTCTATAGTTTTTATAGTAGGATTACCAAATTACTAGAAAATACTCTTTTTTTAATATTCAGAAACTACCCTTATTAAGTGAGCAAATAAGAGTCGAAGTTTGTGTGAAAGTGGTTCATCAGTTTTAGCGGTAGCGGGTTTAAATGAGATTCGCCATAGAGATGGATAATACTGATATTTATTACTGATACAATGTACGGTTGCCGTAAAATCAGGCACCCATCTGAATTTTCACGCGAACGAAGTCGCGGGCAACAGCTAGTGTATAATATGTATGTATTTACAAAAAAAAAAGTATATAAGTAGTATATCAGTTGTTTAGTACCCATAACACAAGCAAATATAATTGCTTAATTTGGGGCTAAGATGGCTCTTTGTGAATGTGGTAGAATATTATTATTATATTATAGTTATATGGTGCATTTTATGCTTTTTGTTTAATTATCTCAATTTTGGCATATGTGTGGATTGGTTCCTTTTTGCATAAGTAGGTCCAATTGTTTTTTTATGCTTATTAGTTTAAAGTGTAAGTTAAACTTACTTGTGATTTTTATTATTAGTATCTACATTTGTTTTTATTATAAAGTGGTTTGTAAGTCAATTTAAATTTTATAAAAACCATGTTTTAAAATTATAATAATTGATGCGATACCTATAATCTTGTTTTAAGGGAAGTTTTGTGTTAGTTGTAAGTTTAAAAAATGAGTGTATTTTAATAACTTTTAACTTCAGTTTGATCGATAATGATCTAATACTTTATAATTCTGTTGCGTTAAAATGCCGTTAAACTATAAGGTTTTAAGTTTAACCGCGTTTAAGCGTAACAATGAATCAAGTTTTGTACTCTTATTTAAACACATTTATAGACTACCAGACTTAAAAGCAGTGAACGGACGTTAACCACGTTTAACATGAGGTAGTTCCACAAGTATTAATGATAAGCTAAATTGACATTATGTGCTATACCGACATTTTAGTTACAATTAAGTTCTTTTGTTTTTTAGGTTTTTAACAAACAATATTTTTTATGAAATAGAGACACTAAAATGCCGTTACGCTAAGCGTAGTGGCATTTTAGCCGCTGATCTATTAGATTTTTGTAACACCAATGGTATACTAAAACGCAAAAAAACGTTTTATTATAAAATTTAATTATATTTACAAACTGACAGGAGAATAAATTGAAAGTATTTCATTTGATCTATATCTTGGTACCTTTAAATCTCAAATAATTGTTGTCATTTGTAAGTGACAACGGTTTCAATTTTTGCCGCGTTTTTTGAGTGTTTACTCAAAACTCGACTTTGGCAGTTAACGGCATTTTAGTTATACCACGGTAGAGCTGGATTTTGAGTTTATTGGTTTAACCCACAGTAGTTATTTTTATTTCTACTACATATTTAACAAACGTCATGATTCTAAACACTCATCTTTGCTTTCGCTACTATATAAATAATAAATATATAAATAATATATACTAAAAAATATACATACTTACTAAACGAAATAATAAAAGATACTAAAAAAATAATTCATTATTTTCGCGTCTATCAGATTTTAGCTCTGCGGTTTCAGACAAGTAAGGTCATTGTCTTATAGTTGTGCTACTGCTACTTGACGCTAGAGGGCGGACTCGCACGCAATGTTTTTTTCGGGTGAGGCGCGGGGTGGTGAGGAAGCGAAACGCTCAAGGTCATATGTGACGGAACGCCCTTAACTACACAACACTACCTAGATAGTTTTTAAGGTTACGTACCTAAAAGTGTAAAACGTTGCCGCTATAATAAAAACCCTTCGTACGCGAGTCAGTCTCGCACTTGGCCGGTTTTTTATAATAACTTCTGTAGGACAGAGGTACTTCTGCTTCGCTTCTAGAGACTTAAGTGAAACCTCGCTAATCCCTCCTTATAGGTACGAAATGTAATTGTATCTTTTCCCTCACCTTGATGCTTAATGTGACAATTTGCTGGTGCCTGTCACACTTACTTGAATCCGTAAGTATATAACTTGATAGGGCTACCACTTAAACAATCCAAACTTGTATATATAAAGATTTAATTTTTGTATATTTGTTTGTTTGCAACGATTTAGCTAAAAATATACGTTACTGATTTGAAAAATTCTTTTACCTTTGGAAATCAATAAAATTAGCGGGTAACATTGAAGTATATGTGAGTACTTAATAATGCTTAGCGCAGTAAAACACACGACCGTTCTTTACTCGCTTTATTATAAGACTGGGGTACAGTAAAAAGCTTATGCCTACATACGTTACACCTCCACCCTTATTTAGTAACTACCTTAACATAATATAATATTCATAACTATTAATAAACAATTTTGCTACAAATAAGCATCTTATAGTCTACATTACATTTATATAATAACTATACTTATGTCTAGTATGTACTTATTGTATTATTAAATCGATACAAAATCTATTCTTCGAAACCATATCTAATAACTGGTTTTATTACTCTTTTGGGACGACTCACCGGCACAGGAGTTTTATCACCAAGATTTTCTGCACAAATTCCAAGCTGTGGGTTACCCACTGTACCTAATGTTCCCTCTTGAGACCCAGATTCCTGTGCGCTCGACTCGGATAAATTAGCCCCCATGTCCTGCTTATCAGGTTCTATATCCCTTATATCTTCACCCTCCGAAATCTCCACAGCGGATCTAGTTGCCGGTGATGAAATCATTTTATCTACAGATGGTACCCCGTAACTGCTCCTTCTCTTTTTTATTTGATTGACGTGTCTTTTCAAGAAGGGACCACCTTCCTTACCTACTACATAATTACGAGAGCCAACTTTGTCTGTGACAGTACCACCAAACCACTTCTCTCCTGTATAACTGCGAGCCCACACCGGGTCACCTGTCTGAAAGTGTCTATCAGTTCCGCCTGCATTCGATACTTGTTTACGCTGAGCATTGTTTATTCTAGCTTCTACCTGCCTATCCTCGCCTAGTAATTCTAACCTAGTTCTTAATTTTCTTCGCTGTAATAGCATAGCCGGTGACTCGCCAGTAGAACTGTGTTCTACATTTCTGTACATCAAAAGATATGTCTGTAATGCTTCATCTAAATCTATCCCGTCACGTATTGACTTTTTTATAGCTCGCTTGCAAAGTTTAACAGCATTTTCCGCTGCACCATTAGAAGCAGGGTGGTATATTGGTGTAAATGTTACTTTAATGCCGTTATTATTCATAAAGTCTTGATATTCCCTACTCGAAAATGGTGGGCCGTTGTCGGAGACTATTTCCTTGGGCAAACCAAAGCGTGCAAAGGTAGTGCGAAGTACTTTCACCACTGCACTTGCTGTGGTTCGTGGCATTAAAAATGCTTCTAACCATTTACTTGTAGAATCTATAATTACTAAAAATGTTTTGCCTTGAAATGGTCCCAAAAAATCTACATGTAAACGCGACCATGGATCTGCAACATAAGGCCACGGCTGTGGCGGCGCCTTCGGAGGTGTTGTTCCTTCTAGGCAACATGTTACACATTCCTGACAAGTTGTTTCAATATCGTGATCGATACCAGGCCACCACACAATACTACGCGCAAGACTTTTCATTTTGACTATACCTAAATGACTTATATGCAATTCTCGTAATACAGGGCCTCTTAACTTACTTGGTACCACTAAACGATATCCCCAAACTACGCATCCTCTGTCTAGGTATAGCTCATTCCGTCTTACAAAATAAGCTTTTAAGTCATTTTCCTTACAATTATTAGGCCATCCGGTTTTTATAAAATTTATAACTTTAATTAAAATGCTATCTTTGGATGTACTATCTCTTACGTTTTCCCGCGTAATTGGTAAAAAATGCTGAACGAAATTTAAATAGGTACATTCCTCATTCAATTGTTTTTCTTTATCTACTGGAAGTCGAGACAAGGCATCTGCGGCGTTTCTATGACTACGCACATATTCTATTGTATAGTCATAGCCTGCTAAAATTATTGCCCAACGTTGTATCCTACTAGCTGCCATGACAGGTATGCCTGTTTTATCGCCAAAAATAGTGACTAATGGTTTATGATCCGTTCTTAATATAAATTTCCGCCCGTATAGATATTGGTGAAATTTACGTACACCATAAATTATAGCTAAAGCTTCGCGCTCAATTTGTGAGTATGCTCTTTCAGCTGTGTTAAGTACACGTGACGCGTAAGCTACCGGTCGCTCATCTCCTTCTGGACAGATATGTGAGATGACAGCGCCAATGCCTACACTACTCGCGTCAGTCGTTAGTACAAGAGGCAACTCCGCGGCATAATGAGCTAGCACTCTACTAGATACCAACAGATGCTTCACTTTATCAAACGCTTGACTACACTCTACATTCCATTCATACCTGACATCTTTTTTTAATAATCTATATAAAGGCTCTAGAATAGTACTTATATTTGGCACAAATTTGGCGTAGTACATGACCAACCCTAAAAACGAACGTAATTCCATAATATTTGTAGGTATAGGTGCCTTTTTAATTGCATTTACTTTCTCTGAGCATGTATGAACACCTTGTTTACTTATTACAAAACCTAAGTATGTTACAGTATCTGCGAAAAATGTGCATTTTTCTTTCTTTATTCTCAAGCCATACTGCCGTAATCTCTCAAACACTTCATGTAATGTATTTAAATGCGTAGGCGTATCTACTCCAGTAACAATAATGTCATCTAGAAAGATGCCTACTCGAGGCATGTCAGCAAAAAGCTGCTCTAACTTACGTTGAAAAATACCCGGGCTAGATGCTAATCCATAAATTAATCTATTGTACATAAATAAACCTCTGTGTGTATTTATAACTGTATACCTTTTTGACTCATCTAACTCAAATTGTGCATACGCTTGTGATAAATCTAATTTTGTGAACTTTTCCCCACCGTATAATTTTGTAAGCAAGTCGTCTACTTTAGGCAAAGGGTAATGGTCCACTTCTAAACACTTATTCAACGTCATTTTAAAATCTGCACATACTCTTATGGTACCATCTTTTTTCATTACCGGTACAATAGGTGTAGCCCAGTCCGACGTGGAGACCGGCGTGATGATACCGTCTCGCACCATCTGATCGAGCGCACGTTCAACCGGCTCCCGCAGCGCATAGGCGAGTGGCCGGGCGCGCAGGAATATGGGCCGTGCTCCCTCTCGCAGGCGAAATCCTACTTGCCCACCGGTGAAACGTCCCAAGCCCTCCTTGAAAACTTCACAGTACCTGGAACTGAATTCCCTTACGTCAAAAACATTGTTTAATCTATCTATTTTAAGAACGTTGCATGTTGGTATAGGTATACTTAACTCCTTGAGCCAACATCTACCTAATAAATTAGCCATACCGCTTTTTATCACGTACAAATCTAACACTTTTGATATGGTTTTAAATTTCACATTGACTTCAATCTTACCGACAGGCGTCACTGTTTCGCCTGTAAGGTATCGTAATTCTAAATTACTCGGTTTTAGATTACAATGAACAAAGAAGTTTTTGTAACAACTATAACTTATACACGATATAGCACTGCCCGTGTCAATCTCCATGCTCAATAAACAGCTCTCAACATAAACATTTACAGTGAATGGTCCAAGTAATTGTGATTTTGAATTTGTTCTTATGGAATAATTATTATAATACTTTACCTCGTCGCTGTCGCTGCCCTGATTATCTACTGTATGATGATGCATATTATGCAGAGATGTACCTTCTCGCAATTTTGGGCACATTCTTTTTAAATGTCCGTCCTTGTTGCACATTCTACATACGTACATTTTGAATTTGCACGTAAGTTCTTCGTGAGTGCCACCACACACGTTACATTTGTGATCCGAGTTTAATGCGCTTGATCGATTGGTGTTCGCCCGGTAATTACCTCTATTCGCTCCGCTTATGCCGCTTGGACCACTACCGCTGCCGCCGGCTGGAACAAGTGGTGTTTGCGTGATAACCTTCTGGCCCTTCTTGATTTTTTTACTCCGTTCCATGAAATTTATTGACGTGTCGTTTGGTATGTTGTCACCTGAATTTTTGTTTCTGGTACAACCTTCGACCAATGCTGCATTCGATTCTGCTGCTTCCATGGACATCGCTATTGTAAAGGCTCTGTCGAAAGTTATACTGTCATCTTCAGCAAATAATTTTTGGCGAATATCTTCATTAGATAAGCCGCATATAAATTGATCCCTAAGGTATTCTGCTAAATCTTGAAAGCCGCAGTGTTTACTTAATTTCTTTAACTCAGCTACATACGCAGCCACGGATTCGTTCCTATATTGAACCCGTTGCCTAAATTTAAACCTTTCAGCCAACCTACTCGGTTTTGGATTCAAATGGCCCCTCATTAATGCCACTAATTCCTCATAAGTCTTCTTGGCGGGTTTATCAGGTGTACATAAATTTACCATTAGCTCGTAAGTTTCACTCCCTATTACCGTGATCAATGTAGCCACTTGTATCTCAGGTTTTATTTCATTAGCTACAAAATATTGTTCCAATCGGTCAATATACGCCTCCCAGTTGTCCTTTTCAAGATCAAACGGTCCTATTTTGCCGATGGTCATTTTGTAGAATAATAATACACTCCTATAGTCACTTTACAATCTACAAATAAACTAACTAAATTGAACTACAAAACTAGCAAATAATTTCCACGCGTGAAGTGTTTTTAGTCCTCGTCGCCACTGAAGTATATGTGAGTACTTAATAATGCTTAGCGCAGTAAAACACACGACCGTTCTTTACTCGCTTTATTATAAGACTGGGGTACAGTAAAAAGCTTATGCCTATATTTTTATGTTTTACATATTATATTCAGTCATTTTTAGAATTTTAATATTTAAAGCGCCTTCGTAAATCTAAATGTTGCAATACGACACGTAGAAGTTTGTTGTGTGATCGAATTAAACTTTTGATACCGAAGCGAGGGCGACAGTCTAGTACTATACAAACATCGAGCTTTTATGCCTCGAAGAGGGAGACAGAAGTGTTGCTATTTTAAATTTGCGATACTGAGATTGATAAGAAAATTCAATATGATTTTAGTAGAATTAACTATAAAAGGAATAACCTGGCGATTAAAATAACCTGCCGATTAAAAAGAGTGGCCTGAGATTCTTGCTAGTTCTTCTCATGGCTCTACCTCGTCAGCGAACTGGCTGTAGGTTCATTGGCTGACATTTTGTAACTTTAACGTTCATAAGTGTTAATTTAATTAACCTATGTGAATAAATGATTTTGACTTTGACTTTGACTTAAAGTAACTAAATTTTTGATACAATTAAACCGTATTGAACCCAGAACCCTACCGTTATGCTAGCTGTATACTATTTTAGAGACAAGTTTTGTCAAGTGGCAACCCTGTCAACAAGTATAAGACGCATCATGTCGAACGGTAGTGTTGCCAGTTAAAACCGCACGATTATGCCGTTCCGTGTCAGATACTTGATAAACCGAGTTCGAACCCGAGACTACGTTGTATAAAACTATTTATAACATTATTTTATATTGATGAAGTGTTGAACAAGATTTATGAATTAACTAGCTGTACTATACGGCTTCGCACGCGCCTAAAATGTGTTTTGTCTTTCTCGAGAATCAGATCGATTTTCGGGATAAAAAGTAGTCTATGTCCGTCTCCGGCACCGAAATGAAATCAACGGAAAATCGGTCTGGTTCCCGAAGGGTACAAAACGTATTATACGTGCGAGCGAAGCCTTGAGGCGCAGCTAGTTTAATTAATAAATTAAAGATTTATTAAAATGCCAACTCGTTGTGGTGGCAGAGATCGCGGTTCGATTCTCGCTCAGTGCAAATATTTGTGTGCATAAACATGCTATTTGCATTGATCTGGGTGTTTCTATGTATAATATGTATGTCTTTACAAAAAAAAAGTATTTAAGTATGTCCGTATTCGAGAACCCATAACACAAGCATATAATATGCTTACTTTGAGTCTAAATGGCGTTGTGTGTAGTTGTTGAAATATTATTATTAACTGCTAGTTCCTGCATCTGGGACCAACCCCAAACCGCGGATAACTTCAAAAACATAATAATATTATTGGATACAAAGTACAAAATAATGCTGTTCCGTCTACTATCAACAGCTATTATAATCGAGATCTTATCAAGAATCGAATTTCTCCAAAGCACATTTTGTGATAACATCATATTTCACTTTTATCGTATCATCGGAAGCCCAGAGGCCACTAAACTGAGCCTTTACAGCTGCGTAAAGACATCGCTTTAATCGCCGTCTTCTATCGCTTTTACCACGGAGAGTGTTCTGAAGAACTTTTTTAATTTAACCCCACCCTCTCCCTTTCTATCCAGTACGACACTTGCGGGATTGATGTGTCATTTTTTACAAATCTAAAGGGTTTCGAACCAAACGGTCAATACTTGTTTGTCGCTCAATTAAAACCTGTAACTTTATGACTTTTATTTTAATTTACAACGAGACTACTAGCGCATGTGTTTTCTTGCAATTTTGATCTTGTCTCTTGCCGCTCTAGCCGCAGAACTTCATGTAACTCTACACATAGCGGCAGCGAATACCGCTTATGTTTAAATAGACCTTCCTTCAGTAAGGATAGATCATAAAATATGATGCTTATAAACCTCAAAATTACAAGAAGTCAGCCAGTTCGCTGACACAGTTCCAGACTAAGCTAACACTGATCGACAGAAAACCCTGATATTACTTTACCCGAGAGATCGAATCGGAGACCTCTACATGGCACTCTGTACACTTTACTACCGAAAGACAGACCCAATTTCTCGCCTTTTCACGGTAGGCAGCGGCTTCGATGAGTCCCTGGCATTGCAAGAGCAATGCTAGGGACTCTGAGTCGTCCATTAGCGACAGTTACCACTTACAATCACGTTGCTGATTCCTCGTCTGCCACTGTCGCGAATAAAAAACCAGCTACTACTATATAAATGACTAAAACGCACATTAACAATGACCCGAGCGAGCATGACACGAAAATGAGTATTACTGCCGAGTGTTGTCTAGTGAAAGTGTACGATTTTGCTTACAATTTCACAAGTATTATATATCATATACTAATTTCTTATTTATACACTCGCTTTTGTAACATATTAACATATTTTTGTTATATAACTGTTAGAGGTAACGATTATAACGTTTTTCATAAAATTTTAATGTATATCCTTGCAGTTTGTAGAGATACGGAGAAAGTCAGTCATTTATTAATTTGGGTTTATTGATGTTAAAATTACAAAATGTCAGCCAATTAACCTACAGTCAGTTCGCTGACGCAGGGTAGAGTCAAGAGAAGAACTGGCAAAGCCACTATTTTTAATCGCCTGTTTATTACAATTTTTTGTAAGTTACAATTTCAAGTAGCATGCAAAGTGACGCAGGCAATACACTTAACCATATAGGTATTTACAAGTTTCTATGTTGTGAAGAAAAAATAAATTAAAAGTAAAATGTGTGCTTTACAGGCTGCCTCAATTTGCCTATTGCTATAAAAAGGTAAAGGCAACATGAGAACTGTGGTAAATGTTACAAATTATATAAGCGGAAGAGTTTGTTTGTATGAACGCGCTAATCTCTAGAACTACCAGTAGCTAAGCTAGTTTAAAATAAGCGATATAACTAAATACGTTTTTTGTCAGAAGTCGTCTGAAGACAATTCAACATCTATCAATTTTCTTCCGATACAATTTTATCGCTTCATTTTTGACCTAAGTGCATTTAACATAGGTTAAATTACTCGCTTTTAAGTGACTTTGAACTTTATAAGAATATATAGCTACTTCAAATTGAGGTCAAAGATTGATAGTTTTTATAAACCGAGCATGACATATTTTATAACAATAGTGACTAGCGCGTGTTTTTTTTAAATGATTTTTACGACATAATTACAAATCGTTGAAGTCCTTTTTTTACTATTGCCAATAGTGACAGACGAGCAACCAGCCCACCTGATGGTAAGTGGTAACTGTCGCTCATAGACGACTCAGAGTCCCTAGCGTTGCTCTTCCTATGGCAGGGACTCTGCGATGCCGCTGCCTACCGTGAAGGAAGTGGGGTAGGTGTAAGAATTGAGGGAGGATTCTTAAAGGATTGCTTAGTTGTCCCTCTGTTTGTCAAGACCTTTTTATAAGTAGCGCGTGGAGGTATCAATCTTAAATTAATATCGAATACTCTTGACTGCAAGTTGCAACCACATAACGCTGTTAAAAAAATCTGTTCTATTTCTACGCAGTCAAAATATATTATCTACTTATATGCCTATTCATGTTTTTATATTGTCTAAAAGTTTGTACTGAAAATAAACTGTTTTCTTTCCTAAAATAATATTTTTCAAGGCATCCGAAAGGTCTATCTGTTAGTAACAATGTTCTTAGCCTAGTGTTAGTAAAAGTACAATAAATAATTTACAATTCAGTCAGGTCTTATATGTACTTGACCGGTTTTTTACTATACTATACATGTATCATAACCTTTTTTATTAATTATTAAAGTACCTACTTCGCATCAAATTCTTGACATTCCTGACTCTAGTCATGACAGTAATAGGCGCTGACACGGTTCCGTTCTGTCAGAAACCACAATGTACTTACGAGATATTGATGGAGCTATTACTAAGAAGGTACACCACAGGAATGTGGCCACAGTAAAGGATATACGACGTAAACTATACTTTAGTAGTGTATCTATAAATAATAATAAAGTCGTTGTTTTCTTATTTATAAATTACTAACCCGCGTAACTGATTTTCATGATTTTAGACTCGTGTAAGGTTTATATGTACAAATTTACGTATGACGCCGTTGCGAACCGCTAAAAATCCATACTAATATTATAAATGCGAAAGTAACTCTGTCTGTCTGTTACGCTTTCATGCCCAAACCACTGAACCGAATTTGATGAAATTTGGTATAGAAATAGATTAGATCTCGGAAAACAACATAGGCTATCATTGATCGCGACAAAATGGCTTAAAGTAATTGAAATATGAAACTTTGTATGAAAAATTTATGTAAACAGAAATATAACTCACATTCACGCGGGCGAAGCTGCGGGTAACAGCTAGTCAAATATAAATATAATCTACCCACATCTACGTAAATAATTTATTATTATTATTTTAATTAATTTATCTCTTAAGAACTAGTCTTTAAACAAATATATAAAGCGAAAGAGTTTGCTTGTTTGAACGCTCTTATCTCTAGAACTATTAGTCAGGTTTAAAAAAATCTTTTTCCGTGTTATAGTCCAGTTCTCGAAGAAGGTTATAGGCTATGTAACAACACGCTACTGGCGATGGGAGCAGAGCAGTAAGCTAAAACGCGGGTGAAACCGCGCCGCAGAAAGCTAGTGTTAATACAAAATGCATTAACAATTCTTTCTGGAAGAATCGTCAACTTGACAGGATAAATAGGAAGTAATCCTGCCACGTTGATGCCGGAATAAAAAATATAATAAAAATAAACTGATCTTCCAGGGGATCAGATACAGGGGATGGGATCGGAATAACTCGATTACCGACTTGGGAGTTCTCATAATCTGAGATTCTTCTAATTTTCCTTATGACTACCTTGCCAGTTATCTTGCTGTAGGTTTATGTTTCTATGTTTATTTTGACATTCATAAATGTCACTTATTTAAATTAATAAATGAGTTTAACACTTTCCGGGGCAGTAAACGGATAATTAAGCCGTGATGACAATAGAACATCTATTGTGTGTACAGTAGCGTCCATGAAAGGGTTATAAAAAGGACTTTTTTCTCGTAATAGCTTTTTATTACATATACAACGGGTACAAGGGTAAGCAGAAGTGTAAAACACTTACATTTTGCCAGAAATGTTATGTCTAATAGACGGGACACAATTCCGGAATCCGGGCAAATACTGAATACGATTTCTCAAAGAAAGCCAACATTACCCGTCCCGGGAACCAAAAGTAAGACTCCTGTGTGGCATTCTGTACGCAGTACCACCGAACCACAGTTAGTATTTTAATTTTTTTAAGATATTACATATCATACAGAATTTAAAAATCAACACAATTCTCAAGAAGTAAAGTTAAATCTTGTTGACAATATAATTTAAATAGATGAACAAAAAATGGTGTCGTTTTCTCTTATTTAAATGAAACACACGTCGATAAATTTCTCTTCGATCGCCTACTATATCAGTGGAACATATCCGTGATTATGTTTATAAACTTAAGGGCGCGGTTAATTTAGACGTTTCGTGTCGGATTGCTGCCGCACAACAGCGATGCGTGTGCCGTACTGCACGCTTAGTGCATAAATTGTATGGAAAAATCGACCGGCCGTGCGCAGTACGACAAAAGCACCGCTGCGGCAGCAGTCCGACACGAAACATTTAAATGCAACGCGCTCTAAGACATCTAATGCTACACATACGACAGTCACTACTCTTAGCAAAGTCAGGCACATTTATGTAGGCAAACATTCTTCTTCTACTTCTTCTTTTATTATGGCAACTGAGCCGACGATTATTACATCTATTTTTGCCAGCGTGAAGTGTTAAATAATCTCCTCGTTGATGATTTTAATGATATATAATCTAATCAATATCTATACTATTATACGAAAGAGTTTGTTTGTTTGTACGCGCTAATCTCTGGAACTACCAGTCGGATTATGATAGCCCAGTTCTTAAGTAAGATATAGCTATGTAACATCACACTACTGGCGACGAGAGTCGAGCAGTAACCAAAGACGCGGGTGAAACCACACTGTAGGAAAGTAGGTACAAACCTAAAATTAAAGGACAAACATCTTTCGTGAAAACAAAACATCGCCTACCAGGTAGGTACTCATTTATATCCTAAACTGTGAACATTTTTTAAAGATATTGGAATAAATAAAGATACTTTTGTATGGGAATTAGTGCAGGGTACTTTAAATGCAAGTACAAAAAAGCCTTGTGAAATAGGCAACTTGCCGCGGAGAACTTCAAATAGCAATCCTACATAACAAAAGGGAGTTTAAACATTTTTTTTAGTGATTGGTATCCATGTAAGTAATGATTCGTTCTCTTTAAAGACTTATTAGCTGCACCACGTATAATCACACACACACACACACACATACAGGCATACACACTCACACCCACACACACGCACACACATACACACACACACACACACACACGCACACACATACACACACACACACACACACACACGCACACACATACACACACACACACACACACACACACACACACACACACACACACACATACACTTGCACGCATGTTACCATTAATCTTTATTTCTTGTATTAATATGTTTGTTGTTCTCAAACAATAAAAAAAATATAATGGCTGACCTAGAGGAACATTTAATCCTTCTTTGCGCCCGCTCAATATCTCAGGGAGCCAGGGGTAAAGGGGCCAAGGGCCTGCCCGATATATATATTTTATTGTATGTCTGGCAGCACCGGCTGAGTTATCACCTTTTGCCATACTTACTGTTAACCTAATTTTAAGTTTTTTATTTAAGTCATATTTACTGTAATTTAGGCAATAAAATGATTTTTATTTTTATTTATTATTTATTTATTTATAAAAAAGTGTCTTTTTTTTTCTTTCAGACAAACTTTTAAATTTTTCTCTCCGTAAGAACCATCCTCGTACTTCAAGGATTATTATAAAAAAAGTATTAGCGAAATCAGTTCAGCTGCTCTCGAGATTTGCTCTTAGCAACACATTCAGCGATTCATTTTTATATTAATAGATATGATAATTAAGATTGTCATAAAAGATGTCAGCTAATTTCTTTGACATAGACAGCCTAGAGCCACTAGGAGAACTGGCAGAAAATACAGATTACTATTTGATCGCCAGTAGAATGAATTGTCTATGATTTTCTTTAAAATTAAAAATAATTATCTATATCATAATATTAACTAGACTTCTGCAAATAAAATACTTCTTAACGAATAATATTAAAATGAAACTAGTAAAGCTGAGGGTCTAGACAAGTGATATAGATTTCGATTCTATTCATAGAATAGATTAAAAAATGTATGGGATTGACATAAGCTAACGACTATGTTAGCGCTGTTGCTCTTATACTCGCTAATTTCATACAAGAAATCTTCGGTTATATTTCTGACTATACGAACACACAAACATACGTGAAAGTCTAGCAAAATACCTTCAAGAAAATACGCTATTACGGTGATATAGACACATATGATGAAGACCTGAGTACATTGATAACAAAATTTATCTACACATTTCCGGGTCTAGAAGATTAACCCTCAGTTTCTGAAAGGCTGATCAACGAAAAATTTACGAATCGCCTGTTATATCTCATGTGAAGTACCAATTGGGTTGCTAAAAGCTCGAATAATAATTTAAATTTGATCTAATTAGTTAAACTAACTAGATATAAACTAAGAATGATTTCAGGTACTTAACATAAGATTTAACAGTTGATTAGTTAAGTTTTCGTTGATCAGCCTAAGAAACTGGGGGTAAGAAGACTTAAAACGAGATGGACTAACTTTATCAAAAAAGATCTGAGTTCCTTTAATGTTGCAAACAGAAAAACAATGTCCTAAATCTGATCACAATAGTGTCAGAATGGTCGATCATTGATCTGGAATACCTTGTATGCCAGAAAGTACGATGTTCATTAGCCTTTGGAAGGTAGATGGAGCATTTTTTAGTCCAAAAGGCATCCTATTGAATTTGTAGTGTCCTGGTTGACCCGAAACACCGGGAACACTAAAAGCTGTCTTTTCAGCATCCGATTCTTTAGTGCAAACTTGGTGAAATGAAGATGCTAAGTCGAGTGTAGTAAATTATTGGTTGATTTTGACAAGTTTTAACGAATAAGAGATCAATGATCGACCATTCTGACACTATTGTGATAGCAGACTTAGACCCTTGAAGATAGAAATGAAGAAGAAGAAGCCTATTAACACGTGAGAATAATATAAAGGAGAGGGAACAAATATTAACCACACGAAGTTTCATTTTTAATCTGCACATGTTTATCAATTTATCAATCTATTTGAAAGTAACAAGTTATCGAGAAAGGATGAGGATTATAGTAAAAAACTAAGAAAGTGGTAATTCAACTAGTAAATTGTTCGCTCACGAAGCTCGTGAGTTTATAATCATGTTGAACTTTAAACAACAACTGGTATTGAAAGTTGTACCAAATTACTATTCAGTAAGTCTATTGGTAGAATGATTAAAATACTTGTCAAAATTATCAAGTTAAAAAACGCATTCTTTTTTCAAATTTCAAAAACAGATTAATTATTTTAAAATGTAAAAATTGAGAAACTTAGTTTACGAGTTGATTTATTGTATAATTTTAAAACTTTTAGCTATAATTTTCATTTCTATTTGTTATTGTATAATTTCTAACATATTTTTTTAATTATAGCTACATAATTATTATTTTTATTTGAATAGAGATTTAAAATATGCCTACTAAAATTAAAGTTTATATGTAACACTTACCTTCCCACATTCTCCGTTCCTTTTCCACCTGCTCTCCCCATCCATCCAGCATCTTTCCCGCTTTCTCCCTCGCACACCCCCACGGTTCTTCTTTTCCCACACATTCTAACATCGACAAGAAATTAGGTGCCAAACTTTTCCCTAAATTTAGTATATAGCCATAAGACGACTCAAAAATACTAGCACTGTGCACGCCCGAGCAAAAAACCAAAAGAAAAACGAAGCAAATTTTTGGTGACATATTGAATAAAAAAAAAAAAACTTTTTTTTTATGAAAATAGTTTTAAAAACTTTTTTTTGTGAAAATGTTTTTTTTTTAACTTTTACATGAGATTACTTTCACGTTCAAGGTTACACTGATCGCCGCGGCAACGCGAGAGACGTTATATACGCACCTACTTTCTTTTAGGCCGGTATGGGAGGTACAGGTTAAGTTCACATGTTAAAGAAGTGGAATCTGATGGGTTTGCAAATATTTTTTAATTGTGACTGTTTGGAAAATAAATAAATTAGTTAATTTAACGTTTAATTAAATAGATTAAGTGGAGATGAGGTAGAATGTTGTGAATTTTAGTCACAGATTCGATTCCGGTTTTCATTATGAATTAACATAAAATAAGACACAATAAAATTATATTAATTTGTAATATTATTAATTGGTCATGTTGCTTTGCTGGTTTTATTACTGTAATTCTTATACCTATATACCTTGCTTTAATATATAACTAGCTGCGCCCCACGGTTTCGCCCGCGCGTTAAATATGTTTTGTCTGCCACAGGAACCAGACCGATTTTCGGGATATAGGACCGAATCAATCTACATACCGATTTTCATTAAAATCGGTTCAGCCGTTTAGGCGCTAGGTGGTAACAAACACACGCACACACACAAACTTTCGCATTTATAATATTAGTATCTGATCTATACTATTATATAAAGCGCTCTAGTTTGTTGTTCGCGGGTTCGATTCCCGCTCAGTGCAAATATTTGTGTACATGGACATGGCTATTTGCATTGGTCTGGTTGTTTCTATGTATAATATGTATGTATTTACAAAAAAAAAAGTATTTCAGTATGTATATACGCATTCTAGAACTCATATCACAAGCTATATAATATGCTTACTTTGGGTCTAGATGGCGTTGTGTGTAGTTGTTGTGATATTATTTAAAAAAAATATCTTTATGCGATTGTTTATTTGAACGCGCTAATCTCTGAAGCTCCTAGTTGTTAGTTGAATAAACCTTTTTGCGTATGATAGTCCAGTTCTTGAGGAAGGTTATAGGATGTAACATCACGCTATTGACGACGGGAGCAGAGCAGTAACAAAAGACGCGGGTAAAACCCCGCTGCCGGAAGCTTGTTTAAAATATTAGAAGCTCTGTTTACAAATATGGATATAACATACTAATATATTTTCTGTAAGGGTCAGCAGGTTCAAACATTGTTTACCATGTTGGTTGTGAAGCGAAAGCGTAAGGTCAGAACTATCTCGTATTGGATGTCATACTTGTTTACTTATATTGGAAAATTAGTTGTTATAGCAAGAATATCAATGAATAAGGCCTTTGAAGAAACAACAATGTTTATAAATTTATTAAATAATTTAATCCTAACATGGCTCCTACGCTTTTGTTTTGAAAAAACTATAGACGGGTTTTTATGAGGGTTCACGTTCACACATAAGAGTGAAAACGTCGCAATTTAGTGTCAAATTTTCGTGAATTTCAATTTTATCATTAATTCAGGACTTTATTTTAAAAATGTTTTCAAAAACTTTTTAAAATTACGTGAAAGCTGTATAAAAAATAAGTAAAAATAATGCTTACAGTTATTTTACTATGAAAATAACGCCATGGAAGTTTCCAATGTATTATTTGCATATAAATAGAACTGTAAGCATTATGGTTACTTACTTTTTATACAGCTTTCACGTGATTCTAAAGTGTTCTAAAAACATTTTTTAAGATATAGCTCTGAATAAATGATAAAAATTGAAAACCACGAAAATATTATGACACTAAACGAATATACGCTTCAATGAATATCACACAAATGTTTGTGCCGAGTCTGGGTGTAATTTGTGGTCGTTATTTGTATACATACTGTTTGAAAGTCCCCTGCAATACAGGCCTTTTTCCCTAGTGCAGGAGTTGCCTTTGAGCTGTAAAGAACTAGGACATAATCTCTCTCAAGCAAAAGTTTACCACAGCTACCACGTTTAGGTTTGTTGGTGGCAGGTATAAAGTAAAAAATATAGTTAATAAATGGTAGTAGATCCACGCTGCTTTTAGCATGAATGTTCTGGATCAACCGGGGAAGAACTACCCTCTTATTTTTTGCTAATGTGTGTCGCTCGGCGAGTGAGAGCGCCGGCAGCCCAAATACCCCCACGGTCCTTCTTCATCCCCTTCTACCGTGATCGGCAACAGCTTGATTGTGTTTTCTAAGCATAATTACTTCTGCGATGCTTAGAAAACACAGCCATCTCTATAGGTTACGGTTACCATTTACCATCAGGTGTGTGCCGTATGCTTGTTTGCCACCAAAGTTCTAAAAAAAAACAGACAAAATACAAGTATAGTCGATCTAATATTTGCTTTACCACTTTTAACCAAAAACTCATAGAAATTGAAATACAATAAGACTCATTACAACTGTCACTTTACTGAAATCACTTGCAAGCAAAAATAGCCTTTATTGTTTTTTGATATGCAAACGACATTTACTCTGAGTGGTAGAACCATTTTATTGTCGCCTAATATATCCATTAGTAACATTAAAAAAGGTGAATTCTGGTCCTTAGTCGGCTTTTACACGCAAGAAAGATAGACACACTATTCTAAATTAGAGATCACATGACCATTATCGTGTGATTATACATATACATAGATAGCTTCACGCCTTTTATCCCCGAAAGGGTAAGCAAAGATGTTTAACCACCCACTTTTCGCCATTTGTTTATATTTTAGGTCCTATGTAACAGGAGGCGAGCCTGTTGACATATATCAGGCACAATTCCAGACTCCGGGCTAATACTAAGAATTTTCAACTGAAAACCCAATATTACTTTATCTGACCCGGGGATCGAACCCGAGACCTCTGCGTGGTAATTCGTATACAGTACCACCTAAACACAGGTATATATCGTGTGATTATACTCATTATAAAAAGCAAAAATTTTTATTTACATACAACTTTCATATATCAAATAGGTACATGTATATTAAACAAAAATCTAATAAAAATATAGTATGTTAAATCGACAGTAAAAAGTTTTATTTCCCTAATTTCTCTGTGACCCAAAGATTTATGTATAAAAAATTTGCTTACAAAATTACTATGAATTTTTGAAAGTTTATTTAGTCTGCCTCAATGGTTCGGTTCCCGGGACTTGTGTTTTACTGTGGAGAAACTCTTAGTAACAAGATTGAACTCAAACTCAAAGCATTTATTTCATTTTGATTATAAAGTATGATGCTTATGAAAAGTCAGCTAATTACAGCCAGTTCGCCGACGAGGTAGAGCTGTGAGAAGAACTGGCAACAAACTCACGCCACTCTTTTCAATCGCCAGATAATTACAGCTTTTTGTATGAGTTAACAATTTTAACACATCAACGCAACCAAAGAACAATACAAAGTAATTATTACAAATCAACCAATTAATATAATTACCAAGTTTTAAAAAAAAGAAAAGAGAGGATTTCAATTATTTAGTTTCATTTAGTATGGTAATTTGACTACATATTTTAATTTAAATGGTAAAAGCATCTCCTGGTCATATTGAACGACAAGGTAATACTAGATTAAGTATATTGATCAGTCATCCCAAGTAGCATACGTTCCCGTTGATTTACATTGATCCATTAATTGGCGCCAGCATCACTTTATTAAATTTTTTTTGATAACTAAATTGTTATCAAAAAAATCTGCTGTGCAGATTGAGTGTTAAAAAAGATGGCGCAACGAGAGATATTAGGTATATACCTACTTCTACATAGCCTTTATCCTTCCTCAAGAACTGGGCTATCATACACAAAAAGATTTTTTCAAATCCGACTGGTAGTTCCAAAGATTAGTGCGTTCAAACAAACAAACAAACATACTCTTCGTTTTTAAGACTATAGTAGAAGATTTTGTACAATGAAACAAGTGCTGCCATCTCTTAATAACGCCATGTAGTATTAGGTGTTTGTGTTAACCAAACAGTATTGTCATAGAAAATAATTTAATTTTCATGATTACTATTATTATATTGATAAAAAGAGGACTTAGAACCGGTTACAGCGAGGTCTTGGGTGAGGTCTTCGAACAGCTGACATGTCAATTTCCAAGGTAAGCATAGGAAGTTTGAATGAAAATAATTTATTTGGAAAATTAACATTGGACTGCTAACTCATAACGTTGGAAGCTATGGTTGGAAGTTAAAGGCGATTATATTATACACTGTGCTGTGTGTTTAAACTAGTATACATTGATTAAAAATAAAAACATAAAACAAATAAAACATACTAGCCGTCCGCCCTCGCTTAGCTATAAAGTTTTATTCGACAACAAACGCCTACGTAAAATATCATAGCAATAGTGACGCATCATTCAGATTTACAAAGGCGCTTAAAATATTGAAATTTTAAAAATGACTGACAAATTATTCATAATAACATGTAGCCTATGTTACCCGTTCTATTTGTAGCTTTCTAAATAAAATTTTTTAAATCGGTGACGTAGATCTTGAGTTAAATCAGAACAAACAAACAAACATATAAAAAATCAAATCTTTTCTCTTTATTATATTAGTTTAGTTTTAGATAACAATAACACTTAAATTCAAAGTGAAAGCATTTATTTCAAGATCACAAAATAATTATGATGCTTTTCAAGATCACAAAATAATTATGATGCTTATGAACGCCAAAATAACAAAAAAATAATCAGCTAATTAACTTACAGACAGTTCGCTGAAGAGGTAGAGCCGTGAGAAGAACTTGCAAGAATCACAGGCCACTCTTTTCAATCGCCAGATAATTAAAATTTTTGTTATGGCGAGTCTTTTTAAAGCCTCAGTATTAAGATTGAGCCTCGAGTCGTGAATCGAAGACTCTTTGGAATCTTTATAACCAACTCGAGTTCTTTTTAAAGGCTTAAAAGTCTTTTTTTTTTTTTTTTTTTATATATTAATAATAATATTTTACCACATTCACACAGCGCCATCTAGCCCCAAATTAAGCAATTATATTTGCTTGTGTTATGGGTACGAAACAACTGATAAACTACTTATATACATTTTTTTTTTTGTAAATACATACATATTATAGATAAATTACACCCAGACGCAGAACAAACAATCATGCTCATCACACAAAGGTTTGTCCTGGGTGGGAATTGAACCCACGACCTCCGGCTTAGCAGTCAGGGTCACTAATCACTAGACCAACAGGCCAGTCAATATTATAGCCTACCAAAGTGACTTCACCCCGCCTGATGGTAAGCAGTCAGTGGAATCCAGAAGTGGCGGCCACTATATCAAAAGCCATCGTCTTAAACTGCTGGTATGGCGGCTGGGAATGGGGTTAGGGGAAGGGAATGAGGGAGGTGAGGAAAGAGGAAAGGGAGGAAATCGGGCCTAAACCTTAAACCCTTTCTTTTTTTTTTTTTTATATTATAGCCTACCAAAGTGACTCCACCCCGCCTGATGGTAAGCAGTCAGTGGAATCCAGAAGTGGCGGCCACTATACCAAAAGCCATCGTCTTAAACTGGTGGTATAGTGGCCTCCACTATGGCGGCTGGGAATAGGGTTAGGGGAAGGGAATGAGGGAGGTGAGGAAAGAGGATAGGGGGGAAATTGGGCCTCCGGCGCTCTCACTCACCGAACGAAACGCAGTAGTACGGATACTACTACTCTTGAGTCGATCTTCTATGAGAGGGTAGTACTTCCCCGGACGATCCAGCCTATTCATGCTGAAATCAGCGTGGATCTACTACCGTACTTTCATAGCTATACAGAAGATACTTTAAAAAAAAACGTTACTTTTGTGAATAGTATAGTTGTATATGTATTTTATTCATGTTCTATTTTAATTTAAATGTTTTTTTATAATTATTTTCAATTTTAAAATATTATGTTATTTGTCTTTGCTTTTTTGCTTTGATTATGAGTATTTGGTAAGTTTATTTATTTAGGATTTTATATAAATTTATAATTTTTTATGCAGTCGTTTTTGTTAACATTTTACTCGATTGTTTAGTTTCATTATTATTTTACTTTTAAGGCATTCTGTGTAAACTATATGATGTGAACATAATGTAGATAATTTATTGTTTTTCGTGTATGTTTTGTTAGTTGTGCTTAAATAAATAAATAAATAGATATAACAGAATAATAATAGCTAAAAAGTTAATTATAATAATGTAAAGATTAAGATTACAGTTTTGCTATGATCTTCTAATGTTGTTAGGCATTGCATTATCTTTCCTTGTGATAAAAGATAAGTCCCGTATTGAAACTATGGATGGAAACAAACTCGGACAAATATTTATGGATCACATTAAGTTTTGTCCTGTGGAGTGTGGAACCTCAAAAAACACGCTTGTACTATTTAAGTACCTACTCACAGATCTCAGACTCTTTTTTTTTATTTGTCTACGAAAGTGAATTTACTCTGCCTGATGTTAAGAAGACAGTGAAATCCAGAAGTGGTGGCCAACATTCAACAAGTCTAACTACTGGTACAGTGGCGCCACTATGGCGGAGTGAGATGCTTTTGCACGCCCCGCTTAAAAGACCCAGGATCAAAGTTAGATAGGAACATATGCGCTGGTAAAGAGTTCCAGGTTTTTATTAAGCGACTAAAGTATGAAGTCTCTACAGCTAGCCGTTTCGTCAAAAACTTTTTATTAATTTTTTTGGCACAAAGTATTTACGAAGTACCCAGGATAAGATTTCACTTGTGTTTAGGGTATCAGCGTTCTCGTGCACACTATAAACAATATTAGGTACCTATATACTTTATTCATACTCGGAACACGACATTCTACAAAAACATAACAAAATTAAACAAGAAATAGGTAAGTACTTAGTTAACAGTTTATTTTATTTTATTTACTTTGTTAATAAAAAATATTGTTCATATATAGACTCGTTCCATCTTAGAGCAAAGCGTTCCATGTATGAGGTTTCAACCTACAATTCGTGTTTAACATAAATCTCTGTGCGCTCCCATTACGCTCAGACAGAAAACAGAATTTTATTGTGTTTTAAAATATTATTTCGATTATAATATTATTATGTGTTTTACGGTTTTACGTCTACATTGTTTTATTGACTTTAGGTATACATTTTTACTATTATATAAAGCGAAAGAGTTTGTTTGTTTGAACGCTCTAATCTCTGTAACTATCAGCCGGATTTGAAAAATTCTTTTTGCGTATGATAGCCCAGTTCTCGAGGAAGGTTATATAGGCTATGTAACATCACGCTACTGGCGACGTGAACAGAGCAGTAAGCCAAGACGCGGGTGAAACCGCGCTGCGGAAAGCTACTGTTTACTTAGTTTTTAAGTGTAGATAATTATTATAAATAACAGTGCCTCTATTTATAGTAATAATGGCTCTTTGTACAAAAGGTAGGTGAGTTGCGTGATTCTAAAGTACTTCTAATAATTATTACTAAAGATGGACCAATTACAAGTTTTAAATAACTAATTAAGTAATTATCGAGAATACGGAGAGTTAGTAGTCCGTATTATTGATAACAAGTACTTATTATATAATAAATTATTACATGTTTCTCTATTTCACGGGCATGCCGGTAGTACATCCACGCTGGTTTCAGCATGAATGGGCCGGATCGACCGGGCAGGTACTACCCTCTCATAGAAGATCGACGTAAGAGTAGTAGTATCCGTACTACTGCGTTTAGTTCGGCGAGCGAGAGTGCCGGAGGCCCAATTTTCCCCCTTTCCTACTTCCTCAACTCCCTCATTCCCTTACCCTAACCCTATTCCTAGCCGCCATAATGGAGGCAATCATACCAGCAGTTTAAGACGATGGCTTTTGGTATGGTGGCCACCACTTCTGGATTCTACTGACTGCTTACCATCAGGCGGGGTGGAGTCACTTTAGTAGAATAATATCATTAAAAAAAAAAATATAGTAAAAAAATAATTACCGGTTCTTTTACAGGCTTACACGGGGACACAGGTCCAACATGCAGTGGTCCTTTGAGAATTTTAATTTAAATTGGGATGAGGCGGATACTATAGACTTATCACAATATAGCTATGACCAAGCTATGACATTATGCACAGTACCTATTATTTTAATATTACTAGCGTTTCGCAGTGCGGTTTCACCTGCGTCTTTCGTTTCTGCTCTGCTCCCATCGCCAGTAGCGTGATGTCACATAGCCTATAAGTATAACCTTCCTCGAGAATTAAGCTATCATGCGCAAATAAAATTTTTCAAATTCGACTGGTAGTTCTAGAGATTAAGGCGTTAAAAAAATACACAAACTCTTCCGCTTTATATTAGTACAGATGATATTAAAATAGGATAAAATAGTATATCAAACATAGACAGAACAACGTCGATCAGTTAATACAACAAACTATAGTACTAAACCAGTTTTTTTATCAAATAAAGCTATGTAAACGAAACACGTGCAACACGTGGCAGTTATTTTTAACTGTGTATTCATTATAAAAACTATTGGCACTTTCAGACTACATCCCATTGTACAATTAACTCAACATCTATTATATTAATAGGTACATAAAAAATGTTTATTCATTACTAGCTGTTGCACGCAGCTCTGGCTCTAAATGTTGGTTATTGCGATTTTTATGAAAACTTTCATCACATATTTCAACCCCTTAAAGCCATGTTAAAAGATAGTCTTAGATTCTTTTTTTATCATAATTTTTGCAATGTTAATTTGGAAGCCAGCACCGTGCACCTGTGCTTGACATTATGTTGGAAAAGCTATTTAGTATAGTTATGAGACTCCTGTTTTTTTCTATGACTACTACGGTGACAAACAAGCAAGCCCGCCTGATGGTAAGCAGTATTGCCTATGGACGCTTGCAACACCAGGAGCATCTACTACTAGCGCGTTGCCGATCCTTTATTTTCATTGAAAACGCATTACGCGTACGCACCCGCCCGGGCAAGGCGGACTTATGTCGGGCTTTCCTACCGCACGTAACAGACGGCCGGCGTACCGTCTAAAACCAGTGTTCCTCTAGACGGCCAGAGTGTCGGGGTCACGGGAGATCCCGACTGGCCATGGTTCGCCACATCCTGGTAGACCCCGTCCTATTTGGAGGGCGAAGCGAAGACAAATCAGGTTCGAGTGACGTGCACGCGAAACTCGTGCACGCCACCGTCTCAAGGTTGTATTGTTGGGCGACGACTGCCCAATCGCCATCACCCAGCCGGAAATAGCACGCTGGGCGCCCTTCACGGGTAATTTTCGAGATTTCTTCCTCGCGGCCCTCCCCCCGAAAGGTGGCGACCTTCATTCCTGACATGAGTCAGGTTTACGAGTTGAAGGATCTAGCAGCAAGCCAGACTCTTCCCTCCTTGTAATTTTTATAGAGGTTTTTTGTTCTTGATCCTGTTAAAAAAACCTTTTAATTCCTTGCTAAAGGTTTTTGACAGGGTTTATTTTATTTCTTAATGTTTATTCGTATCTTATTACTCGTCCTGTCTTTACCTATATTTGTTATTCAGTAAGTCTCTTGTTTTGTACCAAATGAACGTTTTTCTTTCTTTCTTTCCTTGTTTCAATATTTAGAAAACAGCCAAGTCTATAGGTTGCGGTTACTACTTACCGTGTTTGTTTACAGTAGAACCTGTTGTATTTTGTGTTTATTTCTTCATAAAGGAGTTTGTCCACTATACTGTAACATACCATGACCGTGCTATGAACGTGTCCGGCAATTATTTGTAGTGAAAAGTATTAGACTATGCTCACTAGATCTTTCCGTCACCGACCAGCACCGTCGCGTGCCATGCACGGAGCAACAATTGTCGACGAGAATAATAACGGCGCGTGTCACTTTAAGAAGTTATAAATTATTTTCACATCTTAATAACGATTAATCGCTTTATGTTCAATTAAGTTGTAATTTTAATTCAGAGCGGTTTACACCGAATGGAGTTGCGTTTGCCATAGCGGGCGAACGTCTAGTCTGTGGTGTTTCTGGTTGCTGTGGTGATTTTGACAGCGAACGCACGTCGTGGACAACCGCAAACCCATTGGCTCTGTTTTATTAATTATTATTTCTGTAATCACCTTTTATTTAAGCACGCTACGCGTCTGAACAAATATAGTAGTAACAAGTAAACACTACCGCATTATTATTTCCACACTTTTCTGAAGTCCAACGCCCAACATGGACTATTGTGGTAATGAGGTAACTAACGTACACGTGGAAACAACAGCCCGGCCTTCCGATGTTCCGTTTTATATATATATACCTACGGTCTACTGGGCATAGTAGAGCGTATCGTGTTGCTTGCCGTTCCTGATACGTTCATAGTACGATCATGGTATGATACGGTGTAGTAGGCA
Organism: Parascotia fuliginaria; assembly: GCA_963082885.1. Taxonomy (NCBI): domain Eukaryota; kingdom Metazoa; phylum Arthropoda; class Insecta; order Lepidoptera; family Erebidae; genus Parascotia; species Parascotia fuliginaria. The sequence goes on along the minus strand of OY720198.1, from coordinate 8,143,461 downwards.
GACTCCTTAAGCCCGTTTTATTTATTATTTACCTCTTGAACTTAAATACAAAACGAGTTTTTTGATTGAATAATTACAATCTATTAATAATAGCTAGCTATCATGTAGATAGAGTCGGTGCCGGTAACGGACATAGGCTACTTTTTATCCCGAAAATCGGTTTGGTTCCCGAGGGATACAACATAAGATATTTTACGCGCGGGCGAAGCCGTGGCGCAACTAGTAGGCTATATTTTGTTATGCTTATCATATTTTTGGCAAATTCGGAATTTATTATTTGTAACAGAAGACAGCAAGAATAAAATATTTAATATGCAATATATCAATAATATTTCGCAGACGCAGACGTAGGTAATAATGCAATCATATTTTATGTAGGCGTTTGTTGACCGAATGAAATTTTTGATACCGAAGCGAAGCGAGGGCGGTCGTCTAGTACTAAATAAAGGTACTGTATAAAACTGGATTTATTCCACTAAGGTCGCCATATTGAAATCTGATAGTGGAAGGACAAGGCCATTTTGCGGCCGATGCGCAAAAACAACTTACGTCAAAGTTAACGTCATGTGTATTTCCCAGGGTAAGCAGAGATGTCTATTAGTAGTGGCTAATATGTTAATAGGCTATTCTCATATTTGCCATAATTATTGGATTGCTTGAATTTATAGATAATTTGAATATTTTATTAGTTAAGTACTAATATGAAATTTATTAAAAATATTAAAACATTTTTTTTTCGTTTAGAATCCGGACCCATATTCGACGATTTTGAATTTAGAGTTACAAAGTAAAAAAAAAAAAAATTTTTTTTTTAACAATGCTCAGAAAACCCAACCAATCCATTGTTGACTATGTAAGGAGAAGAAAGGAAAAGGGAAAAGGTAGAGGACGATGAAGAAAATTGGGCTGTGAGATTGCCGCTTTAGAAAACAGGAAACAATTTTCTTGTAAATATTGGCCAGTTTTTGGTATAGGCAACTCCTTTTAAAGGCTGGATTAGCAGCTAATGGCACAGAATTATCCCACTAGTAAAAGCACTTATAATAATAAAACAAAAAATGAGCAAAATAAAACAAAAAACAAAAGAAAATATATGAGCTTGCTCGAAGCGAATTGGCAATTTAGCACACATTTTTAAGTCCAACCTGGACTTACAAAAATGTGTGTCTTGTTATATTTTCTTAAAGAACCTATATTTATTTATGAAATTTATATTTATACCTAATTTAAATATTAAAGACTAGCTATTGCCCGCAGCTCTGCCCGCGTGAATGTCGGTTATATCGCACATGAACAAATCTTCTTTATTCTAAAATAACGTAGCCTAAGTTACTCCCTTAGAGCATTAAACCAACCGGAGCGGCCACTGACAGGCGTACCCCTCTGCCAAAGGTACCAGACCACCGGTCATACCCGTTATATAAAACTAGTTGACGCGCGTTCCGCATCATAAGTCACATATCAGTGCATGCGTAATAGCGTCTCAATAGAAATGCCGAATTGCAGTGTATTTTGGTGTAAAAAGCGTTCAGCGACATCAAGTCTACAAAAGGATAATATTACATTCCACCTGTAAGTATTATTTTGTTCTAATATTATTAAATAAGGCATTAAATTAGCAATTTAACCAAATAAAATGCTAATCAACAAGTGTTGCCAGGCTTATCATCAATACTCCAATCTGGGGTAATATTTTAAGTTGAATTAACATAAAAACTAATCTTTCCTGTTTTATATCTCGCCTTGTTGACATATCTAATAAGTTTCATTTTGGATGTACATTATTGTGTCACCGTTCCCATATTTATTTATTTTTAATTAAAACCAATCTTTTTTTACCAAGTAATGCACAAAATAATATTAAATGAACAAGTAAAATGAGATTATAAATCCAAATATACAAGATTAGTGCACTTTATTCCGAAAGATAATTGCTCATTTCTTACAAAAATAAGCGTATTTATTTTTAAGAAACTGGTCACACTTTAACATAATTAGAGATGAGACAGTTTAATCACAAATATCGATATTGGTTTTCCAGTATTAAATTAATTTTTTTTTGTTTGTTTTAGATTTTCAAAAGAAGCAGCGCCTCGAGTCGCTTGGGTCCAATATTGTAGGAACCATATAAGTGGGTTCCTAAGCGTACAAGTATCTGACTAACAGCTTAAAAGACAAAGCCTTCTGTGCTGCCAGCACTGCTACCTCCTCCCTACCCCTCAAGCGGCGGAGAGCTCAGTTTTTAGCAAGTAAACTCGCTGTGCGCTACCTCCTCTTATTGCATTACCTAGGATTAGTTAAACTAGATTTATAAGGTTAATTTAAATTGCACAGTTTTTCAGTATTTTATTATACCTACTTAAATAAAGACTTTCTGAAATATATTCTGTTGTTTTTTTGTTATCTGAACAGATAAAATATCTCTCTAATAAAAATCTACTCATACATTCTCATGTCAGTGTCTTGTTACTATGTAATCAGAACAAAATCCTCCAATTACAAGCTCTGCTTAGTTGGAACGAAATTTAATAGCAACAGACAATTAATTCAAAGTATTATTTGGTTTGAATATACATACATACTTAGGAGTAATACACGTAAAATTGACACGTAATAATTAATTACAATCTTTAATCCACACTAGAACAGATTTCAACAGGTGGTGGTTATTGAACATACATCCTTGTGCGCAGTAGTAAAATAAAAAAAAAGAGTGGGTACCCATGTACGCACGTAAGAAGTTATACTTCTTTGGCATAACAATCCAAAAATACCAAATAATAATACAACGCATACATACATAAATATTTGAATTGATATAAACGCCAATATATTTTTTATTTATTCACACAGATTATTTGTACTGATACGACACACAAAGATCCGCAACTAACTTCAGTGTGTAAAAGGTTCGCAACTAACTTCAGGGTGTTGCTTTTTTCTGTCGGTGTGCGCGCGCATCGTAAAAATTCACTCTCATCATTTTTCCCAATCGCGCTAAAAAAACTTCCAAAAAAAAACGGCTAAATGCCAGTAGGACTCGCGCGCCGAGGGTTCCGTACTATCTGGGATCGGAAGTATTGAATAAACATTAGTAAACATAGTAGGAGAGCCCGACCGCATAACCAGATTTGTTTGTCGAACAATGTTTAACAAATAAATTTAGCCCGACCGTATGACGGGCTTTTTTGATAATAATTACGAAAAAGTGTGCTAGTTAGAAACACTGATTTATTCTTCCTGTAATATTGACATAAACATGAATCAACAGAATTACTTCTAGTTAATTCATGTTTATGAACTATTTACTTTACTTTCATCTATTTCAAAGTGCTTAAATATAAAAAAACCTTAAAATTATAATAGATTATTATTACCTAAAACTGTTCTATATAATATAAGATAATGCTCATTTTAATAAGCAAACATAATAATCATGAAAATAATTAAATCTTTCGCGTACTTATATGAAATCCTAAACATCGATACTAAATATCGACAGAGTCAAGCTCTAACTGTTCTACGCTAAGGAAGCGTAAACTAATAGATGTCCCTGTGTGTGAATGTGATTGTGTGTGTTTAGTTTAAGCTAGTGTGTAATAATTTTATTGTGTGCGTGTATAACGACGCGATTTAAAAATGCATTAGTAGTTAACATTGTAATTAGTGTGCGTTGCTCGCGTTACCCCGTCCCCCGCCGAAAGTGGCAGACTTTTGCGCAAGGGAAATAGAGCGCGTGTCCACTCCTGTTGGTTTAATGCTCTAAGGTTACTCCTTATTACATCAGCTACCTGCCAATAAAAGTCCCGTCAAAATCGTTCCAGCCATTTCAGAGATTAGCCGGAACAAACAGACAGACAGACAGACAATAATTGTAAAAAATGTTATTTTGGTGAATGTACCGTATATTTATATTCAAATACATGTAGTAAAAAACGGTTATTTCAATATTACAAACAGACACTCCGATTTTATTATATGTATAGATGTTGACGGAAACAAGTAACTACAATATATTATATTTACATTCATACTTTTATTGTATTTTTTGTCTCATAACTCATTATAGTTAAAAATAAAATAAAAAAATGTTATTCTTAGATGAATTAACTAAACTCAAACTTAATTTATAACTTTATGATCATAATTTGTGTTACATTCAAGCGATAAACACGTATTTATAACGATTTTTAAATAAATATTGTATTTTAAAATTTAAAGTTTTTAATTAAGTTTATAATTTCTTTTTTATAAGTTTTTCCTTTTTTAAACTTTTTAAGTTCTTTATTCGAATTTTAAATTTAAATAAGTAAATTCAAAATGAATGAAGTGAAAATTACAGTTCCGGATTTGGAGAGCAAAAAACGTTTAGTTTTTAGTAGATTCCCTTTAAGGGTTATTTTTCATATCTTAGGGATTATATTATATTTGTTCCTGGACGTATACGGTTTAAACATGTGGTATGGGTTGTTCAATAAAGAGATTACAGATCCTAATGTTCTCAATCAAAAATGGTTCATGCCGTGTTACGCGACTAACTGGAATACCGTAAGTTATAATTTTCTTTGTATATTTTGTATAATAATTTTAAAATGTAACACTTGAAATCATAAGTCGTGATGACATTGTGGTTGAGGCACCCACTTTGTATACACGAGGTCGTAGGTTCGAAACCGAACAATAAGTCTTCTCTGAAGATCTTGGAGATTACTGGCTTTGCGGTGAAGAAAAACATCGTGAGGACACTTTTGGCCTTTTAGACTATTAGTCCGAAAAGTCTGAAATCGCCAAACTGCCTTGAGCAATCAATTTCGTTGATATAAAAAGTTTTCCTTTGACAATGTCCTATTTTAGTAATATATAAACGTTTATTTTATATTAAACAGTTTGCAAGTAGCATAGGGCTATATTATGGAACCTTGTGTCAATTAAGGTAAATTTCCTTGCATATAATCGTCTACTGTCATATCGATAATACTAGAATTATGACCATAACCCGTATTTATAGTTTCTTACTCGCCACTCATTCCACCTGTAATCATCTCCGAAGCCCTGCCCAGCACATTTAATTTAATTACTTTACTGACGTCAATGTTGTGTGCATGGTGCATTATATTTTTTATAGCTCAACTAACATTTCGTTTATGATACCTATAACTGCCTCTGTGGCTCTGTGGTACTGTGTATGAACAACTGCGGTGAGGACGAGAGTTGCAGGACCGATAAGCTCATGGGGTTTTTCAGTATTACAATATTACCCTGTTGTTTAGAATTGTGGCCGGTAAATGGCGACAAGCTTGCCTTCAAAACGAAAATTACACATATCTACCTTCCCCTCTGTGCAAAAAGTAGGCCTTTTCGTTAATAGGTCTTTATCCGTGCCAAGTAATGAATAAATTAATGTTTTTAATTTGTAACTCCTCGTTTTACTTGTTTTATATAATATAAAAAACCTTTACGTCAAAGCCTGTTTCTTAATGCGGGAGTTGTTTGTAAGAAAATGAAAGAAACCTCCGCTGGGTTTATATAAAACGTAATCTGAACTTTTGGGTCAATTCAGTTCAATAAGGACATTGAACTTGTTACAGTAATAACTATATTTAGCTTGTACAAAAAATACTTTATAAAGCCTGTTTTTTGAAGAGTTATTAAAGAAACAGTGACTCTGTATTTCCTAGTGAGTGAGTAATTGCTTTTCATTAGATCCGGTGCCAGTCGCAGTAAAGAGGGCAAAATCACAGTTATTTTTTATTACATACAATCTATAAAAATATATAAAAAAATGAATATTTGTATGCTTGTTCCCTATGCGTGCCTAAGCCATTGATCAGATTGTGATGCAACATTGGAAGGATCTTCTGAGGGTCACCCGCGAGGGCTCCTGGCTCTTTTTCACTGTACATTGTATTGCAACGTATGCCAGGGGCAGTTAGTATAATATTATTTGGTGGTTAAAAACAATAGCTTGAGCTTCTTGCCATATTTTCAGTATTTTCTCATGAGGTCGACTTTAGTAAGTCAAAGTCAAAGTATTTATTTCATTTTGATCATAAAGTATGATGCTTATGAAAAGTCAAAATTACGTGAAGTCAGCTGATTAACCAATAAAAATTAATGGCAAGAAACTTACGCCACTCTTTTCAATCGTCAGATAATTACAGTTTTTTTGTATGAGTTAACAATTTTAACACATCAACGCAACCAAAGAACCATACAAAGTAATTATTACAAAACAACCAATTAATTCAATAACTAAAATTTAAAAAAAGAAAAGAAACGAAAATAGAGGATTTCAATTATTTAGTTTCATCTAGTATGGTAATTTGACTACATATTTAAATTAAAATTAAAAAAAAAAGTAAATGCATTTTCCAGTCAAATTGAACGACAAGGTAATACTGGATTAAGTATTAAATGTATAAGAATTGACTTTAGGAAAATTTGTTGACAGTTGTTGTTACATATAGCTTAAAACTGGTTGTTACGACCTTCATAGTATGTACCAAATGAATCTATGAACGAGTTTGATTTTGACTTTGAACTTTTGCGTCATACAATGGAGTCCAACGTCTAACAAACTTGGTCTTCGTGGTGTTCAAGATATATTACAAGTTCAGGGGGCCTACCACTACCTCTAATGGCTGTAGGTTAATTTGCTGACATTTTGTAAACTTTGACGTTCATAAGTGTTAATTTAATTAACCTATATGAATAAACATATTTCATTTCATTTAATAGCAGTATTATTTTAATGTTACTTTGTGTTTTGTCTTTTTCTTTTGTACTATTAAAAAGAAGGATAGAGACAAAGTAAGATTATAATAAGATTGCTTTAAGAGGTTGTGGTAGGGCCCCAGAGATCGGTTTGGTAATGAAATGTTGCAGCAAGTGTATGCAATTGCATGGCCATTCTTATACGGAAGAGAATGGACTCGACTTCAAACTTGTACTGGTGTTGTTGTTGATTTGTTTTGTCTTTTATGAAGAACTAGAGGTCCGCCCTTGCTTCGCTTCGGTATTAAATGTTTCATTCGATCTAACAACAAACTCCTAAGGAAAATATCCTAGCAGTAGTGCCATATTGCATCATTTAGATGTAGCTAGGAGCTTAAAATATTGAAATTAAAATGATTGAAAATAATATGTTAAAAATCATAACATAATAATATAGCCTACGTTTCTTGGTGAAATAATTTTTCAAATCGGTCACGTAGATTTTTATTTAATAGTATTAGTTTAGATTTAGATATCTAATTAAATTTATTTTACCCAAATAGGTAAAAGTACTGTTTTCGTATGAAACAATGCACCGTGACTAATTATTAAATAACTTAAATATGTAAACGTAAAAAAAAAGTAAAATATAGTTAGTCCGTTCACATTTTCAAAACCTTGAAGCACAGAGACGCTCAGATCAAATACGATTATGCTCACCCATCCATGGGCCAGCCGCACTCTATGTTGCTTAATGTGCTAATCTTTCACCGATCAGTGAGCGCAACGAGTTATTAAGCGCATTTTTTGTATATGTATACTAACGGCTTCTTACTGGATATAATTACAAATCATAGAAATTCTGGGCTTTTGTCTACTATTATAATATAACTAGCTTTCCGTGGCGCGGTTTCCCTCGCGACTTTGATTACTGCTCTGCTCCCGTAACCAGTAGCGTGATGTCATATAGCCTATAACCTTCCTTGAGAATTAGGCTATCATACGCAAAAATATTTTTTCAATTCCGACTGGTAGTTCCAGATATTAGCGCGAATAAACAAACAAACATAATTTTCCGCTTTTATAATAGTATAGATTTATTTTATTTTACAGAAGGGTTAAGGGCATAGTATTGGATAATGACACATACCAAGCAATGTATATCATTAGAAAACAAAAAGCCTGCTTGCCTAAAGAAACAAAGTGAAAAGAAACAATCTCATTTTTTTCCTCGTGCTGACGTTACATTAAAATTTTATATATCAGTCCCACAATCAATACGAATCTAATTACACCTCATACTTTAAAATCTATTATGCCATTTAGGCTGTAGAGCGTGCTAAAGAAATAGACATACATACCCACATGCATTCATAATACATACATACATACATACATAAATGCATACATACATACATACATACATACATTCGAAAAACATTACTTTTTATGACAAAAATCGTATTAAAATACATAGTGTGGTTTAAAAAAAATTTAGCGGAGAAACAGGAGGGACAAAATTTTCATTGACGATTTTAAGCGGGTACTTAGTGAGCTCCAGAGGGTCTAGATAAGTGGCATAAATGCTAATAGAATAGAATAAATTAAAAAATGTATGGGATTGACATGACATAAGCTCAATATTATCATCATTATATCAGCGGAAAGACGTCCACTGTTGGACATAGGCCTCCCATGTATCGCCACCTTAGCAGGTCGTGATCCTCATCCATCGGTTGCCCGCCACCCTTACCAGGTCATTGGCTTGTGAAGGCTCTGCCCACACTGTATATCTTGATAAACTATAAACTGCTTTTAGTTCCTGTGACTTAAAATTAGAGCATGTGGTTCATTTGGGTCATAAATGCTTAATGTATGAACTCTTGATGCTTATGAAAGCCAAAATTACAAGAAGTTAGCCAATTAACCTACAGTTCTCTGACAAAGTAGAGCCGTGAAAAAAACTGGCAAGAAATTCAGGCTACTCTTTTCAATCGCCAAATAAATAGGTACCAACATTTTTTGTATGAGTTACAATTTAAACACTCAACGCAACTAAAAAACCATACAAAATAATTATTACCAATCAACCAACCAAGACTGATTTTAGCATATCTAAGTTATTTATAACAAAACAAGTTATAAACGCAGTTTTTAAACGTGATTTACTTAACGATCAGATAATGTTGTGACCTCAAGCGAGACGGTCGTTTTTGAACGAATTTTATTCCATTTTTAATTTTGAAAATATTTTTTATTTTAAAAACAAAATGAAAGAAGTAAAAATTACAGTGCTGGATTTGGAAAAAAGGAATTTATTGTTTTTAATAAGATTTTATTTGAGGGTTGCTTTTCATTTTCTTGGTGTTGTGTTGTTTTTGTTCGTGCTCGGCTTTGGTTGTTATTTATGGTTTCTCTTAGCGAGTGAACAATTTAAAACAGATGATCCTAGTCTCGTCAATATTAAATGGTTTACTCCCTTGTTCCTGACTAACTGGAATTTTGTAAGTTATTGAGATCACCTATATTATACTTTATTGTTTTTAGAAGAAAAATTTATTTTTTTTGCAATAGACCTTTTTTTACAGATTATAAAATAATTTACCTACGTATATAAATTAGGTAATTATACAATGATAATTATAAATGCAAATGTGTCTGCTACGGTTTTAAAGTAAATCAAAGACTTTTTTATATGCAGTATTCAAACTTATGGTGTTTTTAGTTCACCCTTCAAATGAGTAGAAAATCATTAATATTGTGGCCAAGTTCAACAATTGTGAAATATTAAATTGTTAATAATTTATATAATAATAATAATATTTTACAATTTTTGCAATTAGCCTTGCACTGGCAAAATTTATAAAATATGTGCAATTATTAATTATAACTTGGAAGTCTGACTCGAAGAGAATCGAGACAACTTTGACTTTGCACGGTATTAAATCCACGCTGGTGTCAGCATGAATGGACCGGATCGTCTGGGGAAATACTACCCTCTCATAGAAGATTGACGTAAGAGTAGTAGTATCGTTCGGAGAGTGAGAGTGCCGGAGGCCCATTCCTTTTTCCTCGTCTTCAATTCTTACACCACTTTCACGGTAGGCAGCGACTTCGCAGAGTTCTTGGCATTGCAGGAGCAAGGCTAGGGACTCTGCGTCGTTCATGAGCGACAGTTACCACTTACCATCACGTGGGCTGTTTGCTCGTCAGCCATTGTCGGCAATAAAAAAAGACCACGACATGATACTGAGAAGCGCGGAATCCAGCCCTGTTTTGGGATAATAAATATATAAAAAAAAGGGTTTATAAAGAAATCTTTTAAAGTACTTACCTATTTAACTGTAATCGATAATTCCCATAATTACTTATAGATTTTTGTAAAAAACATCATTATTAAACATTTTTGATTAGCTTATTAATGTTTTTTTTACAAAATATTATATTCTATCGTCAAACACATTATTATTACTTATCAATTATCATTCATAATGGATTTTGTTTTTACTTCTAAAAAACCAATAGCTATTCCCAGCAGTCTGTAAAGAATTTTAAACATCCATTTCAATGTTAATTAGCTATATTACACTTAATGTACTGAGTATAAAGGTGAAAACTAATTAAAGTATCATTGTATTTAAACAAGTGATTTACCAAAAAAAAAGTCGAAGTGGTCCAGTGCATATGGCACCCGCTTCGTAAACACCAGGTAGTTCAAATCCGTGCAAGTACCAATGTGATTTTTTAAATCATGTACTTTCTAAGTTTATCTTAGACATTTCTGACTGACGGTGAAGGAAAACATTCTGAGGAAACCTGGACTTAAAAGTCTGATTGCCAATCCGCTTTGAGCAAGCGCGTGGTGATTAATGCTCATGCCTTCTCTATATGAGGGCCTTTGCCCTGCAGTGGGACAGTAAACAGGCTGGTATTAATATTAAATATAAGTGATTTACACCGGCTTCATCCAACTGCATGTAGGTACTCGTAAGTTGATTAATTATAATTATTTTGTATGGTGCTTTGATTGCGTTGCGTGTTATAAATTGTAACTCTTAAAATTGTAATTATTTCTTGCCAGTTCTCACGGTTCTACTTTTGATGCTGTCTCTTGATAACACTAGGTTATACAAACTAATAATAAACAGTAAGGATCTTTTACTGTAATATTATTATGTGCCAGATTTCTACTTTTTTTTACTTGGGATGACTGGTCAATCTTGGCAAGGCATACTTTTAATATTCAATCCAGTATTACCTTGTCGTGCAATGTGACCCGGAGGTGCATTTACCAGTTTAATTAAAATACGTAGTCAAATTACCATACTAGATGAAACTAAATAATTGAAATCCTCTCTTTTCTTTCTTTTATCTTAGTATTATATTAATTGGTTAATTTGTAATAATTACTTTGTATGGTTCTTTGGTTGCGTTGAGTGTTTAAATTGTAACTCATTCAAATAACTGTAATTATCTGGCGATTGAAAAGAGTGGCGTGAGTTTCTTGCCAGTTCTTCTCACAGCTCTACCTCGTCAGCGAACTGGCTGTAGGTCAATTGGCTGACAAAATGTAATGTTGACTTTTCATAAGCATCATACTTTATGATCAAAATGAATAAATAAACTTTGACTTTGACACAGCAGTTTTCACCCAGGTTATGTTACATCTTTGCTTACTGCTCAGCTCCCGTCGCCAGTAGCGTGATGTTACATAGCCTATAACCTTCCTCGAGAACTGGGCTATCATACGCAAGATAATGACACATTGTAGTTTAATTACTTACTTATGTAAGTTTATCATGTCATTTACATAATATTTGAAAATCTGTATTTTGACCTTCTAATATGCGAGTCCTCATATTGTTATTCAAATTGCAAAATTAAATTTATCTATACTTAAATAAAGCGCCAGATGTTTGTTTGTTTGTTTGAACGCGCTAATTTTCTTTTTTGTGTTTGATAGCCTAGTTCTCGAGGAAGGTTAGGCTATGTATCATCACGCTACCTAACCTAACCTAACTAAAGACCGCACTGCAGTATGCTAGTTTAATCATAAAGGCAAAATTTAAGTCGTGCTGGGTCAGTGGTTGAGGTACACGCTTTGTATACACGAGGACTTGGGTTCAAAACCGAGCAAGTAAAAAATATGTCTGAAATCACCAATCCTTCTCTGAAGTAGAGACCTTTGCCCAGCAGTGGGATATAAATGGGCAGATAAGATGAAAGGCAGGATGTCTAGAGCAATGTTTTATAATTAGATAGATTTAACTGGCTCTGTGACGCAGTGGGAGCGCAAGCGACTGCTGTGCACGAAGTTGTGAGTGTGATCCCACACGATCCCCACACGGGATAAAACTTGTCTGTGCGACACAGGACTTGTTCCCCAGTGCGGTAGTTGTCTTTAAAGATAGCAGATATGTTATGAACGCGTAATCGTGAAAACCCGAAAACGTCCTAATTGGGACGTATTGCCTTTAGTCTGCGTTACACACATTCTTCATTTATACATGAATGAAGAATGAGTACAACGTATGTTGTATGTGTGCAACGGCTGCTGCGCGGAACACTTTTTTCGGTAGTTTTGTGAGTGTATAACATATCTGTTGAATAGAATATCACTGATTGTATCTATACGTGTAAAAATGCATTGATTTATTACATTCTGTTTGTTTTATAAGCACGTACTCAACGTAATACTCAAGATAGGTAACTGAAAACTGATAATATGAAGTCTCTGCAATCTTTTAAAAAGTGTTAGTTTAAATAGGTACTGAAGATGCCCAAACTTTTTAGCGACATGTCTTTTCCAATACCTCAAAGCCTCATAACTAGTAATAGTAATAGTTTTTTGTCCTATTTTTACAATAATGATATTTCATAGTCTAGTTAGTCACTAGCTAGTAGTATTTAGTAGATTCACGCTGGTTTCTGCATGAATGGGCCGGATCGTCCAGGGAAGTACTACGCTCTCATAGAAAATCGACGTAAGAGTAGTAGTATTCGTACTACTGCGTTTCGTTCGATGAATGAGAGCGCCGGAGGCCCAATTTCCCCCTTTCCTCTTTCCTCACCACCCTCATTCCCTCCCCCTAACCCCATTCCCAGCCGCCATAGTGGAGGCCACAATACCAGCAGTTTAAGACAATGGCTTTTGGTATGGTGTCCACCACTTCTGGATTCCACTGACTGCTTACCATCAGGCGAGGTGAAGTCACTTTGATAGGCTAATATAAAAAAAAAATATGTTCGCAGCTCCTGCCGCTTGAGTGTCGGTTATATCTCTGTTTAAATTGACTATTTTTCCTAAAAATTATCGTCCCCAATTTCAACCCCTTTTTGCCATTTTTTCGCGATAAAAGATAGCCTATGTTGTTTCCCAAGGACTAATCTATTTCTATACCAAATTTCATCAAAATCATTTCAGTGGTTTAGGCGTGAAGCGTAACAGACAGACAGACAAGACTTACCTTCGCATTTATAACCTAAAATAAGTAGGTATAGATTTATTTAACAAGTTGGTTAAGTAACATATTATACAGTATTCTACCTATGAGTGTTTACCTACGCTGGCGCTGTACGCATCATGAGTGGTAACGTCGCAATTTAGTGTAATATTTCGTGGTTTTCAATTTTTATCATTTAATCGCAACTATATTTAAAAAAATATATACATGTTCTGCTAACATTTTAGAATTACGTGAAAGCTGTACCTATAAAAAGTAAGTAACGATACTGCTTACGGTTATTTTGCTATGAAAATAACAAAATTAAGTTCAAAATGTATTATTTGCATATAAATAGAACAGAACCCACAGCCCAGTTCTCGAGGAAGGTTTTAAAGGCTATTTATAATCACGCTACTGGCGACGTGAGCAGAGCAGACTCGGGTGAAACCGCGCCGCGGCAAGCCAGTCCTAAATTATAAATGCGAAAGTTTGTGTATGTGTGTATGTTTGTGTGTGTGTTTGATACCACTCAGCGCCTAAACGGCTGAACCGATATCGATGAATTGGTATGTAGATAGCTTCGGTGCCGGGGACGAACATAGGCGGTCTGGTTCTCGAGGGATAGTACAAACATATTTTACGCGCGGCCGAAGCCGTAGCTGGTTATAAAGCAGAGTTCTGCAATGCAGATAAAAGACTTAAAAACAAGGCTATGAAATAGATGAACAGTTCTGGATTATTCACAATCTTTTATTATATATTTATTAAGTAATTTATATACTACAGAACAGGTCTTTTACACCCAATGCGATAGCTATTACTAACTTTTAATTAATAAAACATATTATAATTTTTAAGATTAATAATTTTTTAATTGAAACGTATGGACACGCATAGAAATCTTGCCGTGTCCAGGGAACGAAGTAATAAGTGATACTAATTTCGAGTTTCATGAAGTGGACACACGCGTGTTTCTGTTCTTTCCAGTCGAGTTGATGAATAACCCACAGAAACGATCATATTCCAGCAGCCAGCTATCTACTTATTATATCGTATCATTTTTAGATTAGTTAGTATTAGTTTCTGCATTATTTAATTTTATTATTAAATTGTAACTTACAAAAATTGTAATAACCCGGCGATTAGAAAGAGTGGCCCCGATTTCTCGCCAGTTCTCATAGCCCTACTCTACGTCAGCGAATTGGCTGTAGGTTAACTGGCTGACATTTTGTAATTTTTAACGTTCATAAGAGTTAATTCAATTAACCTAAGTGAATAAAGATGTTTTGATTTTGATTTTAAATAACATTCAGAATTAATTAAAACATTAAAATAAATATTTTGCCTGTTATTTAAGAATTTTGCATTGCACACCTAATTAGAAAAATGTTTTAAACAAAATAATACTAGACCTTGGTCTTGGTATGTTATTGCAAAATTTTAGAATAAACATAATATTATTGTTAATTTTGGTTTTCCTCGACTGACTGCTTACCACCAGGCAGAGTAAAGGCATTTTGGGAAATAGGTTCTATTCCCGCTCAGTGCAAATATGTATGTCCATAAACATGATTATTTGCATCAGTCTGGGTGTTTCTACGTATAATATTTACAATAAACAGTACTTATATAAGTATGTTTATCCGCTTTCTAGAACATCACAAGCTATTTAATTGGGTTTTTTTTTTTTTTTTTTTTTTTTTTTATATTGTAGCCTACCAAAGTGACTCCACCCCGCCTGATGGTAAGCAGTCAGTGGAATCCAGAAGTGGTGGCCACTATACCAATAGCCATCCTCTTAAACTGCTGCTATGGTGGCCTCCACTATGGCGGCTGGGAATGGGGTTAGAGGAAGGGAATGAGGGAGGTGAGGAAAGAGGAAAGGGGGGAAATCGGGCCTCCGGCGCTCTCACTCACCGAACGAAACGCAGTAGTACGGATACTACTACTCTTAAGTCGATCTTCTATGAGAGGGTAGTACTTCCCCGGACGATCCGGCCCATTCATGCTGAAATCAGCGTGGATCTACTGCTTACTTTGAATCTAGATAGCTTGTTTATGTTGTTGAGAAATTATTTTAAGTTTATTCTTACAATACTGCAATGCCTGCAATGTTATAAAAGACATTTTTATTTATTTTTTTATCATTTTATAAAAATCTCTTTTTACAACATTGCATTGCCAAAATCATTATTTAATGTTTGTCTTTAATGCTAATAATCTGTTTCGTAATTAACAGTATTACAAATTAAATTAATTGATAGTGATTTGTTATATGTAATTACATTTTCGAGAATGTAAAAATAATAACGAGGTTTTAATTAACCATTGTAATTATTATTAATGTTTAATCTACATATTATTAACTGTCTCTTTTCCACAAGTAGTTTTGTTTTTACTGTATTAAAAAAAAGCTTGTATATTCATTTATTTTGGTGTGGAGTCCCGTTTGGATTATGGAACAATTGCCGTGGTTATACAGAATACTAGGAAGAGCAGTAAGGTAGCATTTAGCTTAACTCGCTTGCCATGATGACTTATCGAATAAAGCAGCAAAGTTTATTTGTTTTTTAAACGAGCTAATCTCTGGAACTACCAGTGGGATATGAATAATTCTTTTTGTGTATGATAGCCCAGTTCTTGAGGAAGGTTATAGGCTATGTAACATCACGCTACTAGCGACGGGAGCAGAGCAGTAACCAAAGATGTAACTTATTGCAAGGGAAGCCGCGATGTAGGAAATTAGTTGTAACATACTTTTAATTACATACAAAGGGTTTAAACTGATGTAGAACATGTTAAGTAGATCAGTTATATATCAGTTTAGTTAAGACTGCCTCTGTGGTTCGGTGGTACTTTGTACAGATTACCACGCAGAGGTCTCGAATTCGATTTCGAATTTCTCAGTATTAGCCCGGAGTCTGGAATTGTGTTCCATATATGGCAACAGGCTCGACCCCTGTTGATTAAAATTAAAATGGCGAAAAGTGGGTGGGTAACTTCTGTCTATCCCTTCGGGGATAAAATACCAAATAGTGGTTTCAAGTTTTCACTTATTATTAGATCGATCAGTGTGTAGAATCTACCTAAATGTTACATTTTCTGTATCATGGACCGGATATAATTACAATCAATTACATCTGATATAGTTACCCACTATTGTGATTAAAAAGCGGAAGTTTTTACATATTATTAGACCTATTTTAGACAGATTTAGATCTATATTTAAAAACAGATCTTTTTGCCTTTGACTGACTCCGTGGTGCAGTGGGAGCGCAAGCGACTGCTGTGCACGAGGTCGTGGGTTTGATCCCCACACGGGACAAAACTGTGTGATCCATAAATATTTGTTCCGAGTCTGGGTGTACTTTGTGTCCGTTAATTATGTTTGTAAAGTCCTCCGCGACCCATTGCTTGATCCCTAGTGCGGGCAATTCTTTTTAAAAATATTTTAATAAGACCTACCAGATTAGCGAAATAATTGCACGTGTGGTAAGCCATTGATGATTGTTAATTAAAGAAAAAACCTTTTTACGGTAGTAGATCCACGCTGGTATCAGCATGAACGGGCCGGATCGTCCGGGGAAGTACTACCCTCTCATAGAAGATCGACGTAAGAGTAGTAGTATCCGTACTAAACGTGACGTAAACTTGATCAGGACCTAGTTGAAAACCAGCGTCAGACCTTTGGTCTGGCAAATGCTGAACTGGGTACCTAGTTGCCACATCTGTGAGACACACTCTTGCACTGTACTTTGTATTTTTTTTTAATTTAATTATTTTTGTTGTGTCTCTATGTAATTGTGGCAATAAACGTTTCTTTCTTTCTTTCTTTCTTACTACTGCGTTTCGTTCGGTGAGTGAGAGCGACGGAGGCACAATTTTCCTCTTTTCCTCTTTCCTAACTTACCTCATTCCCTTGGAGGCCACCATACCAGCAGCTTAAGACGATGGCTTTCGGTATGGTGACCACCACTTCTGGATTCCACTGACTGCTTACCATCAGGCGGGGTGGAGTCACTTTAGTAGGCTAATATAAAAAAAAATATCTGCTGACTGACGTGTCCAGGGGACGAAATAATAAGTGATACTAATTTAAATCTTCACCAAGTGGATACACGCGTGTCCAGTCACTCGTGTCGAGTTAGTGAATAACCCGTGGTTAACGTGGTTACCTTGCCATTATTTGCCCGCAGTTTCGCCCACGTGAATGTCGGTTATATTTCTGTTTACATTGACAATTTTTCATCCCCTATTTCTGCCATGTTTTCGTGATATAATTACCATCAGAAGGGGTGTCACTTTGGTAGGCTAATACATAAAGAAAAGAAAGAAAGAAAAGAAAATAAAATTTATTAGACACAAAAATAAACATGATAATAACAAAAGCAAAAAGAAATAAAGTACAAAAAAAAAACCAATACGAAATACAAAAATAACTTAAAATGTGTCTAAAAGGCAGCAGCTCATCATGTGCTACGGAGGACCGCAGCGCTGATTTTCAGCTGAAGCCTTGAGTGAGTCACGGGCGCATGTACGGTGTTTAACGTTCTTACACACGACAATTAGTGCGTGTAAGTATATGTATGTGTGCGAGGTAAGAAGGGCATAATATAACACATGTAGATAATAATAGTTAAATAATTAAGAAAATAAACAATACAACAAAGTTAAATAGCATTATGACATTAAATATATTCATTTAGCTGTAAGTAATTAAGTATCTATAGAGTTAAGTGTATTGCCTGCGTCACTTTGCATGCTACTTGAAACTGTAACTTACAAAAATTGTAATAACCTGGCGATTAAAAAGAGTGGCCTGAGTTTCTTGCCAGTTCTTCTCATGGCTCTACTTCGTCAGCGAACTGGCTGTAGGTTAATTTGCTGACATTTTGTAAACTTTGACGTTCATAAGTGTTAATTTAATTAACTTAAATGAATAAACATATATTTCATATATTTCATTTCATTTCATTTCATTTCATTTAATAAGGGGAAAAAAAAAAAATAACTAAAAGCAACATTTGAAGGACATTTAAAGGTGTGATTTTAAATTAAGTTGGTTTTTTTGGGCAAGTAATAAAATATTTTTTAGTTTCTTTTTAAAACTAAAGATGGAACACAATTGTTTTACTGGCGGGGGAATATTATTCCAGCACTTTGTAGCGTTATACCGGAAGCCTCCTCTAAATGCTGTGGTTCGATGTCTGGATATATGTAATGCAACAGATGCCGACCGCATAGAATATTTCTTATGCTCGTCCATTCACTCCAGCTTTTCATATAAGTAAAATTATATAAAGATAGAAAAAGATATAAAAGAAAAATTTTGTATAGACACCACATCAATGCAAATAGACCTTTGCGTGGCAGTACGTACACAGTACCGCCGAACCACAGGCAGTCACGTCAAATATAGCACATAAATAATAAATATATATACATAATAAATCGTGAAAAAGATTAATCAAAGGGTCAGCTGCTTCTATTTAACATAGTACTTAAACAATAGCAATTGTATGTAAGTAGGTATACATAATTCAATCAATCAACTCTAGTGGTCTCTAGTCTTGTATTTCAGAGCCGCCGTTTTTTTCTTAACTGACGTTTGAATAATATCTATAATACTAGCTGACCCGGCGAACTTCGTTCCGCCTATCAGTCGATCAACATCACTTTATTTTCTAAAATAAATATTTTTTCGAAAATAAACGTAAGCCTAAGTTACTTTTTATTACATCAGCTACCTGCCAAAAAAAATCCCGTCAAAATCGATCCAGCCATTTCAGAGATTAGCCAGAACAAACAGACAAACAGACAAAAATTGTAAAAAATGTTATTTTGGTGTATATACCGTATATATATGTCAGAGAACCATTGTTCCCGTTGACATCGTCATTAGTGGTTGCAGGTTTAGTGAGGTAAAACGCGAGCACAAAACGATGATTACAGTTTCAAACAATTTTATTTTAGATATAAACAATATTTTGTCATTTTACACTAATAATCAAAGAAATATAATATGTAAGACCTAGCTGCGGGTTCAGGACACCAATCTTACTTTTACTTCACATTTTCAGCCCTCCGCAAGTCAAGATGGCGCCTCGCCCCCGCTCGAATTACAATATTCATTACTTTTATTAATTAGTAATGATAATATAGCGCATTTACACGTGCAAACAACAATCAATCCGTCTCATTGCTTCCTCCGACATATATATATATTCATATAAATGTAGTAAAAAACGGTTATTTCAAAATTACAAACATACACTCCAATTTTATTATATTAATGTATAGATAAAGCGCAAGAGTTTGTTTGTTTGTTTGTTTGAACGCTCTAATCTCTGGAACTACCAGTCAGATTTGAATAATTCCTTTTGCGTATGATAGCCCAATTCTTGAGGAAGGTTATAGGCTATGTAACATCACGCTATTGGAGATGGGATCAGAGCAGTTAGCCAAGACGCGCTGCGGAAAGCTAGTTTATTATTATACCTATAAACATTTAGTCTTAGTCATAATAATATAAAAGTTAGTTGTCTCCCATAGAAGGTACAAATACAAATACAAAATACAAAAAATATTTAATAATAATAATAATACCAGCCTGTTTACTGCCCCACTGCAGGGCAAAGGCCTCTATTCATATAGAGAAGGTATGAGCATTAATCACCACGTGCGCTCAAGGCGGATTGGCAATTTCAGACTTTTAAGTCCAGGTTTCCTCACGATGTTTTCCTTCACCGTCGGTCAGAAATGTCCAAGATAAACTTAGAAAGTACATATGATTTGAAATATCACATTGGTACTTGCCCGGATTCGAACCCACTACCTCGTGTTTACGAAGCGAGTGCCTTATCCGCTGGACCATTTCGGCTCAAAAAATATTTATTTGACTTTAACTTATTATCTAGGTTATTGTGACGGTGACGGTTTTGGTGACTCGTTTTAGGTAAAATTAATTTCCTTTTTTTTATATTAGCCTACCAAAGTGACTCCACTCTGCCTGATGGTAAGCAGTAAGTGGAATCCAGAAGTGGTGGACACCATTCCAAAAGCCAAACTACTGGTATGGTGGCCTCCACTATGGCTTAGGGAGATGCTTTTTCATGCCCCGCTTAAAAGACCCAGGATCAAAATTAGATGGGAACACATGCGCTGGTAAAGAGTTCCAGGCTTTAAGAGCGACAAAAGTATGAAGTGCTGAACCGTTTGGTTCGTTACCTGTGTTAGGAGCCACTGTCCTTTATAGCAAAGGTAGATTATAATGTAATTAAACTAAATACAAGCATGAGTACATGAGGAAGCACATGTGTGTGTGTGCGTGTATGTGTGTGTGTGTGTGTGTGTGTGTGATAATTATTAGCTTTTTATGTAGCTTCCTTTTGTTTCAGTGGGCCAACCACCTCTTAAATTCTAATGTTACTTTGTGTTTTGTCTTTTTCTTTTATACCATTAAAAACAAGGATGATGATGAAACAAGAGATAAAGTAAGGTTATAAAGTAAGGATAAAGATTGCTATAAGAGGTTGTAATAGGGCTCCTGATCTCCAACACGACGGATCACAATGAAATAAAAAGAATCGATCACCCAGGGGATCAGAACGGCATAATTCGCTTCAAGAAACACCAAATATAAGTAACTTCATAAAAAGGCACATTAAAATGTGCGTTGTACAATATTTTTTGTTAGTAATTTGATATCTTGTGTCGCTTTTTGACATTGCATAATGGAAATGTTATGTGATATCAACCATTTTGTTTTGTTTTGGGTTGAAATAAATGCGCGCAAAGCTATAAAATATGAATAAATAAGATATTAATAGAATTAATAACGCAAAAACACGGTTTTTACAGCGCTTACTTTAGATTTATGTACGTATATAGCCTCATTACATTCATGTGAAATCCCCATGAAGTTAAATAGAGATAGTCTTTTATATATAGCATACTAGCTGCGTCCCACGGCTTCTGCTTCATAAAAAATGGTTTTTTGTATGCCTCGGGAACCAGACCGATTTTCGGGATACAAAGAAGTCTATATATATCCTATGTGAATCTATCTACATACCAATTTTCATAAAAATCGGATAGTGCCGTTTAGACGCTGATTGGTAACAAATACACACACACACGCACGCACGCACACACGCACACGCACACGCACACGCACACGCACACGCACACGCACACGCACACGCACACGCCAATTTTTTAATATTTTCTCTCCGTAAGAACTATCTTTGTAATTCAAGGAATATTATAAAAAAAGAATTAGTGAAACCGGTTCAGCTGCTCTCGAGGTTTGCGCTTAGCAACACATTCAGCGATTCATAGATAATCAAGTCTTGGAACATGTTGAAAGGAAATAAAGGAGCTAGAAGTTGATTGCGCCTCCATTGTTAGCATATCACTTATTTTATCAATCACTCACCGAGCAAATCACATTAGTATGGCAACTTACATACATACATAGCTTCACGCCTTTTAACCCCGAAGGGGTAGGCAGAAGTGTTTAACCACTCACTTTTCGCCATATTTTATTTTAGGTTCCATGTAACAGGGGGCGAGCCCGTTGCCATTTTTCGGGCACAATTGTAGACTCCAGAAAACTCCAGAAAAATTGACAGAAAAATCACTATACCCGACTTGGGAATCGAAGGGATTAGTCGGGATTATCGGGTTTAGGGTAAACTCCCCCACTAAAATCGTATTTAATGGGGCGGATTCCACTGGAAATTCAAGGCATTCTACTTTGCCTCACCAGTGGGGCAGATTGGTGGGGCAAACTGGAATAATGCATGGGATCTTTAAGCAGAGCACAACATACAACGCCTGACTAAATAATAATAGCAAAACGCAATACAAAAATACTGAGTAATTGATTAAAGTGGGTTTTATTCAGATTATAGGTAGTCAAAGTTTGAATGATTTTAATCAATAATCTAGTAAAAAAGCTAGTCATTATTATTAATTTAGATATTAAATGCGAATTGGCATACAAACCAGGTTGTCAGCTAATTTGCTATGAGGGATAAAGTCCGGCAAGTTCAAATGTGTCTAGCCGAGGCTTTTATATAAATATTCTATGTCTGAAAAAGGCGGCCATTAGTAGTAGTAGATAGCCTGGTTTCCAACCTACGTTTTTTTCGTTGTATGTTGCAAACGAAGTCCTTAATTTATTTATTTATTTATTGAAAAAGTATTTACAATATCATTACAGATAAAAACCCAATACGATATCATAAAAAACCTAAAATTAAAAACACTAATTACTAAATAAATATATCTACTTATCCAATACTATACATTTTTGTGCAACATCCTTGAATTTTGATAGGGTACATTGAAAAATATCAATTTCTATAGAAATAATATTAATAAGTCGTATTGCGCGCGACAATGGAGCAAATTTGAGTAGATTCGTCCTCATCGCTGGGACGTTAAAAGTGTTAGGGTGGCGGCGCGCACTCACGTATCCGTCGGGAACGCACAACCGCAGCTCCGCCAGCACAGCCGGGTGGTGTAGCTGTCCACGCAGCACGCGCCATATGTAGACCACTAATGACAGGTCGCGTCGCACTCTCAGCTGGACGTAGCCAACCATGCCAAGTACAAACTAACTTAGATACATGAGTGGATATAAAGGGTACACTCCATATGCTTTATAGAATAAAAAACGAGTAAATTTATTTTGAATTTTTTCTAGAGTCAGAGTCAGACGATGGCTGTAGATTTTAATTGACTCCGAATAAGTGCATTATGTAACATTTTAATAGCTGAGATACTGCGAAAATCTTTACAATTTCTTAAAATTAATCCTAATTTTTTAAACGATTTGGTGCAAATGCCAACAATATGCTTCCGAAATGTTAGCTCGGGTACCATCTGAACACCTAAATCCCGGGTACAATTAATGCGTGAGATCAAGGTATCATCCATTCGGTATGTGTAATGCAGTGGCGCCTTGGCTCTGCTATAGCTCATTATTCCACATTTAGCTACGTTAAAATCAAGCTTGTTAGAAATGCTCCACTGCATTATCCGGTCTATGTCGCCTTGTAAACGCTCTGCATCCAAAACGCTTGCTATTGACAGAAACATCTTTAGGTCATCTGCAAAAATTAAACACTCTGCATGTTGGATGACAGCTGGCAGGTCATTAATCATTAGAATGAATTCTAAAAGTCCTAAGGTAGACCCCTGACTAATGCCTGAAAAAGTGAAATATGGTTTTGACTCATAACCTGCATATTGTACGTACTGCCGACGGTCGCCAAAGTAGCTCGCAAAGAATTTGAGTAAAAGCGGGGTGAAACCTAATACCGCCAGCTTCGACAACAGTACATCGTTATTAACTGTGTCGAAGGCCTTGCGGAAATCAAAGTAAGCGCAGTCTACCTGCCCCCCAGCATCAATGGCAGGAGTAAGATACGTCATAAATGATAATAGGTTACTGACTGTACTTCGTCCAGGACGAAAACCATGCTGTGCGTCAGTCAGTTGGGAACTGACTTGAGCGTAAATACTCGCATGTAATGCTAACTCAAATACTTTAGCGAAGGCCGAAAGTACCGCCACAGGCCTATAACCACTTACGTCATCACTCGTAGTACCTTTAGGGACTGGTATCACTCTGGTGATTTTCCAGCAATCAATATTTTAATCAATACGTTGCCACGTCTCTATACTTATGCTACTTATACTTAAATATTTTTATAATTATCTTACACTAGCTGCGCCCTGCGGCTTGGCCCGTGCGGTAACCAGACCGATTTTCGGAATAAAAAGTATCTTATGTCCGTCTGCGGTACCGAATCTATAATACCAATTTTTATCGGTGGTAACAAACACACACACATACACACACAAACTTTCGCATTCATAATATTAGTAGAATTATTATATTTATCACTAGTAATTAAAAGCTCACATGCGGTAACTATTTATCTTTAATAAACGCAATGTTATCAATAATTATAAAGATGCATACAGTACAAATATTAATATAATATTATTATCTACTAGTCCCTCGAAACCGTCAACGGAGGCGGGCGTAATGTAATTATTAACAATTAATAATTAAACATTATGATTACAAATTAATAATAACCTTTAACTAATTATTAAGTTTATTTCAAATATTGTGTTCGATTTTTGAAATATTATTTAAATTTTCATAAAAGTGTTCGTTTTTTAAATAAATATAATTTAAATTTTAGAAAAAGTGTTTCATTTTTAAAATATTAATTTAAATTTATAAACGTTCAATTTATCAAAAATTTTGAATATTTAAAAATGGAAGACACTTTATTTAAAGATTATAATATTTTTTATAACATTTTGTGCTTTTTAATAACGGAAAATGAGAAGCTATTCGATCGGAGTGACACGAAGTTGTACTGGACGACGGTTTACCATATGTTGGTAGTTCTTCACCATGGATATATTAGTATTTACGCGGCTGGGCTAGACATGAAGTACAGTCCTAACGTAGACCTAGACAACTTGTATAGGTTCCAAGCTGGATATCTTACTGGATGGAATTTTGTAAGTTACTTATACAGACTTATTCCAAAGGAAGGTCAGTAACTCCTTTGAATAGAGAATGAAGGATAAGAAGAAGAAGAAGAAGGTGATAGGGAGAGTCGGTCTCTCAGTAGGCCATATTAACCACGCATGTCTAGGGCGACCCCTACTGAATTTTCCAGGCATTTCTGCTTCATAATCTCTTTCGATAACGTATTTTCATCCATCTTTGCTATCAATAAATGATCTCGGTCATTAACCCGTCTGTCTAAAAATCACACACACACTTTTGTTCGTTGTAAGTATTAAGTACTAGCTTTCCGGGCCCGGTTTCACCAGCATCTTTAATATCATAGCAATATAGTGTCGTATTGCATCATTCATATTTACAAAGGCACCTTAAATATTGCAATTCTGAAAATGACTGAAAATAATATATTGAATATAATATAATTTATTCTATGTTACACGCCGAACTTATTAATTTCTAAAGGTGAAAGAATTTTTCAAATCGGTAACGTAGATTTTTAGTTAAATCGTTGCAAACAACCAAACATACAAAAAATCAAATCATTTCTTTTTATAATATAGTTTAGATTTATATATTAGGCAGTCGAAATGGTCCAGTGGATAAGGTACCCGCTTTGTAAATACGAGGTAGTGGGTTTGAATCCGGGCAAGTCTAATGTGATTTTTCAAATCATATGTACTTTCTTAGTTTATATTGGACATTTCTGACTGACGGTGAAGGAAAACATCTTGAGGAAACCTGGACTTAAAAGTCTGAAATTGCCATCGCTTGAGCGCACGTGCTCATACCTTCTCTATATGAGAACAGGCCTTTGCCCTGCAGTGGGAAAGTAAATGCTGGTATTATTATTTATTATTATTTATATTTTACGTATGTCCACAGAGGTGTGTAAGATAGTTACTGCGCTTCATGAGTAGGTTAGTGTCCGCAGTAGAGAGTAAGATTAAAGATGCCTACAGTTGTTCATAGGCCTCTTTCCTAAGATATTGTTTACAACAGTAACATTCGTGTTGTTTTTTTTATTTATTTAATATATTCATAACAATTATAACATTGTGTTGAATACATTTTTGTATAATATTAGCACTTACAATAATCAAAATAATATTACAATCATTAAAAAAAATTCTTATAATAACAATAATAAATATTAACAAACCAATAATTAATTAATTAAAAATTAGGTGAAGCGAAGCGTAGCATCGTCTATCCTATTTTAATATAATAAATCTATTTTAATTCAGTTATCGAGTAATAACAGGCTTGCAACATGTTGAAAACATAAGTCAAAGTCAAAGTCAAAGTCAAAGCATTTATTTCATTTAGATCATAAAGTATGATGCTTATGAAAAGTCAACATTACATTTTGTCAGCCAATTGACCTACAGCCAGTTCGCTGACGAGGTAGAGCTGTGAGAAGAACTGGCAACAAACTCACGCCACTCTTTTCAATCGCCAGATAATTACAGTTATTTGAATGAGTTACAATTTAAACACTCAACGCAACCAAAGAACCATACAAAGTAATTATTACAAATTAACTAATTAATATAATACTAAGATTAAAGAAAGAAAACAAGGAATTCAATTATTTAGTATCAACTAGTATGGTAATTTGACTACTTATTTTAATTAAACTGGTAAATGCACCCCCTGGAAGCAAGAACAAATGGTGTGTTTGTTAAAACAACGGTGACCACACGTCTTTTGTTTTCATTATCTCCAGTCCAGAACATCGGCAAAAGTCAATGGCAGACTATTTATTGAGCAATGGCAAACACTAAACCCATGATTCTTAAATATAATAATTCTTTAAAATTCCAATTTTATGTAATTCAACTTCCACAGTCAGGCAAAAAGCAAATTTAATTCAAAATGGTAGTTTAAGGTAGGTAAAAATTCTTTTTTTTTTACTTTTAACTTGGAAGTTGAAAAAAAAACATCAAACATCAGACCACTAGTAATTAATTAAGTCACCCATAAGTCTTTATACTCAACATTCTCTTTATTTAATTATAAGATTACAGATAAATGGCATTCATTAATTAAAACTGTCTTGAACCGTAACCTCTGCACCTGATTTCATATAATCGTAATAATTATGTAATTAACTTAATTATCTTAAATAATGTAAGTAGATATTTATATTTTTATTATGTTCTCATTCGCTTTTGTCGCGGGGTGTTCCCGTCACCCCGGTACGGTCAATAATAATAATATACAAAACATAATTTAGACCTAATAAGCATATAATATTATAGCTTGTGATATGGGCTCTAGAATGCGGATATAATAATAATAATAATAATAATAATAATATTCTACCACATTCACACAGTGCCATTTAGCCCCAAATTAAGCAATTATATTTGCTTGTGTTATGGGTACTAAACAACTGATATACTACTTATATACATTTTTTTTTTGTAAATACATACATATTATAGATAAATTACACCCAGACACAGAACAAACAATCATGCTCATCACACAAAGGTTTGTCCTGGGTGGGAATCGAACCCACGACCTCCGGCTTAGCAGTCAGGGTCACTAACCACTAGACCAAATATACATAAATAAATATATAGATATACATACATAAATACTTTTTTTTGTGAAAATAAAATAGAAACACCCAGACCAATGTAAATAATCATGTTCATGCACACAAATATTAGCACCAAGCGGGAAACAAACCCGCGACCTCTGTTAGTTTTTAATAAGCAATAGATTAAATTTGTTTTAAACACGAGGGACCTTATTCCTTCACGATCTGCAGAGTAACAAGCAGTCGGTAGTAGATCCACGCTGGTTTCAGCATGAATGGGCCGGATCGTCCGGGGAAGTACTACCCTCTCATAGAAGATCGACTTAAGAGTAGTAGTATCCGTACTACTGCGTTTCGTTCGGTGAGTGAGAGCGCCGGAGGCCCAATTTCCCCCTTTCCTCTTTCCTCACCTCCCTCATTCCCTTCCCCTAACCCCATTCCCAGCCGCCATAGTGGAGGCCACCATACCAGCAGTTTAAGACGATGGCTTTTGGTATAGTGGCCGCCATTTCTGGATTCCACTGACTGCTTACCATCAGGCGGGGTGGAGTCACTTTGGTAGGCTATAATATAAAAAAAAAAAAAAAAACGTTAATTATTATTGTAATAATTAGGTATACAATTATGTCCCATAACGTGTGGGAGAGCCCTGGTACCCAAGACGCAAGTTAAATCTTACTTTGGGTGCCAGAGCCCAACTTAACATTTGTTTGAATCGTACTGTTGTATTATCTAAATGTATTTATTTTTGTAAACTTTTATGACAATTAACAAATTATTATTATTATTAAGTAAGCGGAAGAGTTTGTTTGTTTGTTTGTTTGTTTGAACGCGCTTTGAAATCTCTGGTTCCTGAGGAAGGTTAAAGGCTATAGGTATAACATCACGCTATTGGCGACAGAAGCAGAGCAGTAATTAAATACGTGGGTGATCCCGCGCTGCGGAAAGCTAGTACTATTATATAAAGCTAAATTTGTTTGTTTGAACGTGCTAATCTCTGCAAGTACCAGTCAGATTAAAATGTTTCTTTTTGCGCTTGATACCTCAGTTCTTGAGTAGGGTTATGGCTATGTAACATCACGCTACTGGCGATAGGAGTAGAGCAGTAACCAAAGATGTAACGCGGGTAACTCCGCTGCGGGTAGCTAGTTTTATATAGATAACCTGTCGCAGATGTAGTAAATATTTCAACCTAATAAACTATTAATCTTTGTCCTCCACTGATAACGCAGAAACGCTGTCTGACCTTATGTGTACTCTGTGAACGAATATTACGTATGGCAACTACATTAAAGCTTTTGCGATATACTTTCTTTGTTTTCTGCTGTCTTCAAAAACACGCAACAAATTTTAAAAGCGTTTACGCGTCATGTGTGGCAATGACGCAATTTAGTGTCATAATTCGTGGTTTACAATTTTTATCATATAATCGGGGCAAAAATATGTTCTGTAAAAATGCTAGAATTAGGTAAAAGCTGTATAAAAAGTAAGAAATCATTCTATTTATATGCAAATAATACATTAAAAATATATTATGTTCCATATTCATTGTAAAATAACTGTAAGCATTATTGCCACTTCAAAAAAAGAGTAGGTTCTCAATTTGACAGTATTATTTTTATGATTCTTATTTATTTTATTTAAACACACTTTACACAACACTGGTTGAACCGATTTTGATGCTTTGCGTGTGGTCCCATTTCAATTTGGTCCAGTTTTGACATTTGCAACCATGAGAAAACAATATAAGTCTTAAATTTGAATTTGTTTTTTACTTATTACTTTCTTCCTGTTTGAAGTCGGTTTTTTTTTTGGTTAAAATTATTTACCTACTATAATTTGGAGTATTTACCTTCCTCATCCTGGTTTCACTCCAGTGCCGGCAAACAGCATGGTTGTTTTTAAAAAATATTTCTGTGATGCATAGAAGACAGAGCCATGTTCATAGGTCATGAGACCAGGGGGTGCATTTACCAGTTTAATTAAAATACGTAGTCAAATTACCATACTAGTTGAAACTAAATAATTGAATTCCTTGTTTTCTTTCTTTAATCTTAGTATTATATTAATTAGTTAATTTGTAATAATTACTTTGTATGGTTCTTTGGTTGCGTTGAGTGTTTAAATTGTAACTCATTCAAATAACTGTAATTATCTGGCGATTGAAAAGAGTGGCGTGAGTTTCTTGCCAGTTCTTCTCACAGCTCTACCTCGTCAGCGAACTGGCTGTAGGTCAATTTGCTGACAAAATGTATTGTTGACTTTTCATAAGCATCATACTTTATGATCTAAATGAAATAAATGCTTTGACTTTGACTTTGACTTTGACTTAGGTTACAGTTACCATCTACCATCAGGTGGGCCTAATTATTAGCAAAGAACATGCCATGTCTATAGGCCCTGATAAACAATTGCCGTCATGCCTCGTATTTTTATTTGTCATCTTAGTTGTCATCCTGCCCTCAAACTACTTACCATTAGACAACGTGGAGTCATCTAAGCTTAATATTATAAAAAGAAAAGATTTGATTTTTGTTAATTTGTTTGTTCCGATTTAACTCAACATCTACTTAACCGATTTAAAAAACTCTTTCACATTTAGAAAGCTACAAATAGGACGGGTAACATAGGCTATATCTATATATAGGGAGGTAGTT
Source organism: Parascotia fuliginaria (assembly GCA_963082885.1). Lineage (NCBI taxonomy): Eukaryota > Metazoa > Arthropoda > Insecta > Lepidoptera > Erebidae > Parascotia > Parascotia fuliginaria. The sequence continues at coordinate 8,113,533 of OY720198.1, read as the reverse complement.
TAGAGCCAGGAGAAGGACATAGTATACTTTTTATCTTTTTTTTTTTTTTAATTTTTTTTTTTTTTTTTATATTTTTTTTTTTACTATTTTTTTTTTTTTTTTTTTTACTTTTTACTTTTTTTTTTTTTTTTTTATATATATTTTTTTTTTTTTTTTTTTTTTTTATGTATGTAAAAATAGAAACGGAACGTTTAACATTCATTAGGTTGAACCAAGCCAAACTGCGTTCTGAGGAGTACATCCATTTACGTGATGCAGTTAGTACTGAAGGAAATGCAGCTAATATTGGTCGATTAACTATTCTGCCGGCGACATACATTGGTAGTCCACGTCATATGCATGAATATGCACAAGATGCAATGACATATGTTCATCATTACGGTCGGCCCGATCTCTTTATTACTTTTACCTGTAATCCAAAATGGATAGAAATTACTCAATTGCTGCTTCACGGACAAACATCAAGTGATAGACACGACATCACAGCACGTATATTCAGGCAAAAAATTAGGTCCCTGATGAACTTTATTGTTAAACAACGCGTCTTTGGAGATACTCGATGCTGGATGTATTCAATCGAATGGCAAAAGCGAGGCCTGCCGCACGCACACATTCTTATTTGGTTAGTGGAAAGAATTCAGCCTGACCAAATAGATGATATCATATGTGCTGAGATTCCTGATTATGAAGTCGATCCAGACCTACATGATGTTGTTACTACTAATATGATTCATGGACCGTGTGGTGCCATCAATCCCCAATCACCTTGCATGGTCGATGGAAAGTGCTCTAAACGATATCCACGGAAATTAACGGCGGAGACTGTCACTGGCAATGATGGTTATCCGCTGTATCGGCGTCGATCACCAGATGACAACGGTCGAACTGTCACAACGAAAGTGAAAAGAATGGATTTCGTTGTCGACAACAGTTGGATTGTTCCATATTCGCCACTTATTTCTAAATCGTTCAAGACACATTGCAACGTTGAATACTGCAATTCAGTTAAGTCCATAAAATATATTTGCAAATATGTCACGAAAGGCAGTGATATGGCGGTTTTTGGATTGCAATCCTCGAATACCAACGATGAAATTTCACGCTATCAAGTTGGTCGTTATGTGAACTGTAATGAAGCGATTTGGCGTATATTCGCATTTCCCATTCACGAACGTCATCCTACTGTTACGCATTTGGCGGTGCATCTGGAGAATGGTCAACGAGTATATTTCACGGCTTCGAATGCTACGCAACGTGCTGAAACACCTCCAGCAACTACATTGACCAGTTTTTTTGCAATCTGCCAAAGCGATCAGTTTGCACGAACTTTGCTTTACTCGGAGATGCCACGTTATTATACTTGGAATGCTTCATCGAAGAATTTTCAAAGACGGAAGCAAGGCGATGCGGTTCCTGGGTATCCAGATGTGCGTTCTACTGATGCTCTTGGTCGTATGTATACAGTTCATCCAAAGAATAATGAATGTTTCTATTTGCGGTTGTTGCTGGTAAATGTGCGTGAGCCAACGTCATTTGAGTCACTACGAACTGTTAATGGTGTAATATTCCCAACATATCGTGCTGCATGTGAAGAATTGAAGTTATTAGAAAACGATAGTCATTGGGATACGACAATCGCTGAAGCCATTATCTCTGCATCTCCAAGTCAGATACGCACATTATTCGCTATCATAATTTCGAAATGTTTTCCATCAAACCCATGTAACCTGTGGAACAAATACAAGGATAATATGACAGAAGATATTTTACATCAAATTCGTGTCAGTTCCAGAAATCACGATATTGAGATGAATGAGGAGATACATAACCGTGCTTTACTCTTGATCGAAGATATGTGTTACCTCATGTGCGGTAATTTATTAATCAGGTTAGGAATGCCAGCACCATATCGTGAAATGAATGACGCATTTTAGAAGGATGCCGTACGGCTCATTCAGCATTCAAATTACCGTTAAATCTTCAAACTATTGAAGAACCAACGTGTAATATTGCAAAACACTCAGCAATGGCCAAAGTTTTAGCGGTATCGAAAATCATCATCTGGGACGAATGCACAATGGCGCATAAACGTGCATTAGAAGCACTTAACCGAACATTAAAAGATTTACGCAATGACTGTTTTGGAGGAGCAATGATTTTACTTTCTGGCGATTTCCGCCAAATACTACCAGTAATTCCAAGATCTACGGCTGCCGACGAAATAAACGCTTGCCTCAAATCGTCAAATCTATGGCGCTATGTGAAGAAACTGCAACTGACAACAAACATGAGAGTTACATTGCTTAATGATACATCTGCTGAAGATTTCTCGGAGCAATTGCTGACTATCGGTAATGGTCAAGTACCTGTCGATGAATCGAGTGGATTAATATCATTTCCAAATAATTTATGTATTATTGATTTCTTACAAATATCAAATTGTCATCCACACGTCATTACATAGCTGTCATTATACGTCAATTTTGTTATTCCGTACTAAAATAAAGAAATAATTATGAATGATTGATGTAGAAATTTAATTTTTTTTGTATTTTTTCCAATAAAAAAAAAATATGATTATTTATTGACATTAAGGCGGAACAAAGTTCGCCGGGTCAGCTAGTTTAACATATTTTTCTAGTTATTTTCAAAATTTCAATATTTTAAGCACTTTTGGAAATCTGAATGATGCAATATGTCACTATTGCTATGACGTTTTCCGTAGCCGTCTAGTTTTACCTAAATAAAATGTATTACTTCAATAATAAGTTATAACTGTTGTTTAATGTGTTGTTTCTTTTTCCACAGGTATTCCAAACATGTTTCCTGTCCATGTCCCTGGTGTACGACCTGATGGAGTGGCTGGATCGTCACGACTCCAAGGTTAGCAGGACGCTCAAGTACTACAGCGATATACTCTTCTCCGGTGTTGTGGTTCCTCTATCATTGGTAAGTAATCCAGAAGTAAACAGAATCCAGTTATGGTTTTTTATACGATTTTGGTGGCGAACAAGCATACCTGATGGTAAGTGGTAACCTTAACTTAAAGAAATGGCTGTATTTTCCAAGCATCGCAAAAGTATATACAATAAGTAATACAGTATAAAGTATATACAAATATTAAACACAACCAAGCCGTTGTCGACCACGGAAAAGGGGATGAGGATGGAAAAGGGAAACGGAAGAGGACCGAGGGAGTATCTGGGCTGCCGGCGCTCTCAATCACCGAGCGAAACACATTAGCATGAAAACTTATATTCTTACGTCGATCTCCTATGAGAGGGTAGTACTTCCCCGGTCGATCCAGACTATTCATGCTGAAACCAGCGTGAATCTACTATCGTATAAATATAAAGATATATGAAAATATTAATACCAGCCTGTTACTCGTACTATTCCACTGCAGGGTGATAGCCTCTTTTATACAGAAAAGCAAGAACATTAATCATCAAGAATTCGCAATTTTTCTTCACCGTAAGTGACTAATGTCCAAGGCAGTCTTAGACAGAACATACGAATTGTGTGATCTATTAACAATATATCCTACGGTAGATCTACGCTAGTTTCAGCATGAATGGGTCGGATCGACCAATGAAATACTGCCCTCTTATAGAAGATCAACGTAAGAGTAGTAGTATCCGTACTATTGCGTTTCGTTCATTGAGTAAGAGTGCCGAAGGCCCAATTTCTTCCCTTACCTCTTCCCCACCTTCCTCAGTCCCTTCACCTACCCACTCCAGTCCCTGACATTCTTGTAGCAATGCCAGAGATTCTGAGTTGTCCATGAGCGACAGTTACCACTTACCATCAGGTGCGCTGTTTGCTCGTCTGCCACAGTCTGCAATAAAAAAAACACCCTATTTCTTCCAATGGGTGTCATAAGAGGCAATTAAGGGAATACCAAGAAGCGGGCAACACCTTACTGCTGTCACCATTTCGTTTGCCAAACGTGGTAATGACAAAAAAATCTTAGAGACCCAACGTCTTTTAGTAGACGTCTTCAGGCTACCTAATGATGATGACGTAAAATTAAAAAAAAAAAATTGGTATTTGCTTTGTTTTGAACCCACAATACAAGAAGCGAGTACCTTAACCATCACGGCGACCTCATAATAAAGAAGAAATCTCTTTTACAGTTTATCTCTACAATGTTCTGGACGGTATACTGGATCGATCGTGAACTAGTCTTCCCAAAAGTGTACGATGAGCTCGTGCCATGGTGGTTCAACCATTGTGTCCACACAAACATCCTCATCGTCGTTGCCATGGAAACCATGCTGACGGCCAGAAGACACCCTGCGAATTTGAAGCTGGAGTTATGGTTGAATGGGATTGCAGGAGTGTCATATGCTGTTGTGTAAGTATTATGATATAGATTTAACTTCGTAAAGCTTGTAGGTCTTCGACCTCAAACCACGTCTTCTCTTTCAATGGGTGTTGCGTTACCTGACTACTTACTGAAAATTACCTTATTACATTCACCAACTGTGGTTGACAGACTGCTGTGATGTGACGTGTTGCATTTGGTGCCCACTATGTCACCTTTATAAAATCTTCTCATAAATAAGTTATATTGATCCTGTATCAAAATTTTGAAGAAACACATCCTATCGAAGATTTTAGATTTTAATTTTGTGGCATAAGAACAAAATCCTTAGTTTTACATGCTTTATTTAAAACTTCAATAATTTGATCTAATCTACTTATTTTTAATTAATTTTTTACTGTTATTTCAGATACTACACCATATTTTTCCTAACAAATCGCTGGTTGTACGGTGTCTTCGGCATCATGACGTGGTGGCAGGTCTGTTTATTCCAGATACTGATCTGGACTTCCACCTTTGTCTACTACTACATCCAGTTTCCCATCAATAGGATCTTCCACAAAGAAGGAACAACTTCAGATGTTCTTCAGATTAAAGATTTTCAAAATGGGGAAATGAAATCATAAATTGTTGGATTTCTGGATTCAAAGTTTGAAGTATTTGCGGATTATAATAGATAGGTATACCAAAATTGACGGAGATAGATAGTCTTAGATTGTAAAAGGCTATACTAAGTGACACGATTAAGGATTTTATTTACACATTTACACTGCAGTGACAGTCAATTCAAAATTGCAAATAAACATGAAAACAAAGATGTTCTAAAATCTGGTTAAAATATTCATAAATCTGTGAATTTTATCCTTCAGTAATGGTGTCAATCTTTAGTTCTTTTGTATAACTATTAAGGTATATAGTTACTTACAATAAAGAATTAAAAAATATTAGCTTTAACCAAAGTATTCTCCGTCAATATATAAGTTTTCCATCTTAGATCCTTGAGAAGGGTTTCAGCATGTATTTATTTACTTTATATTAGAGTAAAAATAGCTAATAAGACAAACTGATTAGATGTATAATTTAAGTTTTAAACAAAAAAAGTGTATGTGCTGTGAATAGCTATATTATATAATATATAGCTGATAATTTACAAAATTTTCAAATTTGTGTATATGGATGATGTTGTAATTTTTACAGGTAATTTTCATTTTTCTTTTTGCATGCACTAGCTGCTGTTACAGATTTTGGCCGAATTTAACGTGTAATAATTATTTTTTATTATTATTTTAATTTGCATCACAAGACAAATTTTTGGAGCTGTTTTTAATGAAAAATAAATCTTATTTTTATAATTATTAAACTAGCATAATGGATCATTTCATAATTACCTGTATGTGTACACCCATATTATTGTAGTTAAGTAAAAAAAGAAAATATGTGGTAGTGACAGTAAGTTTGAATGCTATTATATTCAATAGAAAATACTAATATTAAATATATATATATAATAAATAATATGTAAAGCGAAATAGTTTGTTTGTTTGTTAGAACGTGCTTTAAATTCAGATAATATAAAATACAGTTCTCTATAAAGGTTATAGGTCATGTAACATCACGGTACTGGTGACGGGAGCAGAGCAGTAAGCAAAGACGCGGGTGAAAGCGCGCTGCCGAAAGCTAGTTATAAATATTATAATTAAATATAAAAATTCATACCATTAAAAATTGTTTTATTGTTGTTGAAATAACTGATAAATTGTGGTTTCCATCTAACATAGTTTTGATTGTATCTTTGATTTTAAGTAAAATAAATTTCTTTTATATTTTATATGGTGGTAGCAGCAGAACGCCATGGCGAGTCTGTTTTTGACGTACAATGGTGGCTACTTTCTGGTGGCTCGCAGTCATGTTTAAACCATGAACAATTTAAAAAAAGCAAAATACTGGCAATACAAGAATGGTACAAAAAAACAGAATTATATTACAAAGATTTTTTATTATAGGAAAGTTGTCTTAAAACTAGTGTGTACAACATAAAACAAAATTACAATCGTATTTATAAAAATGTACAAAATATTATCCAGTGCTTGGTATGATCGAGAAAAAAATATATAAAGTAACCACGAAAGCAATATTAAAATAAAAAGAAGAATACAAAACAGGGGTACTAGAAAATATGATTTAAGAACAAGCTTACAATAATGTAGATCAAAAACCACCATCAGGTTGTGGAAAACCGATAGATAAAGATAGCTTAGGATAAATTAAAGAAAAAATGCTTTTAGGTTAAATAATGATGAAAACTTTTACAAAATACGAGACTAAAACCAAATAAACTTTAGCGGAAATGTCAATGCTGTTTTAATTACAGCAAAGATCAAAATTGTCCAACCGAATTTCTCTTTTCATATAAATTTTGTGATAGTGTAACATTATTCCTTCTTTCTATATCTAACTTAATATTCAATCTTTAATCTGAGAATGTCAGTCCCTGAAATTTTCTTCGTCATTTTTCTTTACCATTACAAATTGTAACCATGTCTAATAAAATTTTTGAGATTTTATTATTGCAGAATTTCTCTCGATCACACACATTTATACATTTTCTTTTTTCTTAAAAATACAGGTAACTAAGAGTATTTCGTATTATTAAATTAGAATTGGCAGTAGTTCTAATCATTGTATCAAATACATATTTTTTTACAAGTATAATTTAGACTTATGTTAAAATATTTTTGATACGAAAACTTGTAAGAAATATTGCGTTTTAACACAACCGCCCGATTAATCGACGTTTTTATATTTATTTTGCTTATCCACTCGTATGCTACAATATCAGACACAATATAAATAACATTGTGTCTCGTGCAGATCTGCATCTAAGCATACGACGGGTTATAATTAAAATATTTACACATTTGTGTACTACAAATATAAAAATTTACATAAAATGTATATCTTCGATTGAGTTTCTATATCCTATCGTGCCAGGCAGATCTTAGAAAATTTCGCTCTCACTATAAAATAATGCTAGTCATAATATGTGTGAGGACTTTACAAATAGACACAAATATCCAAACTCTCGACTAATATTTGTAGATCACCCAAATACCGAGTCACGCATAAAAAGACGCAGCATATGCAGGCCTCATTCAAGCTGAACCAATGACCTAAAAAGTTGGCAGTGGCCCAAGGCTGAGGGCGACTCACGAATGCTCAAAATGGCAATACTCGGGGAAAGTCTGCATCTAGCAGTGCAGAAGTATTTGCCACAATATTAAGAGCGTTTACGCATCATGAGTGGCCAACGTCGCAATTTAGTGTCAAATTTCGTTTTTTTAAATTCTTTGGAGCTATATTTTAAAAATATGTTCTGTACAAATGCTAGAATTAATTGAAAGCTGTTTAAAAAGTGAGTAACCATAATGCTTACAGTTATTTTACTAAGAAAATAAGTTTTAAATGCATTATTTGCATATAAATAGAACTGTAAACGCAATTATTTCTTACTCTTTATAGAGCTTTCACCTAATTCCAGCATTTTTACTTAACATATTTTTAAAATATAGCTCCGAATTAATGATAAAAATTGATAACCATGAAATATGATACTAAATTGCGACATTGCCACTCATGACGCGTAAACGCTCTTAACACAATATCAAACAACAGCGTCAACAATTTACATGATTAATTCCAGAATAAAAACTAATTTTTAAAATTTTCTCGTCGTCGGCGAACATTCGTACAAGTTTTCATAATAATGTATCGAATTTAATAAAAGTCTATTGTCGGTCTATAAAACAGCTGTCTAGGGTACCTCTGTATTGAATCATCTTGGTAAATTAACCTCTGAGGATGCAAATAAAATGATGACGGCGTTCTTATACTAACTCCTGACGCTTGCATTGGACGTTTTCTTATTTGAAAATTTGAAATATCTGATGCTGCAAATTGTGGATCAGGGTGTAAGTTACTCCTATATCTTGCAAAGGTGTAATCTCTATCTGCAGGTATCACAAAGCCTGATGGAACTCTGCTAACTGGTACATTTGGAGTTAACGCTTCGTTTAACCTGATATCATAATCATTTTCTAAGCTATCAGCTAAATTTTGTTTGATAGAAATATTTTCTGGAATAATATGTGGTTTGCCAGTCGCTGTGTAAGGTTTTGATATTTCTGGCTTAGGTTTTATTTCTTTTTTGTAAAGAAGATCAGGTCTATACGGTTTTTGTGTTGCTAAAGGTATTGCTGTGGCTAAATAAGGCTTTATGTAGTCTCCTGGAGATAATGTTGATTCTAGTTTTTCTCTTATTGCTTCATATTGATCGTTGTACACTTTGAGTACTTTAGTAGCTAGATGTTTTGCTTTTTCTTGAGAATGTGTATCTAAGGGGTCTTCAGTAGTAGTTCGGTGTGTTGTTAGTCTTACAGTTGTAGTTCTCGGTGTTGTTAGCCTAAAAGTTGTTGTTCTAGGAGTTGTTGGTGGTGTGGTAATAAGCACCGTTGTAGTTTCTTTCTTCTTATCATAATCAATGTCTTCTTCATCATAATATTCCTCTTCATATTCCTCTTTAAATTCTGTTGTGGTTGGCTTTTCTGTTGTTATAATAGTTGTTGGTTGTTGTGTAGTTGTTGTTGTAGGTGGGGGTCGGGGTTTAGGCGTTGTAGTTGTAGTCGTTGTAGTTGTAGTTGGTGTAGTTGTAGTTGGAGTGGTGGTAGTAGGAGGATTTGTAGTCGTGTATTTATAGCTGGAAATCGTAGGTCTGTGAGTAGTAGTCGTAGGTTTATAGGTAGTAGTAGTAGGTTTCGGGGTGGTATTTATTGGAGCTGTGACATCCCTTCCTGCTACGGGTTGTAAGCCTCGCGGAAGGTATGGACTGCCACCCCTAGACGGTAAAAAAGGACGTTTAACAACTTTGACATTAGGCTTCAAGTCTTTTATTTTGCTAGTAACGTCTTCTCCCTTTACTCTCTCTCTTTCTGGTTCTTTTTTCGGTTCTTCGTAATCGTAGTATTCATCTTCTACTGGTTTCTTACCTCTGTCGTCTTTAGGTCGTTGATTGTATATGTATTTTTGTGATTTTGGTGCCGGTTCATCATAAATCTCTTCATCGTAATCCATCGGTCTCTTGTTCTTTCTCTTATCAGTGTAGTGAGGTCTAGAAGGCTTAAACTTTTCTTTTTCCACTGGTTCTGGTTTTAGTCGCTGTACCGTGGAGGTTTTTCCAGAAGATGAAGGTTTGCTCGTATCATCTTCTTCATAATCATAATATTCATCTTCTTCCACTTTTGGAGATGCTTTAGTTGTAACCACGGGGACATAGTCATATTTTTCTCTTTCATTCAGCGGAACTGGTCTTTTAATTTTAGGAGGCATTCGAGGTTGACTAAAGAGACCATGTCCTGCTGGTTTTACAAGGCCGGTAGGCTGTTCTGGTCCAGAAGGTGGATCTCTTTTTTCTTCTCTCTCATCAGCGTAAGGTCTTTCTTTGAAAGGTCGCTCGTCTCTGTTTCTATACGGTCTTTCATCTCGGTATCTTCGACCTTCAGAATATCTGTCTTCTCTTTGACGCGTAGGTCGCGGTTTGTCTAAGTCATCTCTAGAGGGTCGTCTGTCTCGAGTCACTTCATCTCGTGGTCTTACATCGTCACGTGTTCGAACGTCATCTCTTACAGAATCTCGAATTCTACCTTCGTCTCTAGGCCTTTTTTCATCTCTTGGTCTGATTTCATCTCTAGGTTTAATTTCATCGCGTACTCCAACTTCATCTCTGGGGCGTAACTCATCCCTGGGTCTTATTTCGTCCCTGGGTCGAATTTCATCTCGTGGTCTTATTTCGTCTCTAGGACGAATTTCATCTCGAGGTCTGACCTCATCCCTAGGTCTAATTTCATCTCTAGGACGAATTTCATCGCGTGGTCTTATTTCATCTCGTGGTTTTACTTCATCCCGTGGCCTTATTTCATCCCTTGGTCTTGTCTCATCTCTAGGTCGAATTTCATCTCTTGGGCTCACTTCATCTCGGGGTCTGTTTTCGTCTCTTGGTCTGTATTCATCTCTAGGTCTTTTTGGCCTTTCGCTTTGATCTCTCGAAGCTACTCTGGGTCTGTCTTCTTCATAATCTGCACCTTCGTCTCTTGGTCGTTGACGCCTTCTGAAGCCTGGCCTACGGTCTTCTTCCTCATCATATGGTCTTCTTTCAGGATATTGTGGTCTTTTTGCAGGTCTTCTGTCGTATGGTCTGCGATCATCGTAATCATCGACGGGTTCTTCATCTCTTGGTCTTGGACGACGCTCGTATCTGGAAAATATAAGGATTTGATTAGATTTGATGGAAAAGCAATTTTTATTTTGTTTTATAATGTTTTACACGATTAATATGATTATCTTTTCCTAACGTTTCTGGATTCCTCTGACTCCTTAACATCAGGCAAAGTGGAGTCACTTTGGACGCTGATAAAAAAAAAAAATTTATCGCGTTAATCTCTGGCAATAGGTACCAGTCGGATTTGAATAATTTTGCGTATGATAGCCCAGTTCTTGAGGAAGGATATAAGCTATGTAACATCCCGCTACTAGCAACGGGAGCAGAGCAGTAACCAAAGACGGGGGTGAAACCACGCCGCGAAAGCTAGTATGACTAATGAAAGTGCTTAAAAGTGTATTATGTTGAAAAGCTGTATCATTGGTCTTTATATAGATATGTAGTTTGGTTAAATTTAAATTTCGCGAGTTATATTTTAATTTTAACAAAAGACATAATTTTTAAATAATAATTAGTATACAAGATATAAGCGTGTTTGTTCTGCTGTAAGCCTATATTGTTGTTACTATGATAAATAAATATATAAATAAATTTGTGCTATCCTTTTTTCTACAAGGTTAGTAAAATTTGGTGCTCTACTATTTTTGACAAAATAACAATAGTGTATTAGGGTAAGAAGGCAACTGGACCCGTTCTAAAAGTAGGACCGCGGGGTCAGTTACCAATTGAATATTCTTTCTATCAGCGACAAGATTGGCTTACCTGTCATCTACGTAGTCATCATCGACCGGTCGTCTCTTATTCCCCTGTCTACCTCCAGGACGTGGTCGTAGTCTTCTCCTACAATCATAGTAAAATTAACATAAAAAAAATCGAAATGTGTAAAGAACACACCTATTAAGTAAAGAGTGATTGATTGATGATTATTGATTATTAAAAGATACATATGAAGAAACCTCGCTCATCAGTGGAATAGTTTTAATTCATGCTGGTTTCAGCATGAATGGTCTGGATCGACCGGGGATGTACTACCCTCTTATAGAAGATCGACCTAAGGGTAGTAGTATCCGTTCGGTGAGTGAGAGCGCCGGGCGGCGGCCTAATTTCTCACCTTTTCCATTTTCCCCACTTCCCTTCATTGCCTTCACATACCCCCGAGTTCCTGGAATTGCGACAGCAATGTCAGAGACTCTTGAGTCGTCGAGTTACCACTTACGATCACGTGGGCTGTTTTCTCGTCTGCCATTGTCGCAATAAAAAAACAAGAAAAAGAAACATAACCCACCGATCCTCATAGTCATAATCATCCCTCCCGTAATAATAGTCATCATCATAATAGTCGTAACGCGAGGGTCTTCTTCTCGAAGGTCTGGTGGGGCGAGGAGTAGTCGTGGTGGTCGTGGTGGGAGGTGGGGGCGGCGGGGCAGAAGTCGTCGCTTTGTATAGGGCTTCGTTTCTGCAAAATGAAGTAAACGGTTTACTGGATATCATTGGTTACATCAGGCAGAATGGAGACATATCCCCAGTTTCTGAAATCAACAAAAAATTAACTAATCACCTGTTAAATCTCATGTGAAGTACCAATTGGGTTGCAGAAAGCATGAAATTTGTTTAATTTGATCTAATTAGATAAAATTGAATTAATTATCCATGCTTTTAGGTAATTAATTTTTCGTTGATCAGCCTTTCAAAAACTGGGGGCAGTATGGGCTATTATAATACTAGTTCGTAGCTAGTTACAAAACTTAGTTACGTACGCGGACGAAGTGAAACTCTGCAGTACCTACAGTTATCTATTTCATGGTTAGTGCTGTTCTTAAAGAGGCAAACTATATCGATCCGTGGCAACGTTATAAAAAAAAGTATTTAAGTATGTATATCCGCATTCTAGAACCTATAACACAAGCTATATAATTATGCTTCCTTTGGGTCTAGATGGCGTTGTGTGTTGTTGTTAGGATATTTTTGGGATATATCTATTCATCTTGTAGAGATAGTTTTATCTCATTTCTTCGGTGTTTTGATTTTAATAGTTGTCTAAACGATACAAAATGTATTTCAGATAAAAAGTTTACCAAACGCGAGTTTTGCGTAGGTGTTTTATTAGGGTTACGAACCGGGTTACGACATGTTTGGTGCAGGTCAATGGTGCATACGGTACGACGGCGACGGGGCACTCTTATGTTGTGAAATTGTGTTTATCTTATTCTTATTATAAATGCGAAAGTATGTGTGTATGTATGTGTTGCGTATTTGTTACCACTCACCGCCTAAATTTCAGATTTCAATAAAAATTTGCACGCAGATATATTCGGTGTCAGAGACGTACATAGGCTACTTTTCATCCCGAAAATCGGTCTAGTTCCCGAGGGATACAACAAAACAATCTTACATAATTCGCGCGGGTGAAGCCGTGGAGCGCAACTAGTATATAAATATCTAAGCAACTTTAGCATTTTAAGACAATGAAATTTATTAACCGTTTTATACACCTACGTTTATAAAGATATCGACAGCCTTGATAGAAAGGGAGAGGAGCCTGTCTATTTCGTGATATGTCGTGACTTTGACTACACATTTACAATTTAATATTTTATGTAAATGCATTGTACATATCTTTTAATGCAGGCCTTTCTAGAATTAAAGTAGAATACCTTTATTACAAGGAATTGTATTGAAAATAAGATCATTATAATTATATGAACGAGTTGCCATATAATTGCAAATTGTTTAAATAAGTTTTTTATTTTATAACAAACTTTCATCCCCTATTTCAACCCATTCAAGCCATTTTTTGCTACAAATGAGTATAAGTAATAACCTTTATTGCAGATCCATAATAAATAAATAACTTGAAAATACGAATATGCCATTATATCACAAATAATAATAATAATAATAATAATAATAAGTGTTTATTTTCTCTCAAAAAGGTAAGTACAGTGGTAAATTCGTAACATGGGTACAGTATAGGGTTATTAGACCTTAGTGAGAGCTGGAGTCTGTACTAGGTTCAATGACCTGTGTTACAAATCTCCAGGCTCTCTGTTTAGTGATACAGAAGGTATGCATTTATTATAAAAAACGTGACAAGCAATCATGTACTTATAGGGTATATAAAAGAAAAACTAAATACAAGAATAAAAATACAAAATACAAAAATACAAAAGACATGCGGTGTGTGTGTGTGTGTGTGTGTGTGTGTGTGTGTGTGTGTGTGTGTGTGTGTGTGTGTGCGTGTGTCAACAAACAAAATCAACAGAAAATATGTTCTTTGTGCATTACCTGTTGAAATAATTAGGCGAGTTCTTGCAGTCGACCTCGGAGACGAATTGACAGATGAACGTCTTTTGGTCGAAGGCTGTATAGTTGGCGCAGAGGAAATCGTATCTGGTGCCGAAGAGACAATGGTGGTACACCTGGAAATGTCATCCAATTAATTAATACATACCAGGGGGCTTAAACCTTAAGTAGCAGTACTAGATTCCCGCTGCGCGGGTTTTACCCGCGTCTTTGCTTACTGCTCAGCTCTCGTCGCCAGTAGCGCGATGTTACATAGCCTATAACCTTCCTAGAGAACTGGGCTATCATACGCAAAAAGATTTTTCAAATGCGACTGGTAGTTACAGAGATTAGCGCGTACAAATAAACAAACTCTTTCACTTTATATAATAAATATTAACAGTATTATTTTAATATTACTTTGTGTTTTGTGTTTTTCTTTTGTACCATTAAAAACAAAGTAAGGGTAAAATAAGATTGCTATAAAAGGGTTGTGGTAGGCCCCAGAATGGTAAAAGGTGAAGGTTCACGAGCTGTTCGGACCACGGTGTGATTCGCACAAGATAGGTTTAGGTACGTTTTATTTAAGGTTTTCCGAGCGCTATGACATGTCCTTCTTCAAACGAGGTTTAAAGAGAGCATTAATATCACTGTAGCTAGCAGCTTTCCGAAGTCCTTGGCATTGCAGAAGTCTATGAGCGACAGTTACCACTTACCATCAGGTGGGCTGTTGGTTCGTCAGCCACTATAGGCAATAAAAAAAAACCCTTTTCGTATTCGTTGATTCCGATTAAAGGTGTGATTTGAAGAATTTCTATTTTGTACTTTGTCATACCGCACCACGGAAGACAAATAAATTTTAATAGTGATTTAATTCACTAAGCTTAAAAGAGCTCTTCGGTCTTTCATTCGCGTACACATATGCTTTACTTTGGGTCTAAAGTTGTGTTCAGACGATACGCGAACATATAGCATTCGCGACCAACATGCTTTGCAATTTGGTTTATATAATTTGTCTTATAAAATAATAATAGATGTCACATTGTATTTATCGAAGTCCACACGAACACGCCACGCGCCCGCCTCGCGTCAACCCTCCTCTTCAATAAATGAAATGTGAGATCTATTAATGTGCTATAAGACTCAAACTATTATACACCAAATTGCAAAGTGTGTTCCTCTGTGTAGTTTTATTATTATAAAATAGTCTCCTTACCTGGCATTTAAGCGGCACTGAAGCGTAAAACCCATCGTGCAGTCCATCACATTTAAAATCAATCATCTCCGGAGGTGGTACGGCTTCAAAAAATGGATATTCTGATAAATTGTACCCATTCAGCTCTCTCGGCAAGTTTGGATCATATATGTAGTCGTTCTGAGGAATTCCCGTAAATTTCTTCGTGATGTTATGGGACTCTCCCTCTCCTGATGGTTCCGTCTGGAATTGATAAAGTCTCGTAAAAGACTTCTTCTACTATTGATTATTATAGAGAATTATGTACAGAACCTTATAATATGAACAGGGGTAGGCAGAAGTGTAGTGAAGTAACATTAACGTTTTACCAGCTATCTTAGGTCCACGGGTGAAATTGTTGCCATTTACAGAAGACAGTCCTGGATTTCAAGATTTTTTCACTTTCACTATACCCGACTCGGGAATTGAACCCAAGACAAAAAAAAAATTAGATTTTTAATTCACGTTGTTATAGTCAAACTCAATAATTAATCTAAATCAGGGCTGTCCAAAGCTAGGCCTGGGGGCTGTATGCGGCCCGCAGTTCAACCGTTGTGCGGCCCGCAGTGTTTATTTAATATGTATTATAACAAAAGAATAAATTCTTCACTTTTTCAAATTTTATTGCTAAGTATCTAGATACAGACCCCTACAAGCTAGTGAAAAAAACGCTATCAAATCTTTTCTTAATAAAAATGTGTTTTTATTTGTGCGGCCTTCCAATCTATTAGTAATTTGATATTGGCCCGGGATCATGACCGGTCTGGACCGCCCTGATCTAGATTTTAATATACATGATATTTAGTGAACATTTAAACCAAAAAGATGTCAGCTAACTTGCTTATTGTGTAGCGTGGTTCATGCAGTATGGTTAAAATTTTATTTTATTGAATTTTATCATCCTACGTAGGGTAAAAGTCTTACTACCCTCCTACTACTCCTCTATGTTCAAAGCCTACTCTTTGTCCATCCTACTATCTATTTTAAGTATATCCAAAGGTATTGCAAGAAATCGCTTCTGGAAACCGTCCATTATCACTAATTAATGTGTCTGTTTTGTTATTTGTTTTGTGTGTTTCCAAACAAGAATAATTCTTATGTTTTGTAAACTGGTTCCCAATCTTTGGATTCCAAAGTGCCGAAAGGGGTGGTGTGCAATAAAGTTCTATCTTATTCTAGTGTGCTTTGTCCACAGCTTGTCTGACATATGGCTAGTGACTACCCTAGTTCTCAGTCAATAGTTTTAATCACAAAATACCTAACTATACCAGACGTTAAAGCCGGACACGAACAAAACATTAGTACTACCAGGCGGTTACAAGGTTGGTGACTTTTACTTAACGGCTTGTCGTCGGTTCATTATTTAAACTTTATTATATCCTGACCTGTTTTTATAATGTAGGGAAATGGTGCTTATGACCCTGATAACTATATCTTTACATCCTACAGTTTAATAATTGAAAGCCTTCCTCGTAAGGCATCCATTATTGAATATAAGATCATGGAAGTATCCAGTGTCTTTTGTATTATTCTCAATGTTCGCAAACGGCCATTTTCAAATTCGAGAGAAAAGTTTACTTTTATGAATCTAAAATAACTTTAAATTATTATAGTACGAATTTTAAAAAGAATTTTTTAAATCCAACTGGCAGTTTCGGAGATTAGCGCCTTCAAACAAATAAACACTTCTGCTATAAATATAGTAGATAATAGACTGTCTCTGTAGGTCGGTGGTGCTGTGTACGGATTACCACTCAGAGGTCTCGGGTTCGATCCCCGAGTCAGGTAAAGTGATATGGTTTTTCTGTCGAGAAACTCTCAGTATTAGCCCGGAGTCTTGAAATTGTGCCCTATAAATGGCAACAGGCTCGCCCCCTGTCACATGGGACCTAAAATAAAATAAGGAAAGCGTGGGTGGTTAAACACCTCTGCCTACCCCTTCGGCGATAAAAGACGTAAAGCTATGTTTGATATCATTAGCTACTGTGATATCAAAAGTGTTTGATAGCATGCTTAATAAAGAATTAAATAAATGTATTACAAAAAAATAAATAAAATAAGGAAAGCGTGGGTGGTTAAACACCTCTGCCTACCCCTTCGGCGATAAAAGACGTAAAGCTATGTTTGATATCATTAGCTACTGTGATATCAAAAGTGTTTGATAGCATGCTTAATAAAGAATTAAATAAATGTATTACAGTACATGATAACCAGTTCGGGTTCAGACCGGGATTGTCAACGGAAAGTGCTGTGTTATCTCTTAAGCATGCTGTCAAATACTATGCGCAGCGTGGGACTTCTATTTATGCCTGTTTTCTGGATCTATCTAGGGCTTTTGATCTGGTTTCGTATGACATGCTATGGAAAAAGTTAGAAAAGGCTAAATTACCTGTAGAGCTTTTAAACATTTTTAAGTTTTGGTATGGAAACCAGATCAATAATGTAAGATGGGCTGGGGCGCTATCTCATCCATACGGGTTGGAGTGCGGGGTGAGGCAGGGGGGATTAAGCTCACCAACGCTCTTCAACTTGTATGTTAATGAGTTAATAGGTGAGCTCAGCAGTACCAGAGCCGGTTGTCACATAGACGGTGTCTGCGTCAATAATATCAGCTACGCGGATGACATGGTGCTGCTTAGCGCATCAATCTGTGGTCTCAGAAGGCTGGTTACTCAGTGTAAAAGGTACGCCGAAATACACGGGCTGGTCTATAACGTAAATAAATCTGAGATCATGGTCTTTGAATCTGGGAGCAAAAAGACAGAGAACATTCCACCCGTAGTACTTAACGGTGTGCCATTGCGGAGAGTGTATAAATTTAAATATCTTGGTCATATACTGACGCCTGACCTCCGTGATGACCACGATATTGAACGAGAACGAAGGGCGTTGTCGGTAAGAGCGAACATGATAGCCCGCAGGTTTGCTCGCTGCTCTCTAAATGTGAAACTTAGTCTCTTTCGAGCGTATTGTACTAGCTTTTACACCTGCAGCCTGTGGGTTAGATATACTCAAAAATCGTACAACGCCCTGCGTGTTCAGTATAATAATGCGTTCAGGGTACTGTTGCGACTGCCTCCCTACTGTAGCGCATCTGGGATGTTCGCGGATGCACATGTAAATTGTTTTTACGCTACAATGCGTAAGAGGTGCGCATCTCTAGTGCGCAGAGTGGGGGCCAGTTCCAACAGCATCCTGAACATGATCGCTAGTAGGTTTGATTGTGCGTACGTGAATCACTGTTGCGTTATCTCTCACGGGATACAGCAGCGGTGACTCGCGTACCTATCTACTATTATTTTTGTGTATTTATGTTATGTAGCTGTCTTTTATTTGTATAATTACTAACAACTAGTTTTTAAGTTATACTAACATATTGAGTCATGGTCACTTGAATAAATAATTATTTATTTATTATTATTATTATGTATGTATGAAGAATATTCCTTACATGTGGTCCATCTTCAGTCTCGCTGATCTCTTCAGGGGCTGCAGTGGTGGACGTTGTTTTAGAGAAGATGAGCGACGTGGCCTTCACAGCTGAAGTGGTGGGGAGCTCGATACTTAACAGTATAATGGTGATACCTGGAATAGGAAGAGGTTATGGTTTAGATTTTGGATTTATGATAAGTTTCCATTACATGATTTACATGGAATATTTTAATATTATTATTAGATACTAGCTGACCCGGCGAATTCATACCGCCTAACAGTCGATTCTATAATTTTTTTCTCCGTAAGTACTTCAAAGAATATTATAAAAAAAGAATTAACGAAATCGGTTCAGCTGCTCTCGTGATTTGCGCTTAGCAACACATTCAGCGATATATTTTTATATTATACAAGATTATAGAACAGAATTTCACATAATGTATTCTTTTATTCATTTAGTAACAAATTTTCAAATTTTCTTGACACATGGTCGGGTGTGCTTCGTGGAATAATGTAGGTGTGCTTCGTTTGGGTGTGCTTAATGGAATACCTCCCCCAAACAATACTTACCCATTTATTTTGCAAGTACATTGTTTCGAAAGTTTGTGTGTGTTTGTTACCACTCAGCGCCTAAACGGCTGAACCGATTTCTTTTCGGCTGAACAGTTGAATTGGTATGTACATAGATTTGGTGCCAGAGATAGGATACTTTTTATCCAAAAAATCGGCTGGTTTCCGAGTTACATTAATTACCATCCGCGCGGGTGAAGCCGCAGGGCGCAGCTAGTTGTTTATAATTCTGGCTTAAGAAAACAACTTTGTACAATCTTTTTAAAATCAAACTCAAAGCATTTACTACATTGTGATCATAAAGTATGATACTTATGAAAAGTCAAAATTACATGAAGTCAGCTAATTAACCTACAGTCAGTTCGCTGACGAGGTAGAGCTGTGAGAAGAACTGGCAAGAAACTCACGCCACTCTTTTCAATCGCCAGATAATTACAGTTTTTTGTGTGAGTTAACAATTTTAACACATCAACACAACCAAAGTACAATACAAAGTAATTAATTACATAACAACCAATTAATTTAATAACTAAGATTAAAAAAAAAAGAAAAGAAAAGAAAATAGAGATTCTTAATTATTTAGTATTATAGCAGTATATTTAGTTTTAATGACAGATGATAAAATAAATGAAAATCGCCTCTTCTGGTATTGTTCTATTCTTCTAAGAAAGCCATGGTAGCCTTTTGATATCTTGGCATGAATATGGGACCATCCTATCTCATCTCTTTTCTCTGTGTAATTGTTGAAAATATACAGTAAAAAGAACAAAATGCAAAAGCAGCACGTAATGTGACCATTTTATGGTTTGATTTTCGTCAACTTTGTGACAGTTTTCGTTTTTTTGTGCTTAACAAACCTCAGACGACGTCTATAAACTACAATTAAGCTTACCATAAAGCATTAAACTATATCCTTAGCGTTATATAACTAAGTATCACCAAACGACAATGTTCTCTTTTGTAGGTACGTACCACAAAATCCAGTTTACTTTCAATACCAACATAACATTACATAATGCAAATTTTCCATTACATCGGACTCTTCATACCTTCTTGTGGCTGTTTATATATTGGCTAACACCCAGTTTCTGAAAGGCTAATCAACGAAACTAATCACCTGTTAATCTGATGTGAAGTATATAAAAGCATGCTAAAAGCATGAATAATTAGTTTAATTAAACTAACTATTCATGCTTTTAGCAACTTAATTGGTACATCACATGAGATTTCACAAGTGATTAGTTAATTTTCAATTCATCAGCCTTTTAGAAACTGGGTGTTAGTGTCACATCAGTCAACGGTCACAAAGTAAAATATTTGTGAGTTATGAATAGCGCCCCGTTACTACCCCTAAAACGTTATTTAGTTTCAGTCTTGTCTTTGTTCTTCTTCTTCTTCTCCTTTTTTTTGGCAACAGAGCCGACGATTGTGTCAGCTATTTCTGCCAGCGTCAAGTGTAGAATAATATTCTTGTTGATGATATTAATGGTATATTACAATGATAAAATAGAAAAATGTGGATGAAATTAAATGACAACCATCTTCCGTGAAAACAAAAGATGGACCTTGTCTTTGTTATTTTGATGTAAATTTTAGAGGCAGATTACTTTTTTGTCCTGAAAACGCTGCTCGGGTTGCCTCCTCACAAAAAGCATAATAGCTATAGCTAGCAATAAGCTTATAGAGGTAGGGCATACCGTGATCTAAACAGATCTCGACCGAATTGAGCAGCCCGACTGGGGAAGTACCTCCACCTTATAGAAGACCGCAGTCATAATAACTTTATGTTGTGTTCCTGCGAGTGAGTAAGGTGTTCAGAGCTCATAGGAGGGTTATTGGGTTGACAGTGGGGGGACCGGCGAGTGTTTGAGCCGTCTCCGATCGATATAGGCGCGGCATGTAGGCGCGGCGGTCAGGGAGACCCAGTGAAACGGCTTACCGCTGGCCGCCCGCAGGTTGTAGGATTCCCGAACCTGGGGATCACTTAATCTCCACCCCAGGAGGCTGAATCACCGCCTGTGTAAAGTGCTCAGCGCAGTCGACGTGCCGGAGCAGGAGACCGGGGTGGACCCGTTTGCTGCGCTGGGAGGGGACTGGGGGCCCTTCCGTGCGCCGTGCCTACAAGCCACACAACCTATACTATCGGGGCGGTAAACATCGCGCATTGTTCCTCATACTGTCAATCCAGCGACCTTCCTCAACCTTGAAACCCCTTTTACCATCATGGCCAGAAAACGTAAAGTAAAATTTTACACAGCGGCTCCCCCATCCACATTAGAAGTGGACTTTTGCAACATCAGGGGTCTCCACTCCAACATCAATGCAGTTCACCAACACCTTGAAACTGCACAGCCGACCTTGCTATTTCTCACGGAGACGCAAATATCTTGCCCGGCCGAAACATCTTATCTTCTTTACCCCGGGTACAAACTCGAGCACGTATTTGTGCGTCGTGCCGGGGTATGCATGTACGTACGGGAGGATATTTGTTATCGTCGTCTCCAAGGCCTTGAAGACAGAGACCTGTCTATTATTTGGGTACGCATGGATTATGGTGGCCACACCTACATCTATGCGTGCCTGTACAGGTCTCATAGCGGTGATCATGACACGGCCAGGTTGTTTGAACACCTGCAAGTGACGACTGACAAAGTCATCGAGCAGTACCCTTCCGCAGAGTTGGTGATTTTAGGAGACTTTAACGCTCACCACGTCGAGTGGCTCAGTTCTCGGTCCACCGACTACGCGGGTAGGGCTGCTCACGAATTCTCCCTGGCGTATGGTCTCTCACAACTTGTACATTCTCCAACGAGAATACCTGATGTTGAGGATCATACAAGCTCTTTACTGGACCTTCTGCTGACTTCACGCCCGGATGGATATACCATCACAGTGGAAGCACCTCTGGGCTCATCGGACCACTGTCTTATCCGGGCCCACGTACCCTGCGTGTTGCCTAACACACCTCGGGCAACCGCATGGCGACGCATGTGGCTTTATAAGTCAGCAGACTGGGATGGACTGCGTGAGTTCTACGCGTCATACCCATGGAAGCAGCTGTGTTTCAAGTCAGGCGACATTGAAACTTGCACGGCCGCTGTGACAGACACGATCCTAGCGGGCATGGAATGCTACATTCCAAACCCGCTGGTGCCTGTTGCAGGGGTAAAGAAACGACCGTGGTTTAATCGGCCCTGTAAGGAAGCTAGGCTTCTCAAGCAGGCTACTTACAGGGCTTGGACTACGGCTCGAAATCGTGAGGATCTCTGTGCGCCTGATTTGAAGCGCAAATTAAATGCTGCTTCGAGGTCCAGTAAAAAGGAAATTGCCAGGGCTAAATCCGAATTCGTCGGCAGAATTGGCGAGCGACTTGCGAGCCTTCCCTCTGGGACTCGCGCCTTCTGGTCGCTTGCTAAAGCTGCCGAGGGAAATTTTTGTCAGTCGTCTTTGCCACCACTTCGTAAGCCGGATAATAACTTGGCCCAAAGTGCAAAAGCGAAAGCCGATCTCTTGGGCGCTCTATTTGCCTCTAACTCGACTATGGACGACGGAGAAGCCACACCACCTACCATCCCCTGGTGTGGCGTTACAATGCACTGGACAATGGAAATCTGTTTTACACAGAAAGAGGTCCGGCGGGCATTGCTTTCTCTAGACGTCCATAAATCGAGTGGGCCAGACGGCATATCCGCAGTGGTGCTTAAGCAGTGTGCCCCTGAGCTATGTCCGGTATTGACGCGTCTTTTCGAACTTTCATATTCCACTAGGAGAGTTCCGTCTTCGTGGAAGGCTGCCAATGTGCATCCGGTGCCCAAAAAGGGCGATAGTTCAGACCCATCGAATTACAGGCCTATTGCTATAACCTCCCTTCTCTCAAAAGTGATGGAGCGCATTATCAATAAGCGGCTTTTGGGATACCTAGAGGATCACGATCTGGTTAGCGATCGTCAGTACGGCTTTCGCCGTAATCGCTCAACTGGTGATCTTCTAGTGTATCTCACGCACCGCTGGGCGTTAGCCATCGAGAGTCAAGGAGAGGCACTGGCTACTAGCCTGGATATAGCGAAGGCGTTCGATAGGGTCTGGCACCGGAGCCTTCTGTCGAAGTTACCATCTTACGGACTCCCCGAGGGGTTGTGCCAATGGGTTGCCAGCTTTTTGACCAGCAGAAGCATAAGAGCTGTCGTCGACGGTTGTTGCTCGGATAGCCTGGTCATAAATGCTGGCGTCCCGCAAGGCTCCGTGCTATCCCCGACGCTGTTTTTGCTGCATATCAATGATATGTTGTCCATCGACAATGTTCATTGCTATGCGGACGACAGCACTGGGGATACGTATTACACGGGCCGGGCGAACACCTCTCGTTCCATTGTGGAGGAAAGTCGAAAAAGACTTGTGTCTGAAATCGAGAGCACTCTTAACAGAGTCTCTGATTGGGGACGACTAAATCTAGTCCAATTTAACCCCACCAAGACACAAGTCTGCGCGTTCACCGCTAAAAAAGCTCCATTTGTAGATACTCCGCAATTCCAAGACACAGCCCTTACAACATCTGAAAGCCTTGAGATCCTTGGAATCGACATCTCCAGCAGCGTCCAGTTCCGCAGTCATCTGGAGGCTAAAGCCAAGTTGGCCTCCAAAAAGCTCGGTGTGCTCAACAGGGCGAAGCGGTACTTCAGTGCGGGGCAAAGACTATTGCTTTACAAAGCTCAAGTTCGTCCCCACATGGAGTACTGCTGCCATCTTTGGGCGGGAGCACCCGGATACCAGCTTGGGCCGCTTGACGCGGTCCAAAGGCGTGCTGTAAGAGTTGTCGACAATCCCAAGCTAACAGGCGGTATTGAATCACTAGGGTTAAGGAGAGACGTTGCCTCCTTATGTGTATTCTATCGCCTGTATAATGGGCTGTGTTCTGAGGAATTGTTTAGGATGGTGCCAACGGCCACTTTTTATCATCGCACCTCCCGCCATCGGCTGGGAGTTCATCCTCACACCTTAGAACCTGTTAGGTCCCGTACAGTGAGGTTTCAGAGAAACTTTCTCCCTCGTACGATAAGGTTGTGGAATGAGCTCCCCGTCGAGGTTTTCCCGAGAGACTACAACATGGAGTTCTTCAAGAAAGGAGTTAAAAGGTTTTTAACAGGGTCGACAACGCGCTAGTGATGCTCCTGGTGTTGCAAGCGTCCATAGGCTACGGTAACTGCTTACCATCAGGCGGGCCGTATGCTTGTTTGTCACCTTAGTCGTATAAAAAAAAAAAAAAAAAAAAAAAAGCATTGAAGACCTAATAAAGAAAATGATGGACTTCGTGCTCAAAGTGAAAATATTAGCCAACGTCTGTCCAATAGTAGACATATCATAGTAAACGTTTGTTTTAAAAGAAATGTTTAGATAAATAGATTGATTGCATTGTAAACTATGTAGTGATGAGGATGATACTTCTACAAGCTCCCTTCGGCCATTTTGGAAATCAAAGCTTGGAAACCTGTTTCGTTAAAAGAATTCTTTTTCTATTTTCCTGGTTTCTAATGAAGAAGAATATTTCTGCTATGGACACTTGGATGAATAATATCAATTGGTGTCTGTATCACACCTCCACTGCGTTGTTGACTTTAAGTTAATTAGCGTTTTGAGTGTTTGGCCATTAATAACACATTTGCATACGAATATGTTTAAAAAGCCTTGAAGTTTAATGTAAAAGTTTTTTGTTCCAAGAGATAAATGCAAAAAATTAAATTCTGATAAATATTTTAAGGAAAACTGATGAGCTTGTAAACATATCGGTAAATTAAGGTGATAAAATATTAATGATTTTGAGTTACGTCATAATGACATTTTAAAGTTAGAGATTCTTAGTACTTTACGAAGTGTAACCATTTTGAACGGTCGCGCGTCACCTTCATCTGTTGATTACCTGTCACCATATCAACGCGAAATAACCCAGCGGATAAGGCAACCGATTCGTAAACTCGAGGTAGTGGGTTCGAATCCAGGCAAGAATCAATGTGTTTTTCAAATCATGTACTTTCTAAGTTTATCTTGGATATTTCTGACTGACGGTGAAGGAAAACATCGTGAGGAAACCTTAACTCAAAATTCTGAAATTGCCAATCCGCCTTGTGCGCACGTAGTAATTAATGCTCATGCCTTTTCTATATGAGAAGAGGCCTTTGCCCTGCAGTGGGACAGTCATCAGCCTCGTACTATATCAAGTCATCGGATCATCTTAATATGACTCTGAATGAAATTTGATTTAGATTCTTGTATTGGCTCATCAATCATTAACAATAAAAAATAAGATTAATGTCTTTAACTCAAAACTTCAATCATCCAATTCAACATTGCAATAAAATGCAAATTTTGACATTTTAATACTTGAAGAGATCCTTGACTAATCATATAGAAACTTCACTATTAACATATATTACAACAATATTGAATAATATTAACATTAAAGTTATTGTAATCCGATATTTTTCATTTATATATGGATCTGGATGAAATACTGATAAAATACGATAAAATATTGCGAGACATCAAGATTTCAATGACACAAAGAGAAAGGGATATGTTGGAGGCATTTGAGATGTGGTGCTGGAGGAGGATGGAGAAAATAAGTTGGACAGAGAGGATCACAAACGAAGATGTGTTGAGAAGAGTGAAAGAAAAGCGGACCTTGCTCAGGACAATAGAAAGTAGAAGAGGAATGATGATTGGCCACATTATACGACATGACAGCTTTATAAGAAACATCATAGAAGGGAAAATAGAAGGAAAGCGAGGTAGGGGAAGACCACGGATAAACTATATGAGTCAAATAAAGAAAAGTGCTGGTGCCATGTCGTATAAGGAGGTTAAAGAGATGGCTCTGGACAGGGAGAAGTGGCAGGAATTGCATCAGTTCCACCGACAAGAGTCAAACTCTTAAATTATGGATGGATGGAAGATTTCAAAAGCAGAATAATTTTTTTTCAAAAATGTGTCAAGATGTGTCAAGTCAAGAGCGTTTACGCGTCATAAGTGGCGTCGCAATTTAGTGTCATATTTCGTGGTTTTCAATTTTTATCATATCGGAGCTACATTTTAAAAATATGTTCTGTACAAACGCTAGAATTAGGTGAAAGCTGTTTAGAAAGTATGGAACCATAATGCTTACAGTTTTACTATGAAAATATAACAACTTAAGTTTAAAATTTATTATTTGCATTGAAGGCAAAATATATTGAGCTTAACAAACACTGGATAAATGGAAAACAAATATTTATATGTCCAGTTGGTTTTTTTTTCAGAGGCAAAACGGGTACAGTGCGACTAGAAAGATGCAATTTGTTTTTAGTTTCTTTAAAATATTATTTAATGTAACCTTAAATTTAATTTAGTTGTAATGGATGTTGTTAATTCGATTTTTATTTATTTTTATGTTTAATTTATTGTACATTAGTTATTACTTTTATTTTGATATTATTGTGTATAAGTTTTTAATTGATATTTGTTTTTAATGTTATTGCATTCTGTGATCTTCTGTAATTGAAGAAGCACTTGAATTGCTTTATTAACTCTTACCTCTTTACCTTCCTTCTTCTTCTTTTCTTGTGTACCTCTTTGTTGAAGATAATAAAGTAAATAAATAAATCACTCTTCGAAAAATCATAGTAAGTAGTCTGAGCAGTGAAGCATTTTTTTATTGCCGACAGTAGCAGACGAGGAACCAGCCCATGTGATGGTAAGTGGTAACTATCGCTCATGGACGACTCAGAGTCCCTAGCATTGCTCCTTCAACGCCAGGGACTCTGCGAAGCCGCTGCCTACCGTGAAGGGAGTATAGTATGTAAAAAAAATTGAGGAAAGTGAGGAAAAAGGAAAGGGGGAAATTGGGCCTCCGACACTCTCTTGCATGGTCCAGTATTCCTACGTGTAGAACTATACTGACAGTTTTCTTTTTTCAGTTGTCTTATTATTATTATAAAAGAAAAATGTCAACTATTTTTTTTCAAAGCGCAGTTATTAGCAAAGGCATATAAGAAAAAACTTATTATTTTTTTTGCGCAAGAAATTTACAATTTGGTATAGGACACAATTTTCAGTAACAATATAAATTAATGCAAACCAGTTATTTAAACTTATATTATACATTGTTTGTATGTCGCGATTTAACTTAAGATTAACATATTTTTTCAATCATTTGCAAAATTTCAAATATCTTATGCGCCTTTGTAAATCTAAATGATATGATAATTTCCGTAGGCGTTTGTTGTAAGATCAAATAAAACTTAGATACCAAAGAAAGCGGGGGCGGCCATCTAGTCATTTATAAAATGATTGATTTAAAATTTGCTTATAAATTAGTTAAATTTTTAGCCCAGTATGGTAATAGACTCAATGGACATCTAGTTTAACATAAATTCCAAAGAAAGCGGGGGCGGCCATCTAGTCATTTATAAAATGATTGATTTAAAATTTGCTTATAAATTAGTTAAATTTTTAGCCCAGTATGGTAATAGACTCAATGGACATCTAGTTTAACATAAATTCAGAATTTCATTAAAGAGTCAAGGTTGATCATAAGGAAAAACAATCTAAATTTATATTATACCACAGAAACACGCAAATTAAAACCTTGACTAAGATCTAGTAGTTATTCCATAAATTAACATTAGATTTGGTTATGTTAATGTTACCCGCAGCTCCCCGCGTGAATGTCGGCTATCGCATTTTTCATACAAACTTTCATTCCCTATTTCAACTCCTTTAAGCTATTTTTTCGCAATAAAATATAGTCTATGTTGCTAAGGTCTATTCTATCTCTATACCAAATTTCATCAAAATCTGTTTAGTGGTTTAGGCGGTAAAGCGTCACAGACAGACAGAGTTACTTTTAATGATAGTATAAATTTTACTATAAAACTTGATGAAAAGCAGTGTGATCGCCTATCTTAAAGAACCACCTTATCTTCCCATACATTTTTTAATCTATTCAATAGAATAGAAATCTCTTGTCTAGTCAAAATTTTTTGCGTACTAAATATCAGGGGCCCTACTACAACCTCATATATCAATCTTAGTATAACCTTACTTTGTCTCTATCCTTGTTTTTAATGACACAAAAGAAAAAGACAAAACACAAAGTAACATTAAAATAATAGTGCTATATGAGGTGGCTGGTAGGTTCAATCTATTGCGTTTACCAACTCAACTGCCAAGTGTGACGAGTTTTTTTTTTATTGCCGACAGCGGCAGACTAACAAGCAGTCGGTAGTAGATCCACGCTGGTTTCAGCATGAATGGGCCGGATCGTCCGGGGAAGTACTACCCTCTCATAGAAGATCGACGTAAGAGTAGTAGTATTCGTACTACTGCGTTTCTTTCGGTGAGTGAGAGCGCCGGAGACCCAATTTCCCCCCTTCTCATTTCCCCACCTCCCTCATTCCCTTCCCCTAACCCCATTCCTAGCCGCCATGGTATAGGATGGAGTAGGGTAGGTGTAGGGAATAAGGTGAGGAAAAAGGAAAAACTATGGTAAACATTCCTTTTGGAAGACTCCCGTATACTGCAGTGGACTTTTAGGATGATGATGCAAATTTTCCTTGGTGGACTGACATAGTCCATTGTACCATCGATTAACTAACAACTTATCTAACCTATTTTTTTGTTCTTTATCACGTTCATTTGAATCAATGATTTTTAATACCATAACAACCACACATCGCCATCTAAACCCAAAGTAAGCATATATATTAATAGCTGGTGATATGGGTTCTAGAATGCGGATATACATACTTATATACTTTTTTTTTGTAAATGCATGCATATAAACACAGAAACACCCAGACCAATGCAAATGTCATGTTCATGCACACAAATATTCGCACTCAGCGGGAATCGGACTCGCGACCTCTGCGTGGCAGTCCATACACAGTACCACCAAACCACAGAGGTTATAGATTAATTTGTTACAATTAGTTTTGTTTGATTTTTTGTAAAGCATATTGCAGTTAACAATATTATTTATTTATTGAGAACGTACTTACAATATCATTACAGATAGAAAACTTAATACGATATTAAATAAACCTAAAATTAAAAGCAATATAATTAATTTAAATATACCTACTTATGTAATACTACGCATTTATGTGAAACATCCCTGAATTTCGGTAATTTTGACCTAAGTAGAAATTTTATTACCTAATAATTCGTATAGCGCGCGACAATGGAGAAATTTATATAGTACTTTTCAGTTTTGTATTATTAATGTTGCATTGAGTAAATTTACCTGTAACACTCAAGGGATAATCATGTATTAAATAATACATGATTATAATGAACGATTAGTCTTATTCCTATGGGTTTTATAGTTATATAATAGACATAGTTCTTTATTTGGAATGGCCTTGAGTAGATATGTTGTAATGATTATACTTCGTTCATAACATAACCTTTCGCCTTATTGCCCTTACGGGGTAAGCAGAGGTATATTGCAATAGCGTTTTTTGCTATTTTCAATTTTTATACCAGCTTTTGGGTTAGTACTGAAGCCACCGTCAACTTCCCGCAGCGCGATTCCACCCGCGTCTTTGGTTACTGCTCTGCTCCCGTCGTCAGTAGCGTAATGTTATATAGCCCTATAACCTTCCCCAAAAACTAGACTATCATACGCAAAAAAAAAATTAAATCCGACTGGTAGTAAGTTAGTGAGATCAAACAAACAAACGAACAAACAAACTCTGCCGCTTTATATTATAAGTACCTATAGATATATCAGGGAGAGGCCTATTACCATTTTCAGAGCAATCTTATTTCCTGACATTGCGCTAATATTACAGTTCTCTTGGATAGAACTTGGCTTGAACATTTTCCGTTTTGTTGCCGATCGTGTAGTGAGAAAAGAAGTCAGAGAGGAAGGTTTCATGTCCATGAAAAGTTCTCATTTCGGCATCCTGTCATTAATCATTGTTATTCATAAATTGATGGATGCCGAGATGGGTCAAAACCGAGAGAATAAGGTAAAGGAAAGGCAATGATAAATGTAGTATCTGTGCTACGTGTGGTGTTCAGTATGTAACACTTGCCTGTTCACTGGCTTGACTTTACACAATATAGCTAGCTATCACCAGCACGTGTTACTCGGTCAACGGTCAGGGAGCGACTGACCGTTCTATGCGCGCACCGATACTCGGAAGGAGAGTGAATATCCCCTCTCCGCCCGCATTACTACAGTAGAGTTAATGTAACAAATAATACTTACAGAATATGCTAAATCCAATCCATCTATGTCGCGCTCGTTTCATTTTGTCTACAGAAACTGCAACAAAGGAAAAAACATTAAAATATCGAGTATTGTGAAATTATTAGATTCAAATCGTACTCAACATAGAACAGAAAAAAATAATGATTCTTTTTGTTTCTTTATTGATAGGTCACGCATACCCATATCTTAAGAAAAGGAATATGCTAAAACAGAATCGCGTGAAACCTAATAGATCGGGTTGTAGGAGGTCGATATTGACTGATTTGAAAGTCAGTAAGAGGCTATGAACATTATGTAATTAAAATAGTATTTCAGGATTGTGATATAAAACTCATATTAAGCGAACACTTATAATCTTCTTTTTATAATAAAACTAGCTAGCTGCGGCATGGTTTAACCAGCGTCTTTGCTTACTCGTGCTCTGATCCCGTCACGAGTAGCGTAATGTTACATAGCCTATAACCTTCCTCGAGAACTGGGCTGTCATACGCAAAACTATTTTTCAAATGCGACTAGTAGTTACAGAGATTAGCGCGTACAAATAAACAAACTCTTTCGCTTTATACTATAGTAGAGACTATAGATAATGCGTACGTACCTATAGACAAATCATTAGATATTATTAAAAAGTTATATGAGAGCGATCTAATGCGATGTCATTGGCAATTAGGATAGTGTTTTCCACGTCTGAACCACACTGTCTTCCTTACTATCAGGCAGAGTGCAGTCTTATAGTGACTTTTTTAAATAAAAAAAATATATACGGTCGAATTGAGAAACTTCCTCCTTTTTTAAGTCGGTTCAAATAAACGGTTGTCACCGATGACAGCTAAATAATTTAGTACTTAAAGTAAACACTAGCGGCGCTGTTCTTCAAACTAGGAACAAATAATTTTTGCTTAAAACAAACACATGATATTTTAAGCTCTTGTAGACAACATTTACATAACTAAAATATGACAATAGGCAGTCAAACACATAATTATGAATTAAAAGGCCAACACACTTACGTAATGTATTGATTCTGTTGATTTACCGGTTACTGGTAACGAGGTTAAGCAACTGCGATGCGGTCATACGTTTGTGGGTCACACACTATGAAACGACCATAGACACGTAGCGATATAAGTGCCGTATGTCATAGTGATGTCAGTTGAGGTAGAATAATGCTTACCACGAACAGAGAAACACAGGCAGTTATGTCAAAAATTTTCAATTCATGCAGGGGAACTACTTTGTCAAAAAAGAAAATAAAAATGTTTAAAAATGACATTTCGAAAAACAAGTCCTGTGTTTAGGTCAGCATGAATAGATTGGATCGTCCGGGGAAGTACTATACTCTCGAGATCGATGTAAGAGTAGTAGTATCGTTACTATTGCGTTTCGTTTAAATCAAATCAAATCGATAAAAGCTCTGTTTAAATTAACTGAGGTACCCCAAAGTACAATGCCGTACCTAAGAGTGGACACCACAAATGCATGATATACTTGAAGTGCTGTTTGTTTGTTGGAAATCTTAGTAAGTCTCCACAAAGCATAGACAAATCTATTTATTTTGCTGAAAATCTTGTTTACGGAATGCTTGGGACTCTGAATGGTCCATGAGCGACAGTTACCACTTATCATTACGTAAAATGGGCACAGTAAAGTTAAAAAAGAGACTGAAACATTACTTCTTATAGATAAATAAAATACCTATTAATATTTAAGTCACTATAATACCTAAATAAAGTTACTAATAATGAAAATGTATGCATAAGTAACTACATAACATAATATATATAGTCATATTTAATGTAATAAATATAGTTCACCAACAATATTATATAAAGATAGCTAACCTAACCTACCTATGTAAAAACTATTATGTACCTACTTACCTATTAAGTGCAAATTTATTGTTAGAACAAGAGCGCCACTATCGCCAACAAACTGTCCAGCAGTTTGGCGATTTTGCATATGTATTATAAACAATGTATCTTTTTATGGTGAATAAATTCATAAAAAAAAAAAAAAAAACTATTTGCTCGTCTGTCACTAAGCAATAAAATAAAATAAACCTGTTATATCACTAAGACAACTATACTTATTACCACTACGCCATCGAAGTAATTGCTCTAAACAAATACACCAACCAATGATAAGTATTTGCAACGCGGTAACATAATACTCCTGTTCAATCACAATCGGCTAAAAGTGAAATGTACGCAACAGACCTTGCTTTGTTTGTTAATAGTGTTGTGACACTATCGAGATATCGATATCGATAAACCGGTTATGTGAAATTTAGTACTGTAACATGATATATAATATTAATAATAATAATAATATTCTACAACATTTACACAGCGTCATCTAGCCCCAAATTAAGCAATTGTATTTGCTTGTGTTATTACTACTTATATAATATATTTTGTTTTGTAAATACATACATATTATAGATAAATTACACATAGACACAGAACAAACAATCATGCTCATCACACAAAGGTTTGTCCTGGGTGGGAATCGAACCCACGACCTCCGGCTTAGCAGTCAGGGTCACTAACCACTAGACCAACAGGCCAGTCAAATTATTTAGAATTAGTTAAAGTCTAGGAAATGGAATCACTTTAACTCTTCTCGTGGATAGCCTAAAAGACAACTAACAAATTACTAGGTAATAAGGAATATCGTTATCTGTGTACCAAGTATTATCTGACAATTTCTGTGGTTCAAACATAACAACTCTTTCAAGTATAATAGCCTGACCAGGAAAATAAAAATCGCCATATTGCGGAAAAATATTGGAACTAATTTCTTTAACTGGCAACAATTTATGAGATGTCATTATTGTCGTCTGTCAGTGTGTTGTCGATTGTGTGCGATTATGTGCGTGTTTTAATATATTTATATAACGTTATACACTAAACAATTCGCATTACTATACTTAATGTTGCCATAATCATAGTTAATTTAGCGCCTTCAGAGCAGGGTTTTTTTTTCTGATCAGGCTGTAGTTTGGAACCTTATTTATACAGAGTTTTTATTTCTTAACTCTAATATATACAATATTCTAAATAAATATTTATTACTAAATCTTATTAATTCAAGCCAAGATTTTAAATTATGATTAGGTATCAAAATACCTACCACGCATAAAATATAGGCTAAAATCAAAATAAAACTAAAAATATTTCACAATTTTATTACAAAATACAAGTTTAATTTATATAAACGATCACATAAAACCGCTAAACTAATTTATATGAGTTCTCACTATTGTATAGTTAATGGTTTCTTACAAAACTTGTATAAAAAACGGCCTCAGGCGTTGTGAAATGAAGGAAAAATCAGACAATAAAGCTATACTAATATTGACTAATGCTAAATTTTATTGCGAGATAATAAAATAGATATAATTATAAAGAAAATGATGAGTAAGAGATTTTCATTTGCTAAGACACATTTAGTACATAATAAAACACTGATAGCATGCTTACTATAGGTGGAATATAGTCAATTGTATCAACATGTCTGACCATTGCTGGCTTAAATAAATCATTAACATTAAAATTATTATTTCATAAATCATAATTGAGTAAAATAAATATAATATCTGAACAACTACACACAACGCCATCTAGAGCCAAAGTAAGCATTTATTATAGCTTGGGTTCTAGAACGCGGATATACAAACTTAAATACTTTTTTTTTTGTAAATACATACATGTTATACCTACATAAAAAACCCAGACCGATGAAAATAGACATGTGTTCATGCGCACAAATATTTGCACTGAGCGGGCACCAAACCCGCGACCTCTGCGTGGCAGTCCATACATAGTACCACCGAACCACAGAGACAGTCAAATAAACTGGTTACTGCATATTCAGATTAATGGTTTTAAAACATTAAACATTACAGAAAACTAAAAAGGGCAACCAAGGCGTTTCCGACTATGAGAAGTTAATAAAGGAAAAGTAAAAAAAACGGTAAAGAAAAGGGTAATTAGGCCTCCGGTTTTAAAATTGTAAAATCAAATAGCTATAACTGCCTGGAAGAAATATAAGCAGCAATAAGGAATCCAATCTATACAAATATTAATTGCAAACGTAACTATGTCGGTCTGTTACTGTTTTACACCTAAACCGCCGAATCTATTTTAATGAAATTTGAGAGATAGACTAGACCTTGGGGAACAACAGCTATATTTGGTTTGAAGGGGTTGAAAGTTTGTATGAAATATGCAATAACCAACATTCACGTAGGAGAAGCTGCAAGCAACAGTTAGTTGTACATAACTTATTGTATAAATAAAGTAAAAAAATATTATCGTAAGTGTATGAGGGCAGATCATGAACAACCAAGATGGCGGCAATTATCGGAGGTCTATGTCCTGCAATAAACGTCTTTCGGCTGATATAAAGATGGTAATGAAGTAAAATAAAGAGTTTTATGCTCCTGCAATGCCAAGGACTCTGCGAGGCCACTGCCTACCGTGAAGGGAGATGTAAAGGAATTGAAGGAAAATCTTGAAAGAAGCGAGGAAAAAGAAGGAATCCATACTATATTTATACCTACGATAATCACAGCATTAACCGGGATATTTACTCTTCAATAAAGCCTTACATTTACTTAATAAAAATAAGCTATGTGGTAACGTCGCCAAGGTTGTACATATATACTTATATTCGCATTATATACACAGGTTTACCTTGTGTTGTATGTTAAGTGTAGTTATTACTTAGTTTAAGTTAATAGTAAGTAATTGGTTAATTGAAAAGATGGAATGGTCCCATATCCGGAGCACACCCTTTTTTTTCTGACGAAGGCAGACGAGCTATCAGTCCACCTGATGGTAAGTGGACTCTCTCGCTCATGGACTTCTTCAATGTCAGGGACTCTACGAAGGGAGTAGGATAGGTGAAGAAAATTAGGAAAGTGAGGTAAGGGGGAAATTGGGCCTCCAGCGCTCTCACTCACCGAACGAAACGCAATAGTATGGATACTATTACTCTTACGTCGATCCTCTATGAGAGGGGAATACTACCCCAGTCGATCCGACCCATTAGCTTAGTATTCTAAACTAAAAGACCACATGCTTTTCAGAACACACAATTAGGAATAGACATTTTTATTTCCAACTTCTTTTGACTGCTGATTTAATTCGTAGCAGAGCCCAAGACGGTAGGTTTAACAGTCCTCAGGACTCCCAAGTGACAGCGCTCGGTGTTAATGGTCCTACTGTCTCCTGGCTTACAGGAGTCACAGTGACGCGCCTAATTAAATTTAAAATACGCCTAACTATAGTTTATTCGAGGCTATAACAAGGTCTATGTAAAAATGAAAGTTTATAACTGTACGCCACATCTTATTACGTAAAATAAATTATATTATTTTATGTTACAATTTACAGTTGTGCATTTTATTATATCATGTATATAAACTATTATAATATCTATTTATACTATTATATAAAGTGAAAGAGTTTGTTTGTTTGTTTGAACGCCCTAATCTCTAAAACTATCAATCGGATCTTAATAATTCTTTTTGCGTATGATATCCCAGTTCTCGAGGAAGGTAATAGGTAATATCATGCGACTGGTGACTGGAGCAGAACAGTAAGCAAAGACGCGGGTGAAACCGCGACGCGGAACACTAACAGCATATATTACTATACACGAAACATGTTATTCATAAAATGTATAATTATAAAATTATTTTGTTATTTATAATCTTTATAAAACTTTTTTTTGTCTATTTCTACGCTAATAAAACCAAGCAATGATTTTTGATTTTTGTTTCTATGTATAACATTTCTAAAACTCATATCACAAGTTATTAATATATTATGCTTACTTCAGGTCTAGTTGGCATTGTGTGTAGTTGTTGTGTCACTACTGTTTTAAGTACCTATTTCTTCTATAGGCTATGTGACATCACGCTACTGGCAACGTGACCAGAGCAGTAATCAAAGATGCGGGTGAAACCGCGCTTAGGGAAGCTAATATCAATATATTCTTATTCTAAATCTCCGCTTCGCTCCAGTAGACAGGCATTATTGGTTAATATTTCCCCCGTTCCGCAGACCCGCTTCGCTTTTATTGACAGGGAGCCTAACACCGAAGTGCTTCGATTTCCCTCCAAGATATTTTGAAATTATTTTGTAAATTGCCTGCCTCTGTGGTTCGGTGGTTTTTGTACATATTAACACGCAGAGGTCTCAGGTTCGATCTCCGGGTCGGGCAAAGTGATATCGGGTTTTTCTTTTGAGAAACTCTCAGTATTAACCCGGAGTCTGGAATTGTGCCCGATATATGGCAACAGGATTACCCCCTGTTACATGGGACCCAAAATAAAATGGCGAACCGTGGGTGGTTAAACACCTCTGCCTACCCCTTTCGGGGACAAAAGACTTGAAGCGATGTATGTATATTTGCTTGTTCCCCAAAGCAATAGTTGCTTAAGAATACTAAAAAAATATCGATAACAACAGTAAACGCCCAACTCTATAAGACAATAGGTTCCATATGGGTACATCTTACTACATACCATTGTTTACTATATGTAATAACACCATACATTGAACTATTGTATTAGGAGTATTTTGTAATCACGTAAAAAAACATTCCGACTTCGGCAGTCGGACAAAAATTAAGAAAATGGGGTAGGTCGTTTTTAATATAAGAGATGAAATGGGGCAATAGTTTTCAATAAATACAAGACAAAAAGCTTCAAACCTTTTATCCTCGAAGAAGTAGGCAGAGGTGTTTAACCACTCACCTTTCGGCATTTTTTATTTTGAGGTTCCATGTAACAGTGGACGAGCTGTTATTATTATTATTATTATAATTCCAGACTCCGAAATTTTTAAAGAAAAACCAAATATGACTTTACACGACCCAGGGATTGAACCCTAGATGTCTGCGTGGTAATCAGTACACATTACCACCGAACCATAGAGACAGTTAACATATTAATATTTAAAGTATTCATTGCATCATAAAAAACTCGACTCGGGTTTCGAACTCGAGACTACTGCGAGCATTCCGTACACAATACTAGGAAGTCACTTTGCATGCTACCTGAAATTGTAACTTACAAAAAACTGTAATAAACTGGAGATGAAAAAGAGTGCCCTGAGTTTCTTGTCCGTTCTTCTCATGGCTCTACCTCGTCAGCGAACTGGCTGTAGTTTAACTGGTTGACATTTTTTATTTTTTAACTTTCATAAGTTTTAATTCAAATGAACCAAAAAATTTAGTTGACTTTGACTTATCCAACAAGAAATACAGTCCTTTTAGTAAGAAAGAAAGAAAGAAGAAACAAATAAATTTATTTTGTTTGCAAATGAGTAATTACATTTTTTTATAAATAATATAATATAGTTAAATCATGGCTTAACAAACAAAATGGGCCTCTTTCTCAGCTATGTGCTTAGGTCAGTAAACTGACTTAAACGCTGATCTTCCGAAAGGACCCTTGCGTGATTTGAATTGACTGCACCGTTGGTCTAGTGGTTAGTGTATCTGACTGCGACGCCAGGTGTCATGGGTTCGATTCCCACGGAAGGCAAATATTTGTGTGATGAATGATATTTATCTTCAGTTTGGGTGTTTTCTATGTATTCTAAGTATGTATTTACAAAAAAAAAAAAAAAGTACGTATATGTATTATATTTCAATTATCTAGTACCCATAACACAAGCTCTGCTTAGCTTGGGACTAGATGACGATGTGTGATAGTGTCCAAAAAAGAAAAGAAAAGATTTCACGGACTGAATAATAGTACGTTTTCAATATATGTATGTATTATTTGTGTACAGGTGGCGTGAGATAGGTCGTTCACTTTGTTATATCCTTGATCGCTTACTTTTACTGTATAGAATGTAATACCTAGGTGACAAACAATACGTCAGTGTTTGTTTGAAACTACTAGTAGGATTTGAATACTTTTAGCGAATGATAGCTTAGTTCTAGAGAAAGTAGGCTATGTAACATCACGCTAATGGCAACGAGAGCAAGCAGTAGCCAAAAACGCGGATAATACCGCGCCGTAGGAAGCTATAACGTCTAGTATTAACAAAAAATTCTAGAACCCATTACACATGCTATAATATATGCTTACTTTGGGTATAGATGGCGTTGTGTGTAGTTGCTAAAATACTTGTTAGTTCATAACCTTTTATATTCTACTGTGAATGACGCTTTGGCAAAGATGACAATGATATTTTATCTACATTGCAAACCAATAGAGTTATCCATTAGCTAAATTCATAAAAAACCTTATAAACTATAAAACTACAGCGCAGGAGAAAGTGGATGAGCAGCGATGCGTGGATATATCCGGCGACCTTCGGTCTGTGGAGCAATGGTACTTTAATTTACGCATTAAAACAATGTAGAGGTACCACAATGAAAAAGGGAGGATTCTACCAAATAGGTGATTATCTGATCATAGACTCCAGGATCTAGAGGAATATCAGGGAATGCTTTATGAGAATGAGGAAGAAGTATGGCTGGGTATTTGACTGTGTCTGTGGTCCGGTAGTATGGACTGCCACGCAGAGGTCGCGGCTTCGATTCCCGCTCAGCGCAAATATATGTGTGCATAAAAATGTATGTTTGCATTGGTCTGGATGTTTCTATGTATAATATGTATTTATTTACAAAAAAAAAGTATTCAAATACGATCCGCATTCTAGAACCCATAACACAAGCTATAATTGCTTCTTTTGGGTTTAGATGGCGTTGTGTGTAGTTGTTGTAATATTATTATACAGAGTGTATACGACGGTTTGACATTAAATGAAAAGGCAGGTGTTACTAGCCCATATAATGATTTCTAATTAATCACAAAAGTAATTTGACGAAAAACAAAAATTTGAAATTTTCTAACAAAATAAATAATATTTTTAATAGTAACGAAGTAATACACCATTTTATTATGACAAGTTCACTGAACTGTAATAAACGGCAACGTTTATCCTTCGACGTGGACTATGACTTAAGTCAGTGACCGTTTGACGTACTTACATAATGTTAATTTAGAATTAAAGAAATTAAAAAATTTGTCCTGTGTCTAAACTATTGAAGATATTTAGTAGATTTATTTTTGTCTCGCTTTATAATGTCACATACTATACGTAATTGCATTTAATGTCATACCGTCGTATACACTCTGTATATTATATATTAGAGCCGGTATTATTTTTGAGGATAAATATTATCCCGAACTATTTTGCCCATTTACGCTTTAACTAACAAGAATCTACTATCACTACTAGTAAAATCCCAGGATAACTAAAAAGTTTTTAACGGTAGTAGATCCACGCTGGTTTAGCATGAATGGGCTGGATCGTTCGGGGAAGTACTACCCTCTCATAGAAGATCGAAGTAAGAGTAGTTCGCTCGGTGAGTGAGAGCGCCGGAGGCCCAACTTCTCCCCTTTTCCCTCATTCCCTTCCCCTAACCCCATTCCCAGCCGCCATAGTGGAGGCCACCATACCAGCAGCTTAAGACGATGGCTTTTGGTATGGTGGCCACCACTTCTAGATTCCACTGACTACTTACCATCAGGCGGGGTGGAGTCACTTTGGTAGGCTAATATAAAAAAAAAGTTACATTACGTATGTCACGTTTCATTTATCGCCATTGTATTGGACCGACAAATTTATGCTAAAAGCCACTACAATAATAATAAACATAACTTCACGTCTATCTCCCATTAATGGAGTAAGCAGAGACTATAGAACGCCATTTGCTGCGATCTAAACATACCTCCTTTGCCTCTTGAACATTCATTAATCTTTTCATACACACGTCGGTTACGGGTGCTCGTAATTGTGCTCTTTGTCAACACATCACCTATTTAGTCCGCGTATGTCCGTCTAGGACGACCTAGGGGTCTAACTAATGGTAATAATAATAATCCATTTATTTTAGACTGTATCCATATTTATTATAAAACAATGGATGAAATATTGGCATTTGAGAATCACATCAATTTGCGCAGAAATAAAACGAAATGGAAGACGTCATTAATATAAACTGTTCTATGTCAGTGTAGCCATTACAAAAAATGACAATATAATATAATTTACATGTCAATTTGAATACAATAAATAGTTTCATATCACGTAACGTTACGGTAAAGTGGCGTAACGGACATGAACGTGACAGAAATGACCTAGATATAAGGGGAAATTTTCTTTTGCTGTATTGATTTAGTATTGAATAACTCTTAAATTGGAGTAATGTTATTTGATTTCGTGATTACCGTTAATACATTACAACTTTTTATATTATCAAAAATAAAAATAAAACGAATTATTTAGATCGGATCCCCAGTATCTGATCCCCTGGGGATCAGTTTATAAAACATACTGCCTTTTTATTGCCTACAATGGCAGATAAGCCAACAGTTTATCTGATGGTAATGCTAGGGACTCTGCGAAGGCTCTGCCTACCGTGATATTAATGCTCTTTTAAACTAAACCTCGTTTGATTTACCAGAGATATTGCCTCTAATAGCTATTTTTTATGACCGTTTTAAATATTCTAATTGCTGTTACACAACAAGGAGTCAAACTTATCAAAACAATGTTGTAAGTTTAATTATAATACAAAATACAATCAGCAGTCTCACCGTATCCGTAACTAATTGTTCTACACTTAGTAATTAAGCAATTTAGTAGATACGTGGGAAAATGCGAACTGACAGTTTATTGTATAAGCTTATGCCCTTTATAGACGTGTATAATAAGTTTATGAACATGATTGCATGCTACTTGAAATTATAACTTACAAAAATTATAATAACCTGGCGATTAAAAAGAGTGGCCTGAGTTTCTTGCCAGTTCTTCTCATGACCTACCCTACGTCAGCGAACTAGCTGTAGGTTAATTGGCTGACATTTTGTTTTTTTTAAAGTTCTTATGTGTTAATTAACCTGTATGAATAAGTAGATTTTTATGTTTAATACTACAAAATATAGTAAGCAATACTAGCTAATGTGTGTTTCATGAGAAACGTGGGTGCTATATAGATCTCTTTATACCTCTTATGGGAAAAGCGTGATGCTATATTAATATGTGGACATATTTTATGATGAAATGATTAAAGTGAAGCGCAACAAAGGTGAAAAATATCTAGAGAGTACCTCACAATTATCTTGTATAAAAATTGAATTGAGTTGATTTTAGACTCTATTAAGACGAGTTATTACGGTGTGATTCCTGAACCTGATACCCTGGAGGATCGGTGTATTTTTATTTTATTTACTATTCCGCTCTGATCCTCCATATAGGGGATCAGAAACAAAAGATAAGACTTAAAGTTCTAGATAAAAGAACCACCAAACGTGTCGAATCAGTGTATAATTTCTTGATAAAATAGCAAACAACCAAAATGTCTAAAGAATTAAAGGTCACTAGATAAATTTGCATAGACTTGACAATTTATTGCTAAAGACTGTTTTAATTATGTAACGTGTTATGAAATACCAGTGGTATGAAGGTGGTAAATATAAACCATCTTTTTAAAGTTTGAAGTTTGATTGCCATGTTAGACAAAATTTTGTAATGTTAAGTGATGCCAGCCTGTATCATTTATTTATTTATTTATTAAACTTCATGCACATAGGTACAGAGGCGGACTTAATGCTAAAAGCATTCTCTACCGGTCAACCTTAGGTGATGCAGAGATAAACGTAGTTATCATTATAGTCCTACAAAAGTAACCATTTTATAGGAAATAAACGGTAAATATATGAATAATTTTATAATACAATATATATAGATATCACGATATATATATATATATATATATATATGTATTACACGACGGCTTTAACAATGGAACCCACTACTGGTTTCCACAGATGGCATATCATGCAGAGTGGAGTCACTTTGACAACCTCTGTGGCTCGCTGGTACCGTGTATAGACTGTGTTCGATTCCCGCTATTTTGCGTTATAGCCCAGTTCTTGGTGAAGGGTAAAAGCTATATAACATCACGCTACTGGCTACGGGAGCAGGGTGACCTAAATCGTAACTTAACGCGGGTAAAACCGCGCTGCAAGAAGCTTGTATACATATAATAATATTATTATCTTGTCTATTTGTTTGTATATCATTATAAGACAACCTTGTCGAGCTACTAGTTAAGTTTCCAAGGTCAAATCACCAAACAAACACAATACTGTAAGTCATTAGTCTATTAGATTTCATACAATTTGTGTAGCAAACTAAGGTAAGTTATTACTGTAAGCTACGAACCTCTAAGCAAGAGAACCATTTCTGAAAGTTAAAAAGGTATGATGGAGAGAAAGAAAAAGGATCAAAGGGGGTAATTGAACCGCAGATGGTCCCAAACAATACAATATTACTATTTTAATCCTTATGAATACCATTGCGGTTGAGTGGTATTGCACG
The DNA here is from genome assembly GCA_963082885.1 of Parascotia fuliginaria. Taxonomy (NCBI): domain Eukaryota; kingdom Metazoa; phylum Arthropoda; class Insecta; order Lepidoptera; family Erebidae; genus Parascotia; species Parascotia fuliginaria. Next base: position 8,070,753 of record OY720198.1, on the reverse strand, counting down.
GTAGTAGATCCACGCTGGTTTCAGCATGAATGGGTCGGATCGGCTGGACTCTCATAGAAGATCGACGTAAGAGTAGTAGTATCCGTACTACTGCGTTTTGTTCGGTGAGTGAGAGGCCCAATTTCCACCCTTTCCTCTTTCCTTACTTCCCCCATTTCCTTCCCCTACCCCAGTCTCAGTTGCTATTATGGAGACCACAATACCAGCTGTTGACTTTTATCTTGGGGGGTTGACAGAGGTGTTTAATCACCCACGTTTCGCCATTTTATGTGAGTTTCCCATGTAACAAAGGGCGAGCCTGTTGCCATTTATCGGGCACAATTGACAGAAAAACCGAATATCACTATACCCGACCTGGGGATCGAACCATAGACCCTCGTCCGTACTGTGTACGGACCCTCTGCGTGGTCCGTACACAGTACGGACCACCGAACTACAGAGGCAGTTACCCAAGAACTCTGACCAATAAACTATTGTATGGCTTTATTATTCCCTCAACAAAGAACCAAACAGTGTCAACTATAGCTGCACACATACTGTTCTTACATAACACATATGTCGGTCAGACAAAAACTTGTACTGCCCAATTACTTACCGTTATACTCTCTGTATACGAAAATAAGCTTTTGTCATTAGACTTTAAAGCTGCTTTGTGTTCGTAAGAAAAACGCCGGTCAATCACCGAAGATGGATATTGATGACAGACACGAAGGAGGTGCTTTTTATAAATATAACTGCAAACATTTTTACGAAAAGGTAAGTACTACCAGTGCACCATAAGTTGGGACTTGAGTGCGATAACGTTATAGGAACGCGTTAGTACAGAGTGCACAAAATAGGCCCTCAAAAAAATAAAAACAACAAAAAAAAAGTTTGAAAGTTGACATTATTGATGGTACAACGTGGGGGCTCAAACTTTTTTAATTTCTTTAATTCTAAACACTCTGTAAGTACGTCAAACGGTCACTGACTTAAGCCATAATTGACGTCGAAGGATAAACATTATCGCTCATTACAGGTCAGGGAACTTGTCATAATAAATGGTGTATTACTTTGTTACTACTAAAATATTATTTATTTTGTTAGAAAATTTTAAATTTTTGTCTTTAGTCAAATCATTTTTGTTATTAATTTGAAATCATTATACGGACTAGTAACAGCTGCCTTTTCATTTAATATCAAAACGTCGTATACACTCTGTATAAAAACATAGATAGATAGATATTAAGCTAAGAAGAGAGAAAAAGAAAGAAGTAAAAGAGCTAGTGGTTAGTGACCCTGACTGCTAAGCCGGAGGTCGTGGGTTCGATTCCCACCCAGGACAAATTTTGTGTGATGAGCATGATTGTTTGTTCTGTGTCTGGGTGTAATTTATATATAATATGTATGTATTTACAAAAAAAAAAATTTAAGTAGTATATCAGTTGTTAGTACCCATAACACAAGCAAATATAATTGCTTAATTTGGGGCTAGATGGCGCTGTGTGAATGTGGTAGAATATTATTATTATTATTTGTCCATTTAACAGCCATTTTGAACTGTACCTTCTATGACTATGGTTGCATCACTATCAATTACAACTATTATTAATTGCTTCCATTTTATTTTATAGCTTTGTTACGACTTACGTTTTACTATTTCGAACACTTAACGACTACATAACAAGTTGAAATTAAATAACAGTTTATGCACACAATTATTTATGTATTTAATCGAATCCGCGACCTCTGCGTCTCTGACAGTGGCAGTCAAAACAAATGGTCTCGTATTTCAATAATTTAGTACAATGATGAAAGTTTTATGACGAATGTTATTATTTGACTAATTTATATATCAAAACTGTATCATTTGTTGCTTTAGACGAACGAAACGGAAAAAAAACGCGAATTTATTTAGAAGAGAGAGATATAATATTAGATTACAGATACAACTGTAACAAACAAGCATACAGCACCATCTGATGGTAACTGGTAACCATGGTAACCGTAGCCGTACATGGCTATTCTCTATACATAAATACTAGCTGCTAGCCGCAGCTTCGCCCGCGTTAATGTTGGTTATATCGCATTTTCCATACACACTTTCATCCATTTCAATCTCTTCAAGCCATTTTTTCGCAATAAAAGATAACATTATGTTGTTCCCGAGGTTATAATCTATCTCCATACCAAATTTTACCAAAATCGGTGTAGTGGTTTAGGCGTGAAAGTGTAGAGACGAATAGGGTTACTTTATAGATTTACTTTTAAAGTATTGAACCTACCAAACACTTAGTAACAATGCTAACATATAACCACTTGACCACAAAGTTGCAAGCTATATTAGCACGTAGGTGTAAATAATGACCGCATGTGACCTTTTTACCTACTTTACCGCGTTTATAATACTCGTAAACATTATGTAACAATAAACACCTATTTTAGTAAACGCTTGTGCATACAAAGGTTTATAAATTGCATGCTATGCTAAGCAAAACATGTGTAACGTATTTTCACAAATTGTAACATCTTTTATGTTTTACGCAAATAAATATATTTATTGTTATTAAATATAAACCAAAGTGACTCCACCCCGCCTGATGGTAAGGAGTCAGTGGAATCCAAAAGTGGTGGACACTATTCCAAAAGACATTGACTAAATCTGCTGATATGGTGGCCTTCACTACGGCTGAATGAGGTAGGTAAAGGGAATGAGAAAAGTAAGGAAAGAGGAAAGGGAGGAAATTGGGCCTCTAGCGCTCTCACTCACCGAACGAATCGCAGTAGTACGGATACTACTACTCTTAAGTCGATCTTCTATGAGAGGGTAGTACTGTCCAGGTCGAACCGGAGATACTGAAACCGACGAGGATCTACTAGCGTAATGAAACTATATTTCATCCATACTTTTTACATTTTATCCATACAACGAGGTTTAAAGGGAGCATTAATATCACGGTAGGCAGCGGCTTCGCAGAGCCCCTGGCATTGCAGAAGTCTATGAGCGACAGTTACCACTTACCATCAGGTGGGCTGTTGGCTCGTCTGCCACAGTTGGCAATAAAAAAAAATAAAAAAAAAACATACTTCCATACTAATATTATAAATGCGAAAGTAACTTTTTTTTTTTTTTTTATATATTAGCCTACCAAAGTGACTCTACCCCGCCTGATGGTAAGCAGTCAATGGAATCCAGAAGTGGTGGCCACCATACCAAAAGCTATCGTCTTAAACTGCTGGTATGGTGGCCTGCACTATGGCGACTGGGAATGGAGTTAGGGGAAGGGAATGAGGGAGGTGAGGAAAGAGGAAAGGGAGGAAATTGGGCCGCCGGCACTCTCACTCACCGAACGAAACGCAGTAGTAAGGATGCTACTACTCTTAAGTCGATCTTCTATGAGAGGGTAGTACTTCCCCGGACGATCCGGCACATTTATGCTAAAACCAGCGTGGATCTACTACCGTCAAAACTGTGGATCTACTACTGTCACGTCTGAAACCACTGAAATTTGGTATAGAGATAGATTAGACCTTTATATCGCGTTTTTATGGCTTAAAGGGGTTGAAATAGGGTATAAAAATTTGTATGAAAAATGCGATAAAACCGACATTGACGCGGGCGGAGTCGCAGGTAACAGCTAGGTATCTATAAAGATGTTGTTATATGTCATTGCAAAATGGCAACGTATTGCAGTATTTTTATTACATAATATGTTTGGTCATAGACTAGGTCTTGAAATTTATGACAAGGACTAGTACTTTCACTGGTAAGTGGCGCTAGAAGTCTTTCTATTATATAAAGAAAGAAGAGTTAGTTTGTTTAAGCGCGCTAAACTCTGAAACTAGCAGTCAGATTTGCAAAAGCTTTTTGCGAAGCGGTTTTAACCTCGTTGTTGTTGTTGCTGTGCTTCCGTCACCAGTACCGTGATGTTACATAGCCTACCTTCAACAGGAACTGGGCTATTAAACGCAAAAAGAAAATCAAATCCGACTGGTAGTCCCAGAGATTAGCTCGTTTTCTTTTCTTTCTTTCTTTCTTTCCTATATAATTAGTCGTTCATTCGTCATAGTTGTCACAATAATTTATGTTAATTTTAGAAATGTTATAATTTGAAAGGCGACGCAGACATCAAAGATATGTATTTGATGTTAGATTAGTGAATGTTAAGGAAAGGAGGTGTTCTTTCTCTGCTTACCCATAAATACGAGACAGGTGTGAAGTTATGTATGTATGATGTTATATAGCATGGAGATGTATGGTGTCATTAATAATGGACTAGATGAAGAAGGAAAACGAACATTACTTTGACCCAATTATTTTATGGTGTGTCGATTAGAATAAATTTATTAGGAATTAATAAGGCACTAGGCTGAAAGGCATAGAAATGCATGGAAGAAACCTTTGTCCAGCAGTGGGACAGTATAATTGTTGAAAATAAAACAGACTGCTCCGTGTGGGAATGGACAAAATGCAGCTGGTGAAGTGTCATACACCTCTGCCTATATCTTTGAAGTAAAAAAAGCGTGAAGCTATTAAAATACAACGATTCAATAAATTTAGTATTCCTGCCTTACGTTTTCCAGTTTTAAACAGTAGGGTGGATGTACCAATAACAGTCTACGTTAATATTAATACATCCATATAAATTTTATTTGCGAGTGTCAAATAAATAAAATTCGATAATATTCGAATATATTTTGTAAAATAAATAGTTTTGAACATTAAATCAAACTTATTTGTTAATAATAAGCAGTAAACGTTTTTTCAAAAAAACGTTTCGAGAATGATAAATGCTTACATTTTACCTTCTAGAAACGTCTTTAGAATTCAATAAAAGTGGAGGCCTTGAGCGTAAGTGGCGATCAATGCTCGTATCTTCTCTGTATGAGAAGAGGCCTTTCCCTGCAGTGTGATAATAAAGGGCCGATATGATTAAAGCTGATACTTCAATGAGTGTTTCCAGTAAGTTTTCTAGTCAAGTGATCTTTATATGGCGCAGTGGCAGTTCGTAGTAGGTTTAATTCTTTAGCGAGAATAAACTTTGTTACTTTAAAAATATGCGTGTACTTTATGTTTTTAAAAGTATGTTTATAAAGTCGTCTGCAACATAGACGTAGAGATTGTTCTTGAAGTTATGTTGAAATTAAATTGTGAGTGGCTTGTATCAAATGTCAACACAACATTTTTAGTATTTGGTTCGACCTCTTTAATTATGCAAAATTATAGAATTATAGTTCGATGTCATATTTTCTATGGCGAGTGTTTTCTTAAAAGATATCTTACGGAAATTGGGGACAGCCTGATTGTGACACAAGAACATATTCAAGAGAGTCAAGACACAACAAAATATATTCTTTTGTTTAGCGCTATTTGGTACCAAAACAAATTGTTTTTTACAGGTACAACGTATTTTTTAAATGTTGCAATGCTAAAAAGATAAAAGCGTTTTCAATCTTGAATGAGAATGTAATAAGGAAGAAGAAGGTAAAAGAAAGTGAGAGCCAGGGTAATAGAAATTTGCGTAGATTTTCGAAAAACAAGCCAACATATTAGTGTAACTTCTTTTTGAATGCCTAAATATGTAGGCACTTACAACAAATCAAAACAATAATACCACGCATCAATTGACATAAAAGCAATGAAATGACATGAATGAATGAATGAAATTATAAATACGATCGAGGAAAGTGGCGGCATGCTTCGGTGAGCGCCACACGTTGCATTATTAAGGAGAAATTAAAAAAAAGAAATTACTGATATAATTGACTAAGCTCATCGTGTTAAGCCATCAATATAAATGCTATTGTTTAATTTGCGACCTATAATGGTTTTTCTGTACTAATATGTTTTTACGACATGTACTATTATGTAGATATTCTATAGGGTCTAGGTATCTTTCTAAGCCAAAATGTTACGAGTACATTTATTTCCCTATTACTTTTTAAACAAAATATAAATTCAGGCTTAATGCCAAAGAAATTCTCTATCAGTTAACCTTAGAGTGATGCAGATACCAAACCCAATGCTTTGTGTAGTAGAAATCTACTTAAAATAAATATGATAAAATGTTGTTAAATGGTAATAAAATAACTCGATATTTTCTTCCCTCAGTTTCTCCGCTAACTTGGAATCCACGCAACGTATTGCAGTTTTCACAGTCGTTCAGACAATTTCTAAAATTTATACATCATACATTCGTGTGTAGATATGATAAATAATAAAATAACAATCTACAGAGACATTTATACATAAAACATGCTAGAAACAATAGTATGATAAACTAATGCTATACAGCTGACTAATTCTTATTCCGAAGAAAAACGAACTGGATGTCAACAACATTTCAATGATCAAAAATATACTTTTATTGTTACAAGCACCCTTAACCGACGTGTGTGCTTGAAAATATTAATGAATGCTGTAAAGGCAAATAAAGAATGTTTGGATCGTAATAAATGGCGTTCTATAGTCTCTGCTTACTCCATTAATGCTAGACAGGCGTGAAGTTATGTATGTATGTACTTTTAGTTTCCTAATAAAGAAATATAATAATATATTTTATTAACCAGTCGACCGTCAACTGGCATTTTCACCCTTTTAACAATTCTTTGTTTATTTCGTTACATGCAGACTACTCTTTAAGAATATAAATGAAAAGGCTAGTTGCTACGGACAAAGAATGTTTATTTTTATCGTAGCCATATTTTATTTTGTTTTTATTAACAAACAATACGGAATGCAAGTTTATAAATGTATAAATTTTCCATTGCAAATCAGGTTTGGAAAGAATCTTATAAATGTCATTGGTCTAAAGATGATGTCATACTTGAAGTTAGAAAAGTAGTGTAATTTTTTTGTATGTAAAACGAACTGCGCTTTTGGTGTTCTGGTGTTTATGACAAACATTTTTTTTTTATTTAAATACATACAGAGGGTCTAGACAAGTGGCATAGATTCTTTTCTATTCATAGAATAGATAAAAAATATGGGATTGACATAAGCTAACGCCAACATTGTCGTTAGCATAAGTCAATCCCATATAATTTTTTATTTTTTTAAGCTATTGCATAGCTTATATCGCGGGCTTTGAGCGCGGCGATCGAATCAATAAATTCCGTAACGAAAATAAAACCTAACACCTCCCACTCCGCCCGACAGCTGTGTACGCGTTAATCTCTGGAACTACCAGTTGAAATTAAAAAAATCTTGCTGCGTATGATAGCCCAGTTCTCGAGGAAGGTTAAAGGCTATGTAACATCACGCTACTAGCGACGACAGCAGAGCAGTAAGCAAAGACGTGGGTGAAACAGCGCTGCGGCAAGCTAGTAGTTTATACAGAGTAATAAAAATAATTAATTAAGGTCTAATATCGACCAATAGACGACCGCTAGTATTCCCCCAGTTTCTGAAAGGCATGATCAACGAAAAATTAAGTAATCACCTGTTAAATCTCATGTGAAGTACCTAAAAGCATGCTAAAAGTATGGATAATTAGTTTATTTTGATCTAATTAGTTACTGGTTAGATCAAATTAAACTAATTAATTCATGCTTTTAGCCATCTAATGGTACTTGATATGAGATTTAACAGGTGATTAGTTAATTTTTCGTTGATCAGCCTTTCAGAAACTGGAGGTTAGTGTTGCAAGCGTTCATAGGCTACGGTAGAAAAACGAATAAAATGTTACAAAAAGATAAGTTGAGATTAGATATTACTAACACAACATGGTAATGTGGTAGCATTAAATATCTTTGTTTTGTATAAAATTTCACAGACTTTAGAAACAGTTTTATTAGAAAATAATACTAATTTTGTTATTACCAACAAGATATTGTTATTATTAAGTTTCGTAGTTAATATAATAATATAATATTCTACCACATTCACACAGCACCATCTAGCTCCAAATTAAGCAATTAAAAAGTATAAAGTAGTTGAAAGTCTTATTAATAAAACCTACTAATATAATGAGACTAGTTTGTTTCACCCACGTATTTACTTACTGCTCTGCTCCCATCGCCAGTAGCATGATGTAACATAGCCTATAACCTTAAAAAAAAAAAAAAAAAACTGGGCTATCATACGCAAAAAGATTTTTTTAAATCGAACTTGTAGTTCCAGCGATAAGCGCGTTCAAACAAACAAACTCTTCTGCTTTAAATATTATGTAGATATACACAAAAATACAAAAATACTAATTACTTAAATACAGTGTTTTTTAATGCCTACCTATATTTAATCTAAACGTTAAATGAAATGTAATGAAATAATAATGTTGATGTCCAATCATTACACAACTGTATTACGATAATCGGTAAGAATCGACTCGATTAGACACACTAGCGACTTTCAAACGGTTTATATCGATTCTACTGCGTAATCGATTAGGAATGTTTGTTTTATTTTATTATATTGACGTGAAAGTAAAGTGTTTCAGGGTTTTTAGTTGTAATAGCAACTTGTGGACACGTAAAATGTTTTTTTTTACCTTAAGGTCAAGTATGTACTTTCTGTTTACCTTGGCTCTGGAACTAACTGTGAAGGAAAACACCGTGAGGAAACCTTTAATTGATAATTTGCCAGTAAATTTTGCTTTAAAATGTACAGCGCCTCTGGTGTTTAGTATGAGAACTAATTGTTTGTAAAATGTAAGAACAGCGCCCCTAGTATTAAATCTAAGAACTAAATAAGTTTGTTTTACAAAATCTTAGACCTGAGTGTCAGGATTACAGTTAGCTATGACCCTGAAGTTTCCATCTGTCATCATCGCCATGTAAAACAAAAACACGTACCAACACTTACAAAGAAACAAATCATTAGCTTGAAAACCACCACTGAAGCAAATAGGTCTTCCTCAAAGGAGGGCATTTTTCTGAACATTGGTCTTGTTCCCAAGGAAGACAAACCTCATTTTAGGCACGGGCGTAGCCGCGAGGCGTAGCTAGTTAGTAATTATAGTAAGAGAACAGACAAGCTAGGACTGAAGTGTCACCCTTTCACATATTCTAAAGGGTCCCGAACAAAACGGTTCAGCACTTCATACTTTTGTCGCTTCAAAGCTTGGAACTCTTTTTTTCCAACCATCTCATTTGATTGATTGTCCAGTAGCCATAAATAGTACAAACTTTCTCCTCTAAAGATGGAATACCCAAGGTTATTGTGCCTTCGACCCCATAAACCCAACCTATAAGCCATGAGGTTACTGTGTAACCTACTACACAAAAGGGAGGTAATTGCACAAGCCTTTTTAGATTGATGAAATATGTGTGAGTTGAATACATAATACTTACCGTTATTCCAATGATACTTTATAAAACGTCTCAATGTCACAAGCAAAAGAGGATCAACTCGAAAAATGCCATTAATATACTTATAATAATAATAATAATAATATTCTACCACATTCACACAGCGCCATCTAGCCCCAAATTAAGCAATTATATTTGCTTGTGTTATGGGTACTAAACAACTGATATACTACTTATATACATTTTTTTTTTGTAAATACATAGATATTATAGATAAATTACACCCAGACACAGAACAAACAATCATGCTCATCACACAAAGGTTTGTCCTGGGTGGGAATCGAACCCACGACCTCCGGCTTAGCAGTCAGGGTCACTAACCACTAGACCAACAGGCCAGTCAATAATACTTATCCGATAATAGATTTCTTTTTACAAACTACAGCAATGATATTTACTGCACAGTTAGTTTTCAAGGTATGGCACCATATTACTATACTATTCACTTATATTTTATTATTCACGTAACAATCAATATGGTAGTACTATTGAACTAAGTAAATCATGTTTATGAACCACCATAAGTTTATTTTATAAATCCATCTAAATGCGAGTAATATTTCCTTAGTAATAAGCTTGTTATCATTTTATTAGACACTGTCATTTTACTGAGTATACTGTGGTTATGTTAGTATTAAAAATGTCCTAAGTGCATTATATCTTACAAGTTTGACATTTTAAGCAAAATGGGTCATGATTTAGTTAATTTGAGAATATTTAGAATAGGTCTGAAACCACTCCATCTCCTGTGGATGTCGTAAGAACGCGAATAAGACTTCATACTACCTGAAGGCAGCAGTTTTACTACTATGTTGGCCTACAGTTTATTTATGTTCAGCACAGTCCCATTTAAACTAAACTTGTTTAAGCCACATCAGTTATTTTAGTTCTTTCATTTGAATAAAATAATCATTAATTTAATAACAATATTTTACTATTAATAAATCTTTTGATGTAGTTAAACAATCAAACGCAGTAAGTTCGATTCCCGTTCAGTGCAAATATTTGTGTACATGACCATTGTACCTACAGAAGTCTAGAGTCAAACTTGCGAACGCCGAATTTTGACTGTGCCTCGAGACTAAAGTGTCAATATAACAGCAATAACAATGATCTACATAATTAATATCTACCGTTATGTAATTTTAGGCCATGGCTAAGTTCTATTGGACTACTTACAATACAAAACTAAGCCTTTCCGTTACACATACGTAGACATAATGTAATACTAACCATCCGCGGCGCGGTTTTACCTGAGTTAAATTACGTCTTTAGCTACAGCTGTGTTTTCCAAGAATTGCAGAAGTAATAATGCTTAAAAAACATCCAAGCCGTTTTCGACCACGGAGAACTAGATGAGAAGGAGAAGTTTGAAGAAGATAAAAAATTAAGTAAGAAGTGAACAGCACCAATACATGCTTTTGCCAAAAAGGGAGGAGTATGTGCAGTGGCCACACTTAGCAAGTCTATAACTGTAATAAGGTGCTATTTCGTACACAGATAACCTAGTATTCTTTTATTCTTATGACAACCTAACAGCTAAGAAGATGGGGTAGGCACGCATAAAAAATGAAAGTTGAAATTAATATTTTTATAACAGATCCGGTCTTGTGAACGTAAATATGATTAAAAACAAGCATCTATTTATAAATCAATTTTTTTTTTGTAATACCCACGTAATATTTAACTGTACGTATCACCTCCTTTATGTAACGTAAAAAGAGATAAATAGATTATCACACACACTAACAAAGAACAGATGACAAAATTTGTCATGTACCTTGGCGATATACGTGAAGGCGCAGTATTCCTCGTAGCGCACCAACTTTGACGTATCAAAAGTATTCCTCGAATGGCACCAATAGTAGTCATGTTGTCAAACTGGTGCGAATACTTTTAGTGCACTTTATTTGGTACGTTTCAAAGATGGTTGCTTCGAGGAACAGCCCGCAAAGGCATCTCGCTAGTTTCAAAGAAATAAACAAGCGAAATATGGAAAATTAAAAGTAATTAGTAAAATTAAACTAAAAAGTAATACATACCTATATTTCCTTCTTTAGTTAAAACACTTTATAGTCACAATTACAGTTTGTCACAGTCACTTCACATTCACATATCTGCTACTTCTGCTGATTACCCAAAATAATAATCGTAATAGTAAAATATTATGTAAATTATAATAGCATACAACGCGAATTTAAAATATAGATAAAATATGTCCTTTATATAAAATAGTATTTTTTGGGTTATACCCTTTTGGGGTTCAACTACGTTATTCATTTATTGTATACCAATTCTGCAATTTTTAATTGTATGTGTATCTTTTACATAAAGTTTGTATGTGTTTTAAAGCGTGTGTGTCTTATCAGCCAAAAGACCACTGCTGGACATAGGCCTCCCCCAATTTTCGCTGCCTTGTGAGAAACTCTGATCCCATAGGTTGCCCACTACCCATATTAGGTTGTCAGCCTGTATGTGTAATACCAGTTCGGTACTATCCCACTGTTGGGCAAAGGCCTCTTCTCACACAGCGAAGGCATAAGTATTGATTACTACGTTTGCTCAACGCGGATTGACAAATTCAGTATTATTTTAGTAATCCAGGTTTTGGCTCAATGTTTTTCTGACGTAATCCACCCAGAGCACCTGTCCGAAGAGCACCTGTGCTTTGAGCACCTAGCCTAGTCCACGTTAAGCACCTATCAATATTTTTGACAGAGAGAGAGCACCTGCAAAAGTATATTGATAGGTGCTCAACGTGGACTAGGAGGTGCTCAACGCGCAGGTGCTCTTAGGAAAGGTGCTCTGGGTGAACTACATCGGTTTTCTTTGCCGTAAGTCTGTAATGTGTGAATATTGTAAACGTAGAAGTAAGTAAAGTGTCAGACCCACAACCAAGGACGTATTTCTTTTTTTTATATTAGCCTACCAAAGTGACTCCACTCTGCCTGATGGTAAGCAGTCAGTGGAATCCAGAAGTGGCGTACACCATTCCAAAAGCCAAACTACTCATATGGTGGCCTCCACTATGGCGGCTTAGTGAGAGAACACATGCGCTGGCAAAGAGTTCCAGGCTTTAATTGAGCGACAAAAGTATGAAGTGCTGAACCGTTTGGTTCGAGACCCTTTAGATTCCACTGTGAAAGGGTGGCACTTTAGTCCCACACGTGTCGTTAACAAAATCTGAGATTAAAATTTACTCTAAATAAACTCAAAGACTAAAACTTATGTCAGTTTTATCCAAAATTACTGATGGCATTTTTAAAAAGTCTTAGATTCGTTCGCCAGATCGTGTAAAGTGATATATAGTATTCAATCTACAAATGCTCAGCATTAGCCTTGAGTCTAGAACTGTATATTTATATTTAAAGCCTTATTACTTATATTCTTATTTTCTTAGTTTATTTTTAACATTGTTGCCCTACATTGCAAGAAATACCCCCAGTTTCTGAAAGGCTAATCAACGTAAAATTAACTAATCACTTGTTAAACCTCATGTGAAGTACCTAAAAGCATGCTAAAAGTAAATATTTAGTGTAATTTGGTCTAATTAGTTACTAATTAGATCAAATTAAACTAATTATTCCTGCTTTTAGCAACGCAATTGGTACATTCACATGAGATTTAACAGGTGATTAGTTAATTTTTCGTTGATTAGCCTTGTAGAAACTGGGGGAGAGTGTAAGAAAACTTAATCACAATAAGCACAAAACATTCCTATATTATCTAAATAATATCGCAGAACCTAAATATTAAACAATACTAACAATTATCTTATCCGAAGGTAGACAATATTGTATGTAAGTAAAAGTTGCGACGAACCATTATATCGAGTTGTTTTTGACTTCTTTTGATAAAAAAAACAAATATCAGAAGGTCATAACTACATACTTTATTTTTAATAAATTATTTCACATTGTGTATCAATCTATTTTTGGGTATGTTTCTATATAGTTTAATTCTATTTTTTTGTATGTTTCTTACTTTAAGACTTTTATAATTGTCAAAAACAAGTTCTTATTAAAATAATTTATAACTTTACATTTTGAGAGCGCCGAGTGGCAGTTTAATTACCGCCTCATTCCTCTTTCCATTTCCTATTCCTTCCTCATCCCCTTACCGCTACATGGTCGGCAAAGTCTTGATGTGTTAGAAAACACAGCCATCTCTAATAGGTTACGGTTACCAAGGGGGCCGTATGCTTGTTTGCCACCAAAGTAGTATAAAAAAACGGGTTAGTTCTGATTGTCCCCATTGTTGAATCCACCACAATTTTAATCCGGGCTAATACTGATTTTGTAACAAAAAATATCCCTTTGTCTGGTATATAACAAGAGATGCACTTACAGTCTGTACACAGTCTACTACCACAGACTTATTATTACTACTATTATTAGATGCATAATAATACTGTGGTACTACTAAGGCATCGAGGTAATTATTTGATGAGAAAATCTTATTCATTGTTTGTGTGAAGGTCTTATATAACTTTAAAACGCATATATTCTGATCCACGGTAATATCTTACTAAAATTATATTTTGACGGTAAAAAAATTGATAAATATTTACTTTAGGATTAATGATGAGTTTCAAAGTTTTATATGAGGGTAGAATGGTAAATTAATATTCAAAAATTCAAAATCTAAACAAAACTTTTTTATCCCTTCTATAGAATAAACCTTGAGATTTAACAAACACATATTATCGAATCATCAAAGTAGGTGTACCTGCCTAATACTTTTAAAATAAATATATAAGTATCAAAATTTTTATTCCATTTGGGAATCGAACCCAACCTCGTGTACACTTACTGCAACATCAATTACAAAACTAAAATAATCATTTATGTAATAGACACACACACAAAATTTTTAATTCTGCAATCTTTAGGTACACATAAACACATTCACTGCACAAATCAACTCAAAAATACGAGAAACGCACAGAAAAATTACTAAAACTAAAAAACTAACACTTGTAGTAAACTAAAAGTAATAAAACATACTAAATAGTTTAAAAATGGAGAAATTAAAGACTAAAACGCGCTGTACCGTCGCTTGCGCAGGTTACACTGACAAGTGTCGCCTTATAGAGAGGGGATAGAGTGTACATAAGTTAAGAAATACGCGGACTTGTTCAAGGTTTAGTGAAGTAATAGGTATGTATGTTAATATGTGATTTTAATACTCAATAATAGAGCCTGTTACTGTCAACTGCAAAACCTTTTCTTAAACAGGGTACGCTTGCGAAAGGCTGAAACGCTTAGACATTTAAGTCTTTCTTTAAAACATAATACATTCTAACATTGCCTCTGTGGTTTGGTGGTATAGCGGACTGTCACGCAGAGGTCGTGAGTTCGATTCCCGCTCAGTGCAAATATTTGTGTGTCATACAATGAACATGTCTATTTGCATTGGTCTGGATGTTTTTTAGTACAATATGTATGTATTTACAAAAAATAATTAAGTAAGTTTATCCGCATTCTAAAACTCATAAGACAAGCTAATAAAGTTTGCTTACTTTGGGTCTAGATGGCGTCGTGTGTAGTTGTTGTGATATTATATCTTAATATGTTTTTAAGTCTGTCGAAACGTCGTCTTAGCAATAAGACTGTCCATTGTAACGACCTAATGTTGGGCTTTTGAATCCAATTCAAACTTTTTTTAAATGTCTCACTAATCAAATAGGGCCTGGAACTCTTTACCAGCGCATGAGTTTCCACCTAATTATGATCGTGGGTCCTTTAAGCGAGGCGTGACTTTTTCCGCATCTCACTAAGCAGCCATTGTGGAGGCTACCATACCAGTAGTCTGGCTTTTGGAATAGTGACCACCACTTCTGGATTCCAGTGACTGCTTACCATCAGGCAGAGTGGAGTCAGTTTCATAAACCTTTGTAAAAGTTTGATATTTACGTACTACAATGTCAAAGTACTGCAATGGTCAAATAAAAAAAATCTATTTCAATCATGGTGTACCTAGTCGATTGCGTGTAGTCCGTCGCGTTCGCTTGCGCAGACGCCGCGTGAAATCGAAGCACACAACTACGACTGTATTCGTTGTTAATGTTGATATTACATCTTGAAGGGGTAGGCAGAATTGTATCGATAGTTTTGTTAGTTATGTTGGGTGATTGGGTAAGCGTTTTGTCATCTACCGGGCTCAATAACAGACTATATATACAGAGAATTTAGCATAACATCACGCCTGGTTTTGTCAAACATGTAGGCAGAGGTATATGGCACCAACATGAGTGTCTGAGTGTTGTTATATAACAAGATCTATTGCAGACTCTTTATTTATACTAATATAAAACTGAAAAGTTAATTTGAACGAGCTAATCTCTGAAACAACCCGTCGAATTTGAAAATTCTTTTTGCGTATGATAGCCCAGTTCTCAAGGAAGGTTATAGGCTATGTAACAATACGCTAGTGACAACGGGAACAGAGCAGTAAGTAAAGACGCGGGTAAAATAAAACTAAAGAGTTTATTTGAACGCGCTAATCTCTGGAACCATCAGTTGGTTTTGAATAATATTACGCTATGCTCCATGAGAGCGGAGCAGTAACAAGACGAAATATTTCACTATGCCCCTAAATCTGCCCCACTGGTAGGACAAAGTGAAAAAAAGACTCGAGTGAAACAACAGCAACAGAAAAACCAATATCAATTTACCAGCGACTTTTTTGTATAATATTATAACAACTACACACAACGCCATCTAGACCCAAAGTAAGCATAGTTATAGCTTGTGTTATGAGTTCTAGAATGTGGATATACATACTTCCATTTCTTTTTTTGTAAATACGTGCATATTATACATAGAAACACCCAGAGCAATGCAAATATTCATGTTCATGCACACAAATATTTGCCCTGAGCGGGAATTGCATACGCGACTATTGCGTGGCAGTTCTTACACAGTACCACCGAGCCACAGAGGCAGTATTTCAGACTTCCTTTTATACATGTGTATAAGTATTTCTTTTCCCGGTATTACGACATAAGAGAATGGTGGTCTGAATGGTAGAATATTTGCATAGAACTTGTAATCCAGTTTTCTGCCAGTAAGCTATTTATTATCGCTTCCTTTAATTTAAAATGTCGTAAATGAAATATTGTTTACAGCCTGTTGTGTCTTGTTCAAATCAGATTAGAATTCAATTTTGGTTGGTGATATTTCTCAATATGTACCGTTTTTGCAGCCGTCGGCTAGTAACCACAGCATTATTTTTTATACAAGTTCGTGAGTTACAAGCATACGCTCCACCTCATGGTAAGTGGTAACCGTAACCTATAGAGATGTATGTTGTGTTCTCTAAGCAACGCAGAATAAAGCTAAGAACAAACAAGCCGTAACCAACCATGTAGGACAAATGGGACGAGGAAGGAAAAGAGAAAAAGGAAGAGGATCGAAGGGAAAGAGAGAAAAAGATTGTTAAGTTTAAATATTTGTAAGGAATTACTACAGTCTAGATTCGTTTCGATGTTTTCTTCAGCGCGCGGCGTTTGTCAGCAAAAATGGAGCTACTTCGACGCAGTCATTTGTTTATTAGTAAAAAATTCTTACACGTAATGTTTATATTTGTACAAAATAATAATAACACAGTTGAATAATTATTTGATAAGTCACAACGTAACATTATTGTTAACAGGAATACGCACTCTTTGACAATTTTGTAATTATGAAGAACGGATCCAAACTCAGAACACTGTTTTTAATGACTAGATATTTACAATCTTTACATAAGAGTTTGTTTGACCGCGCTAATCTCTGGAACTACCAGTGGGATATGAATAATTCTTATTGAGTATGATAGTCTAGTTCTTGAGGAAGGTTATACGCTATGTAATACCGTGCTACTGGCGACGGGAGCAGAGCAGTACGCAAAGACGCGGCGCGGGTGAAACCGCTAACCGGAAGCTTTTATATTAAATATTTATTAGGTATATACATATATTAAAATTACATCGTTAATATTTTGTCTTACGCACTTAATGCTATCTTACAAAAGGACAAATTATACAAAACTACTGACGAGGTAGGCCCAATTTACCCCCTTTTCTTTTTCTTTACTTTCCTCAATCCCTTCACCTACCCTACTCCCTTCACGGTAGGCAGCGGCTTCGCAGAGTCTCTGGCATTGCAATAGCAATTCCAGAGACTATGAGTCGTCTATGAGCGAGAGTTACCACTTATCATAACGTGAGCTGTAAAAAAATATTCTGAAATATTACTACCTACTTCCCAAATTCCACCAATTCGTGCTGCAACTATTAAGGGTTTACTCTAGCATGAGTTTTATTATCGAAAGTGCATAAATCGTGTGTTAAACCAATTTTTACATTTCCTACGGAAGTTTAAAGAACCTAATTTCAGGAAATGCTTCAAGGAAGGAAGTGGATTGCATGATCATGTTAACATGCATGCTTATTACGAGTGCAGGTTTGATGTCTGTTCGTGGTTTTTGTTTAAGTAATTAGATATAATTATGTAGGTAATTGGTTAAAGTAATAGTACAGTTGTATTTCTGTCAAGGTTAGTTGGTTTGATGTCGAGTTGTGACGGTTTTGAGGCCATAATTTCCAAATAAGATTGTCATAGTCATTAAGTGTGACAGGCAGATTGATGATGTGATATTTCGTATGCAAGTAATAATTGGACGTAGTCCGCGCAGAGCACCCATCCGAAGAGCATCTGCGCATTGAGTACCTAGACTGGTCCACGTTGAAATCCGTTGAACACCCATCAATATTATCAACACGGAGAGCACTTGTCAAAAATAGAGCATTTCTTTCGGAAGATTTATAATTAGTACGATACATGCCTTAAATCAGATAAAAAGCTGAAAACTACTTTAATTTATAATTGACTACCTCTGTGGTTTGTTGATAATGTGTAGGGACTACTGCGCAGAGGTCGCGTGTTCGATTACCGCTCACTGCTAATATTTGTGTGCATGAACATGAATATTTGCATTGATATGCATGTATTTAAAAAAAAAAACTATTTAAGTATGTATAGAACCATAACACAAGGTATAATGTATGCTTGCTTTAGGTCTAGATGGCGTTGTGTGTAGTTGTTGAGATATATTTAAAATTACCGTAAAAAGCATGGCCGAATCGCTAGCCATACAATTACAATGTAGAATCGAACCGTCTATATATTTAACTACTGATTTAAAACATCTTTTTCTTGACCATTGAACCATTTTATTACTATAATCGTCTTAAACAACAAAACTTTCTATGCTCGTATCGTTAATAGTAATTTACAATCTATTATTTTTTATTACTTGTAAGAATGGTTAACATCTCAAAAAGACTAGCAGGGATTCAAACTGTAGTACTTATATTACGTCACATAATCTGACCTCCAGTTTCTGAAAGACCTTTTTTTTATGTTATAGCCTACCAAAGTGACTCCACCCCGCCTGATGGTAAGCAGTCAATGGAATCCAGAAGTGGCGGCCACTATACCAAAAGTCATAGTCTTAAACTGCTGGTATGGTGGCCTCCACTATGGCGGCTAGGAATGGGGTTAGGGGAATGGAATGGGGGAGGTGAGGAAAGAGGAAAGGCGGGAAATTGGGCCTCCGGCGCTCTCACTCACCGAACGAAACGCAGTAGTACGGATACTACTACTCTTAAGTCGATCTTCTATGAGAGGGTAGTACTTCCCCGGACGATCCGGCCCATTCATGCTGAAATCAGCGTGGATCTACTACCGTACAAATAGGCCTATCAACAAAAAAATTACTAATCATCTGTTAAATCTCATGTGAAGTACCAATTGGAATACTAAAAGCATGAATAATTACTTTAATTTGATCTAATTAGTTTTTCATGCTTTTAGCATTTCAATTGGTACTTCACAAGAGATTTAACAGGTGATTAGTTAATTTTTCGTTGATCAGCCTTTCAGAAACTGGGGGTAAGCTTATGATTCAACAATAGATTTAACAATCGCATGCGTACATTACTTATAGAAGCGTGACGAGACGGGTGAAACTTATCCATACAATATAGTAGATAAATACTGTATTAGTGCACTAATACAGTATTTATCTACTAGCTACTACTACTAGCTTCCAGCAGCGCGATTTCACCCACATCTTTGCTTACTGCTCTGCTCTCGTCGCCAGTAGCGTGATGTTACATAGCCTATAACCTTCCTCGAGAACTGGGCTATCATACGCTAAAAGAATTATTCAAATCCGAGTGGTAGTTACAGAGATTAGCGCGTTCAAATTAACTCTTCAGTTTTATATTAGTATACATAAAGAGTCTGCAATAGATCTTGTTATGTAACAACACTCAGCCATTCATGTTTGTGTCATATACCTCTGCCTACATGTTTGACAAACAGGCGTGATTTTATGCTAAATTCTCTGTATATATAGTCTGTTATTGAGACCGGTAGATGACAAAAGGCTTTCCCAAAGGGCATACAAACAAACAAACATACATTTGCACTTTATATAACAGTATAGAGAATCATATATTATCACAACAACTTTAACAACGCTATCTAGACCCAAAGTAAGTCTAAATTAATAGCTTGTAATATGGATTCTAGAATAACATACATACCTAAATACTTTTATTTTGTAAATACATACATATTATACCATGTTCATGCACACAAATATTTGCGTTGAACGGGAATCGAACACACGACCTCTGCGTGGCAGTCCGTACACAGTACCACTTATCCACAGAGGCAGTTTAAGAAGAATTTAGTAGTGTTAATTGCGTAATTGTTAATGCGATCATGATATACATAAGTATACTTTCTATTGATAAAAGTGACTTCTTAGAAAGCTGTTCTGTTCACTGAGTACGGGTTCAATGCCTGAGTCGTAAACAATAGTTGTAATTAGTGACATCTAGAATGGCGATAAGGTTTACAAGGTCGGTAAGATACTGCTAGCTTTTATAGAACTTTGGTGGCAAACAAGCATACGGTCCACCTGATGGTAAGTGGTAACCGTAACCTATAGAGATGGCTGTGTTTTTCAAGCATCGCACAAGTAAAAATGCTTAGAAAACACAACCAAGCCATTGCCTACCACGAAGAAGGGGATGAGTAAGGAAAAGAAAAACTGAAAACTAATATTCTTACGTCGATCTTCTATGAGGGGGTAGTACTTCCCCGGTCGATCTGGCCCATTCATGCTAAACCAGCGTGGATCTACTACTGTGAAAAACCATCAGGCATCTTAGCGTATGCTTGTTTGAATGGGTAAAAGGACATGACTATATTTTCTAAAATATATTAAAATAAATTAAAATATATTAAATATTAAATATTAAAAATATTAAAAATATTATAAATTAAAATATATTAAATATTATAATATCTCTAAGCATTGCAGAAGAAGTGCTAAGAAAACACAAGCAAGCTGTTGCCGAACGTGTAGGGAGAAGGGGAGGAGAAAGGTAGGAGAGGGGAGGACTGAGGGGATATTTAGAAAAGGATGAGAGAGGAAGCGTTTAGTTTCTAGCGTTTTCACTCACACTTCGGTCTGGATAGCAAGGGAGAGGATGGGATCAATTCAAAGAGTTTTTTAGAACACTCTCCGTGCTAAACGCGTTAACAGATTGCCATTATAGCGACATCTCTTTTTTTTGAAATTTGGGCCTCCGTCACTCTTACAGTGTCAGGACTTATTCAGGTAGGTCATAATTTAGCGGCAACCGAGTTCACCTAACTATTATCAACATAGTAAAAGCCGGGACCGACAAGAAGTATGTTGAAATTCCGTCCAACAGTAGACGTTTACAAAATGATGACTAAAAAAACAATTTTATAGAAGAGATTGGTATCTAAATCTCACACGTTTCAACAAATATTATGAAATTTCAAGTAGCTTAATCACTACGTGTGCGTATTTTAAACAAGTAATAAAACAGTTATAAGCGACAAGTTAATGGTCGAAACTTACTATCATTGACATAGATAGCTGTTTAACAGAGATTGTTTTTTTTTTTTTATACGACTAAGGTGACAAAAACTAATATTCTTACGTCGAAATGGTCCAGTGGATAAGGCACCCACTTCGTAAATACGAGGTAGTAGGTTCGAATCCGGGCAAGTACCAATGTGATTTTACAAATCATATGTACTTTTTAAGTTTATCTTGGACATTTCTGACTAACGGTGAAGGAAAACATCGTGAGGAAACCTGGACTTAAATGTCTGAAATTGCCAATCCGCCTTGAGCAAGCGTGGTGATTAATGCTCATGCCTTCTCTATATGAGAAGAGGCCTTTGCCCTGCAGTGGGACAGTAAATAGGCTGGTATTATTATTATTTATTATTAAGGTGACAAACAAGCATACGGCCCGCCTGATGGTAAGAAGTTACCGTAGCCTATGGACTCTTGCAACACCAGGAGCATCACTAGCGCGTTGCCGACCCTGTTAAAAACCTTTTAACTCCTTTCTTGGTATTTAAAACATCGAGAATACCAAGAAAGAAAAAATACCATCACCAAATTATTGACTGTCTCCGTGGCGCAGTGGGAGCGAAGGCGACTGCTGTGCACGAAGTTGTGGGTTCGTTCCCCACACGGGACAAAATTTTGTGTGATCCACAAATATTTGTTCTGAGTCTAGGTGTACTTTGTGTTCGTTAATTGTATGTTTGTAAAGACCCCCGCGATACAGGGCTTGTTCACTAGTGGGGGAGATGTCTTTCAAAAAAAATGAACCAGTTCTACCCTTTTAAATTCAACGGTAATTAGCTAAAATTTTGTTAGATTTTGGTGGATATAAACATACCTCAGCCCACAACTTTTACGTTTTAATGATATTTACGGTAGTAGATCTTCGTTGTATTCATAAATAAATGGAAGTACTACCCTCTCAACATCTTATCAGCCAAAAGACTTCCACTGCTGAACATAGACCTTGCCCAATTTTCGCCATCTTGGCCGGTCATGAGCCGTCATCCACCGGTTGCCCGCCACCCTTAAAAGATCCGTTGGTCCACCTTGTGAGGGATCTACCCACACTGCGAATATCGATAATAAGCAATACTTAACTTACACACTAATGCGGCTCGTCAAGTAAATTGTTGTTCTCTTGGTTGGTGGGCAATCACCGTGTACCATCGTGTAGCGAGAAGGTGATAAGAAAGGAAAAGTTAAATGAAAGAGAACTGGAGACATAATTGAGGCGTTTGTTCATTTGGGTTAATTGAATTAACACTTATGAGCGTTAAGAATTACAAAATGTCAGCCAATTAACCTACAGCCAGTTCGCTGAAGTAGGGTAGGGTCATGAAAAGAACTGACAAGAAACTCAGGCCACTCTGTATAATCGCCAGGTTATTAAAATTTTTTGTAAGTTACAATAATATAATAGACCTTCTCAAAATAATAGGATTATTTAGTTTTGTACCGTGGTACGCAATACCATTTCACTACTGCCAAACATCTAGTATTTATTATATAAAACGGAAGAATTTGTTTGTATGTTTGAACGCGCTAATCTCTAAACCTACCAGTCGGAATTGAATAATTCATTCTGCCTAAGATAGCCTAGTGCTTGAGGTTATAGGCTATGTAACATCACGCTACTGGCGACGGGGGTAGAGCAGTATGCAAAGACGCGGGTGAAACCACGCCGCGAAAAACTAGTTTTGTTATAAATACTGATTCCCACGATGTTTTAAAGTACTTATATGACTTTAAAGTTACTTTCTTAAGTACTTAATTAACGTAATCTTAATATTTTGTGAACATTTTACTGGTGAATAGTCCTTTGTTAAAATTCCTTTTGTAGAAATAACACCGTGAATTAAGAGTACAATATGATTACATAACAACACGTCTTTCTTTTATAACTAAAGCTAATATAAAAATATGCAAAATTCTACTTAAAGACTATACTTACCTACCTATTTTATAAATAAACTAGCTGCGCCCCACGGCTTCCTCCACATATAAAATGTGTTTTGTCTCACTCGGGAACCAGAGTGATTTTCAGGATAAAAAGTAGCCTATATCCGACTTCGGCACCAAATCTATGGGGCCGGATCTATAATGGACTGTGTTCTGAAGAATTATTTAGGATGGTGCCAACGGCCACTTTTATCATCGCACCTCCCGCGATCGGCTGAGAGGCCTTAGGTCCCGTACAGTGAGGTTTCAGATGAACTTTTTCCCTCGTACGATAAGGTTGTGGAATGAGCTCCCCGTCGAGGTTTTCCCGAGAGACTACAACATGGAGTTCTTCAAGAAAGGAGATAAAAGGTTTTTAACAGGGTCGGCAACGCGCTAGTGATACCCCTGGTGTTGCAAGCGTCCATAGGCTACGGTAACTGCTTACCATCAGGCGGGCTTGCTTGTTTGTCACCTTAGTCGTATAAAAAAAGTACCATGTTAGACCTAAGATTTTCATAACTTGAAGCTTAAGAGACTGTCGCGATGAGCTAGTAGTAGTAGGTTAACGCACCCGCTCCATATCAACGAGGTTGTGGGTCGAACCCCGGCTCCATTCTTCTTATCGAGTGGTTAGTGATCAACCTAGTGTCAGGATTTGTTCAGGTCGCCCATAGAGGCATTCGACTTGACCTAACGACTGTTATCAACTTGGTAACAACCAGGACCGACTTTTTACGTGTCCTTCAAAGCACGGGGACGCTCAGATCAAATACCACTATGCGGTCACCCATTAATGGGCCAGCCGCAGTCTTAGTTGCTTAACCCGCTAATCGTTTACCGATCAGTGAGCGCAACGAGCTATGAGTGCCTCGCTCCATTGACATTTTCAAATTCATTTTTACATTACTGACATGTGAAAAGGATGGATGGAAGTAGGATAACGAAAGAGATTTATGGAGAGGAACTGGGAAAGTTGGTAAAGGTCGACTTAGACGAACATACGCAGACCAAATAGGTGATATGTTGACAAAGGGCACAATTACAAGCATTTGTAACCGACGTGTGTATGAAAAGATTAATGAATGTTGAAGAGACAAACGAGGTATGTTTGGATCGCAGCTAATGACGTTCTATATTCTCTGCTTGCCCCATGGGAGACAGGCGTGAAGTTAAGTTATGCTTATGACTTACGGTGAAGAAAAACATGGTGAAGAAATATCGATTTAAAAAAAACTCCGTTCATACTTTCTCTATATTATTATGAGAAGTGGCCTTTACCTACTGTAGAATAAAAGGTAGGTACTATTATTAAACCATAACAACACCTACATATTTTAATTATTCTAGTTCCTTCACGTTTAACAAGAAATACAAAAAAAATTAATACATCGGCATATCGTTCACACTATTGCATTGTGACATCAATGTGTCATTATTTTGCTTGTAAGTTAAACAGTGTTATTATGTAATTAAAAGCTCTAAGGATTTTTTCTACAGCTTTGGTACCAGACAAGCATACGGTCCACCTCATAGTAAGTGATAAGTTATCACTTGACCTATAGACATGCTATGTTTTGGAGACAGAAAATAGTTGCATAAAAAATGCTTAGAAAAAGCAACCAAGCGCAACGGCTTTTTTTGCCCGACTGACGCAGTTAAGGAGGGTAATGTTTTTCGAGCGTATGTATGTATGTATGTATGAGAGTATGTAGGTCTATTTCTTTGGCACGCTCTACAGCCTACATGGCTTGATGGGTTTTAACGTATGAGGTGTCATTAGATTCGTATTGATTGTGGGAGTGAAATAGGGTGTATAACATTTCAATGTAGCGTCAGCATGAGTTTGTTATAGGCAGGCAGGTTTTGTTTTTTTATAATATATATTGTTTGTTTTACTTTTTATCCCGAAAATCGATCTGGTTACTGAGTTACATTAATTAACACTTTCTTGGACTGTAAATGGATATGGCTGTGATGACAATAAAACATCTATTGTGTCTACATTACTGTCCGTGAAAGAGTTACACATATCATTTTTCAGTCGGTCGAAGCCACAGGGCGCAGATAGTCTATCTATAGTCCTAGATTTCTTCACAATCCTACTATTTAGTGCCTCTAGTTCTGTATGCGGTCGACGTTTAGTTTGCTATGCTTCAAGTGTCCACGGTCGCTTTACTTTTGCGTAATTCAAGTGAAAGTGCTTTGCTAACTTATTTTCGGTAAGTAATTTGTATAGTTAAATCTCTGCGTTTGATACCGTTTATATACATAGATATATTCACGCCAGTATCCCCCATTAATGAGGTAAGCAGGGACTATAGAATGTCATTTGCTGTGTTTCAAACATACCTGTTTTGCCTCTTTTACATTCAAAGTTTGTATTAAAGGTTATAGTACCTATTCAGCGATGGGATGAGTGACTTTTTTAATTTCTGACGGTAGCAGACGAGCCATAGCCCACCTGATGGTAAGTGGTAACTGTCGCTGGTAGACGTCTTCAACGCCAGGGACTCTGCAAAGCCGCTGTCTACCGGAAAGAGAGAGGGGTAGGTTAAGGAAATGAGAAAAAGGAAAGAGGAAAATTTGGTCTATTTAAGGACTACGAGTACTAGCTTCCCGCAGCGCGTCGCCCGCGTTAAGATACATCTTCGGTTACTGTTCTGCTCCCATCGCCAGTAGCATGAAGTTTCATAGCTTATAACCTTCCTCAAGAACTTGGCTTTCAAACGCAAAAATAATTATTCAAATCTGACTGGTAGAGTCTGAAATAAGCGTGTTTAAACAAATAAACTCTTTTGCTTTATGTAATAGTAGGTATAGTTTTGTTATGGAAAAACGACATAAAGTACTCAATAACACCTACGCTAGTTACTTTTAAGTAAAATATTGATTAATAACGTTTTTAAACTGTGGCACATTTCTTGGTCTACAATTAACGCCTACATACTATCCTTATATTGGTCAATGATGTAACTATTGTAATTCAATTTAGGTCACCTGATATTACCGAATTTGGTAACTTAAATAAAAATACATAAATTTAAATTACATTTCAAAACACTTCTGTCTTTAAAATAATAATAATAATAATAATAATAATATTCTACCACATGCACACAGCGCCATTTAGCCCCAAATTAAGCAATTATATTTGCTTGTGTTATGGGTACTAAACAACTGATATACTACTTATATACTTTTTTTTTTTTGTAAATACATACATTTTATAGATAAATTACACCCAGACACAGAACAAACAATCATGCTCATCACACAAAGGTTTGTCCTGGGTGGGAATCGAACCCACGACCTCCGGCTTAGCAGTCAGGGTCACTAACCACTAGACCAACAGGCCAGTCAATCAAAAATCTATACTAATAATAAAATATTGGTTTTGTATTATTCATTTTTGCATTTGAAAGCTCAGTTCTTGAGGAAGGCTATAGGCTATAAAACATCATGCTATTGACGACGCGAGTAGAGCAGTAACCAAAGATGTAACGCTGGTGAAATTGCGCTAGTATATTATACAAAGCGGAATAGTTTGTTTGTTTGAACGCTCAAATCTCAGGAACCACCAGTCGGATTTGAATTACTCTTTTTGAGTTTGAAAGTCCAGTTCTTGAGGAAGGTTAAAGGTTATATAACATCACGCTATTGGCGACGAGAGCAGCGCAGTAACCAAAGACGCGGGTAAAACCGCGCTGCGGGAACCTAGTTTTTTTATATAAGCATAAACTTACTAAAAAGCCTGCAAAAGTCATCGTGACTCATTAAAATTGCCTCTGTCATAATATTCAAGAGTTTTTTTGAGAATTATCTTTGAGAATTATTTTTATTGTAAAGCTTCACGCCTTTTGTCCCCGAAGGGGTAGGCAGAGGTGTTTAACCACCCATGTTTCGCCTTTTTTTAGTCCTTTGTAACAGAGAGCGAGCCTATTGCTATATATCGGGCACAATTCCAGACTCCGGGCTAAAACTCGACAGAAAAAACCCAAATCACTTAACCCGACCTAGATCAAACCTGAAACCTCTGCGTGGTAATCCAGACAGAGACGAGACAGACAGACGCAGTCATTTTTAATAAAATGAACTTATTTATTTTTAGCTACGCGGTCCTGGCTTTGGTTTTAAACAAAGTTGGTGGCAAACAACCATCCCACAACAACCTCTTGATAATAAGTGGTAACTGTAACCTATATAAATTGTTTTAACCAATAAGTTCTTTTTTTATTGCTAACAGTGAAAAACGAGCAAACAGCCAACGTGATGGTAAGTGGTAACTGTCGCTCATGGACGACTCAGAGTCCCTAGCATTGCTCCTGCAGCTGCCTACCGTGAAGGAAGTGGGGTAGGTAAAGGCATTAAGGGGGTGAGGAAAAAGGAAAGGGAGAAAATTGGCCTCTGGCGCTCTCACTCAACGAAAATCAATACTATGAATATTACTACTCTTACGTTGATCTTCTATGAGAGGGTAGTACTTTCCCGGTCGATCCGGTCGATTCATGCTAAACCCAGCATGGATCTACTGTGCACCGTGGACCAGGAAAGTACTACCCTCTCATAGAAGATCGACGTAAGAATAATAGTTTATGCTAATGTGTTTCGCTCAGTGAGTGAGAGTGCCGGCAGACCATACTCCGTCGGTCCTTCTCCGTTTCCCTTTTCTTTCCTCATCCCCTTCTCCGTGGTCGGCAATGGCTTGGTTGTGTTTTCTAAGCATTATTACTTGTGCGATGCTTGGAAAACACAGCCATCTCTATAGGTTACGGTTAACACTGACTATCAGGTGATCCCTATAATACCTACATAGAAACATTTACCACAGTTCACATGTTGCCTTTACCTTTTGTAGCAATGCAAATTGAGGCAGCCTGTAAAGCACACATTTTACTTTTTATTTTTTCTTTACAACATAGAAAGCTGTAAGTAATTAATTTTTTATAGAGTTAAGTGTCACTTTGCATGCTACTTGAAATTGTAACTTACAAAAAATGTAGTAACCTGGCGATTAAAAAGAGTGGCTTGAGTTTCTTGCCAGTTCTTCTAATGGCTCTATTTCGTCTGCGAACTGACTGTAGGTTAATTTGCTGACATTTTGTAAACTTTGACGTTCATAAGTGTTAATTTAATTAACCTATATGAATAAACATATTTTCATTTTCATTTAATTTTAAATTTTTGCCATCAAAGTTGTATATGAAATATTTTAATATTTCAAACCAAATATATAAAACATTTAAACACTCACTCACAACTGCTTATAAACGCGTTAAGCAACATTAATTATGTGAATAAACTAACAAAAGAAATTATACCACTATAAAACAAACTATCATACAATACTAAAACCATTATATCACAGCTCAAAACAATTTGGTTCATAATACAGTTGCCATAGCAACTAGAACAAGACCCCTATGCCTAAATATAAAACACAGAAACGTAGGTCAAGATAAAATTGGATTATTTTAAATACTGTTGCCATGCAACCAAATAACAAGACCGCAATTTCTAAACACAATACACAGAAACATAGGTCTAAATAAAATGGGATTCTTCCTCCAGTTTAGTAAGAGCTACTAATGTACTTTAGTTAGGATATGATAGGGGTCTAGTTATGTTGGTGTTTTATAAATTTACTTTCACTACTCAACTGTTTTTGCGTTGGGTAATATTCTGTTATAATACATTAAATATGCAGTAAGGTGATCAGTATTAGATTTGATTCCCGATTCATAATTTTAGTGTGCATTTTTATCTATAATAATGTAGGAAAGAGTTTGTATGTTTGAACGCGCTTATCTCGGATTTCGGATGTTGGATTTTGATAATTATTTCTCTGCGTTTAAAAGGTAAGGTAAGGTTAAAGGCTATGTAACATCACGCTTTGAGTGACGGGAGCAGTGCAGTAACTAAAATTGTAGATTAAAGCTTATGAAACCGCACTGCGGACAGAAAGCTAGTATAGGCTTAAATGAAGCGTAAAATTTTAAACTTAGACGAAGTGGTGTTTTTTTTTATTCCCTACAGTGGCAGATAAGCCAACAGCCCACCTGATGGTAAGTGGTAACTGTCGCTTATGGACTTCTGCAATGCCAGGGGTGCCAATGCTCTACGAAGCCGCTGCCTCGCGTGATATTAAGAGCGTTTGCGCATCATGAGTGGTAACGACGCAATTTTGTGTCATAATTCGTGGTTTTAAAATTTTATCATTTATTCAGGGCTATATTTTTAAAATATGTTCTGTTTTTAGCTAGAATTAGGTGTATGATGTAATTTATCATGCTCATCACACAATGATTTGTCCTAGGTGGGAATCGAACCCACGACCTCCGGCTTAGCAGTCGGAGTCACTAACCACTAGTCCAGTAACAGGCCAGTATATTTTATTAATTAAAATTACCCAATAGTATTAGTAATAAATTTAACAACAGTATTAACAAACTAAAAGAATATAAAACTGCATTTTGCACTCAAAACTTATCGATGCGTTTCATTAAGTAATAAACTTAAACGACAGAATTAAATGAACTTCAATTAGTTACAAACAAAATATTATTAAAAAACAAAAACCCACTTGTCTAAAAGAAACTGAAAAAAAAATAGGTTATTTCGGTCTGATCCCCTGTGTCTGATACCCTGGATCGGTTTATTTTTTATTACTTTATTTTTTATTTCGGTCTAATCTCCCGTGTAGGGGATCAGATACAAAAGTTAAATATATTTAAAAAGACTTTTTTTGAGTTATTTATTTCTTTATTAACAAACTTAATGTACAAGCGTACGCAGGCGGACTTAATGCCCGTAGGCATTTTCTACCAGTCAAGCAAGGTGAAGAGATGAACAAAGTAGGTGCAGACAAATTATAACAAAATTTCAGATCTGATCCCCTACAAATTTATATAATTTATTTGTATTATCTAGTTATAATTATTCTTTTATTATATTTTGATCTCCTAAAAATTTAGTCATTCCTGTCTGATCCCCTCAGTCTTTTTGACAGTGCCGACGAACTTTGAACCTTGGCCTATTTTTTCAATTATTATTGCCAGCGTCAAGTGTCAATTAATATTCTCGTTAATGATTTTAATGTTAATTACAATGTTATAAATAAAAAAACTTTAAATGAAATTAAATCGCGGTCTACACGTAGGTAATCATGCCTTCTATCAAAGGTGACCTTGCTTGATGTCATCCGTGTATTCCTTCACCGTAAATTAAATAATGTACAAGGGTAAACTTAACTTAACTAGCAAAGCATTACACTTTTTAAATAGTAAAATAATTTGCCAAATAGATTAAGCAGTTCCAGAGATTACTCCGAATACAAACAAACAAAACTCTCTAAACACTTTCACTATAAAATTTATCAATCAACATTATTATCCAAGCGGAGTAAAATCGATTATTCCCATCACTAAATGATCTATAAACCGTGTCACAACACTAGTCCAGATACGCTTGCACAATGTTACGTAAACCGTAATAGACTAGTCGGTAATATTATCACTATTTAGTATATATTTATACTAATGTTATAAATAGAAAATAATTTTAGTACGTTTGTCATGGATATACTCAAAATAATAATAATAATAATAATAATAATAATAATAATATTCTACCACATGCACACAGCGCCATCTAGCCCCAAATTAAGCAATTATATTTGCTTGTGTTATGGGTACTAAACAACTGATATACTACTTATATAATTTTTTTTTTTTTGTAAATACATACATATTATAGATAAATTACACCCAGACACAGAACAAACAATCATGCTCATCACACAAAGGTTTGTCCTGGGTGGGAATCGAACCCACGACCTCCAGCTTAGCAGTCAGGGTCACTAACCACTAGACCAACAGGCCAGTCAAAAATCTACAAAACCGATCTAAAAATTTCTTAACCTTTAGAAAGCTATAATAGTAGCATGTGAAATAGGCTATTTTTTTTGCGATGCGACCCGGGCGAAGTCGCTGGCAATAGCTAGTAGACTACATTAATATATTTTTTATAAGCAGTTTCTTATCGAATGGTTACTGGTCAACCGAGCGTCAGGACTTGTTCAGGTCGCCCATAGAGGCACCCGACTTGACCTAACGACTGTTATCAACTTGGTAACAACCGAGAGCGACTTAATAAAATATAGAAAGAAAAAAAAATTCAAACAAAAAAATTGTACTCAAAATAAACACTAGAAGCGCTGTTCACTTCTCATACAAATATTTTTAATGTACAAACAAACTTATGTAGGCTAAAATGCCATTTTAAAAATATTTTTAAGGCTTTTATTGTATAATAACCTACCAACAGCCTTCATACAATGAATCACCTAAAACCTAATCTCCATACAAAAGACATCAACGCGCGTTGTTTTGTAATTCACTTTGTTAGTTTTTGTTTCTGAAATACTAGCCCAATTGTGATGAAATTTAGCACAATAATAGTTTGAATATTGATTTATATAGAAAGCGTCTTATAATATTGAAAAGGTAACCTTAGTAAATAATATCTCTTTCAATAGAGGTCAAATAAGTCACGCTTATATTAGTAAGGAGGTAAGCTACTACAGGCTATATGTTATGTGTTACTAAATCAAAGCCTTACTATTAAATAATCACTGAGTCATCAAACCTCATAGTTAGGGTAGATTTAAATAATATCTATAAATACTGTACGGCGATATAATAGCTTCAAAAGAGTGTAAGCAGGTCTAAATCAAATATCGAGTGGTTAGTGGTCAACCTAGTGTCAGGATTTGTTCAGGTCTTTCATAGAGGCATGCGACTTGACCTAACGACTGTTATCAACTTGGTAACAACCGGGACCGACTTTTAACGTGCTCTCCGAAGCACGAAGACGCTCAGATCAAATACCACTATGCGGTCACCCATCCATGGGCCAGCCGTACTCTATGTTGCTTAACCCGCTACGTTTACCGATCAGTGAGCGCAACAAGCTATGAGCGCCGTAAGCAAGGACTTACCAACAACTCAAAAAGCAGTATTATTTTAATGTTACATTGTGTTTTGTCTTTTTCTTTTATACTATTAAAAACAAGGATAGAGACAAAGTAAGGTTTATAAGATTGCTATAAGAGGTTGTGGCAGGGCCCGGCGTCAGTTTAGCATAAGACGGAAGGTTCTAAATACTATTCTGTACAATCCTGAACACAAAATAAGTATCTATACTGTTATATAAAGCGGAAAGTTTGGTTGTTTGTTTGAACGCGCTCATCTCTGGAACTACCAGTCAGATTTGTAAATTTTTTTTTGCGTATGATAGCCTAGTTCTCAAGGAAGGCTACAGGCTATAAAACATCACCCTACTGGTGACGGGAGCAGATCAGTAAGCAAAGACGTGGATGAAACCGCGTCGCGAAAAGCTATTAACCAATAAACCTAAAATACCAACTGATTAATTTCTCTCTTTCCCTCTCTATAAATAAATAAATAAATAATATGTGGACACTATCACACATCGTCATCTAGTCCCAAGCTAAGCAGAGCTTGTGTTATGGGTACTAGATAATTGAAATATAATACATATACGTACTTTTTTTTTGTAAATACCTACTTAGAATACATAGAAAACACCCAAACTAAAGACCTTCCGCCGGAATCGAACCCACGACACCCGGCGTCCCAGTCAGTTACACTAACCACTAGACCAACGGTGCAGTCGTCGTTTTTAGCTGTGCAAAAGAGACAAAACACAATTTTATCTACTGTATTTAATAATACCGTAGATTTTAAAGCCTACTAAGCCTTCATAAAAACATTTAACGCTTGTCGAAACAAATTTTCAATTTAGTAACTTCGGATTCTTTGGCAATTAGTTGCTAAACTACGTTTCAACACGGCGTCGGTTGCGACAGACAACAACGAAGTCTAAATATATATATGTATAATTAATTTAAATATACTTATATTAAAAAGAGTTATGTGACGTGGCGTAGTGAATAGATTTAATTCCTAGGGATAAAATTTTCTGTCATCTATAATATAAAAATGAATCGCTGAATGTGTTGCTAAGCGCATAGGTATCTCGAGAGCAGCTGAACCGATTTGGCTAATTCTTTTTTTATAATATTCCTTGAAGTACGAGGATGGTTCTTCAGAAGAGAAAATTTAAAAAATTGCCTAAAAAAACACTTTTATATTCCCATACAAATGTTTAAAAAAATGTCCACCCGTGCAAAGCTATTCTCTTTTAGTGTACCATTTAAACCAGAGGGTCTAGACAGGTGGCAGAAACGCTTATAAAATAGAATACATTAAAAAATGTATAGGATTGGTTGATCGTTTGAGAAAAAAAGAAATCAGGCGAACCAAAGTAACTGACGTAGCTTGCAGAGTTGCTTCTCTGAAATGGCAATGGTCAGGACACATAGCTCGTAGAACTGACGGCCGCTGGGGCAGAAGGTTCTAGAGTGGCGACCACGAACCGAAACGCAGCGTGGACAGACCCCTCACAAGGTGGACTGACGACCTTATAAGGGTGGCGGGCAACCGATCGATGAGGGCGGCGAACAACCGGCTAAGGTGACGAAAATTGGGGGAGGCCTATGTCCAGCAGTGGATGTCTTTTGGCTGATATGATGATGATGTCAATCCCATACATTTTTTAATCTTTTCTATTAGCATTTATGTCACTTGTCCATGCCCTCAGTGCTTTCTACCATTTTCTACCAGTAATCTAGTATCATCTACCATTTTCTACCAGTATTTGAGAAAATCTACCATTCTCTACCAGTAATCTAGTAAAATCTACCATTCTCTTCACTTATCCTCTCGTAAATATGTTCAATTTAAACGTTTTTAAGATATCATCCATCAGGTTGTTCGTCTACCTCGTCAGGTGTCTGCCGTTTTTTTTTGTTTTTATTGCCGACAGTGGCAGATGAGCAAACAGGCCACGAGATGGTAAGTGGTAACTGTCGCTTATGAACGACTCAGAGCCTCTGGCATGACATATTGCTCCTGCAATGCCATAGACTGCGCCAAGCCATTAAAGGTCGATTTTCACATAACATAGCTAGCGAGACATGAGTGTTATTCTTCTCTGTGTACCTCTTCTGGACAAGCGTGATGTTATGTTATTAAATAGTATTTATAAGACTTTTTAAATAGTTTCGACTTATATTTATCCGTGATGTAAAGAATAAATTGAATAAACATGTTTATGTGGTTTTAATAAAAACGTTTTTTTTTAGAATATGTTGAAGTATGTTCTAGAAAATGTAGTATCACAGCTTAATAAAGAGCCATATTTGCTAGCATGTTCGTCCCTGGTTAGCTGGTTGATCGAAAAATAATAGAAAATACCTATCACTTTAGTATCAGTGATTGAATCCAAGACCACTAAACATTCAATTCTTTATACTAAGGAACTACCGAGGGAATTGTAGAAATAAATTGATCTTAAGAGAGGAATATCTTTTACACTAAATTATATTATTATTGTATTACGTCGCCGCGTCGAAATGGCCCAGTGGATAAGGCAGCACCCGCTTCGTAAACACGAGGTAGTGGGTTTAAATCAAATTATATGCACTTTCTAAGTTTATCTTGGACATTTCTGCCTGACGGTGAAAGAAAACATCGTGAGGAAACCTGGACTTAAAAGTCTGAAATTGCCAATCCGTCTTGAGCAAGCGTGGTGATTAATGCTCATGCCTTCTCTATATGAGAAGAGGCTTTTGCCCTGCAGTGGGACAGTAAACAGGCTGGTATTATTATTATATTATATTTTTTATTGCCTACAGTGGCAGAAGAGCCAACAGACCACCTGATGGTAAGTGGTAACTGTCGCTTATGGACTTCTGCAATGCACAGAGACCTTACATAACTACTGCTGTACCGTAATATTAAACCTCGTTTGAAGGCCTTAAAGCATTTTTAAGAATTTAGCCGTAAAGCTTTTTATTAAATAATTTTCTTATACTTTTAAATTTCTAATGTTGTCAATTTAAATATAAATTATATGAAATTTAAATAAGTAGGTATATAATATGTCACTTAAGTAATCGATCAAAAACACACATTTCTCGAAATAATATTTAAAACACGACCCGGTTACAAAACGAGTTTCTGTTGTATTACCGAAAAAAAAAGTTATGTAAGTTACGTAACTTACAAGCAAGTAGGAAAATTACACTATTTTACCGTTAACTCCCTGGGTACACACTATTTTGGTACTTTTGTTACACTGACACTACACTGTGGTACTTTTTTGACACTTTTTTATAAGTTTTTGACGAAAGCCACGTGTACCCGCGGCACTAGTGAGTCGTGTACTGGCGCACAAGCCCCACCATACTGCTAAAGTAACAGTTATAAAGCATTGTTTATAATGGAGTGGAATGATCAAGACTTTTTAGTAAAATAAGTTACGTTCTAAGTTCAGACGAACTCCTGAGTTCACCAGGATGCGCTGCGTGATCAGGCTAAGTGATTCCGGTGGACGGAATTATCTAAGCCGTATTTGTAGATATAATGATTGCTTGCTGTCCATATTGGGGTCCAGGTAGGTGAGATTTGGTTCTGTCAATAATTTTCCAATTAGGTC
The DNA here is from genome assembly GCA_963082885.1 of Parascotia fuliginaria. Taxonomy (NCBI): domain Eukaryota; kingdom Metazoa; phylum Arthropoda; class Insecta; order Lepidoptera; family Erebidae; genus Parascotia; species Parascotia fuliginaria. The sequence goes on along the minus strand of OY720198.1, from coordinate 8,034,990 downwards.
AAAATATTATGATCTAAATGGAATTTAAAAAACCTGAGTGGCCGCTGACGGAAATGGAATTATTCAAATATTTTGTATTCCTTGATACTTGATGCTTTATCTTCTAGTGCAGGGGTATCCAATATTTTTCAACCCACAGTGCACTTATAAGTTTAAAATTTCAGCACGAGCGACGCCCTACTCTAGCTAGCGATTTGAAATAAATATAGTAAAAAGAAAATATAGGTTTTCAAGTGCGTAAGTACATAACAGCGAGTAAGCGACGACAACGCGATGTGAGTAACTACGAAGCGAGCGCTTAAATTATTGTTGATTGATTAAAAACCGGCAGATACATAAGGTATCTATTATTTTGTTACTTAGTGTTTTGTCTTTTTCTTTTGTACCATCAAAAACAAGGATAGAGACAAAGTAAGTTTATATTAAGGTTGCTATAGAGGTTGTGGTAGAGCCCCCGATAATAATAGAGGATCGTCTTATCACGGCGTCCCACTTTACTTTCTACGGCGCACAGTTTGGGAACTCCTGTTCTAGTCTATTTATTTTAAAGGCATTTAGGATTGTCTTTAAAATAATGTTAGTACCAGCCTGTTTTACTGTCCCACTGCAAGGCAAAGGCCTCTTCTCATATAGAGAAGGCATGAGCATTAATCACCAAGCTTGCTCAAGACGGCTTCGAACCCACAACCTCGTGTTTACGAATTGAGTGCCATAACCACTTCTACTGATGTCGAAACTGAAGAGATAATTAAGATTAATAAAATGGACTAAAAATAAATATGAAAATAAAAAAATCTCATTTTTTTTTAATACTATGTCTGCCGCCTTATAGTTCCTTAGCCATACACACAGACGTACAATGCAACTACACATTGATGTGCATGCATGAGTGAATAGAATGCAATATTAATATTCAACAGTTGTGGACCCTCTCTATCCTGTGGCCAACTTATATTATATCGCCTTAACACTGAAGGGATAGACAGGGGTCTATAACACCTACTTTTCACCAGCCTATGTAACATAAAATTTTGACTGCCTCTGTGGCGCTGCTGTGCATGAGGTATGTTCGATTCCCACACGAGACAAAATTTATTAGTTTGTTAGTTATTATAGGTATGAATTACGGTAGTAGATCCACGCTGATTTCAGCATGATCGTCCGGAGAAGTACTACCCTCTCATAGAAGATCGACTTAAGAGTAGTAGTATCCGTACTACTGCGTTTCGTTCGGTGAGTGAGAGCGCCGGAGGCCCAATTTCCCCCCTTTCCTCTTTCCTCACGTCCCTCATTTCTTTCCCCTAACCCCATTCCCAGCCGCCATAGTGGAGGCCACCATACCAGCAGTTTAAAACGATAACTTTTGGTATAGTGGCCTCCACTTCTGGATTCCACTGACTGCTTACCATCAGGCGGGGTGGAGTCACTTTGGTAGGCTCTATTATAAAATAAAATAAAAAAAATGAAACCAGTTCTCGGTTTAGGTTACTTTGTTAAACAGTTTGAAACATTGTTGTGAGAAGAAACTGTAGCACAATGTTTAAAATTTTTGTACTAACAATGTATTAAGTACAAGCTTTCTGCGGCGTGGTTTCACCCGAGTCTTTGCCTACTGCTGTGCTTCCGTCGCTAGTATGTAACCTTCCTCGAGAACTAGGCTATCATACGCAAAAAGAATTTTCAAATCGGACTGGTAGTACCAGAGGTTGGCGCGTTCAAACAAACGAACTCTTCCGCTTTACATAGATTTGTATAGAGATTATTTTCAAATCATTAATCGGTTAACCAAAATCAGTGTAACTGAAAATTAGCGCCGGATGTATATCGCTCAGTTTTATGCTGAGTGGGCAACCCTTTTATCATAGACGTACAGGACAGCATCTAAATCGCATATATGTATTTTCATTCTATTTTTGTTTTGTAGGTACTTATTTCTTCTCAATTAAGTTTTGTTTTGTACTTATTGTAATTCTTTATATTATATCTATTCCTGTGTGTACTCTAGTAGAAACTACTGATAATTTAGCGAATAAAATGGAAGTGGCTTGGGAGAGTCATAAGTCTAGTAAGACCATTTTCAGATTAAATGTTGATAATGATAAGCATTTCTTTCACAGTACTTATATTTTGTTTATACGACTAACACTGGCTAGTAGATTCTTTTTAATCACAATATTTCGTTAGGCGCTGAAGCGCTGTCAACAGTAGACATATTGTAAAAGCGATTTAGCGCTGAACGAACCACTGTATAAACACTGTATATAGAAAGCTACTGTACGGTGACAAACAAGCATGCCCATCTAATGGTAAGTAGTTACCGTAGATAGCCTATGGATGTAACACCAGGAGTATCACTGACCCTGAGCATAAAACTGATCCCAATTCACTAGTGCTATAGTTCACTTTTTCTTCCTGACCAAACTAATTTGGCTACGATGAAATGCGATTCCTCGTGGCCAAACTGTGAATTATTTCAAGTGTTTGTAACAAATTTCCATACACTATATCAAACGTTGATCCATTATGTTCAAGCACTAAAGCTCTTCAAAATAGTTCCTACTTCGGGACAATCCCACCCACATGCCCATCACTGTGACTCTTGTAAGCCAGTATTAACAGTGATATTCAAAAAAAAACACCGAGCTTTGAAACTCGAGGGTCCAGGGGACTGCTAAACCTACTGTCTTGGTCCCCGCAACGAATTTAACCAGAAGTAAAGGAGGAGTTAGAAATAAAATGTCCACTGCCCTCCATTGCAAAGCGGGAGACAAATTTAATCTGTGTAAGATTATGACCTATTAAAAGAGAGAAAGAGTTTCTACTTGTAAATACTAGACATAGGTAAGTGTTCGTATTATACAGGAGGAAGACAATATTGAATTTGGTCACGAGGAATCGTATTTCCTCGTGGCCAAACCAGTTTGGCAAATCAGTTTGGTCACGAGGAAAAAGCCCTATAGTTCCATAGTGTTATTTTAGTGGCAAACAAGCATTCGGTCTACCAAATGGTAGTGGTTACCGTAACCAATGGAAAATAAGGACATGGCTTTGTTTTCTAAGTATAGCAGAAACTATGAAAACAACCGAGCCGTTGGGAGAAGAACTAAGGGAGAAAAAGAAAGAGGACCGAGGGGTTAATTGGACCTATTTTACTTCAAATAAAATAATATAAAAAATACGATTTCTTTATTAATACAAAAATAAAAACTAATGATTTATTTACATAAAAAACTAAATTTATCTTATGGCATAGTCGAATAAAAAATGTTAAAAATCAATAATAGGTTATATTATTTTTATTTACATGGACGACAATTTATTGACATAATGAAATGGTAAATAATTATTAAGGAAATTTAGATTTTAAAATAAAAGGCATAATTATAAATTTGCCGTGTTACTATATAACTGTACTTCGGTCACATTCCCCTGCTAAGTCACTATGGCAAACAAACACATTTTAGAAGAGGACTATTTTCACCATTTATAAACAGTTTTGTATGCCCATTATTATTTTTAAACATGAATAATATAATAGGTACCTTAATTTAGTAGTAATATTTATAAGTGACATCACTATATTGACACTGCATAAAATATTAGGTTGTTAAAGTGTATCCCGGTATTCTTAATTTAATGTCTAATCTAATTTAATGTTTACGCTCAAGCGTAAACACCTCTTTTTGTCTTCTGTTATTTGTTTGTTAGTGAGCGCAGAAAAAATCTTCGTGACAAACATTAGAAGGTTCTAGTTTAAGTCCTCTAAACACTAAAGTTTATGTGAGATAAAGGTATTCGCCCTATTTTATTCGTTATCGTTTTATTTTACGTCTGTCAATACATTTTCGTTTTACTTTGTCACAATCCAGTCTTTTAGTCAAAAAAAGTCAGGCAGTTTTTCTTAAAGGTTTATCTAATGCAAGGTTTTTAAGTCCAAGTTTTATGTTGCCAATGGTGAGAGAGGAAGAAAAGGATACTGCCTTTTCCCATGATATCATACAGATTGCAAATTAACTAATTTTCGTATACAGATATTAATGCATACCAATAATTACATGCCAATAGCGCAACATGCTCAAGAAAAAGTCTCGACCAGGCCGCCCTCTATTGATAGTCGGTCACAGTTGGCTCTGAATCTGTGCACTACTGTTACCAAGAGTTGATTATTATCAGAGGGTACACGACGGCTTTTTTCAAATTCAAATTTTTTATTTGCTAAATACAGGTTATGATGGCATATAAACAAAATCGTCCACTGTATTTAACCATAGTGGCATGCAAATAGCTTTGATTTATGACTTCAAACTATTCCTTACTTACAAAAAGACTAGCAATAGTAACTCAAATACAACATACGAAATTAGGTAGGTTCATATACAACCTCATACAGCAATCTTAATATAACCTTACATTGTCTCTATCCTTGTTTCTAATGGTATAAAAGAAAAAGACAAAACATAAGATAACATTAAAATAATACTGCTTTATGCTTTATGATCAGGTGGTAGGCCCCCATTTCTTCTTTTGTTTATTAAACTAAGAAAGACTATTTGAAAATGCTTGCATGTATTTTTTATTAATTTTATCTATTTTTTGGCAAAACTCTAAGATGTCTGTCATTACTGTCAAGTGTCCTATTGTATCGCCTGTCAAAGTTGCTTGTTCTGGTAGCATAATGTTGACGTTTCTGTCTGGCAGTCAGTCTTCGTCTGTCATGTAAATCGTTGTAGAAATAATGCCTGAAAACAGAGATATTATCAAAAGTATTTTTAAAGTTTCCCTAAGAAGGTGTCTTTTTAGCAGGAAAAATTATATCAGCCAAGAAGGGATAGCTGAACTCCATGCTACCAATTTGCCAAGATAGCACTCGTACTGAGTTATAAAACTTTGCACTATGATAAATAGTAGCACGAAATTTTGCTAGAGTAGAAGTTTTTAGAAAATATCGTGAATTAACCTGAACTTTAACAAAGAATACAAAAGATTCTATAATAAACTTGAACTAATTTTTTTTTCTGCTGGATAGTCTAAATTTCATTGTACTGGGTGGCGCAAAAGTAAAGACCCTATTTGGTTCAGCTATAACATTTTTTCTAAATTAGAAAACTAGATTTAGATTTTTTTAAATATATATTTGTGCCATTAAATTTCGTACCATTAGGATTTAAAGATGATGTCTTTTAAATGGTGACCTCCAGAGTTGATACACATTTGAGCCCTATTTATGACATTTTGCATAACTTGCCGTAACACTTCCTGCGTTTCCATTTCCATCTCTCAGGGCATGTCAATAAGCAGAATACTCGGTTCTGGGGCACTGATAATCCGCGCATTATTCAAGAAACACCTCTACACCCACTAAAAGTTACTGTATGGTGTGGCATCTGTGTTGACAGAGTGATCGGACCCTATTTTTTCGAAGACGCTGGAGGCAATGCGATTACTGTCACTGGAGAACGCTACAGAACCATGTTACGTGAGTTTTTGATACCCAGTTTGGACGAATTGGGGCTGGAGCACATCTGGTTTCAACAAGACGGCGCTACGGCACACACAGCGCGCGACACTATGGACTTAGTGAGGGACGCTTTTCCAGGCCGAGTTATCTCTCGTTTTGGCGATTTGCCTTGGCCTGCAAGATCACCCGATCTGACCAGTCCAGACTTCTTTCTTTGGGGTTTTTTGAAATCTCGGGTGTATGTGAACAAGCCACAGACTCTCGCAGCTCTAAAAGAAAACATTCGTCAAGAAATAACGAACATATCGCAGGAAGTGTTACGGCAAGTTATGCAAAATGTCATAAATAGGGCTCAAATGTGTATCAACTCTGGAGGTCACCATTTAAAAGACATCATCTTTAAATCCTAATGGTACGAAATTTAATGGCACAAATATACATTTAAAAAAATCTAAATCTAGTTTTCTAATTTAGAAAAAATGTTATAGCTGAACCAAATAGGGTCTTTACTTTTGCGCCACCCAGTATTTATTATTTATAAATATTTCGTCTATACTCGATTATTGCCATAAGTAAAAAAATATTAGTAATTTAATGATCATAAATTTGTACTAAATTAAATTATTACTCTTATTATAATATTATTATGTATTTTTTATGACTAATTAAAAAAAATATTATCACAAACTAATCGCAGTATAAATTTTGTACAATTTCTTTATTAAATATTAAATTTAATTTATTATATTTTTATACATTTACAATTTTTTTACAAATTATACCATAGTTCTTGGGAGCGTATATCACTCTGGCCTCCTGTCCTTTTTTTAGTACATATAATCAACCCATAGGTACTATACATACGCTTATATTTAATGTTAGAGACATCGACTGAAAGGTTATTCTACTAATTAATATTTGCTATTTATTGTTCAACTAGAAAAAATAGCAACAATAATAATTAACTTACCGTACTTACTTATAATTGCAAATTTAACTTAAAAAATATGGTAACTTTTTCGAGCGATATATTAAAAAAAATAATGTAAATAGTATCAAATCTTATTTAAAATGGTAAATTTCATTAAATAAAAATAATATTATTTATTGACATATAAAAAACAACAAAAGGCCAACATCACGTGGTATTCCCAGGCGGTCACCCATCCAAGTACTAACCACGCCCGATGTTGCTTAACTTCGGTGATCGGACGAGAACCGGTGTATTCAACGTGGTATGGACGTTGGCGATAGATGTGCTAAAATACTTTAATAGTATCGTCGTAGCACTAAATGACGTCATGTTTCATTTAAATATTTGAATCTTCATTGTAAAATTTTCAACATTTCAATAAATAGTATTTATTTTAATCTTTTTTGTATGTAATTATTTTTCTTTTATTTGTAGTTTATATTTTATTTTCGGTAACTAAAAAGGTAATTATTAAGATATAGAAACAGCCATAAAGTAACTTTTTTATACATGGTTTATGCAATTTTTTTATTAGGCCAATATTTCTAAGCAAGTGTCTAAAGACAACTAGCGCCATCTAGGACAATTTACTACAATTACACTAATATTAAAAACGCGAAAGTTTGTATGGATGTGTAGAAGTTTGTTACTGTTTCACGCACACTACTGAATAGATTTTAATGAAACTTGGCAATAATATAGCTTAAACATCAAATAAGACAGGCTATAATCCAAAAAGTTATTATGTAAACTTTTGCGGGTCGTAACTATTTTTCTATATTTTCTCGAATAGCACACTGTGTAACGCGCTTGTATAGTGACCGAGAGACGTGGGTTCGAGTCTTAAGTTATGTAATTATTCGATATAAATAAACTCTACTTTTTTCCATTGATGTAGTTGCCTTCCCCATCTTTATAAAGATCTTCGTTTATTCCATAGTAGGCTTGAGAGGTTTGACAATCCACCTGTAAGAAAAATCATTGTTTTATTCTAAAATAGTGTTAAAAGTAGGTAACGGTAAATGATTACCGCTATAGAATATAATCTACTGAAATACCTACCTATATTGCGAGACTATAAAGGTTATTTTTAAAGCAAGCTAGCCCTAGCTAAAGTAGCTTTATAGTTGGTCTTTATCTGATACCTTGACATTTGTACTAGTAAGAAAGAGACAAAATTAACCCATTTTATATTTATTGCTCGCCAACCTTATCAGGTTAATTTTGGCCTATTTTGTGAGGTGTCTACCCACAGTATGTTACGGCTCATGGTCATATTAATTTAGAAAAAATACTTGCTGACGCCTAATTTGCATACAAGCTTACTAAAGTCTCAGCCCTGACAGATGGTCAGCAGTTAGGCGTAATTTAGACTACTCCTCAGCAATTATGCAGCACTACTGCGTTAACACATACCTCAATCAAAATTAATTGACAAAACATATTCTATAATATAAAAATGAAACGCTGTATGTGTTGCTAAACGCAAATCTCGAGAGCAGTTGAACCGATTTCGCTAATTCTTTTTTTATAATATGCCTTGAAGTACGAGGATGGTTTTACTGAGAGAAAAATTTAAAAAATTGCCTGCAAAAAAAACTATTCTATATTCCCATACAAAAAGTATCTTTATTTATCCCAAAATGTTTAAAAAAATGTCCACCCGTGCGAAGTCGGGGCGGGCCACTAGTCTAAGATAAAAGACTATCGTTGTAATTACCTTGAAGAACCAGTCGCAGACCCTGGTCCTCTGGTTGAACACAGTGCCTACTCCACAGATGAATGAGTACATTTGATTACCGCCTATGCCTGGTACGCACCAATGCCATACCTGAAACCATTAGTTGGAAATATTAAAAAATATCTAGGACAAATCAACAATAGAAAAATTGTATACTTGCGCCTAATTTAAAAAAATGCAGTGCCCGCATATTTTATTTAAACAAATTGCTATGACTTTTGTGGCAGGCGCTTTCACATTATTATAGCAAATTAAGATGAACCCATAAACTGTCTTCTTTAAACATCAATAAATATGAAAACAAAACCAAGCTTTTGTCAATGATGAAGTGAGAAGGGAATTAGAGAGGAAAAGGAACAGGACTGAAGAGACACCGTTCGACGATCTTTCTCACAGAACGAAACAATTTACGCGGATATTTTATGCGAAGGTAGTAGCTACCTACTTTTCTAATCGATTCCATTCATGCTGAAACCAGCAAGAACATACTACGTTACCTAATCTGTACTAAAATAATTGTAGCAGAAGCGTTTGTTTGCTTGATGAGCGTCATGAATTAACATCGCAATTTAGTGACATATTTCGTGGTATTCAATTTTTATCATTTATTCTTAGCTATATTTTAAAAATATGTTCTATTAACATGCTAGAATTAGGTAAAAGCTGTATAACAAGAAAGTAACCATTGCGTTTACAGTTCTATATATATGCAAATAATACATGAAACTTAAGATGCGTAATTTTCTTACTGTAAGCAATAAAGTTACTTTTTATACAGCTTTCACCTAATTCTAGCATGTTAGAAGAACATATTTTTTTAAATATAGCTAAGATTAAATACGATAGAAATTAAAAACCACGAAATATTACACGAAATTGCGACGTTGCAACTCATGACGCGTAAACGCTCATAGCAATATGACAAAAAATTAACTTGCCTGGCACATGGTCTCTGGATCAGCATAATACCCCGGTATTTTGTCGTCACATGTAAAGGACAGCCCCTGAGGAACTTCAGTGTAAACCGGGTAATCCTCGCCGGGAACGTAACCATCCAACGACTGAAAGAAAGAAATTTGTTAAATTGACCAAGCAATAAAAACTAAAATAACTAAAAATGTGTTTAAAAGAACGCACAGTAAAAGGAAGACTAGAAGAATACATAAAAACATGTTTAAATAACAAAGTATTACAACTTTAATTACTATAGGCGAAGACAGAAGTGTAAAATCAAATTTTTTGCCAGATAATATGTATGTTGGATCCCATAAAACAGGGGAAGCGCCTGTTGCTATTTTAAGAGCACAAGACGAAGAATGTATTGACAGAATCACCATAACCGACTAGAGGATCGAATTCGAGACCTCTGGCACTTCTTGCACAGTTCTACAAAACTACTGAGGCAAATTTTAAACAATTAGACAACACGTAAGATATCAATCACAAGTAACGACCAAGTTATACTTACAAAGCAGGTACTACGTAGTACGTATAGACTTTGAAACAGTGAATTGATACTAGCTCAATATATTTTATTTATTTATTGCTTCAACATCACATTCATTACTGGTTTTCCTAATACAATAGTGTGGAACCTAATTATAACATGCTAACAAATTGACAATTAATTTAATATAATTACAGATAAACACCGCTTCTTACACAGAAAAGAAATGTCCCTATTCACCACGCTGGTATGCTTGCCCAAGATTGATTGATTTGATTTCACTGATTGCGTTAGATAAGTATATATTTAATAATTATAATAATAATACCAGCCTGTTTACTGTCCCACTGCAGGGCAAAGGCCTCTTCTCATATAGAGAAGGAATGAGCATTAATCACCACGCTTGCTCAAGGCGGATTGGCAATTTCAGACTTTTAAGTCCAGGTTTCCTCACGATGTTTTCCTTCACCGTCAATCAGAAATGTCCAAGATAAACTTAGAAAGTACATATGATTTGAAAAATCACATTGGTACTTGCCCGGATTCGAACCCATTACCTCGTATTTACGAATCGGGTGCCTTATCCACAGGCCCATTTTGACTATATTTAGTGAAACATTTCGTATATTTTACGGCTGTAGAAAATAGATACTTTAACCGCTAAGTCATTTTTACTCACTGCGATTTTTCATTAATCATAATTTTCCATTAAAACACAAAAAAAACAATGAATAATACAATAACTGATTGCAATTATTTACCTGTCATACATCTTTTCATATAATTAACTAATAATTATTATCCACTTCCAAGTAATCTTAATAATTATCCTGTCATTATAATTATTTTTTATTAAGTAGAACTAGAACCAGTTACGCAAGTATTATTCGATATCTGTAAATAGCATGACAATCTATAAAAACCAACAATTTAAATATGGAATTTGAAATATTTCTATGTCTTAAAATTGTACGGCAACATTGTTTTTAAATAGTTTATAATACCAGCCTGTTTACTGTCCCACTGCAGGGCAAAGGCTCATATAGAGAAGGTATGAGCATTAATCACCACGCTTGCTCAAGGCGGATTGGTAATTTCAGACGATTAAGTCCAGGTTTCCTCACGATGTTTTTCCTTCACAGTCATTTCATTTCAGTCAGAAATGTTCAAGATAAACTTAGAAAGTACATATGATTTGAAAAATCACATTGGTACTTGCTCGGATTCGAAAACACTACCTCGTATTTACGAAGCGGGTACTTAATCCACTGGACCATAAAAAAAAATAGTTTGTAAACTTTAAATTTAGTTTGTAATTTATATTTTATTTTTGGTAACTAAAAAGAATTTATTTATAGAAACAAGGAACATTGAAATGTCAAAAATTTTATAATGAAACTTCAAACATTCAAATAAAACATGACGTCATTTAGTTTTACGACGATAGTATTAAAATATTTTGACGCTTAAATCGCCAACGTCCATACCACGTTGAATACACCGGTTCTCGTCCGATCACCGAAGTTAAGCAACATCGGGCGTGGTTAGTACTTGGATGGGTGACCGCCTGGGAATACCACGTGATGTTGGCCTTTTGTTATTTTTTATTTGTCAATCATTAATATGATTTTTATTTAATGAAATTTACCATTTTAAATAAGATTTGATAGACTAGGTATTTTTTTTTAATATATACCATATATTTAAGATAAATTTTCAATTACAAGTACTTACTTTAATTATTGGTGCTATTTGCTAATTAAACATTAAATAGCAAATATTAACTAGTAGAATAACATTTCAGTCGATGTCTCTAACATTAAATATGTATTTAGTTATGTATTTAGAATTTTTAATATATAGGTAAGATACTAAAAAAGGGCGATATAAGGTAAACGCTCCAAATCGAGCCATGATACAATTTGTATAAAATGTAAGTGTATAAAAAAAATAAAAAATAAAAATGCAGCAAAATTAAATTTAAAATTAAATAAATATGCAGCAAAATTAAATTTAAAATTTCAGAATAAAATCAGCAAAATTAAATTTAAAATTAAATAAATATGCAACAAAATTAAATTTAAAGATAATAAAAACAACACAACAGATACGGACAAGTCAGTGCGGACATCCACGCAAATGTCTCGGGATCCATTATTCTTAATTCCCAAGCCAAGTAGATATTATTAGATTTTTCTATAGAGAAAATTGAATTAGCCCGGAGTTTGGAGTTGTGAACGGTCTTCCGTTACATTGGAACATAAACGTGCGCATTATACACCTCTACCTACCTCTTTAGAGGAAAAAAAGGCGTAAACTTATTACTTAATGTAGAGAACGCGTGTTATAATGTTTGCATGATATATAAGCTTCAATTAGTTAACTCAGTGGTCTAAAACGAAACGCCACTCAAACCATACTTCCACTTCAAAAAATATACGAGTAAGCATTATTAATAGATTAATTGATAATGTTTCATTTGTCTGTGCTAGTAATTTTGTTTGCGTGATATCTATTGCTAGACATTTTATACATATCTGCCTTTCTTTATATGCCAGGCTACCTCGAACCGTAAGGCGCAGCAGACCCCTCTCAAGGTGGACCGACGACCTTAAACTCAAACTCAAACTCTAAGCATTTATTTCATTTTGATCATAAAGTATCATGCTAATAAAAGTCAAAATTACATGAAGCTAATTAACCTACAGCCAGTTCGCTGACGAGGTAGCGCTGTGAGAAGAACTGGCAACAAACTCACGCCACTCTTTTCAATCGACAGATAATTACAGTTTTTTGTATGAATTACAATTTTAACATTCAAAGCAACCAAAGAACCATACAAAGTAATTATTACAAATTAACCAATTAACATTATTACCAATATTAAAAAAAAAAGAGCATTATTTATTATTTAATTTCATCTAGGTAGTATGGTAATTTAACTACGTATTTTAATTAAGATGGTATATGCATCTCCTCCCTCTCCCGGTAATATGTATACCATGCCAAGATTGACCAGTCAGTTTCCTTAAGGGTATAATTAGGGTGGCGAGCAACCGCATGAGGGTGGCGTACAACCGGCTAAGGTGGCGTAAATTGGAGAAGTCCTATGTCCAGCAGTGAACATCTATCGAATAATAAGATGATTAATAAGAAGAATACTTACGGCTAATGATTTATCGATGATATAAAAGATCACAGTCAGTATACTAAGAGAGTCGAGGTTGATCCCGCAGAGCCGTAGTTGTGTCATCGTAATAGCTGGACCCGAAGAAGGGCTCCTTCAAAATCTGGAACAAGAATAGATAGACAAGATTATGGTACAGATATTAAAAAATCCATACTAATATTATAAATAAAAAAGTAACTCTGTCTGTCTGTTACGCTTTCGCGCCTAAACCACTGAACTGATTTTGATGTAATTTAATATAGAGATAGATTAGACCTTTGGGAACAACATAGGCTATTTTATAGAGCGTAAAAATAGGGTTTAAATAAGGGATGAAAGCATAGCAAATAGTTAGATTCACAACTGGACAGTATTCTTCTCAGTACACTCGCATCTGGTCCAAAATCTTCAAAATCTAAAGATGTGTATAACTGTTTTAAAATTAAGTAGCGCAAAATACGATCGATAATAATCCTACTAATCCTACTTTTTATCCCGAAAATCGGACAAATCTCATTTTACGCGCGGGTGAAGCCGCGAGACACACCTAGTCCATATATATTATTAAAAAACAAAAAGCCTCTCTAAAACAAATTGAAAGAAAGAAACCTTTTTTTTCGTGCTGACGCTACATTTAATAATTTAAATACGTACCCTATGTCACTCCCCCAATTAATACGAATCTAATGACACCCCATTAAAATCCATTAAGACATTTGTACGGTAGTAGATCCACGCTGATTTCAGCATGAATGGACCGGATCGTCCGGGGAAGTACTACCCTCTCATAGAAGATCGACTTAAGAGTAGTAGTATCCGTACTACTGCGTTTCGTTCGGTGAGTGAGAGCGCCGGAGGCCCAATTTCCCCCCTATCCTCTTTCTTCACCTCCCTCATTCCCTTCCCCTAACCCCATTCCCAGCCGCCATAGTGGAGGCCACTATACCAGCAGTTTAAGACGATGGCTTTTGGTATAGTGGCCGCCACTTCTGGATTCCACTGACTGCTTACCATCAGGCGAGGTGGAGTCACTTTGGTAAGCTATAATATAAAAAAAAAAGTCTGTAGAGTGTGCCAAAGAAAGAGACTTAGATCACATCACATTACCTACTCCTTCACTTTTAGGTACATCTTTAGTCCAGTGGCTCTACATAATAGGATTCCCCGTGGTTCCACTGGAATACATACGCTTGAAAAACATTAACTTCCTTGAATTTGGCAGTTGGCATAGTACCTCAACTATTTAGTAAAAACACCTGACATATTGGCCTAAGGTGCGAATCAAAATTTTAATAAATAATGAATGTGAAATTTGTTAATAGTCATGATGATCCAGTAGATGGTCCTCGACACATACATCAATATGTCAAATGTCTGGAGTGGTGACTAACACTTCTGAGTTTCACTGACTGCTTACCATCAGATGGAGTGGAGTCACTTTAGTACGCTAATATTAAAAAAACTTTAAAAGGTCATTATCGTATTTGTGAGAGATCTGGCTATATAACCTTGAGACCCAAAGTCTTGGACTTAGATAATGGCGAAATGCCCCTTTCCCTACACAGTGGAAGTTTATAATATATGGAGTAAAAACTTGAAGTATATGGGAACTAATTAAACAACAAAGCAATACTGATCTACTGAGTTGCAATTGTAACTGTAATTACAAAAGTGAGTTATAATTATTGTACGTTATGCAAAATTATGATAGACATGTGATTTTATTAGGTTTTTTACAGAAGTTAATTCCGCCCTGCCCATTGCCATTTTAACCCTTACTTTTCTGCACACACGCTATAACCAGGCAGGCTAATTTGCCTGTTTAATTCGCTGACTAAATAAAGTTAGGATATGATCTGGCATCGCACCACTCAACATCGCAGCAAAGTTCATCCATACTATCTGGACACGATCTCGTCTAGCACGGTTCGTTTTCAGCGTTCATTTCTCCACGTGCAGGCTCTGGAACGAACTGCCAGCTGCGGTGTTTCCCGAGCGCTATGACATGTCTTTCTTCAAACGAGGTTTAAAGAGAGCATTAATATCACGGTTAGCAGTGGCTTCGCAGAGCCCCTGCCTGCTTCCAATCCATATAAAAATAAATAACATTTTGGATTTGTTCTTTTGACACAAATTACTTTCTATTAATATGTACTTGAACTATGTGAATATTTAAAAGTAAAAGGCCGGTTAAACATGAGAACACACTATTTGCTCATCAGTTTCAAAAACACGAAACATCTCATTGTTTTCCCTGAGAAGTGTTTTGTAATTTCAAATTTACATCAAATTTTAATGATAGGTAGTTTGGCTCTAATATTTTACTTGCAACAATGA
This sequence comes from Parascotia fuliginaria, assembly GCA_963082885.1. Lineage (NCBI taxonomy): Eukaryota > Metazoa > Arthropoda > Insecta > Lepidoptera > Erebidae > Parascotia > Parascotia fuliginaria. The sequence goes on along the minus strand of OY720198.1, from coordinate 8,019,865 downwards.
TTTCTTCACGTATTTATATCACCAAGATATTCAAGGACAAGCTTACGTTTTTGTATTGCTCTCATCAGCCTAAAGAATGTAGGTCTCTTACTAAAAGAGCAATTTGCAACATTAAGCAGGTGGTTTGGCGAATTTCATACGTCATTATAATAATATTGTATGCAATTTTTTTTACTTACAAGCTGCACCCTGCATGTTTTTCAATGCCAAGTAATATATAAAAAAAAATGGACTAGGAACCGTCCCAGGCGTCCCACAGAACACCTTCGCAAAGTTTTATTACAATCTGATCACTGGTTTCGGCACGCATTGAGGACAAACATACAAACATTGATTTTTATACATAAGAAAACATATTCTTTGGAAATAATCTTTTCGGCATTTTCATAAAGGATAGAGAAAACCTTTTTAAAATACGTCGTGTGTTTTACAAATTTGTAAAAAACCAAACAGAAAAAACAGCGAATTTATACTAATCAAATAAGGGTTTTATCCTGCAGTGGGATAATTAATTATAGTATTTTAATAAATTAAAATCTACATTAAAAGATGTTATTGCAAATGAGTAACATGTGAATTTTAATACTTGAATGTCATGGTCGCGTTCTGCAACGTTTTTAATTCACACTGTTTAAACAAATAGTAATAAGTTTTGTTATTATTTTGTCTGTGACATTGAAGACAATTGTCATATAAAAAATAAGTGCCGTAAGTCTAGATTTTAGTACCACTGCATCTCACCCCGTGAGAACTAAATAAGACAACATTTACTTTTGTGATCCTCGCACGGAGGCTTAGACTTTAATAGAAAGTATAATAAAAATTGTTTTGACGGTAGTAGATCCACGCTGGTTTCAGCATGAATGGGCCGTTCGGGGAAGTACTACCCTCTCATGGAAGATCGACGTAAGAGTAGTAGTATCCGTACTACTGTGTTTCGTTCGGTGAGTGAGAGTGCCGGAGGCCCAACTTCTCCCCTTTTTTCTTTACTCACCTCCCTCATTCCCTTCTCTTAACCCCATTCCCAGCCGCCATAGTGGAGGCCACCATACCAGCAGTTTAAGACGATGGTTTTTGGTATGGTGGCCATCACTTCTGGATTCCACTGACTGCTTTATACCATCAGGTGGAGTGGAGTCACTTTGCTAGGATAATATAATAAAAAAATGGATACAGGGATCAGATACAGGGGATAATTTTCATGGTAACTATAGAGAAGCATTAATTGCTTGCTAAGATAGATTGAAAATAAAAATATTTGCACTGAGCGGTAATGGAACTGAACACCAGAGGTAATAAAAAAAAGAGATATTTTATACTGGACATCCCCGGCGATCATTCTTTGCCATCTAAATTTAGATCTTATGAACTTGGATTTCCCTTCAAGCATGAAGGTATTCACAGTATAAATTAATTTAAGAAAACAATCAAAAAGTTGACTTTATAATTAATTTACGCAACATCTTGAATTAAAAGTAGCTTCGGCATTACAATAATGTTCATAATTACATTTCACAAGTTTTAATTTCATGATGGAGGCTCTTTGTCAACAATTTCATTTGTTTACTGTGATATTAAAGTACAGTATCATCCAATACTGCCTAACTACGGGTGAACCTGCATTCTCTTTATGCGAAAAGACATTTTCTTGCAGTGGGATAATGAAGGGCTATATTATGATAATGTTTTTTTTTTTTATATTAGCCTACCAAAGTGACTCCATCCCGCCTGATGGTAGGCAGGCAGTGGAATCCAGAAGTAGTGGCCACCATACCAAAAGCTATAGTCTTAAACTGCTGGTATGGTGGCCTCCACTATGGCGGCTGGGAATAGGGTTAGGGGAAGGGAATGAGGGAGGTAAGGAAAGGATTAAGGAAGAACGCCCTATGTCCTTGAAATTAGCTTCGCAAAAACCACATTTGCACTGAGCGGTAATGGAACTGAACACCAGAGGTAATAAAAAAAAGAGATATTTTATACTGGACATCCCCGGCGATCATTCTTTGCCATCTAAATTTAGATCTTATGAACTTGGATTTCCCTTCAAGCATGAAGGTATTCACAGTATAAATTAATTTAAGAAAACAATCAAAAAGTTGACTTTATAATTAATTTACGCAACATCTTGAATTAAAAGTAGCTTCGGCATTACAATAATGTTCATAATTACATTTCACAAGTTTTAATTTCATGATGGAGGCTCTTTGTCAACAATTTCATTTGTTTACTGTGATATTAAAGTACAGTATCATCCAATACTGCCTAACTACGGGTGAACCTGCATTCTCTTTATGCGAAAAGACATTTTCTTGCAGTGGGATAATGAAGGGCTATATTATGATAATGTTTTTTTTTTTTATATTAGCCTACCAAAGTGACTCCATCCCGCCTGATGGTAGGCAGGCAGTGGAATCCAGAAGTAGTGGCCACCATACCAAAAGCTATAGTCTTAAACTGCTGGTATGGTGGCCTCCACTATGGCGGCTGGGAATAGGGTTAGGGGAAGGGAATGAGGGAGGTAAGGAAAGGATTAAGGAAGAACGCCCTATGTCCTTGAAATTAGCTTCGCAAAAACCACTTCTAACAAGTTTAATATTAGGTGCATTTTTGATTAACATGTTTCCGGACTAGTTTATGAAATCCCTAGCTCTACCCGTGGGTCTCGTAAGAGGCGATATGGGAGTACGAAGTAATGGTAAAAGGCAATGGCATTACACAACTTTTAATACATAAGTAGGTAATGTCATTTAAGTTCATTATTCCTGATAATGAAACATACTTTAAGAACTGCCACAAGTTATTTCACGAAATTTAAAATTAAGTATAGAAGAAATATCGTACAATTCTACTAATATAACGCTGAAAGTGTTTGTTCCCACTCAACGCCTAAACTGCTGAACCAATTTTGATGAAAATTGGTGCTGGAGACGGACATAGGATACTTTGTAAGCACATACCATTTTCCGCGCGGGTGCAGCCGCAGGGCGCAACTAGTAACACAAAACATAAGACTATGTTGGATAAAGTGATAATTTATATTGTGTCTATAATCTCTGCTTACCCCATTAATGGGATACAGGCGTGAAGTTATGTTACTGGTATGTTAATACTGTGTCGAGACATTCTCAGTACTAACCTGGAGTCTGAAATTGTGCCATATTCTCCTGCCTACCCTTTTACCATAAAAGCTATGTAAAATGCAAATAATAACATAGAAACGTCAGTGTACCGTCCACAAGATACCGATCACATAAACTTCAACACCGTTAACTATGTGAAAGAGAGATGTTATCAAAATTATAAAACAATATAGTTGCCACATCAAGGCTGTGATCTGATGCGCGACCCACATAGCATGCTAATATTATTATATTAACGGAAAAAGGTTGTAAGACATCGCTACATTTAATAAAGTATTTCGTAATAGGATGGTTGGGTCGGGAAATGACGATTCCACCGTTCACAACGAAGCTTAAAAGGTAATGTCGAGTTGCTTTACAAAAGTAGCAATGGGCAGGACACATAGCTCATAAAACTGACAGTTGTTAGGGCAGAAAGATTCTATATGACCTAGCAATACTTTTGTGGCGTCATCTATCTGGCTTACTGACACACAGAGAAAATCCGAGTGAAGACGACGACTACGAGTTTACAGCATAGAAATCAAAGATGGCAAATATAGACCTCCCCATACAAGATGTATAGAAGCCTAAATCGCGATATTAACATTCTCACACCAACTAACTATATATACAAGTCCCGACTACCAACTGTCGGGCAGTAGCCCGCCAGACATGATCACCTAGCCTGGTCGGAGGATCCTCCCTTTGGGTGGAGGTATATGGAGTGCTACCTCCATACTTTCTAATACTTTGTATAAAATTTGCACTAACTAATTAAAAATACCAGGCCCATAAAGCCTTGGTGGTAGGCGCGAACTATACATAGTTTCCCACGATAATAAAATTACGTATTACCAATAGTAATATAGTTTTTATTAGCACAATTATCGCTTGTGTGTGTGAGATATTAATTCATTGTTCCGGTGACAATAGTTCGTTTTAATGTCAATCTTAAATATTGATTGACTTGTTTATTGTTAGACAAGGTTTCCGCGGTGCAGTCTCACCCGCGTCTTTGCGTACTGCTCTGCTCCCGTCGCCAGTAGCGTGTAGTTACATAGCCTATAACCTTCTTTAAGAACTGGGCTATCATACGCTGAAGGTCCAATTTCTCATCTTTCCTTTGACCTCACATTCCTCAATCCTTAACCTACCCCACTCCCTTCACGGTAGGCAGCAGCTTCGCAGAGTCCTTAAAACAATGCTACGAACTCTGAGTCGTTCATGAGCGACAGTTACCACTTACCATTACGTGGGCTTGTTTGCTTATCTACCACTGTCAGCAATACAAATAAAAAGAAAACTACACTACACCACCTTTAATATATTAAAAAACTTACAACAGACACAAAAGTACGGTAAAGTAACTTAAACCTCTGAATCAATAAAATACAATGTTTGTAACATTGTTTTATCTGATACTTATGGACCATTTCTCAGAGCTGTGTTGTGGTTTATACTTCCTTTATAAGACTTATTAAGCAATACTAACATATTAACGCGACCACTAGTCACTCAGTAGTTGACTGCGAAACACTACCGTAACTTAGCAAGGCTAAAATTGTAATTAACACGAAAAAACTAATTTATTCTTGACGCTAACAAAAATAGCTGAAACAGTGGGCGGCTCAGTTGACTTATTAAAAGGAGAAGAAGTTTATGAAATACCTTTTCACACCCAGTGTAACGTGCAACCGTACATCGTAAAATTACATTATATCTTGTGAGCATTTTCTCCACAACGCTTTCGTAATTAATTACATTTAAGTATATACAAATCAGTTCACTACCGGTCATCAACCGCGTCGCGAGTACTCACTATCATTATATCATAATATATCAATTTCTATCAACTTTTACTTGGTATTAGAACTTATCTTCTATCTCCTCGTTTCATTCAATATCATCATAGCAAACAAAAGGGGTGATCGGTAAAGTACTGCACACCCCGCATGTAAGAACCATGATCACAATTGAAAAAAAAACTGGTAAACAGTTTCAGGTTGTTTTAAAGTAAAAAAATACTAAACTTTACTGCTCTTCTTCACCCTTTCTAACTCGAATAGGTAACTCATCCAAGATTTAATTACACGGTCTACTAGACCGTGTAATACATACTTCTGTCACTCAATTAAAACCTATTTTAATATGTCTTAAATTTTGATCCTATGAACTGAACACTATTGTGAGTGTTGACATATTTAAAATTAAACTAAAGACATTACTACTCGTGAAAGTTTATTATACTATTGATGAATTCTTTAATAATAAAAACCATTAAATATTTTTTAATGTAACACTTCATTTAATATCACAATCAATTATTAAGAAGCTATAGAATTTAAGAAAGTAATGTTTATTTTTATGATATTTTTTTAATAATTGACATTTAATTTAACAAATAAGAATTGACATGTGTAGTAGTTTGTTTACTTGTCTACTTTACTTGTTTACTTTTATTTTTTACAAAATAATGTTATTTTGTTATGAAATAAATAAATAAATATGTCTTTTAAGCGATGAGAAAGCATCTTAATGCTTTTTGGTCTTATATCACTATCCGACACTTTAATCGATTCCGAGATTTCAACGTGGCAGTTTATAATACACAGTACAGTACAGACAAAAATAAAAAAGAATACCGGACATATTACCGTCAACATCTTAAACCACAGCTACCGTGTGACATTTACTCAATTTACTAAATGTATTTCGACAATGTCTACAACTCTGCTAGCCTCAGCCGATGGTACAGATAACATTACTTTGTTCACAATTTCATAAGTATCTCACAGTTATTTATATGCACACAATTTAACTAAGTTAGAACAATTCTCTTTGCTAATACAGTAATTCACATGACTTCTTTATGGTAATGTGCATTCACAGCGTTTTTAGGTGGATAAGCAGAGATTATTCACGTTTCGCGATATTATTCTGTCCCATGTAAGTAGGATCCTAGGATCATATATTCCAGGTTTATAGATATTATAAATTTGATGTGTATATGTGTTTGTGGCATTGTAGCTCATAAACGGATGAATCAATTTCCAATTTGATTTTTTGTTTGAAAGATGATTTGATCGAGGTTGTAGCTATGCTTTAAGAACGTTCTCAGTCGTTTGAAGATTATTAGCTCTTTGTAAACATCTTCTGATTCTGATCTGATTGATTCAATTCGGTACAAGTAACATTACTTTAATGATGTTGCAAGAACATGGAAACCTTGACCTGATGCTACTCGTCTGGTTTTACTTTTTAGAAGCATTGTTTTGTTGAGTCGAGAGTATTTCTTTATATTAGGCTACCAAAGTGATTTCACTCGGCCTGATGGTAAGAAGTCAGTGTAATGCAGAAGTAGTGGACACAATTCCAAAAGTCATTGTCTGAAACCGCTGATATTATACTTTTTTTTATTTATTTAGTTCAATAAAGTACCTAATACTCACCCAGTTTTTGAAAGGCAGATCAGCGAAAAATTAACTAATCATCTGTTAAATCTTATGTGAAGTACCAATTGGGTTGCTAAAAGCATGGATGGTTAGTTTAATTTGATCTAATTAGCAACTAACATGCTTTTAGCATGCTTTAAGGTACTTTCAATCACACGTGATTAGTTAGTTTTTCGCTGATCAGCCTTTAAGAAACTGGGTGCTAATCGCATTGTCATTAATAACATGGCGACTAAGTATAAGGTACTTTATTGAGCTTATACTAATACAACGTTAATTTGTAATCGAGCGCGTCAGGCTGGGAGATGTGGTGTTGCCAATGAGCATTATATTTTATTTTTACATTATTTTCTGATTTTAATTTTTAATAATAAAAATAAGTAATTATTAATTTTAGTTTTACCTTTGTACTGATTTAAGTATGTTCTGTTTGGTGTACAAAAATAAATCTTTTTGTTTCTTTCTTCTTTCTTTCTAGCTGTATTAAACTGTAAGCAGTATGTAACATGAACGACACTGTTGCTATTCAGGGCCCGTTCCCATGTAATTATGATCCTAGCTCCTTTAATCAGGACGTGAAAAAGCATCTCACTAAACCGCTATAGTGGAGGCCACCATACCAGTAGTCTGGTTTTTGGAATGGTGTCCGCCACTTCTGGATTCCACTGACTGCTTACCATCAGGCAGAGCAGAGTCACTTTGGTACAATAATATACATGAAATAAAAACTTCACGAGTAATTGAAAATGATTCGTACCTACTTCTTAAAGTTTTCGAGCCAACAAATTCGGAAACACTTTACAGACCGGATTTCACAGAACCGTCAAATATTTAGGTTTAGATTATGAATAGTAAACTTTCTTACTGTTAAGAATAGAGCTAATACTGATAATTTCAATATTACCCAACCCGTAAATCGAATCCGAGACAAGCATTTCATACACAGCAAAGACATAACTATTCGTGTATTTACATATCCGTTGAATAGCGTGTGTAGTTTTGTTCCTTACTTTCTACTACGATGAAAAAACTAGCAGTCGGCACAAATCAAGTGAAACGATGCGAATGTAATCGATCAAATGTTTGATTGTAGATAATCACTTATCGATGTCGAAAAATAGGGTTAGAGGAATGGTGATGGCACCCTCTGGTTTAAAACTAAACAAATTGTATGAAAAAAATAATATATAATTTACAATACGTAGATTATAGGTGTTTAGTAGAAATATGCATTTTTTACTTACGCACTAATACACATACTGTTTGGCACTACTAATTATGCCATAGGAGATTTTTAAGAGTCGCATGAGTTTGTTGCCAGTTGTTCTCACAGCGCTACCTCGTCAGCGAACTGGCTGTAGGTTAATTAGCTGACTTCATGTAATTTTGACTTTTTAAGCATCATACTTTATGATTAAAATGAAATAAATGCTTTGAGTTTGAGTTTGAAAAGAAAAAGAGAATAATGAAAAGAACCTCTGGGTATAATCAACAAGCCCCAGTGGGTTATCTTCATATCTATTTATTAAAGAGCTTTCCGCGGCGCGGTTTCACCCGCGTCTTTGCCTACTGCTCTGCTCCCGTCGGTCGCAGCGTGATGTTACTTAGCCTATAACCTTCCTTAAGAACTGGGTTATCATACGCAAATAGTTATTTAAATCCGACTGGTAGTTTTAGAGATTAGCGCGTTCAAACAAACAAACAAATTTTTCCGCTTTATATAATAGTAATAGTATAAAATACATATATCATATATTATTATACAGAGTGTATACGACGGTATGACATTAAATGCAATTACGTATAGTATGTGACATTATAAAGCGAGACAAAAAAAAATCTACTAAATATCTTCAATAGTTTAGACACAGGACAAATTTTTTAATTTCTTTAATTCTAAATTAACACTATGTAAGTACGTCAAACGGTCACTGACTTAAGTCATAGTCCACGTCGAAGGATAAACGTTGCCGTTCATTACAGTTCAGTGAACTTGTCATAATAAAATGGTGTATTACTTCGTTACTATTAAAATATTATTTATTTTGTTAGAAAATTTCAAATTTTTGTTTTTCGTCAAATTACTTTTGTGATTAATTAGAAATCATTATATGGGCTAGTAACACCTGCCTTTTCATTTAATGTCAAACCGTCGTATACACTCTGTATAATCTATTTATTAATTCACTATAAAGGCAGCCATCACAATTGAACGAATATACCTACGTATTAATTTGTGTGATGTAATTATAAGTTTTAATGTGTATACGATTCCATTGTTAATTATTCTAAGAATAGTGTTAAGAGTATGTAAATAAATACCTATTATTATGTGAAACAAGGTAGATGTAGACAGAGGTATTACGCTCATGTTGCTCCAGCTGTGTTGGCTCACGTCTAAGACCGCTATTAGATTATCATAGAAATATGATCAAAGATGTAGTCATTTTTAAATGAAGAACATATGACGGAATAATAACTACATGTGATTATCTATGATCATAGTTTGAGAGTCGGCGAAATATGATCATAGAATTTGACAGATATGAAATCATATATATATGATAATGTAATACCGCTCTAACGGGAGGCGAGTCTATTGTTCTTTACCGGACACAATTTTTTTATTGCCGACAGTGGCAGAACAGCCCACGTGATAGTAAGTGGTAACTGCCGCTAATGAACGACTCAAGAGTCTCTGGCATTTCTCCCGCAATGCTAGGGACTCTAATACGTAGCTGCTGCCTACCGTGACGGGAGTGGGGTAGGGGTAGGGATTGAGGGAAGTGAGAAAAAGGAAAGGTGGGGAATTTCGGCCTTTTGGTTTATACGAGTTATGCCGGTGGGATCCCCTATATCTGAACCTTACTGGATTGGGAAACAATTTTCATTTTATTTTTTTGTCTGTTGTACAGTTCACTCGTTCTCACACTAATATTTTTCGTCTATCAATTTGAGTTTGCTGGTAAAAATCTCAATAATGAGTTAAGATCGTTCGAAACATTATAAAAAGAGGTACATTGTGAACTCCTGTGGTAAATTAAGTTCATCTTACTTTATACTTATACCAAAAATTAACAGTTTATATAATATCTACATAGAAACATTTATCACAGTTCACATGTTGCCTTTACCTTTTGTAGCAATATGCAAATTGAGGCAGCCTGTAAAGCACACATTTAACTTTTTAATTTTCTTTACAACATAGAAAGCTGTAAGTAATTAAGTATCTATAGAGTTAAGTGTATTGCCTGCGTCACTTTGCATGCTACTTGAATCTGTAACTTACAAAAATTGTAATAACCTGGCGATTAAAAAGAGTGGCCTGAGTTTTTTGCCAGTTCTTCTCATGGCTCTACTTCGTCAGCGAACTGGCTGTAGGTTAATTTGCTGACATTTTGTAAACTTTGACGTTCATAAGTGTTAATTTAATTAACTTAAATGAATAAACATATATTTCCAAAATCTATTTTATTTATTATTCTTTGGGAAACAAACAGATGCTACATAACATAAAAACTATCACCATACAGATAAAACATAATCCAAAGCAGTTTCCACACGTTACTTTATAATTTGTGACGGATATTAGAATAATTCTTTTTGCGTCTATAGTTACTGCTCTGCTACCGTCACCAGTAGCGTGATGTTACATAGCCTATAACCGTCCTCGAGAACTGGGCTATCACAAAAAGAATTATTAAAATCTGACTAGTAGTTGCAAAGATTAGCACGTTCAAACAAACAAACAAACTTTTCCGCTTTATATAATAGTATAGATCGACCTGAATAAATCCTGACTCTAAGTTGAACACTAACCACTCGATAAGATAAAGATTTGTCTAGAAAGGCTACGGGATAATACCACCCACACTTTTGAAAGGATTGACAGTAAAGAACCTTTGCGAACACTCACCCCCAGTTTCTGAAAGGCTGATCAACGAAAAATTAACTAATCATTTATTAAATCTTATGTGAAATACCAATTGGGTTGCTAAAAGCGTGGATAATTAGTTTAATTTGATCTAATTAAACTAAATATCCATGCATTTACCATGATTTTAGGTATTTTATATGAGATTGAACAGGTGATTAGTTAATTTTTCGTTGATCAGCCTTTCAGAAACTGGGGGTGAGTATCAGAACACTTAAAGCAGAACATGTCTTTGGGCTGAATTAATAGTGATTTTTCTTCCTCTACTTTTAAATTAGCTGTTGCCAACGGCTGTAGCCGCGTGAGTAAACAAAAATATTGCCTATGTTACTCACTGATATTATAGCTTTCTATATGTAAAAGAATTTTTCAAATACATATACATACACATACTTAAATTATACTAGCTGACCCGGCGAACTTCGTTCCGCCTAACAGTCGATCAACATTACTTTATTTTTCTAAAATAAACGTAGCCTAAATTACTCCTTATTACATCAGCTACCTGCCAATAAAAGTCCCGTCAAAATCGGTCCAGCCATTTCAGAGATTAACCGGAATAAACAAACAGACAGACAGACAAAAATTTAAAAAAAAGGTTATTTTGGTGTATGTATATTTATTCATATACATGTAGTAAAAAACGGTTATTTCAATATTACAAACAGACACTCCGATTTTATTATATGAATAGATTATATTCTTATTAGTTCACAATTTAGATCTATTGTTCTACTTTAAGCACGTGAATGTTTCTAGTGACACAATAAACCGCAACAATTACCGCAGTAAGTTGATACTTAGTTAAGTAACTCTGCTGTTCTTTATACTATTATGATACCTTTAAGAATTCTTCTCATACAGAGAAGGCATGAGCTTTGACTTATTTAATGAAATAACAATGTCAAAGTTAAAACTTCTTCATATCTATCGCAACAGCTTAGAGCATTTCTTTCTAAAGATTTATGTTATTTTTATTTTTATTGCAGTGGCAGACAAGCCACCAGCCCACCAGATGGTAAGGGGTAACTGTCGCACATGGACTGCCACGTCAGGGGTCTTAGCCGCTGCCTACCGTGATATTAATGCTCTCTTTAAACCTCGTTTGAAGAAGGACATGTAAGCGCTTGGGAAACAACGCAGCTGGCAGTTTGTTCCAGAGCCTGCACGTACATGGGAGGAATGAACGCTGGAAATTAACCGTACTAGACGAGATCGTGTCCAGGTAGTATTTATTTATACTTAAGTATCTCCAACAAAGGCTGTACACAATTGTAACTTAGAGTAAATAGGACACAAACATATTTCAGTGTACTCCTTCATTTAGAGCAGACCGCATCATGCAAATATTGATAATTAATGATTAAAAAATTAATTAAATCTATCTGTATAGTATGGATGAACTTTGCTGTCGAGTGGTGCGTTATTAGAAAGGAGACGATGGCACCAAGTCAAACAGTTCTTCAGAGCACTCTATAATATATTTTGTGCATATTATGGTAGAGAAAAGTGAAGATATATAATTAGGTTGAAAACATAGTTCCCGCGAGTAATTTTGATTGACTCTGTAGCGCAGTGGAAGCGCAACGCTGTATCCGATGTTGTAGATTCGGTCCCCATACTTTCAAAACTGTGTAATTCATTAATATATTTACCAAGTGTCTATCTACTTTGTGTGTAAATTTATTGTATGTTTATAAAGTTCCTCGCGACACACGGCTGGATCCCTGAATCCAACTTACAATTGCCATTACAGATAAATTAAACCTAATGCGATTAGAAAGTTCATTATAAGACATATTATGAAGCGTCATCCTGTGGAATTCCTTGTCTAACATGTGTCTTTATAAGAGAAATTAAAAGTATAGCAAGCAAGTCTTTAGTCATGGGTGCCGGCGCCATGATGCAACTGCAAGGGGGTGTAAAACAAACGTGAAAAATTAGATATTAAATTGGTTAATGAGTTGAAGTAGCTATAGGTTGCTGTCCATTTTGTTGTCCAACGTTGTCAATAAATATAGTGCTCCTTTAAATTTATTTGTGAACACTGATCCACCCTTCTAGAAGTAGGATGCACCCCCATGAAAGTCAAATGCACCCATGTTTCTAGTTGTAATAATATAATTATGTTCATAATGTTAGACTAACAATTAATTCCATCATTGATATCATACATAGATAGCTCTGTATAATACGTATAAATGAATAACCAATGGTTAATGCATGCTTGTCCACAAAGTAGGCAAAGTCACGCAAGAGCACAATGCTAGCCGTATCCTCGTTATTCCACTAAAGGGATCACTTTATCAGCTTGAGAATATACCTAATTCTATATTAACAATTTTTTTTGCCTAAAAGAGTAATTTTTTTTTATTTGTTAAATTAAAATTATTACAATTTAATTAAAATTTATTCATTTATTTTTATCACCATTACGCAAACACTTTCGAAAGTAATGCAGTTATTAAATTATGATCTTCATCACAAATTACATCACTGCTAATTAAATTTCACCTCAAAATTAATAATTTTATTCCAAATACCAAATGAAAAATAAATGAAAATAAATGAAAAATAAATGTAACTAATTAACATACCGTTGGAACACAAACACTGAACACAGACACGTTGGTGCACAAAACACAACTGAAATGGAACAACACTCGCCACAAAGTTTTATACGCACTGTTGGAATTGTATGGACATACCTTCATTTAGCTCGGTGTTTCAAGATAATTTTATAAATTAACTGTGTATATGCATAAATATACATATACTACTACTGAAAGAAATTTTATGAACGATAGTGAAAATCATCTATATTTAGACTATTATACAAAGTGGAAGTTTGTTTGTTTGTTTGAAATCGCTAATCTCAGGAACTACCACTCAGATTTGAATAACTCTTTTTGCGTATAATAGCTCGAGGGCACCGGAGGTGTAATTTCCACTTTTCCTCTTGCCTCACCTCCCTCATTCCCTTCCTCTAACCCCATTCCCAGCCGTCATAGTGGAGGCCACCATACCAGCAGCTTACGACGATGGCTTTTGGCATGGTATCCACCACTTCTGGATTCCACTGACTGCTTACCATCAGCCGGAGTGGGGTCACTTTGGTAAGCTAATATAAAACAAAAACCCAGTTTTTAAGGAAGGTTATAGGCTATAACATTACGCTACTGGCGACGGGAGCAGAGCTGTAAGCAAATACGCTAGTGAAATCCGCAGCAGGAAGCTAGTATAACAATAAACGTAAAACAGTGAGTTTGTGACATACTATATAGTAAGATAATAAAATAAATGAGATTTAAATATAAAATTTTAGTATATTATATAAATATAATAGTCAGAGAAGTATCTATATAACCTGTCATTTGTGTATTGTATCGTTCAGTAAGTAAGAGCACTAAAAGCACATATCCCTGGTAAGCAACACTGTTTTTTTTTAAATCATAAGAACGGTTTTTACGGTAGCGAAATTAAATTAAATTAAATTAAATAATCCTCCTTTAGGTCTATATTTTATCCTGGCGATGTTTTCCTTTGCCATAAAAGAGTAATAATGCCATAAAATAAAATACCGCTAAACTATCACAACTCTGTCGCAAAATAATAGCAAATATTTTGTCATGTCCATACTACATCTACAAAGTTCTCACGCTCGCCACAGCTCACGCAACTAAATGAAACACTCGGTATATCTAGGAATAAACTTTACCCTTGATTATATTTAATACTAGCTGTCCGTGATGAGGTTTCACCTGCGTGTTTGCTTACTGCTTTGCTCTCGTCGCTAGTAGCGTGATGTTACATAGCCTATAACCTTCCTCGAGAACTGGGCTATCATACGCAAAGAGTAATAAATAGGTTAATGCTAGGATAGGCTCTTGCTCGTTGAAAGAATATTATTGACTGTGAAAGTAATACCCTCATAGTAGCAACTATTGCGTTTGAAAGTGGAGGCTTATTTACCTTTTCAATTCCCTTCCTTTTTCCTTCCTCAACCCCTACACGGTCGGCAATGGCTTGGTTTTGTTTATAACCTTATTTCAATAATATAATCATGTTTATAGGTTACGGATTGCACTCACCATAAGATGGAAGGTAGGCACCGAGGACTATGCAGCCTAAGACCTATCTTCTGATATGATTTTTTTTAAATCTGTTCAAGTGCGGGTCGGACTCGATCGAGGTTTAAGCAAACTAAAACCTAAATTTAGATTTGATTTTTTTATAGCTTGAAGAGGTTGCAGATCAGCGTATTGGATATAAATTTCAGCTTGACACCTCCACGCGTTACTGAGAAAAAGATCTCAGACAGACAAAAAGTGATGCTAAAAAGGTTCTAATTTGACTTTTGAGACGCGCTCTTATTCCTCTCCGACAATTTAGTTAGATTGAATTAGTTTTATTTCTAGAATACTTAGAAAACAAAACTAGATTTATTCATCATCAACTCTCGTAGAGGTCGCGGGATTCCCGCTTAGTGCATATGTGTGCATGAACATGTCTATTTTCATTGGTCTGGGTGTTTCTATGTATAATATGTATATATTTACAAAAAGTATTTAAGTATGTTTATCCGCATTCTAGAACCCATATCACAAGCTATAATATATGCTTACTTTGGGTCTAGATGGCGTTATATGTAGTTGTTGTGATATTATTCTTATTTGAACTCAAGTTACCGGAGTAACAGATAGGTTAAAACAAACACTTTATATTGAGACTTCTACAGTTTTTCTCGACAAAGGGATTGTTTTTAAAAACTGGGAAATCTTAATTATAAAGACTAATGGTTAATTTAATATTCTGATGTTATTGTTTTAACTAAGGATCCAAAATTTTTTAAAACCTAAAAGGTCAAAATACACATTAAATAATTATATTTAATTATAATTGGGTTTATTATAACATTTATTCTTTGTTTTTGTTTAATAAGTATACTTATTTAATAATACTTTGACAAAGAAAATTTAATATTCATACGGTCCCAAAATGGTCCGCACTGGGGTTCAAGTAAAATAATTATGCTTATGGCTTTTGTGATACAGAGCTACGTCTTTTTTATTCAACTTCGGTGGCAAAGTATTTAACTGTCGCAAGTAAGTTCTGTCGCAGATAAGTCGTGTCGAATATGTCCTATCGCAAGTAAATCCTGTCGAAGTTAAGGGTTGTCGCAGATCGCTCTTTCGCTGTAGTGTCTGTCGTACACTCAACAAACACACAATGTGCAACAATTAACAACAAATGGCACTAGTAGCTCACAGAGAGCCTATAGTCGTAGCAAATCGCATTCACCGACCTGTCGTTATAGGAACAAGGAACACCTCACAGAAAGAAAGACAGAAGTACTACAGGGATACATTCTACGATAACAGGTTCTTGCACATAATAAATGGACAAAAACGGACTTATTGTTAGAGGCATTCTCTACCAGACCACCTTTGCATGCCGCAAAGATAAGATTTGGTAAAGAGCATTTCGTGTAATTGTTAAAAAAGAGTTTATACTACTTTATATTAGTTGACACCAGTTGAATACGTGTATATAAAATAGCGATTAAGAAATCATTACACATTACTTACCGCTTCCCGCGGCGCAGTTTCACCCGAGTCTTTGGTTACTGCTCTGCTCCCGTTGTCATTAGCGTGATGTTATATGTTATATGCTATAACCTTCCTCAAGAACTGGGCTATCATACACAAAAAGAATTATTCAAATCCGAGTGGTAGTTCCAGAGATTAGTGCGATCAAAAAAACAAACAAACTATATCTATTCCGCTTTATATAATAGTAAATAAAGAAAATAGATGTATAATTTATAATATAGTACTGCCTTAGTTAAAGGCTGCCACAGCATGTTTATATACCTATCACAATATAGTATGAATGCGTTTTTTTTTAATATTATAGCCTGCCAAAGTGACTCCACCCCGCCTGATAGTAAGCAGTCAGTGGAATCCAGAAGTGGCGACCACTATACCAAAAGCTATCGTCTTCAACTGCTGGTATGGTGGCCTCCACTATGGCGGCTGGGAAAGGGGTTAGGGGAAGGGAATGAGGGAGGTGTGGAAAGAGGAAAGGGGGGCAAATTGGGCCTCCGGCGCTCTCACTCACCGAACGAAACGCAGTAGTACGGATACCACTACTCTTAAGTCGATCTTCTATGAGAGGGTAGTATTTCCCCGTACGATCCGGCCCATTCATGCTGAAATCAGCGTGGATCTACTACCGTAAACCGTACCGTACTAGCGTTGATGTTGTCCCGGTCAAACCGACCCATTATTGCTAAAACCAGCAACATAGTATAACTATAAAGTTAATTTAAATAAATAAATGGCGAGACAACGGAATCTTAACATCTCCATTTATTATAAATTGTAAAGTTTCATTGTTTATCTAAGAAATAAATGTAATTATTCGTGCGAACTTCACTTTATAATTTTGTTGTTATCTGTTGATCGTAATGTTGTCTATGGTGAAATATTCTTGTATGTCAGGGTTAGAAAGAAGAAGTTTAGTTTCCCTAGGGATTATAATGAATTGGCAAGCTTGGAATAAGTGTGACAATGCGAGTTGCCTGATGTAAAAGCGTGGCACTTAAGACCCGGCTTGTGTCGTTCTGGACAAAAAACAAAGATGATATATTTTCATATTCTTATAATAATAATAATATTCTACCACATTCACACAGTGCCATCTAGCCCCAAATTAAGCAATTATATTTTTATTTCTCATACTCGGAAAGTAGTGTTGTTTTGATTTGATTATTGGGTGGAACATGCTGCTTTCCTTTCATAGGGAGGGAAAAACTCATACAAACTCATTCCGACCCACGGGCCGGAATGAACTTTAAAAATTAAACTGCTGTCAGCTGTGAAGTTTTATGTAAAAAAAAACTAATTTAAAAAATGTCATGCATGACTTTCTAAACAGCCAGTGTGAATTTAGCGCTGGCTAACTGGCCTGTTGGGCTAGTGGTTAGTGACCCTGACTGCTAAGCCTAGGGTCGTGGGTTCGATTCCCACCCAGGACAAATCTTTGTGTGATGAGCATGATTGTTTGTTCTGTCTGGGTGTAATTTATCTATAATAAGTAAGTGTTTACAAAAAAAATATGTATATATCTAGTATATCAGTTGTTTAGTACCCATAACACATGCAAATATAATTGCTTAATTTGGGGCTAGATGGCGCTGTGTGCATGTGGTAGAATATTATATTATATTATATTTCAAAGTAACTATAAAACCTTCAAAATGTTCTTAAAAGATTCCCACAATCATTCAGTATCGATGATAGATCATGTAATAACAAAATAATAATGTTACTTAACCTTTGGAACAATTTGTAATGGACTTTAATAGATACAAGGGTCACGAGTCTGTGATTTATTGATTGTTTAGTACTGTAATCCATGTACGCCATGGAAAAAGATGTATAGAGCTAATTTTTCTGCAGATATTTTTTAATAATATCACAAAAACTACAACGCTATCTAGACACAAAGTAAGCAATATTATAGCTTGTGTTATGGGGATAAACATACTTATATTCTTATTTTTGTTATTACATACATTTTACATAGAAACACTCAGACCAATACAAATAGACATGTTCATACACACAAAAATTTGTACTGAGCGGGAATCGAACCCGCTGCCTCTGTGTGGCAGTCCTACCACCGAACCACAGAGGTTGTCGCAAATACATACCTGCGCTAGAGTGCCTATATACCTACCTACATAACAGGGGCTCTACCACAGCTTCAGCAATTTTTGTTATAACCTTACTTTGTCTCTATCCTTGTTTTTAATGGTACAAAAGAAAAAGACAAAACATAAAGTAACATTACAATAATACTGCTATAAAAGAGTGGTGGAAGGTAGATTTCTCCTGCGGCTTTACCTGCGCGGAAAATGGTATGTGTTTAACTAATGTAACTCGGGAACTAGATTGATTTTCAGGATAAAAGTATCCTATGTTTGTCTCCGGCACCAAATCTATCTACATACCAATTTTCATCGAAATCGGTGCAGCCGTTCAGGCGCTGAGTGGTAAGAGACACACACTCAGAATATTTCGCATTTATACTATTAAGTAAGCTCGTTTCTGTGTGGAGTACTGCTCTCATCTTTGGGATGGCTCCGCACAGTACGTACTGGATGCACTCGATAGGTTGCAGCGGCGAGCTGTCCGTATCATCGGAAGCCCGGAGGCTACTAAGACCCTTGAGCCTTTACAGCTGCGAAAGAAACGACATCGCCACAATGGCCGCCTTCTATCGCCTTTACCATGGAGAGTGTTCTGAAGGGCTCTTTGAATTAATCCCACACTCTCCCTTTTTACCCAGAACGACACGTACGGGACTAAAGTGCCACCCTTTCACAGTGGAATCTAAAGGAAAAAAATCTAAAAAAAATGGTATGTAAATAGGATTTGAAACTAAAACCTACCAAACTCAAGGTTTGCTCTACTAAATTGCTCGTTTCACAGTGACAAATTCACATCCTTTCTCTTAAGGATCACCCATCACTTTACTGACCTATAAACTAATGTCATTGCTATCGAATGTTGAACTTTAAGGACCAATTACTTTCAAGGACGATGGACTTTGTGAATGGTATATTAACCAACACCAACGTTTCTATTTATATATCTAAAGTACGCATTTTAGAGGGGTAGGTATAGATGTTCGATATTTGTTTTAAATTTTGGTACAAATATTTTAAAATTACGTAATACCTATTATGCCTTTTCCTCTGAAAGGGTAGGCAGAATTTGTAATGCAGGGGACGAACCTGTTAAAGTTTAAGACAACACCATCTCATATAGAATTTTAATATTACTTTGTCTTTTATACCATTAAAAACAAGGGTAGAGATAAAGTAAGGTTATAATAACATTGCTTTAAGAGGTTATTGTAGGGCCCCTGTACGTGTTAAAGTTTTAAAACGAATAAAAATACGGGTCATACCTACGTTTAACCTTGAGTGCTGTAGAGAAAGTAATCTGTACTGATGATACCATTAAAGGTTAAGATGCGCTGGACAGCCAAACAGTTCCCATAACTATTTGTTTGCAATACTACTTGGTTGTACGACCGCTGATACGTTTTGATACTTAAAAGAATATTTATTTACATGCAGCTGTCAAATTTGTCTGTGTTGAGTTACATAGACTCACAAAGCCATATTTTTGTAACATGTTTGTTTGTGAAAAGTCTTTTAAATGGAGTGTGGCTTGCATAAAAGATCAAAATATGCAAGAAAACACATACTTTTTTTTTTTTTTTATATATTAGCCTACCAAAGTGACTCCACTCTGCCTGATGGTAAGCAGTAAGTGGAATCCAGAAGTGGCGGACACCATTCCAAAAGCCAAACTACTGGTATGGTGGCCTCCACTATGGCGGCTTACTTACTTACTGCTAAACATATCATTGTTTTAATTGCCTTCAAAATAATTTAGATCTTATTGTGTTAGTTACCTCAGTTATGATTTTTCAATTATCACCTCAAGTCTATTAAAAGAACTATTCAAATTGTTCCTTTTTTATCCAAAAAGAAATTTATTTTCTGAAGCGCCATCTTTTTCTTTCGCTATTATCCCTTTCAATTAGTTGAGGACTAAATATTGTAGATGTAACTGCAAAGATAATGAGCTAATAATCTTGACGTACGAGTCACGAGTCTAGCTTTAAAAACTATCAAGTATCAAAACGTTTTAACACTATAATGTTACAGTATTCACAATCTGTAGATGTGCTGTTGTTTCCCGCGGTGTTGCACCATCTTTCCTCTCCCTCCCCCTCCCTTCCCATCCTCTCCCACTTAATACTTAATGATATGTAATCACAATATTGTGTCATGTGCCTTGTTTTCGGTGTAACAGCGTTTATTGTTTTTGATATGTTTGGTTTAGTAAGAAATGTAAATTAGTTTAAAAGATTGCTAAATATACATATACCCACAATATACATTATATTTTTGAAGGTAAGATGGTTTCCACATGATTGGGTCGGATTGATCAGTGATGTACTTCTACACTATTATAATTATAAAGTTTGTTTGTTTGTTTGTTTGAACGCGCTAATCTCTGGAACGTTTTTTTATCATCTTTTTATCTTCTAAGCACGAAACCTACTAAAGCTTATCCTGTGCTAGGTGAATCGCTATTAGCTATAAATAATAGATGCAAAGGTATTAATTACTACAAGTCGGATTAGAAAAAATATTTTTGCGTATGTAACATAACGCTATTGGCGACAGATGAAGAGCAGTAAGTAAAGACGCCTTTATTTTTGTAGTAATTCTCTCGTTTTTTTAATTGTACTAGTGAAGTAGAAGTGTCAGTAGTACCCAGTGCCGTAAATAGCCTTTTTTGCGCCCTGTGCGAGCTTCTATAATTGCGCCCTTGTTTTTTTAGATATTAAAGGTACCCTAGAGCAATGCTATGTATAGGCCTACTTTATTTCATTCAGGGTGATAAAATAAAGCACAAGGAACTTGGTGTTGGTGGACCAATTATATAATATTTTGGAAGAAAAATCTTTTTTTTTAAAGAACTGATGTAGGCAAACAAGCAGACGAGCCATCTGATGTTAAGTGGACCCTTCGCCTATTATACCACCCACTGTGTCTCACTCACTAAAACTCAATCGCAAGTTCACTAGTGCAAATGCGTTGCCCACCCTGATGCTTAAGATTTAATTTTTGGGCCACTATGGTTTTCATACTTCTATAATAAAATAACACCCTGCAAAGTTTCAGTAAACTGTAAATTAATTTAATTTTAAGTACTTGGTATGGTAGAGTTTTGAATAAGGAAGGTAGCATAATATAAATTGCGTTTAAGTATGAATTGGTGAAGAAACGTTTATTCGAAAATATTTGCAAGATTATTCACAACTACACAATACACAAATAAATGAGACCACAAATGAATGATTTCAGATAGTAAAGATTTATTAAAGCAAGCCATAAACTTTTTTAAAGATTTACTTTTCGCGCTTTCTTCATTGCGAAATCGTTGATAACCTTTTCATACGACAGACCTCGCCTCCTATGTCGCGTTCAATCGACAAAATCGCTAAGCCCGTCAACCTTTCTTGGCCAATCGTCGAGCGCAAGTAAGTTTTCATTAATTTTAACGCTCTCGTGCGCTGCCAAAAAATAGAGCGCGATGTTTCGTTTTTGATGATACTGGCATGTAGGTACGTATGTGTTGGAATCGAGCACTAGGGCGCAGCGGGAACTTATCAGGAGCAAACCGAAAAAATAATAGTCCTGCCTGGTCTGGCCATTCTTGCGCCCCCCAGAGTCTACGCCCTGTGCCTGGGCACCGGTGGCACCGCCCTATTTACGGCACTGGTAGTACCATCAGTGGTACTACTGACACAAAGGATTCAAAAGGGTCATGTACCATCAAATACCAATGTGACTTTTTGGGCCTTAAATACTTACTTTTAAGTTCTCGTCTAAGTGAAGGGAAAAATGACAAAACCTGCACTTTTACAAAATTAAGTTTGAAATAACCCCCAGTTTTTTGGTGGTCATACAGGCATGTCATGCAAGTATGACCAGTGAGAATCGCTTGTATTGGTCATATTTGTCATTGTCCCTTTGAATATAATAGTTTTCCAACCCGTGTTAAGCGCACGTGTTGATCAATGCTCAACGTTCATGCACTACAATAGGAATAATTAACTGGAACGATACCTATAATATAATTGACTTTGAGAAACGTGTTGACTAGAATAGATCTTTAAACTATTATATATGGCGGATGAGTTTGTTTGTTTGTTTGAACGCGCTAATCTCTGGCAACATTATAAATATTGTGACTTGATCGTTTGGCCCGTTGGGACGAACAAATGGCGGGCGAAATTACCAATAACTCACCAGTCCGATTTGAATAATTCTTTTTGCGTATGATAGCCCTGTTCTCGATGAAGTTTATAGTCTATGTAACATCAAGCTACTAGCGACGGGAGCAGTGCAGTAAGCAAAGACGCGGGGGAAACAGCGTCGCGGAAAGCTAGTAAGAAATATAACATTTTACCGCGCTATTTCATTCTTTAGACCAAACAAAAAACTTAATCGTAAAAAACATATCTTTTCACAAAGAATTTTCCACAATTAACTGGTTTGAATTGTAATAATTGTATTAATTATTTAAGACAGACTAATTACATAGCTAATTAGATTTGATCATTATCATTATTCATCATCCATCAGCTCTTTCCGAGGAATAAAGATGTATTTATGTTGAAAATCGTATATAAGGATATAAATAAGCATGTGCCTTTTTTGATTGACGATTGGCTGCTTTTTTGCGATGTTTCTTAGGGTACCGTACCTCAAGAGGGAAAACGGTATTCTTGTAGGATCACTTTTTTGTTCGTTAGCTGTCTGTCTGTCACGACCTTTTTCTTAGTAACGTGTGAAGTTTAGACACTAGCCGTTGCGTTTATTAATCGCAACTGAGCGATGTCCAAATTTTGGTACTGATGGGACGCACAGTTGCACACTTCTATAGATGTTTCATTTGTGTTTTTAATAGAAATTAAATAGTTAACTGTATTGATGCTCACTGACATAGACTTTGTATAATTTGATAAAATTATGATTGGCAAGCGGGAGATGTGATGTTGCCAGTGAGCATTAATTGTTTTTAAATTTTCAATTTATTATCTCTCGTCTAGTTTATATTATTTCTCTTATCTTTATTTATTTTCTTTTGCTTCTAGTTTTAGTTTCATTTTTGTAACAGTTTAAGTGTGCCTTTTTAGTTTACCGAATAAAACTCTTTTCTTTCTTCTAAGTTATCGAGTTAAAATTTTATATTGAATATGTACTCGTACTTTTGTCTGCAACCTCTTGAAGCTGTGAATCAAAGTTATATGTTAAGACAATCAAAACATATACAATATATTTTATGTTCCATGTACCTAACAGGGGTCAGGGGTTGAGCCTGTTGACATTTATCGAGAACAATTCCAGACTCTGGATCAACTACAGTTTGTACGGAACCCTCGGTGCACGAGTCAGACTCGCACTTGACCGGTTTTTTCTCAGCAGGACAGTATAAACAGTCAACTAATACAATAATTACTTATCTGAACACGAAGAAACATTTTTATAACTGGTTTTCCTTATTTTTTTATGTTTTCTATTCTTATCCATTTTATTATGTGTAGGTACTTAACGTTTTTGTTTTTTATATTAGCCTACTGAAGTGACTCTACCCCGCCTGATGGTAAGCAGTCACTGGAATCCATAAGTGATGGCCACCATACCAATAGCCATCATCTTGAACTGCTGGTATGGTGGCCTCCACTATGGCAGCTGGGAATGAGGTTAGGGGAAGGGAATGAGGGAGGTGAGGAAAGAGTAAAGGGGAAATTGTGACTCCTGCGCTCTCATTCACCGAACGAAACGCAGTAGTACGGATACTAGTACTCTTACGTCGATATTCTATGAGGGTAGTACTTCACCGGTCGATCCGACCCATTCATGCTGAAACCAGCGTGGATCTACTACCGTAAAAATTCTTTTGATTTCAATAAACGTGTCAGTGTCCTATGTAAATTTTTTTTTAATAGCGTACCAAAGTGACTCCACTCTGCCTGATGGTAAGTAGTCAGTGCAAAAGCCAAGCTGCTGAGGTGGCCTCCACTTTAGCGGCATAGTGAGATGCTTTTTCATGCACATTTGTAAATTTAAGTCAAACAAACAAACTCTTCCTTTTATATAATAATGTATAAGTGACGCGTTTCGGTTCACAGAAGCAGAACCGCGGTAGGCAGCTTGTGTATACTGTCATCGTCGCGTGAAAACAATTTTGACGTCCATATTAATGTCTCCGGTACAAAAACTGGTAATTAGCGACAGCGTAAAATGAAAATATATTTATTCATCTAAGTTAATTAAATTAACATAATATATGAATGTTAAAATTTACTAAATGTCAGCCAATTAACCTACAGCCAGTTCGCTGACGAAGTAGAGCTATGAGAAGAATTCTCAAGAAACTCAAGTCACTCTTTTTAATCGCCAGGTTATTACAATTTTTGTAAGTTACAATTTCAAGTAGCATGCAAAATGACAATACACTTAACTCTTGTAATTAATTACAGCTTTCTATGTTGTAAAGAAAAAATAAAAAGTAAAATGTGTGCTTTACAGGTTGCCTCAATTTGCATATTACTACAAAAAGATAATGGCAACATGTAAAATATCTGTGCTTTTTATTACAATTATTTATGGGTACGTAGGTATAATAATTTTCCGAGAAGAGGTATGCAGAAGTGTACTACATATAGCCAAAGAAGACAATAATTATTATCTGTGCTATCTGTGACGAGTGATTTATTTATTTTTTACAACCAGCTGTTACGATTCATTGTAGTTCACAACATTTAAAGATACCACAACATAGAGTAACTTAATGACATAACTTTTAAAATAATAATAATAATATTCTACCACATTCACACAGCGCCATCTAGCCCCAAATTAAGCAATTGTATTTGCTTGTGTTATGGGTACTAAACCACTGATATACACTACTTATATATATACTTTTTTTTGTAAAAACCCTTTTTGTTACTTTTACATAAAATTATTAGAATAATTGGATGTTCTTGGTCTAAAGCGCGTTTTAATTTCGGTAATCATTTTGTGCAAAATTATATATCCAATTGGCAGGATTTTGCAAAAATATCGTAAACTACATTCCTAATAGCTTCTGTAACCTCTTTAGTTAAGTAATTGCTCTTAAACTTTTTCGTTTTTCGTGGTCTATGTGTAATTATAATTACATTCATTTTTACATTTTATTTTTTAGTGTAAATTTTTACTTGATTTCCTTTCAACTTTTGTTTTATACCTAGTTGGTGGCAAGCAAGCGTACGGGCCCAATTTTTAGTATTTTCCATTAATTCATAAATTAATTTCTAAATCTACTGCACGTCGTCTTCTTTCATCTTAGAAATGAAGTAGCAATACAATGAGAGCCTACTACTTTTATTACATATTAATGTTTTGTGTAAATTGCAGTTATAAAACTATCAGGCGTTCAGTTCACTTCTGACAAAACCTGTTATATTTAATAACTGCAACTTTTAATCCTTGAGTTTTTCAGCTGGCCAGCTCAATATGATCTTCCGGGAAAATATCTCCTCAACTACATAATACGTATTTAATAGTACACTAAAGATTTTTTATTATATTAATAACTAGCCTTCCGTGGCGCGGTTTAACCCTCGTCTTTGCTTACTGCTCTGTTCCCGTCTCTAGTAGCGTGACGTTACATAGCCTATAACTTTTCTCAAAAACTGGGCTATCATACGCAAAATGAATTTTTCTTGACTAGATGTTTCAGAGATTAGCGCGTTCAAACAAACTTTTCCGCTTTATGTAATAGTATAGATATAGTTAAAAATGTCTATTTTAAACCAGTTTTTAATACTTGATGAAAGTGGCAGAAAGGGCCTGAACTTGACATGGTTTGATAAAGACACCACTGACATTTACATCTCCCCTATGACCTATATTTTAGCTAGAAGGTCACAAGATATCGCCTAAAAGCCTCCCTATTATTACCTAATACATTTTGGCTTGGGCGCCGCCCGGCAGCATGGTACACAGTAAATACTTAGTTTCTGTCGTACCATAGACCTTATGCATCCTATTTATATTATAAGGCGAAAGTCTGTACATGTGCGTGTGTGTCTGTGCGTGTGCGTGTGCGTGTGCGTGTGCGTGTGCGTGTGCGTCTGCGTGTGCATTTGCGTGTGCGTGTGTGTGTGCGTGTGCGTGTGCGTGTGTCTTAGTTAGTTACCATTCAACGCCTAAAAGTCTGAACCGATTTTGATGAAAATTGGTATGTAGATAGATTCGGTGCCGGAGACGGACATAGGCTACTTTTTATCTAGAAAATCGGTCTTGTTACCGAGCGATATAACAAAACATATTATATATTATATAAGTTTTGCACAGCTGTGGGGCACAGCTATATAATTATGAGAGGACTTATTTATTATTACTAAATTACAGTGAAGTAAAACATCATCGCGGCATCGTGAGAAAACATTCATATTAAAGTCTTAAATTGCAGATACGCCTTGACCAAGCGTGATTATCAATACTCATGCTTTCTCTGAAGCTTTTACCTAACAGTGGGAAAATAATAAGTTTTTACCCACCTAAAATGGCTGACTTTTTAAATAGATAATGCATTTAGCGACTGTACAAACTTACACCTCGAAAATTAAAGGCCCTACCCCCCGTTTCTGGAAGGCTGATCAATGAAAAATTTACTAATCACCTGTTAATTCTCATGTGAAGTACAAATTCGGTTGATAAAAGCATGAATAATTAGTTTAATTCGATTAGTTAGTTCTAAATTAGATCAAATTAAACTAATACCCATGCTTTTAGGTACTTCACATTAGATTTAACAGGTGATTGATTAGCTAATTGAATAAAATGGTCAATTTCTCTTGAATAAGCTCATGCCTTCTTTTTTTTTATACAACTTTGGTAGCAAACAAGCATAGGGTTCACCTGGTGGTAAGTGGTAACTGTAACATATAGAGATAGCTGTGTTTTCTAAGCATCGCAGAATTAATAATGCTTAGTAAACACAACCAAGCCGTTGCCGACCACGGAGAAGGGGATGAGGAAGGAAAAGGGAAACGGAAGAGGACCGAGAGGGTATTTGGGCTGTCAGCGCTCTCACTCACCGAGCGAAACACATTAGCACGAAAACTAATATTAATATTCGATCTTCTATTACACAATTAACACAAAATTTAATCTCGTAAATCGAACTTATGACCTCACAGAGTCACTTAACTACTAAGCCATTTAACCCTCATATTTTTTAATTAGAAAAGCAATCAACCCCACGTCACGGTATATAACGTGAGAATACCACCCCCTTTAGCTCATTTACTACAGCCGGACATCGAACCCGTATTACTGAACCATGTTGTTTCTTGAACCGTAATGTTCAGTGTGTTAGCATGCCATGCATGAAGTTTAGTATGGGGGAAAAGTAGCTCTACTTGGTATATTAATATTATATTTGACTGTATTTGGTACTAGCTGCGCCCCACGACTTCGCCCGACCGTAAAATATGTTTTATATTCCATAGGAACCAGACCTATTTTCGGGATTAAAAGTAGCCCATGTTCATCTCCGGCACCGTCTACATATCACCTTATTTTCATCGAAATCAGTTCAGTCGTTTAGGCGTTGAGTGGTAACAAAGACACACACACACACACTCATGCACGCACGCACGCACGCAAGCACGCACAAACTTTCGCATTTATGATATTAGTAGATTTAGTAGGAATAGTTATGTGATTATAGAGGTTAAAATATTGTCAATTAGTCATTACAAATTTACAATGTTATGCTATTTCGTGATTAAATTTGATCTGTGGTGTGGCCATAAATATTTATTTCGTTTAATATGATAGTTTATTTAAACATTATTATCAGACGAACGACATCTCTTCGAATTAGAACACTAAATTTTTTTAAATCAGTCAAGTAGTTTTGAGTTTTGACACATTTTAACCTATGCAAATGTGTATTTTGTCTGTGCTTAATAATAATAATAATAATAATATTCTACCACATTCACACAGCGCCATCTAGCCCCAAATTAAGCAATTATATTTGCTTGTGTTATGGGTACTAAACAACTGATACTACTTATATACTACTTATATTTTTTTTTTTTGTAAATACATACATATTATAGATAAATTACACCCAGACACAGAACAAACAATCATGCTCATCACACAAAGGTTTGTCCTGGGTGGGAATCGAACCCACGACCTCCGGCTTAGCAGTCAGGGTCACTAACCACTAGACCAACAGGCCAGTCAATAAATATTCTTTCTTTCTTTCATTCATTCATTACAAGCACAAATACAAATCTTTCTCTTTCGTACTAATATATTAGTGTAAATTAATAAATGTTTAAGATACAAAGGAATTAACTATGTTTTATAGCTTCTGCTTATCACACAATCAAAAAACTTAGGTACGTAATGTTTTAAAACTAACACGTCTGACTAAGTAAACAGAGCTACTTGCCAGTTGCACTCATGCTTCACCTCTCGCACACAATGTCTATAACACACGTATCACACATACACAAAAGTTCAACAGGTGCACACATAGACATAGTGATATATAGAGTGTTTACTAATTATTTATATTGTCAATGGTCAAAATTCGAGAGTAATTTTAAAAGCAAAAAAGTATATTTTTGAATTTTGAATAAAATTTGTGGCCTGATATTCTCGTAGGTTTTTCTGATGAGTCTAAAGAAATTGACGTCCATAGAAATAGTTAATAACAAGAAGTGGTCGAATCCAGAAGTAGTCAATACCAGAACAAGAATAAAAAAGAAGTGGTCCTAAACGTCAAACCCACCTTGTCAATTATCTAATTGTGGGCTTGGTATTCTGACATTTTGTTTTATGATTTTGACGTTTCGAAGTTTCACCGATGTGATCATATTGAAATAAACGTTTCTATTCTATTTAATTTGAACCTGGAACTCTTTAGTAGCACGTGTGATTCTTTCTAATTTTGATCCTGTGCCTTTAAGTGGAGTGTGAAAACTCTAAGCCGCCATACCGGCAGTTTTACACGATGGACTTTGAAATGGTGGCTACCACTCCTAGGGCCCTACCATAACCCCAGCATTCTTATTATAACCTTACTCTGTCTCTATACTTGTTTTTAATGATACAAAAGAAAAAGACAAAACACAAAGTAATATAAAAATAATACTGCTTTAAGAAGTGCTGGTACGCCCCCTGGATCCTACTGACTGCATATGTGTCCAGACAAATCAGTCAGGGAGTCACTTTGGCAGACTAATATAAAAAAATACGCCTTATATCAAACAATGAACGCCTTTCTAAAATAATGATGTAAGTGCACAATTACACGTTCGTATAAAAATAAACCAATTATAAGTACCTTTGTTTAATTAACACTCAGTTAATCCTCAATCATTCGTTTTTAATTAAAGTGATATTTCTTAGATAATTACACTGATACATGCGAGAGATTCTTTTAGCATATTAAGTGAAATAATTACAAGAATATGGATTACATTCCATTTAGTGATTTCTAATAATTATGACATTGGAAAGACAAGAGTTTTTTTTATTGGATGCAGGTATATTAATCTAAGTATTGGGAAATTTTAATCACGACCGCTCAACTAAACCTGGAACTCTATATTAATGCATGTGGTTACTCCCAATTTCGATCCCTTTTAAGCGTCGAAAACCTCTTATAAAGTCGCCATAGTGGAACCAGGCCACCATTTTGACACGATGACTCATTTCCTCGGACGGGAAGGCAGGCGTACCTATGCATTATCCTTTAAAAAAAAGTAAAGTCATGAGAACTGGCTAGAAGAGTCGCAAGCCATTCCTTATTTAAGGCTCCAGCTAAAATAAAAACCTACAAATAACCTCTTTATTGGGCAAAGCTATTTAATTTTTCAAAACAGTTTTTGATTACGTATAATTTTTCCAAATTTTTATACTTTCAATAATACAACCACTTGTATATCTTATCACTATTTCACCTTACTATATGAGTAAGCAATCTACAAACTTATATAAACACAACCAAAACTCTAACATCAACCTTTTTCAGTCACAATAAGACAGCAATTTCAACAACACAACCGCAAATAACACGTTACGAACATTCATCACTACCCAGTATAAGATGACCTTCCTCGCCTCCTTATATGGTTTAAAAATGGAACATTAAAGGTAAAATCTATACTGTATACTATAAGTCCAGAGGTCAATATGAACTGGTGATATTCGTTCCGATTTTGAAAACTGACTGAATTAGATATACATTCGTAAGGTAGACGTCGCGCGCGACGGACATTTTGTTTTTTTTTCTGTGTTTGTGGTGGCAAAGTTTAATATTTGTGAATTTTTCAAGGATTTTTGTTTATAATTATTGTTTTGGCTACGTATTTTGTAATGTAAGTATATTTTTATGTAAATATTATAATGCAATGAATATTTATTTTGCTTTAATTGATTGTTATCTTAAAGAATTTTCACGTTGTTTTTCCATAAAGGTTGCATTCGCGTAATACCACATTAAAATATTATTTACGTAATTTGATTGTGTAATTAAAAATTAATTAAATAGTCATTATGGGGGGGTCATTATTCTGTAGCGAAAGGATATGTCTATCAAAATTAGGATATAAATATTCATTTAATTACATAATTGAAGCTGTGTAGTAGTGTGTATATTACGCCGTGGTTCTGCGTTCGATATCCAGGTGGTGTAAAATGCATTATTGGTGTTTTTGATAACAAATAGGTACTTAGTAAGTAAGGCTTTTAGTAAAGAAAATGTATGCAAAGGTGTAGAATCTTTACCTCATAAAGGGATAGGAATTCGACGAATTAAAGTAAATATATTATGATTTACTAGTTATAACGGAAATCCGTTTGAGGAACACTGAATACTTACTACCTATTATCATTAGGTACTTACATTGGTACCATTTTTGTCTATCTGTCGGTTTATGCGTTCATAACTCAAGAATTACTGATCAGATTTTCATAATACTTTTCTATGACGATTCTTTACTAAGTCAACTTGTAATGACATCCACGTCTGCACTTTTTTATCAATGAGTTTACAAGTTTTTATCAATTAGTCATTCTAATTAATCCTTGTACTTTGTTTTATTAATATAATAAATAATCTTGTTATCTGTAACGCCACGACATGCCCGTGCTTAAGATAGTTAGGAAAGTAATATTTCCTTAACGATAATATAATAAAAAAAACATAATTTCGATTAATAATGACAATATTCGCATTAAAAAAACTCAGTGTTTGTTTAAAAAAATTATACATTGACGATTTTTCATACAAACTTGCATCTCCTGTTTCAACGCCTTCGAGCATTATTTTCGCTATAAAAGATCTAGTCTATCTCTATACCAAATTTCATCAAAATCGGTTTAGTTGTTTTGGCGTGAAAGCGTAACAGACAGACGGAGTTACTTTCTCATTTATAATACTTATTATTATGGGTTGGTCTACCAAAGTGAATCCACTCTGCCTGATGGTAAACAGTCAGTGGACTCCAGAAGTGGTGGACACCATTCTAAAAGCCAAACTGGTATGGTTGCCTCCACTATGGCGGCTTTGTGAGATGCTTTTTCACGCGTCGCTTTACATATTTTTAAATTTGATTTGCTTTGAAAAGAGACATACTATTAAATTCCTGGTTAACCTTAAAGCCACTTTGATTGATCTAACAATAACTTTACATTATGTTACTAAAATAATACCTTACACATTTCTGTTATCTCTTATCATTGTGTTGTCATTGTTATCACAATAGTGAGATATCAAACACTGTCCATCTATGATAAGTTGAACCATACGGTAAATGATTACGCTTGTGTGGTAAACTGATGACAGAAGAGCTATTTTTAATGAAAATCGGGTCAATATTTCAAAGTATGAAGAAGGTAGTCTCATATAAAAAGGGTTAGGTTGCGCAGTGTCTATAAAATTCAAAAAAAAAACTCAACACTGCCCCAATAGTAGCCTGATACAAAATTATCCTGGACTAGTTAGTCTGAAGAAGCAAAAGGGTATGTTTGAATTTTTACTAAATTTTTGCAAAATCTATTCGTCTCTGCGATGGCCCGCCATCACTTTCGGTTGTAGCTTCATCAGCATGAATTATTCTATTAATACACACTGTTTAATCGCCACTTCTACTGTCACATTGGGCCAATCAGGAGTTCACTTTCAAAAAGCACTTGACAGCTAAACGTGATACGTCGGTGTTGCACGGTGGGCGCCATTTTAAAAAACCCTCTGAGCAATTTTCTTTTCGTCCGTACGCACGTGAGTTATCCATTTTGTAAATTAAACATTAAAATTGCCGAACACTAAAAAATATTTGTTTTGATAGCGCTGTCAAAATGGAAGAACTTTTACCAAAGTGGCGCCAACTGGTAGTGAAAATTTTCCTAAACACCCTCATTATATGCTTGTAATTTAAGTCTTCAACACATCACCTATATGGTCAATGTATGTTGATGCGACCCCTATCGGATTTCCTAGGGAATTCCGCTTGACTTTATCTTTCGTTAATCTAATTCCATTGGTCTTTTACTTATTATATGCCTATGTTAAAAACATTTTAATGCCTGAAGTCAATTGAGGTATACTTATAATGATTCAAACTTCACATCTTTATCTTTGAGGGGATAAGCAGAGATGTGTGACACCCTCGTTGCCTCAAAAAGCGTCCATTATTTTTTTGACTATAATATGTAGCTGGTGAAACGTAGTTGATGTTATATACAACTCTGTCTACCTCCTTGGGGACAAAAGTCTTGATGCTATGTTATGCAAAATCTTACAGTCGCTAATGTTATAGTTATAAATACTTAAAACTTTGAAAATAAATTTTATCATAAAGTTAATTACAACAGTTACTAAATTTCAATATTATAAAAATTAGTGTTTGCTAATTAGTGTTTGCTTCAAGAAATAAAATGATCATTTATCAAGGTAATATGACATTGTACACAAGCAAATACAGTGAGTGAGAGGCAAGTATTAAAGTGATTTTTCAAATCATATGTACTTTCTAAGTTTATCTTGGACATTTCTGACTGACAGTGAAGGAAAACATCTTGAGGAAACCTGGACTTAAAAGTCTGAAATTGCCAATCCGCCTTGAGCAAGCGTGGTGATTAATGCTCATGCCTTCTCTATATGAGAAGAGGCCTTTGCCCTGGGACAGTAAAAACAGGCTGGTAATATTAAAGACAGTGATGACAAATGACCGAATGAAACACAAAAAGGATGCTATGGGATGTGAAAGTAGTTATAGATTTTAATTGACGGTATAATATGGCTAGCGACCTCGCTTTGCTTCGGTATCAAAAATAGTCACTATTGTTGCTGCCAATTAAATAAATATATAAATATAACCACAACAAACACAATGTCATCTAGACCTAAAGTAAGCATATATTAATAGCTTATGTTATGGGTTCAAGAATGCGGATAAACTTACTTATATATTTATTTGTAAATACATACATATTGTACATAAAAACACCCATATCAATGCAAATAGCCATGTTCATGCACACAAATATTTTCACGGAGGAAGAACAAATTTTTTTTTTTTTTTTTTTTTTTTTTTTTATATTATAGCCTACCAAAGTGACTCCACCCCGCCTGATGGTAAGCAGTCAGTGGAATCCAGAAGTGGCGGCCACTATACCAAAAGCCATCGTCTTAAACTGATGGTATAGTGGCCTCCACTATGGCGGCTGGGAATAGGGTTAGGGGAAGGGAATGAGGGAGGTGAGGAAAGAGGATAGGGGGGAAATTGGGCCTCCGGCGCTCTCACTCACCGAACGAAACGCAGCAGAAAATTGAATTTGCTTTCCCACTTATGCTAAAACCAGCCAGGATTTACTACCATACAATACACTTCATGGTAAAAGCAATGGAAGACAGCTATTGAAGTGACTCTAGGCAGCTTAAAAAGGCTCAAGGAACTTTACTAGCAGTGGCGTAGCGTGGGTATCGGCTGCCCGGGGCGGAAGGCAATTTTGCCGCCCTTTTAATTAGGTATTTCACTTTAATGTACCTATACTATACATTTTATATAGGTACATTAATTCTAGAAATTTTTTTGGCAAGAACAGTCATCATTGTTTTGCATTATACAGGTTAGATTTTAAATAAAAAAGTTTATTTGTTTTACGATCACGTTTATTAATACAAAGTTCTTACTTCAACCATTGAAATATAACAGGTACATAATATGTAATATCATGTCGATCGTCGTAATTTTAAGTAGGTAATTGTACCTTCTACTTAAAATTAGTGTTCACCTCGACCATTGACATGATTAAATAATTAGCGAATAGAAGGAAATCAATTTTTTATTAGAATTAGGATGATACTATTAAGTAATATTTATATCTTTATTGAAAAATAATATAAGTAGGTACTTTTTAGAGTTAAAAAAATGTAGAATCTGACGTCTCAGGAACAACACTTTTCACATATTTAAGTAAAGCCCCATTCATTTGCTCTAATATTTTCCAAATTAGTTTTTCTCTTATTACGGTAAGCTGCCCCACTTTCTTTATTACTCTTTTCATTTTTGATACTAAAATAAATAAATATTGTATGATAAAAGTTAGAGTTACAAAATAAACTATCGAAAAATTCAAAAACTAGGTATATTTTATAGCACATCTATAATCTATGATAGACAAAAATCTGAAAACCGAAAACTTAAAAATATTTGTTTGGAATCCTGGGTATGCGAGTGTAAAACTCGGACATGGCCAGATTTTCATAATTTAAAGCTTGAACAACATATCGGACTGTACAACAATCAATTATATAAATAATATATTTAATACTCACACAGTTGAACACACGTAGCGGAAAATTCAAATTTTCACAGTTATCCAATAATTTCATTATTCACTCATTTAACATTCATTCACTAAACGTACTTATTTGCACAAAAATCACAGTTACGAAATAGTGTGAACTAAACAACTGAAGATCCATGACTAAAATTTCTCTGAATTTTATTGTCAAAGCATCACGTACTTCCTTAGAGGAACGTAATAAACAATATTTAACTTAATACTTATATAGTAATATGTAATAAAATAGAACTCATTCTTGCCGATTTTAATCTATAAACAATCCAAGCACAAAATCAAATATGAGAAATCCCCGCAAGTCAGTATAGGCGGTGTTGC
The DNA here is from genome assembly GCA_963082885.1 of Parascotia fuliginaria. Taxonomy (NCBI): domain Eukaryota; kingdom Metazoa; phylum Arthropoda; class Insecta; order Lepidoptera; family Erebidae; genus Parascotia; species Parascotia fuliginaria. The sequence goes on along the minus strand of OY720198.1, from coordinate 7,984,489 downwards.
CATTCGCTACAAAATATCATTCAAAGAAAGCGGATTCCCCGAATTCGTCAAAGAATAAGTAAAAAAAATTTCGTGCATTTTTCAATCGGTCCGAATTTATAGTTGCGTAAAAAATATGAAATGGTTTAAATATTTACTAAATATATTTTATTATCTACTGTGAAATTTTGCCGCCCCTAAAAAGTGCCGCCCGGGGCGGGCCGCCCCCCCCCACCCGCCCCCACTACGCTACGCCACTGTTTACTAGCCTCTAAACTTCCAATGATATGAACTGGCTGTCGCTACAACCTATCGTATACATCAAGTACTGTGTAAAGCCATACTTAAACAAAAGCAATACATCATAGGGGCAAACAGCGTAACGTATTAATTATGTAGTCAACGAGGTGTAAGTGAAAAGCTGACGTCATAACTATATCTATAATGTTACACTGAACTTACCCAACCATATACCTACTCATCTAAACTATTATAAAAAGCGGAACAGTTTGTTTGTTTGTTTGATCGCGCTAATCTCTGGAGATACCAATAGGATTTGAATAATTCTTTTTGCTTATGATAGCCCCTGTTTTGTGTGTTTGTTCCTCAAGAACTGGACTCTCAAATGCAAGAATTTTCAGTAATCGGTTTAGGTCAATGTATGTTGATGCGACCCCTATCGGATTTCCTAGGGAATTTCGCTTGACTTTATCTTTCGTTATTCTAATTCCATTGGTCTTTTACTTATTATATGCCTATGTTAAAAACATTTTAATGCCTGAAGTCAATTGAGGTATACTTATAATGATTCAAACTTCACATCTTTATCTTTGAGGGGATAAGCAGAGATGTGTGACACCCTCGTTGCCTCAAAAAGCGTCCATTATTGACTATAATATGTAGCTGGTGAAACGTAGTTGATGTTATATACAACTCTGTCTACCTCCTTGGGGACAAAAGTCTTGATGCTATGTTATGCAAAATCTTACAGTCGCTAATGTTATAGTTATAAATACTTAAAACTTTGAAAATAAATTTTATCATAAAGTTAATTACAACGGTTACTAAATTTCAATATTATGAAAATTAGTGTTTGCTAATTAGTGTTTGCTTTAAGAAATAAAATGATCATTTATCAAGGTAATATGACATTGTACACAAGCAAAGACAGTGAGTGAGAGGCAAGTATTAAAGTGATTTTTCAAATCATATGTACTTTCTAAGTTTATCTTGGACATTTCTGACTGACAGTGAAAGAAAACATCGTGAGGAAACCTGGACTTAAAAGTCTGAAATTGCCAATCCGCCTTGAGCAAGCGTGGTGATTAAGGCTCATTTCTTCTCTATATGAGAAGAGGCCTTTGCCCTGGGACAGTAAAAACAGGCTGGTAATATTAAAGACAGTGATGACAAATGACCGAATGAAACACAAAAAGGATGCTATGGGATGTGAAAGTAGTTATAGATTTTAATTGACGGTATAATATGGCTAGCGACCTCGCTTTGCTTCGGTATCAAAAATAGTCACTATTGTTGCTGCCAATTAAATAAATATATAAATATAACCACAACAAACACAATGTCATCTTGACCTAAAGTAAGCATATATTAATAGCTTATGTTATGGGTTCAAGAATGCGGATAAACTTACTTATATATTTATTTGTAAATACATACATATTGTACATAAAAACACCCATATCAATGCAAATAGCCATGTTCATGCACACAAATATTTGCACGGAGCGAGAATCGAACCAAATTGAAATTGCTTTCCCACTTATGCTAAAACCAGCCAGGATCTACTACCATACAATACACTTCATGGTAAAAGCAATGGAAGACGGCTATTGAAGCGACTCTAGGCAGCCTAAAGATCTCAAGAAACTTACTAGCCACTGAACTTCCAATGATATGAACTGGCTGTCGCTGCAACCTATCGTACACATCAAGTACTGTGTAAAGCCATACTTAAACAAAAGCAATACATCATAGGGGCAAACAGCGTAACGTATTATGTAGTCAACGAGGTGTAAGTGAAAAGCTGACGTCATAACTATACCTATAATGTTACACTGAACTTATCCAACCATATACCTACTCATCTAAACTATTATAAAAAGCGGAACAGTTTGTTTGTTTGTTTGATCGCGCTAATCTCTGGAGATTGAGATACCAATAGGATTTGAATAATTCTTTTTGCGTATGATAGCCCCTGTTTTATGTGTTTGTTCCTCAAGAACTGGACTCTCAAATGCAAGAATATTCAGTAATCGGTTTAGTTGATCCAGAGATTACCCCTTACCTCACAAACTTACAAACTTTATTTCTTTATAATATTAGTATACCTACAAAAGGAACTCACTAGAAAACGTCTGTTTGTACAAAACGTACGTGCAGGCTCTGGAGCAAACTACCAACTAAGCTGAAGTGTTACTCGAGCGCTTTGACATGTATTTCTTCAAATGAGATTTAAAGAGATTATTAATATCACGGTAGTCATATAGGTCATAATCCTAAACACATTAAATTTGTCGCCCGCTTTGCAATGGAGGGAAGTGGACATTTTATTTCCAACTCCTCCTTTTACTTCTGTTTAAATTGGTTGCGGGGACCAAGACAGTAGGTTTAGCAGTCCCCGGGACTCCCGAGTGTCGAAGCTCGGTGTTTCTTCTTGGATACCACTGTTAATCCTGGCTTACAGGAGTCACAGTGATGGGCATGTGGGTGGGATTGTCCCGATCACGGTAGTCAGCGGCTTCTTAGAGTCCCTGGCATTGCAGAAGTTCATGAGCGACAGTTGCCACTCGACAGATCGTATGCTTGCTTGCCACCAAAGTTGTATTAAAAAAACGTGCGAAACAGAGACGAGTTGATAGTTAAATATGATGTATAGTGATAATTACTACGAATACCTCACTCAAGGCTACATATGAAATTAACTTGCATATTTACTCAAGTGTTTAAAAACGTACAATGTCTGGTAATATTTATTACATTTATAGCATGAATCGTTTAAATTGAAAAAAACTGGATATTTCTCGAAACAGGCCATCTTTGAAACGCACCAAATGAAACGCATCAAAAGTATTTGTCGAAACGCACCACTAATAGTAGGTACCTAATATTTTTTGATTGCACATCAGACTGGTGCGTTTGGAGGAATGCGAAACACACTAATGAATGTCAGAATAACCAAAACAAAATGTCAGATAACTTACAGCTAGTTTTTTGACGAGGTAGAGCCATGAGACGCACATGAGGCGCGTATCAAAAAAGGCCACGCCTTATGTTTTTACAAACATAAAGTGCTACGGTTGGCAAGTCGGTCCCGACTGTTGTCATGGTGATAACAGTCGTTAGGTCACGTCGGATGCCTCTATGGGCGACCTTAACAAAGCCTGACACTAAGTTGAGCACTAACCACTCGATAAGAGGAAGATACAAAGGTAGATTTAGATAGAAACCTCTAAATCTACCTTTGTATCTGGACTTAAAAGTCTGAAATTGCCAATCCGCCTTGAGCAAGCGTGGTGATTAATGCTCATTTCTTCTCTATGAGAAGAGGCCTTTGCCCTGCAGTGGGACAGTAAACTGGCTGGTATTATGTTACCATATGCCCATCCTACTTTATTACACTTCGCTATAGCTACACGGTACCCCATTTTATCGACAGATTGCAATCTACCATGCGTATACGCACCTGTTCTTATTTTGAACAAGGGCCCGAAATTAGTGGGGGCCCATGTGTTGTTGTCCGTTACAAAATATTGACAGGTGTATTTAAAATAATGTATTTAAAAAGATTGTAACTATAGTGTTAACCAAAATATAATATTATATAAGTATATTTTTACTGCACCGTTGGCTTAGTAGTTTAGGTTTGGTTAAAAAAAAAAGTATGTAAGTATTATATTTCAGTTATCCAGTACCCGTATCACAAGCTCTGCTTAGCTTGTGACTATAAATGTGTGATAGTGTCCACATATTATTAAGTGCAAAGACACAAAGTACACTTAGACTTGGAGCGAAATGTTATCTCAAAACTTTCCTCATGTGAAAATCGAATCCACAATTATTAATTGCACTAAAATTATGAGCACTTCTGCTGCATTGAAGGTCAAATGTATGCATAATTTATAAGAGAGTCGGCAGCTTAATAACCCACTCGTTCCTCTTCCATTTCCTTTTTATTCCTCATCCCTTTCTCCCACATGGTCGAAAAAAGCTTGGGGTCAGCCACAACCTGTTATAGCAATCTAATTATAACCTTACTTAGTCTCTATCCTTGTTTTTAATGGTACAAAAGAAAGAGACAAACCACAAAGTAGGATTAAAATAATACTCTTTAAGAGGTGATGGTAGACCCCCTGGTTGTGTTTCCTAAGCATTATGCTAACCATCTCTATAGGTTACGGTTACCACTTACCATCAGGTGGACCGTATGCTTGTTTGCCACCAAAGTTATGTAAAACCTCAACAATAATCCTGTAAATAAAAATAAATATAATGAACACGATTTTAAAAACATTTCACTGATAAGCAGGTGCGATAACAGCACCTTGTGACGTCATGTTTACATTGTTATTTTGAGTAGACCTACATAATATTAATAAAACGTGATCGCCGGAGGCCCAATTTCCCCCCTTTCCTTTTTCCCTACCTCCTTCATTCCCTTTCCCTAACCCCATTCCTAGCCGCCATAGGGAAGGCCACCATACCAGCAGTTTAAGACGATGGCTTTTGGTATGGTGGCCACCACTTCTGGATTCCACTGACTGCCTACCATCAGGCGGGGTGGAGTCACTTTGGTTGGCCAATATAAAAAAAATATCGCGCGTTTAATTTCAGTCATTTTCAGAATATTAATTACATAAGTGCCTTTGTAAATTTGAATCTATAATGACATTTTTCGTAGTCGTTTGTTGTAAGACCTAATGGAACTTTTGATACCGAAGCGAAGCAAGGGCGGCGTTCTAGTATTAAAGGCAGCTAGTAAAAATGGCTTATTCATTTCGTAACGATTTCGTGTTTAAATGTCGACCTTTGACTAATGTCCAAAAATACATGCTATTGTGGGATTCATTGTAATGTACTCTTATCTCGATTTAGTTGTTTATTATCTCCAAGTTTTGGAATGGTAATCATAGTATGTCCTTGAGTTGTTGTATAGGTCTATAGAGATACTATGACTATTGTAATACTAGCGGCCCGCCCCGACTTCGCACGGATGGAAATTTTTTTACACATTTTGGGATAAACAAAGATTTTATATGGGAATATAGAAAAGTGTTTATTTTTTCTGGCAATTTTTTAAATTTTTCTGTCTGTAAGAACAATTCTCGTACTTTAAGGAGTATTATAGAAAAAGAATGAGCAAAATCGGTTCAGCTGCTCTCGAGGTTTGCGCTTAGCAACTAGCAACACAATCAGCGATTCATTTTTATATTAAAGATTGTAAGCTAGCTGTACGCGGCACGGTTTCACCCGCATAATATCGTTTCATTTGTACGTTTTAGAGGTAACTTTGCAATGGTTTTTTATCGAGAAAACTTTACGGATCGTGTTTTCGCCTTACATAATAAACAACAATAATCCTCAAATTTACCATATATAAATTAAAAAGTTTATGTTTTAGTATTTTTGTATGATATACACGTTTATGATAAGTCATTTGAGGTATTACGGACTCTTAAGGCCGACACACACAAACAAAAACCGACTTCAAAACTATACCTTAATGTACAAACTTAAATAAAACTAAAAGTAGAATTTCTCACAAAACTAAAACAAACCAAAACATCATCTATTAAAATTTTGCTTTTGTAATTTTTTTATAATAATAATTTTTTTTAAAAAGTTACATTAAATTGATATGCGACCGAGTCTTAAACATGACCTACCTTGAAAAAAAAACCATTAAAATCCATTAATAATTGGCGGAGAAATCGCGTAACAAATATACAAAAAAAACATACGGCCCGAATGAGAACCTCCTGTCAGTTAAAAACAGCCAATCGGATCAAACCGTCATCACTGTGAAGGCTGGTAAAATTAAACAGCAAGCACTGAAGTGAAATTCTCCGAGTAAATACTAGAGATGCTGATAAGACGTCCACTGTTAAAAATTGCCTTTTCCTATTCCTAAGAAGCCTTTTTAAATTGTGTGTACCGGGGGTTTAAAGACACTTACAAAATGTCAATCTGCTTTTGAGCGCACGTGATGATGCCTTCTGTGTATGAGAAGAAGCTTTTACAGTAGGAATACATACATACTTATATATAACTTCAAACTTGTCTCCCTTTAATGGGGTAAGCAGAGACTATAGAATGCCATTTGCTGCGATCCAAACACACGTCCTTTGCTTCAACATTCATTACTCATCTTTTCATACACACACGTCGGTTACGGGTGCTTGTAAATGTGCCCTTTGTCAACACATCTCTTATTTGGTCCGCGTATGTTCGTCTAGGACGACCCCTACCAACTTGCAAACAAACTTAAAATATTTACGAAAAACAAAAAAGATATTCGAAATAATTAAGTTGTTAATTTTAATATATTTTATTGCAGATAAATTATGCGAAGAAGGGGTGTCAGATTTTAACGTCAAAAGTTATGTGAAAATTCAACATGGCAGAAAATGAAGGACCTGTCACTGTTGAAGACTTACCTATGGCATTTCAGGTTAGTAATCTATACTATTAAATATAGCGGAACGGTTTATTTGTTTGTTTAAACGGGCTAATCTCTGGAACTTCCAGTCAGAATAAAAAAAAATATTTGTGTATGGTAGTCCAGTTAGGTTATAGGCTATGTAACATCACGCTACTGGTGACGCGAGCAGAGCAGTAAGCAAAGAAGCTTCGCGAAAAGCTAATGCTTTATAAGATTGTAATGTCATAACACTATCTAAAGTTTTCTACTAAATAACTAGTGGCCGTTGAGACAGAAAGGTTCTAAGATGGCGACCACGATTTGGAAGATGTAGCGTGGGCAGTCCCCTTACAAGGACTGACACCCTGATATGGTTGGCGGGCAACCGATGGGCGAGAGCGGCTCATGACCAGCCAAGGTGTAGAGAGGTGGAAGGCCTATGTCCAACAGTAGACGTCTTCCAGTTCAGCTTTAAATCCCAAGATTCGTCTTCATCCTATTAATAAATGCGCAAGTTTGTATGCGTGTGTGTTAAACCTAAACGGCTGAACCGATCTCGATTACAATAGGCTACTTTTTATCCTGAAAATCGCTCTGGCTTCCGAATTAAATTAAATAAACACTAAGCAATTTCCGCGCGGGCGATGCCACAGGGTGCAGCTAGTGATAATCTATATGCCTAGCTCCTCATGACCGTATTATGTAAAATTAAGAAATAACTGGACATCTCTCAAGTTGATGATGTTAACAAATTTGACCTCTATAAGTCTTAATTGTTTGAAACCTAGTTTAATTAAGGACAATTCGGATCTGTATGAGTTTATAAGAATGTGGGTTTGATATCGGGCATATAACACTATGACTTTTTTTAAATCAAATTCAAATCAAAGTTATTTTACTCAATATGCATTTTCTAAGTTTGTCTTACTAACTTGTCAAACGAAAGTGTTAGGTATACCTACACCTTTGCCTACCTCATCAGAGTACAAACGCGTAATAATATAATATTACAAATAACTATTTGAACCCAATTCCATGCATACATGAATCATTTGAATAAACTTCAACAATGAGATATAAAGTACGTCGTAATTAGAGCGGCCATATTGCTGGCAGGATGTGACGTCACTCGCATTTGAATTAACGGTGAATTACCGTGTGTGTTCGGTTTCGCAAATGATGCTTTGATTTTTCTATAGAAGTTTCACTGAAGTTATTTAAAATTCTAAATTTTGAGTAAAATTTAACTAAAACATTGTAATACTTCAGTAGTATTTTTCTGCACGGTATAAAACTTACTCAAACACAAATTACATAAACATTGTAATATAAACCTTTATTTATACATCTATACTATTAAATAAAGCGGAAGAGTTTGTTTGTTTGAACGCTCTAATCTCTTGAACTACCAGTCGGATTTGAATAAATATTTTAGCAGTAGCACTCAGATTCTTCTAACCTATCCCTGATGTATTATACTTCACCATATAAAATATTTAGAATCCCTTTTAAATTAAATACATAATTTAAAATCAAATCACAACTAGAACTTTCTATTCGGAACCAAAAAAAGTTTTTGGTTTAATTACGACATTGCAAACAGAATATTAATGTGTGTTTATTCGTAATTCGGACCAATTATTTTCAAGATTCCCCCCCCCCCCTTTTTCCAGTCCTTTATTAACCCTCGCAAAACTTACAGGGTGTTTTAAGTTTGACGTGTCTGTGTGTGTGTGTCAGTGTGTGTGTGTCTGACTATGGCATCGTAGCTTCCGAACGGATGAACCGATTTTGCGTTTGTTTTTTTTATGTTTGTTTAAAAAGTAAATTAGTCAGGAGTGTTCTTAGATATGTTTGATGAAAATTGGTCCAAGATGGCCACCGCCACTAAATGGCCACCGCCACAAAATGGCCAATTACATATATTTCTCAACTCCCTCAATATCGGTATCAATTGAAAGGGCTTGACTAAAATAAAGTGCACTATTTTGGGGTTTTTCACAATTTTAAATTCATTTCGTTCATGTTTTACTGACGACAACTGCATGGTTGTGTTTTTTTATAACTGTTTGTGTAATATTGCCAATTACCTGTTTTTTTATAAGACCAACAAGCATACGGCAAGCCTTATGGTAAGCAGTTACGGACATTTATATCACCAGAGGGCCTAAACAAATGGCATAAATGGTAATAGAATAGATTACAAAATGTATGGGATTGACATAAGCTAACGACAATGTTGGCGTTAGCTTATGTCAATCCCACAAATTTTGACGTGACAACGTCTATAAATCGATGCACGCCGGCTGCACGCACGAAAAAATGTCACGTTCCGCGTGCAAACGAGAACGTGAAACAAGCGATAGAGAGGCACGATCGGCCTAATAATAATAATAATAAAGAGAATAATAATATTAATAATAATCATTTATTTCCGGCATCTAGCGCCCATAACATAGTTAAGCGTTCGGCTTGTGACGTAAGACGTTATGACGTAAAATTATCGTTCGTAAACCGACTTATCAGACAACTATCAGTTATTTTTAATCGATTCTATTAGCATTGCCACTTGTCTAGGCCCTCGAGAGTATAGTAACCGACCCTACTAAATACTCCACGTTGTAGTCTCCTAAACCATTTAGTCGCCTTTTACGACACCAAGGAAGAGATGGGGCAGTTCCAATGATGAAAACACGATGATATTTTTTATTACAGGTCAAATACTTGGGTCAGAGCGACGCCAGAGGTCTATGGGGCATCAAACACACCAGAAAACCAGTGGATCTGATGGTAGCTGCTGCGAAGGCTTTACCTCCTGGTAAGATATCTTTTTTTTATATAACTAACATACTTTAATTTTCGTCTGTCTTTTATTTTCAACCATTGAAAACACTAACTTTCTGCAATAATAATAATAATATGTGGACACTATCACACACCGTCATCTAGTCCCAAGCTAAGCAGAGCTTGTGTTATGGGTACTAGATAACTGAAATATAATACATATACATACTTTTTTTTGCAATTCTGACATTTTAGTTTTAGGTCAAATTTTGTTGTGGTTTTTAAGCATTATTACTTCTGCAATGCTCGGAAAACACAGCCATCTCTATAGGTTACGGTTGTCACTTACCACCAGGTGTACTTGGTTGATTGGTTGCCACCAAAGTTGAATAAAAAAAATCCACCCTAAAAATTCAATAATAGGACCTTTATTCTAACATGTTCTTTTTTACTTTTTTCAGGTCAAATTTTACCCATAGTGAAGCTAACAGTTACCGTTGATGGGGTGCATCTAGAAACAGTGAACCATGGTTCAAAGCGTGATGAATTTGAGCACATGTCTGTTTTCTTCAATATAGAGTCAATATCCTATGGGGTCCAAGATTTGGTGTATACAAGAGTGTTTTCTATGATCATTGTGAAGGAAAACGCTGATGTAAAAGGATTAAACCCTTTTGAGTGTCATGCGTTCGTTTGTGAATCTAGGTAAGTGATATCATAATTATTATTAAGAACCTATCCGCGGTTTCATCCGCTATAAATTATCTTTTACTGTTCTGCTCCCTTCGCTTGTAGCGTGATGTTTCATAGCATAGCATTCTTAACCTTCCTCAAGAAATGGACTATCAAACTCAAAAGAAATTATTCAAATACTGGTAGTTCTAGAGAACATTTATAAATGGCATCAGGCTTGGTGCTTACATGAGAACTAACATAGTTAACGAAACATGGGTACTACACTGCTTACTCTACAAAAATAGGGTGTGAAGCTGCGATAAATACTGATTCATCAAGATATGTTGACCTATTTATTTTATATCAACAGATCCATAGTTTTGTATCATTTCATCACTTTTATCGATAGATATTTTCACCTAGATAATATCTGATAGCCGAGAGCTAGATAAATATTGTGAAATATATTTCGTACATCATGACATTTATTGTATACTAGCAGCCCGCACCGTCTTCGCACAGGTGGACATTTTGTTTAACATTTTGGGATAAAAAAAGATACTTTTGTATGGGAATATAGCAAAATGTTTTTTTTTCAGGCAATTTTTAAAATTTTTCTCTCCCTAAGGACCATCCTCGTAGTCAAGGAATATTATAAAAAAGAATTAGCGAAATCGGTTCAGCTGCTCTTGAGATTTGCGCTTAGAAACACATTCAGCGATTCATTTTTATATTATGGACTAGTAGTCCGCCCTCGCTTTGCTTCGGTACCAAAAGTACAAACATATTAATATAATATAGCCTACGTTACGTAGATTTTGACTTAAATCGCAACAAACATACAAATTAACATACAAAAATCAAATCTTTTCACTTTTTAGTGGTTCACATAGTTCATAGTTCATTTATTCATAAAACAATATACAATTGTGTTTGAATATAAATTAAATTAATAAAACAATAAATTAAAAAATTATAATTTTCTATACTTATAACTATATACCTATCACATTTTTTTACCTCTTCACAGCGTACCGGCGTGATGTTATGTTATAAACTGGTGTAAACAATACACAGACATGAGATTTCAGCAATCCCAGCCCATTTGCTATCATTTATTGAGGAGTCTTTATTTTTTTATTTCTTTTGAGAAACATCCTACTTCCTACTAATATTATAAGTGTATGTGTGTGTGTGTGTGTGTGTGTGTGTGTGTGTGTGTGTGTGTGTGTATGTGTGCGTGCGTACGTGCGTGCGTGCGTGCGTGCGTACGTACGAGCGTGCAAACATGCGTGCGTGCGTGAGTGTGTTTGTGTGTGTTTGAGTGTGTGTGTGTGTGTGTGTGTGTGTGTGTGTGTGTGTGTGTGTGTGTGTGTGTGTGTGCGTGTGTGCGTGCGTGTGTGTGTGAAGGTGTGTGTGTATGGAGAACTTTTTATTCTAAAAATCGGTCTGGTTGCCGAGTTACATTAATTAAACTATTTTCCGCGCGGGCGAAGCCGCAGGGCACAGTTAGTAATTTCATATTCTGATTGGGGACGACTAAATCTAGTCCAAATTAACCCCACCAAAACACAAGTCTGCGCGTTCACCGCTAAAAAAGCTCCATTTGTAGATACTCCGCTATTCCAAGACACAGCCCTTACAACATCTGAAAGCCTTGAGATCCTTGGAATCGACATCTCCAGCAACGTCCAGTTCCGCAATCATCTGGAGGCTAAAGCCAAGTTGGCCTCCAAAAAGCTCGGTGTGCTCAACAGGGCGAAGCGGTACTTCAGTGCGGGGCAAAGACTATTGCTTTACAAAGCTCAAGTTCGTCCCCACATGGAGTACTGCTGCCATCTTTGGGCGGGAGCACCCGGATACCAGCTTGGGTGCTCAAAGGCGTGCTGGAAGAGTTGTCGACAATCCCAGGCTAACAGGCGGTATTGAATCACTAGGCTTAAGGAGAGACGTTGCCTCCTTATGTGTATTCTATCGCCTGTATAATGGGCTGTGTTCTGAGGAATTGTTTAGGATGGTGCCAACGGCCACTTTTTATCATCGCACCTCCCGCCATCGGCTGGGAGTTCATCCTCACATCTTAGAACCTTTTAGGTCCCGTACAGTGGAGGTTTCAGAGAAACTTTCTCCCTCGTACGATAAGGTTGTGGAATGAGCTCCCCGTCGAGGTTTTCCCGAGAGACTACAACATGGAGTTCTTCAAGAAAGGAGTTAAAAGGTTTTTAACAGGGTCGGCAACGCGCTAGTGATGCTCCTGGTGTTGCAAGCGTCCATAGGCTACGGTAACTGCTTACCATCAGGCGGGCCGTATGCTTGTTTGTCACCTTAGTCGTATAAAAAATGAAAACATTGACCTATTTATTTTTTGCATAAATGGAGTTTTTGAATCGTAGATACTAAATGCGTACAACTTTGGATATCCATTAAAAATCTTCCTTGCTTACTTTGGGTTTAATAGCGCTGTGTAGTAGTTTATTGTTATTAATATTATACCTAATGTACTTATTTGGTTATTTACTAGAAACGCCGCAAGACGCCTGACTTATTCCCTAGCAGCTGCCTTCCAGGACTACTCCAGAAGAGTCAAGGAAATGCAAGCGAATACTGGTAAAGATATTTTTGCACTCACTCCTCATTAAGTTCTTTTCAAAGTGACTCCATTTTGCCTGATGGTAAGCAGTCTTTGGAATCCTATTCCTTTTTCCTCACCTCTCTCAATACTTTCAATTACCCCACTCTTTTCAAGGTAGGCAGCGGTTTCACAGAGTCCCTGGCATTGCAGGAGCAACGCTAGGGACTCTTGAGTCGTCCATGAGCGACTTACTAAGTGGTAACTGTCGTCTGTAGTCTGCTACCGTCGGCAATAAAAAATTGTGGCATCGCTAGACGAAAAAAAATATAATACTTACTAGTAAATTTTTGCTGATTTTAGTATGAATAGGTTGCATTTTGTCCACAGAGTAAGAAAACCGAAGACCCAAATATCCCGTTGCGTCAATCCTCTTTTCTTTCCTTCCCCTCCCTCATTTCTTTCTCACTTTAGCTGAGTCGATTATTTAATGTCCTCCTTTCTCTCTTATCTCCTTTCGTAAATACTGATGTATCATCACATCAACTACAAGACATCCACTGTTGAACATAGGCCTCCCCGAAGGTTATATTTACTTACAACTTTTATTTTATTTCAGAAATAGAGGAGCGGCCACCTAGTATGAAGAAACGGTTCGCGATAGACCTTAGAAGTCCAGAAGAGATTGAAGCAGATTTAGAAACAGAGGCATAATTATATTTATTTATTTTAGTCCTGTAAACTAGTGAAGTAACTATAATGTTACTCTTACTATGGTAAATCTCAAAATCTTCGTGAGATTTACCAACTCTATTTTGTAATAGGGAATTTTACTCTTTATAAAAAAGAACCAAAAAATATATTATCAAGATAGCTTAGGCAAAAAGCAGTTGGGAAACGTTATATTAGTTTTAGTTCACGTAGCAGCAAACTAGATTTTAAATTTAAATTCAAAGGTTTCAGATTTTTTAATCTGTTTCATAACACCATTAATAGTATAGTAGTCGCCATGTTATTACGTCATATAGCTATGTAAACTGAGAAGTGTCAACTGTTACCTATCGCGTGCAGCGTTTTCGTCAAATTACGCGCGAAATTTGAAAATGTAAAATTTAAATGCATTCCTATATCACATATCGATTGAATAAAAATTTTGTGAAAATTTTAGTGGTTCATTAGCACTATAAAATCTTATTTAGACACTTTTAAAAAATTAGTGTAATACCCTATATTTTATTAAATTCGCACTTGATCTTCTTTTAGACAATATTTTTCTGGTCTGTTTTTTTTTCTAACAGATGTTGGGATTTACCATAGTTCAAGCTTTTACAGTAACAAAACACAGTTATAAGTATAATTTCAAATACTTTTAAGAAAATGCGATTCTGTTTGTATAAAATATATTTTGTATTATACACTGTTATATGTAGATATAGAGATATGAATTATAAATGATGGGTCACCATACCACCACATTTTAAGGAAGAAAGGAGAGAAAAAGGATAATCGAGGAATAGTTTTAAAAAGTTTAAGGAGAAGGTTGGGATTGTGTTATGGAAGAAATTGGAATTTGTTGCAATGAGAAGAGCAATGCGCTTGAATTTTTATTATAAGAATGAGATAAAATGAAAATAATTATTTAGTACTAGCTGTGCCCACGTGAATGTAGGTTATATTTATACATATACGATTTTTTATACAAACTTTCATCCCCTATTTCAACCCTTTAAGATATTTTTTCGCGATAAAAGAGCCTATGTTGTTCCTTTAGGTCTAATCTATCTCCATACTGTATTTCATCATAATTTAGTACCGAAATTAGGCGTGAAAGCGTTACAGACAGACAGTTACTTTCGCATTTATAATATTAGTATGGATTAATTTCTTTCAAATCTGTTGAATAGGGCATGTAGAGCTAACTGTTAAAAATATTCTCTCTGTATAATATATATGGATTGCACATTTGACAGCCTTCCTATTGCAGTAACTTTCAACCTTAAATACAGTGGGTTATACCCGGCTTCTATTAGTGCACATTGCATTCACACAGAACATATTTTATTATTATTTCTTATTTACCGGATCACAAATTAAAATTCTTTTATCTCATAACAATGAGGGTGTTTAGGAAAATTTCGCCACCAGTTGGCGCCACTTTGGTGAAAGATCTTCCGTTTTGACAGCGTCAAAACAAATATTTTTCAGTGTTTATTTCGGTAATTTTAATGTTTAATTTAGAAAATGGATAATTAACGTGCTTAAGGACAAACGAAAATTGCTGAGAGGGTTTCTAAAATGGCGCACAGGAGGAGGCAGCACCGATGCGTCAGGTCTAGCTGTCAAGCGCTTTTAGTAAGTTAACCCCTGATTGGGCCAATGTGACAGTTGAAGTGGCGCCCACTGGTGGCAAAAAGGCAGCAGAAAGGAATTAAATTTTCCGTCTGCCTCAAAGATGGGGAGCTTGATGGGGCAGTTGGGAATATATTGTTTTAATTGATACGTAGCTACTGATAATGTTGACACCGCATTTACAAGATCGTTTTTAATGGATATGAAAACGGACCGCTGTTTATTTTGTCGTATATTTTTACTGGATCTGGAATACAGTCTTGTTCTAGGTGCTCGTACAACTATATTACAACAAAAATAATTGCTGAATAAACGTATACGATAAAACAAACCTGCAAAACGGATCGCTGTGTGAATGCGTGCTTACATAGAGGACCTATACTCGGCTAAATATACTTCTGTTAACCCCCTGGGGTAGGACACAATCACATGCATAGTATAAACTGTTGTATATTAAATAATTTATTGATAAATATTTTTGTATACCAAAATAATAATTATGTGATTTTAGAATAGTGTTTTAGAAAATAGTTTATAAATAAAGTTTGTTGAATAAAATGCTTTATTGTTATACATATAATACCCATAGTACCTAATTTACGAGCTTAAATGACTGATATATCTCGCAGAGTTGATTTACTAAAGTGGCTATGGACAGGCCACATACAGAGAAAAACCTCGTGTGTGTCTGTATGAAACAGTTCAACTACCAGCACTTAACTAAAGAATAAAAAAAATATATTTTTTGTTTTTCTTTTATTCGACTGGTAACAAATAGTGTGCGTTACGATTGCTCCGCCAAGTTATCCAACCAGAAAAAAACTTTGACCACAATTTTGTCGGAATTTGTCGAAATCGAAGTGCACAAACAAAAAATTTGTCGAAGTAGAAATAAAGAAGTTATAAGGGTTTTAAGTTGGCCGCGCCAACGTAACATGTACGATTGCGCGGCCATGGAGATCTCAGCAACTGTTTGGGTTAGAGACTGAATTTGTCGAAAATTGTCGAAAAAAGAATTAGAAGTCCTTGGTTAATATATTACGAAATATTTACGACTGAATGTTATGGCCGCGCAATCGCAACGTTGTTGATTCTTTATTGTTGATTATTTCTGTAAAACTTAAGATTTATACATTAAAACTATTACAAGAAGAAAGGTCTTAATTTTTCTAAACTAATAAAAGCAATAAATACTATGTCAGTTTAGTGAAACTGACGAAATCAGCCCAAAACAGTAAGTACGTGGCCGCGCAGTCGAAACGCTACTTTGCACGCTGATATCTCATTATCTGTAATTGCTAGGATTTCGGCGTGAACATCAAATTGTTCGGCATGTTAACGTCAGGAGAACGACATATCGCTTTATCCTCAGAATAGTTTACATTGCGTGTTATCTCAAAAATTATATTATCTCATACAATTTTCGAGTAGGGTAACCATACTTTCGATTTGATTTGGCAATACCTGTAACTGGAGATTAAACAACATTTAGCTTAATCTGCAGAAATGATATTGACTATTGCAGTAAAAGTTGATGTGAAGTGAATGCATATCATGATCATTATGAACTCGTAAGACATAACATTCTATTATGGTTATTTTTACCACCCATGTCTTGCATTGTCATGCTCACTAAAATCTCATGACTTGTGGTGTCGTATTGGCCGGGGCATCACCTTCCCTCTAATATGGCGAAGGTGATGATGGCTAGTCTGTGCGTCATGCTTGTGAACGGGTGCTACCTGGGATGACTGGTCAATCTTGGCATGGCATACATTTAATACTTAATTCAGTATTACCTTGTAGTTCAATATGACTGGGAAATACATTTACTTTTTTTTAATTTTAATTAAAATACGTAGTCAAATTACCATATTAGATGAAACTAAATAATTGAAATCCTCTATTTTCGTTTCTTTTTTTTAAATGTTATTAAATTAATTGGTTTTTTAATATTTACTTTGTATGGTTCTTTGGTTGCGTTGATGTGTTAAAATTGTTAACTCATACAAAAATTTGTAATTATCGAAAAGAGTAGCGCGAGTTTCTTGCCAGTTCTTCTCACAGCTCTACCTCGTCAGCGAACTGGCTGTAGGTTAATTAGCTGACTTCATGTAATTTTGACTTTTCATAAGCATCATACTTAATGATCAAAATGAAATAAATACTTTGACTTTGATTAATCTATACTATTGTTAGGGGAAGAGTTTGTTTGTTTGTTTAATAAAAATATTCTTATGAGTTTTCATTACTTTGATTATTTACTTTATGAATGAAATATTTTTTGGTATGATTTTGCATTGTACTTAGGACTGCCGCCGCGAGAGGAGGACGTAACACCTTCCCCTTCAGCACAGAGAAGCGTGCGCTTAACTGTTTTACGAGCCGGAATAGATCCGGCTCGTCTCTCCGTGCCGCCGCGCCGTCCGATGCTGGTTGTTCACGGCGGATCACTTCGAGGTCCGCCCGCAGCGCCTGGTGCTCCTCCTTCAGCACTTTCATTTGGGCAGCCATGCGGGCGTTCTCTGCCCGCAGCCGCCGGACCTCTTCGTTGGAGGTCCTGTTAAACAGGACCTCCGCCACCTCAGCGATGGATGCCGCTGCATCCTTCAAGCCCTTCTGGCTGGTGCCTTTCAGGTGCTTGGAAATCTTGGCAATGGTGTGGATTGCACCAACCGCGACCTCCAAACGCTCCTTCAAGGCACAAGCCGAGAGCTCCTCCACGTCGGAGGCGTCTGACAGCACCTCCGAGAGCCGGGATGCCCTATCGGCCGAGACCCGCTGAGAGACCTCCGCGATACGGCGGTCCGAATCGGCCTCCTCAGCCTCACGAGCCGCCGCGCGCCTGGCCTCCGCCGCCTCCTTACGGGCCTGGCCAACACCGACATATTTGCCGTGTGTTAGGGCACCCTGGCCCCGTCCGCGCTTTGAGGCTCTGGTGCGCGAACCTACCGGCGCCTCCTCCGAACCCGAGGCCGAATCCGACCCCGGGTTGCTCTCATCGGTATGGGAGCGCTTCCTCCAGAACTCCCTGGATGAAGCGCCACCCTCCGCGACGATCATAGGCTCGCTGTCAGAAGACAGCGCGCCTCCTTCCTCCATAGTACACGATTGTGTACTGCCCGGGCGCGCAGGACTGGGCGTGCGCAGCATCTCCGGGTCTTTTATGTGACGGTTAGTTGCCCCCCCCAGAATACGATGGGGGCTGACCGGCGGGACTCCGCCGGTGTGGGATTCCCTTAAATGGATTAAACAAACAAACAAACTCTTTCCCTAGTAATAGTATAGATTAATCATTTCTGCAGATTAAGCTAAATGTTGTTTAATCTCCAGTTACAGGTATTGTCAAATCAAATCGAAATATGGTTACCCTACTCGAAAATTGTATGAGATAATATAATTTTTGAGATAACACGCAATGTAAACTATTCTGAGGATAAAGCGATATGTCATTCTCCTGACGTTAACATGCCGGACAATTTGATGTTCACGCCGAAATCCTAGCAATTACAGATAATGAGATATCAGCGTGCAAAGTAGCGTTTCGACTGCGCGGCCACGTACTTACTGTTTTGGGCTGATTTCGTCAGTTTCACTAAACTGACATAGTATTTATTGCTTTTATTAGTTTCGACAAATTAAGACCTTTCTTCTTGTAATAGTTTTAATGTATAAATATTAAGTTATACAGAAATAATCAACAATAAAGAATCAACAACGTTACGATTGCGCGGCCATAACATTCAGTCGTAAATATTTCGTAATATATTAACCGAGGACTTCTAATTCTTTTTTCGACAATTTTCGACAAATTCAGTCTTCAGTTGGCAAAAAGAATTAGATCTCTAACCCAAACAGTTGCTGAGATCTCCATGGCCGCGCAATCGTACATGTAACGTTGGCGCGGCCAACTTAAAACCCTTATAACTTCTTTATTTCTACTTCGACAAATTTTTTGTTTGTGCACTTCGATTTCGACAAATTCCGACAAAATTATGGTCAAAGTTTTTTTCTGGTTGGATAATTGGCGGAGCAATCGTAACGCACACAACAAATAAGCATACCACTTGATGGTAAGTAGCAGCCGTAATCTATAGAGATGGCTGTGCTTTCCAAGCATTACACAACCAAATCGTTGCCGACCACGGCGAAGGGGAAGAGGAAGGAAAAGGATCAAGGACCGAGGGAGTATTTGAGCGGCCGGCGCTCTCACTCACCGAACGAAACACTTTAGCATGAGAGACACATTATATGAGGGGATAGTACTGCCACGATAAATCCGGCCCATTCATGCTGAAACTAGGGTGAATCTACTACCGTAAAAACGTAACGATTTTAGTAACAATCTACGTTACTTCAAAAATTCTTTCACCTTTAGAAATTAATAAATTAAGCGGGTAACTTAGCGGGTAGGTTGTTTAACATATTTTTTCAGTAATTTTCATAGTTTCAATATTTTAAGCATCGTTGTAAATTTGAATGATGCAATACACTATTGCTATGATATTTTCCGTGGGCGTTTGTTATGAGACCGAATGAAACTTTCGATACCGAAGCGAAGCGAGGGCGGACCTCTAGTTAATAATAAAAGAAACATATTACTTACCATCAAAAATGTCTGGGACATTGAAAATATTATATTTTTTAATAACTGTCTTCTAAAAGTTCAGATAAGTCAGTCTGAATCGTCCATTTTTATCAAAAATAAAACCCTATTATATTTTAGCCTGCGATATTTTCTATTGTTACTAATCCTAATAAAATTAAAAAAAAAATTTTAACCTGTGCTGTAATTATTTTAAGTTTTGCTTTTTCTTAACTTGAAAAGACAGAGATTTCTTACATTATTTTAATACATTACACATTTATTACGTTAAATTATTATCAATCTCGTCAACAATCTTCAATACGAACAAAATCTCCTCTAAAGTTCTTTTGGCTACGGTCTTATGTGTTTTCACGAACTCCACAAGCCCATTTTCTAAGCCGTTGCGACAACTAAACTCTATTAAATCTACTAATCTTGCAAAGGATATATGAAGGAGGAGTTCTTTCAACTGTTTTTCATCAGTACTTAAGTAAAGATCCTTTAAATTCCTGTACCAGTTTTGGTTCTTGAATTTTGTTACAATAGCTATGTTTTTCAAAGCTTCGTGTAGCTGAAAACACATAGATAACTAAATCTTAAGGTTGTTCTATATAGAATATACTTGGCCTCCTATTTTTTTTTCGTCCTTTTGAACTTTTCTAAGCAAATTTTTTTTTCTATTTTTCACAACAATCCTATCTAGACCCGAAGTAAGCATAATATTATGTTAATTATAGTTTCTAGAATGCTGATAAACATACTTGTAACAAATACATTCGATTAATAATCATGTTCATGCACACAAATATTTGCACAGAGCGAGAATCGAATCCGCTACCTCTGCGTGGTAGTCCGTACACAGTACCACTGAATCACAAAGGTAGTTTAATACAATTCATTATCATTTCGTCAAGAAAACTAGTATAGCTAGAACCGACTCGAAAACCATTTTCAAGAACTGACAGTCCTTACACAGCACTACTAAATCAACAGAAGTCAGAAATAAATTATTTGTTCAGAAATAAACACGTTTCCTTATAATACTTACATCAAACAACCCGTCTTCAACATCCATCAAAAACTGATTCAAATTCGATAATTCATCCTGATCATTCAAATTTGGCATCAAATTCCTCAAAAACAACAACACTCTGTTCAGCAGTCCTTTCTCCTTCACTACATGGAACCTTTCCTTCCTCTTCATATTCCTCGGCAACGCCAGCTTGTTACGACGCTTGCTGCCATAGTGGTTAGCTTGGCGGATCTCTGTTGCGAAGTTGTGGAGGAAGACGGCATATTTGAGGATTTGAAGGTCTGCTGGGTGTACTGTTTCTGAGTGTTGGACTTGATGTCTGCAAAAAATAGGATTCAAACTTGTATTTAGATTGATGATATGAATGTTATAACTAAAAAGGTATCAGGTATAGAGCAATGAGAGGAACTGGCAAAAAAAAAGAAATTTTGTCACTCGCTTAAATCGAATAATGATTTATTACTTACATAAGTTCCTGTAGTTTTGACAACGCTCCATGTATTTGAACAGTGGTAGATAACCAGTCGTATTGCAGCAAGGCATTACTATCCTGTACTATCAACTCTTTTAATGCATTCAAATAAGAGTTAAACTTAGCATCATTAGTCTTTTGCACTTTAGGGAGCTCCTCTTTCTTTTTTTTAACCATATTCTTCATTTCATTCACTTCTCGACCTACAGTTTTATTTTCTTCATCATTTTTTTTATTCTTATTCGGTCTTTTTATATGTTTGGTTCTAAATTTTGCCGTAGGCGTAAGTGATATGACTTTAACAGTATTATGGTTGCCAAAAATATATTTTAGAACATCAGAATTAAGATTTTTAGGTTTTTTACTTTTGTTAATGTGTTTAAGTTTAGTCAGCCTAAAGATATTGTCCAATATATTACCAAGATCTTTTATTTTAATATCATTGTCTATTTCTTTCTTGTGTCGGTTACTTTGTTTCAAATGTTTATTCTGATATATCACATCTCTGATTCGTTTTATTTGTGTTTTGAGACTTTCTTTACCTTTATTTAGCGGTACAATTTCTTCATTTTCTATTTTAATAGTTTTAACAACAGTAGGCTTATAATTATTCTTCAAGATTTTTAACAGTATCTCAGCTATTTTATTATGATTAGTTTTTTTGCTGAATTTACTAAATTTGGATGTTAATTCGTCTAGATCTATTTCAAATTCTGCTGTGTTTGTTTTATCTCCTTCACGTAAAGCATCAATTTCTATAGAGTTTTCTTCAACTGCGTTGGGTCCACGGCGATTTTCAGGATTGTAATAAGCATAATTTGGTGAATAATTGTATATTGGTACGAAATAAGGCTGGTCAATCATTGGTTCTTTGCTTCTGAGGAACGGCTGCGAGTTCTCGGCTGAAATGGGCCATTCTGCTGCGGCCATTATAAGAATTGTTTGCATTAGTATACCTATTTAAGGCTAGCAAAGATTACGGTGGACCTTTACCGCATCGCATCGCATAATAAAGTTCCTCTTACAACACTTTAGTACAAGTCTCTTCAGCGGCTTTATTTATTTATTTATTTATTTAAACTTAATGCACACAGGTACATAGGCGGACTTAATGCTATAAGCATTCTCTACCAGTCAACCTTAGGTGGTGCAGAGATAAACGAAGTAGGTGCAGTAAATAAATTATGATATGAAAATATATAAAAAAAAGAAATGTATAGGTTGTAATACAACATAAAAACATAATACAATACGTAAATATTAATAATTATTATACATACTGCTTTAAGGCTCAATCATCTATACCTAGTATAAAAGGAAGTTGCTGCAAAGCGTCTGTCTGTTTGAATGCTCTAACCTCGAAAACTACCTTATAGATTTGGATGCGGTTTAACTGAATGTTGTAAGTTTCTCGAAAAAGGTTTAGGTATAGAATACATCAACCTATCATCTATAGTCGAGCAGTAACTATAATAGTAAACCAAGCGGACAAAAGTCGAAATGGCCGAGGCAGTGGGTTCAAAACCGAGCAAGTACCAATGTGATTTTTCAAATCATATGTACTTTCTAAGTTTACCTTGGACATTTCTGACGGTGAAGGAAAACATCATAAGAAAACCTGGACTTAAAAGTCTGAAATTGCCAATCCGCCTTAAGCAAGTGTGGTGATTAATGCTCATACCTTCTCTTTATGAGAAGAGGCCTTTGCCCGTGCAGTGGGACAGTAAATAAGCTGGTATTATTAAGCGGGCAATGGGCTACGACTTTTAGTACCGATGGGAAGGCACGTGAGATAATATAAGTTATACTTACGAACTTCATAAACTCTGTATCGATGACAAGATTGAATGCCGCACTCTTGATCCTTCTTTAATGTTTCTGTAAATATATTCTTTTGTATTAAAGCAAAATCTTTTTCTTCTTCTTCTTTAATCTTCTTTTTACTTTTATGTATTGTCTTCGTACTATTTGAATTAGAATTAATAACTTTCTTAATTTTAGATGAATTTGATTTGGTTTTCTTTGGTTTTTTGGTTGTGACATGAGTATTTGTCGGAGTTAGGACATCTAAAGGTAGATTTGTAGTTGTCTTTAATGTGCTAGTTTTTTTACCGACTGTTGTACTTTCGATTTTATTATTTTTCTTAGTAGTATTATCATGTTCTAAAACAGTCGTCACTTTTTCTTCTTTATTTGTTGTTTCTTCGTTTGTTTCCTGAGGTTTAATTTCAGGTAAATTTGTTAGTGTTATATTATCTGCTATTTTAGTTGCTTGTTTAGTACCTTCATCAGATAGTGTGGTTGATAACGTGCTATTATTGCTAGTTGTTTCTATATCAGCTGTTATTTCTTTAGATTCTTTTACTGTGGTTGTTTTTATTATTTCTTTAGTTATAACTGTATTTATTATTTGATCTTTTTCGTTCTTTGTATTATCGTCTTCGTCATTATCAGAATCTTCTTCAGATTTTTGTGATCCAAAATTAACTGTTGTACTTATTTGTGTTTCAACAGCGCTTTTAGAAGTATATGCGTCTATTGTCTCAATTTTTCTTGTAGTAGTTTGTATAGCGCTATCACTTTCATTACTGTTTCTTGCTGGTAATGCCTCTGTAATCCCTACTGTAGCTATATTACCCGCATTATTTAATGCACTTTTTGTAGTTACTTTTACTGCAGTTAAGTCATTAAATTTGCTTGATATTAAAACTTCATGTACCTCTGTCTTTGATTCAGCTTTTTCTGCAGATTCATTATCACTCGGTATAGACCGTTTTTGTACTGTTCCATTAGTTTTTCCAGCTGTAATAGCAGTAAAATTAGCTTCTTCGCTCTCATAACTTTGTTTAGCAATTTCTTCGGTATTTGAGGCTACTTTATCATCTGTTGCATCAGGTAAAGCCTTAACTTTTAACTCTTCAGACTTAATATCGGTCTTTAATTGACCTCCTTTGTTGCGTCTCATCTGTTCAGACTCTTGTTTAAGCACCGACTGCACAAAATCATTATGTTCTTTTAGCTGTTCCTTCGTGAGTTCAATGCTGTACGAATTTTTACTTCCATTTTCTTTACTATCAACACTTTCCATTACTCTTCTCGCTACATGATCTAGAAACACTTGCTTCTCCTCTTCTGGTAATAAATCAATGTATTTCTCATAACTATTAGCAAAAACTGCAGTAAATAATATTATGGAAATTATAAACATGATTCAAAGCATGTTTTTGATTCTTTGTGGCTGTTTTGAGTAATAAAATTTTATCTTGCTACGTCAGATATTGGAAAGAAATCAAGCATGAAAACGTTATTGTAGGTGATAAGAAAATAATTACTTTTAGTCATAATGATTTAACTAGATGCGGAGCATGAATTAATTCTTTCAATCTAACTTTGTAGGATTAATAAAATGTAGGATTGATTTTGTAAGCCATTTTAAGATTATAGTAGTAGATTCATGCTGGTTTCATCATAAATAGGCTTGATCTATCGTGGAAGTACTACCACTAGAATACCAACAATAAATATTAGTTTAAATACTTATGTTTTCTTGGTGAGTGAGGGCGCCGTCAACCAATAAAACCCTCGAAACAAACTGGGGCGACACACTAAGTTATTTTAGATTATAGTTGCTTATATTGTAAAATAAAACAAGGAATTAGGACATTATGTTTTTATTTACTTGTACAAAGTCTTTTATTTACAAAAACTTATTTCATAACTTATTATAATCTTGGCCACTTAAAAACTTATTACTAAACAAACGTCAAATATCTTTTAACTTTCCACTGCACTTTTAAATATAAAAATAGAATCTCTACAAAGAAATTTGGATCTATATTTTTACAATTACATAAAGTTTACCCTGACTCGAATTTCAGGTCGTGTGGTAATCGAATCCACTATCTTGCACAGCTATCGCAAGTAGGTACAAAAACAAAGTTATGAAAAAAATAAAAATACACTTAACACGTTACTATAAAACTTATGTACCTATTTCACAAAATTAACTGACATCAATTAGATTGTAGGTATAAAATACGAGCATCCCTTTAGTAACTTTGTCAACTTCCTATACTCTATTTGTAGTTGAAAAACATCGTGAATTTAATCTGAAATACCCAATTCACTCTGGTCAAATATTTTGATCTTTGTTCTTATAAATAACATTGTTATTTCGATATTTATTTAACGATCAGCAATCAAAATTACAAATACTTACTTAAACATCGTTCTTAAACCTAAAACCACCTCTTCGCATCTGCCTCTCATTTCTCATGTTTCTCTCCATAACGATTCTATCCAAATCTTCTGCTTCTGCTTCACTCTCTTCTTGACTACTCTCTTCTATCTTCTCTACCACAGCTTCTATAAACATAGGATTCTTTTCGTCAAATTCTCCATTTTTAACACCAAAATCTATCGCTTCTAATTTCTCTTTTAGTTCATCCTTAATAATATCTTTAATAAGATTCTCCATTACAATATTCTCTTTTCTTTTTACTTCTTGACGTTTCTGCGACTTTCTTCTGTTCTCTTTTTTGTTTTCTTCTGCTGTTTTGTTCGTTTCCTTACCTATCTCCATGTTAAGGTGGTAGAAGTTTGGTGATTCTTCGCATGGGATTGAATCTATTGGTCTTGTGCAGGTTAATACTTCCTGAAATTTTAATTCGTTTGATTATTTATGAGGAAAACACACATGCATAACTTCTTAACTTTTAACTCAGGACCAAGCACTCTTACGACACTTTCAGGCACAGACAGGAGGGTTTCATGCTTTACTCCGAAGATCACATTGCCATTTTTCACAAAAGGAATTACTATTAATAAGAAAGTACTTTGATGATGTCACATGGTCCAACATAAAAGTTTCAAAAAAATTGTTTCTATACATATAGAGTGTGAAGTTTATATGATTGACGTTGGGTGAATTAATTTACTTCTATAGTGATGGTAAGTGGTAAGTGTCGCTCATGTGAAGCCGCTGCATACCCTGAAGGGAGTGGGATAAAAGGTGTAGAAGAAGGGATTAAGGGAGGTGAGGAAGGAGAAAAGGGGGAAAATTGGGTCTCCGCACTCTCACTCACCGAAAGAAAGAAAAACGCATACGGATACTACTCTTACGTCGATCTTCTATGAGAGGGTAGTACTTCCCCGAACGATCCGGCTCATTTATGCTGAAACCAGCGTAGATCTGAACTTCATGATAAAACAATACTATCTTTACTGAAAATATACATAACAATAGTAGTGCACTACATCACTGTGGAGACGACTGGCATGTTGTGTGGTTATGCGATGGTTCCTACACCGAATTTCAACGCAAGCTCAACGTGTCGCCAATTTGCTACAAAAGTTGACGCAAAAGCTGTTATATTTGACACCCTTTAAGTATTTGAAACTAATATTTTTCGAGGGCAGGGTCATGATGTCAACCACTTCTGTACCCCACTGACTACTACTGGCTTACCTGGTTAAATATAGTCTCCTTGGGACATATGAAGCTGTATCTGTAGGTGATGTTGCGACCACTGGGAGTCTGCGTTGGCACACATACGTGAAATACTTGACATTCGTTGTCCACGTCTGCGTAGTAGCCGTACGTACGATTTTCGCAACTAAAAACGAAAATAAATTAAATAATAATAACAATACCAGCACGTTTACTGTTCCACTGCAGGGCAGAGGCCTCTTCCTTAGAGAAGGCATGTGCATTAATCACCACGCTTGCTCAAGCCGGATTGGCAATTTCAGACTTTTAAGTCCAGGTTTCCTCCACCGTCAGTCAGAAATGTCCAGAATAAACTTAGAAAGTACATATTATTTAAAAAAACACATTGGTTCGTGCCCGGATTCGAACCCTCGTGTTTACAAAGTGGGTGCATTATCCACTCGACTATTTCGACTTTTAAAATAAAGTTATTAACAAAATGGTAGGTTTGTATCCTCATTCCTCATCATAATCATTTCCGAAACACTTTCACTGCTGGATATAGGACTTCCCTAACTTTTGCCACTTCGATCGATCGAGAAAAATAGAGCTTCTGGAAAACTATATCTGTTATAGCTTGCAGAGTTGCCCGGATTCGAACCCTCGTGTTTACAAAGTGGGTGCATTATCCACTCGACTATTTCGACTTTTAAAATAAAGTTATTAACAAAATGGTAGGTTTGTATCCTCATTCCTCATCATAATCATTTCCGAAACACTTTCACTGCTGGATATAGGACTTCCCTAACTTTTGCCACTTCGATCGATCGAGAAAAATAGAGCTTCTGGAAAACTATATCTGTTATAGCTTGCAGAGTTGATTTACTGAAATGGCATTAGGACAGGACACAGCTTAAAAACTGATAGCCGTTGGGACAGAAAAGTTTTGAAGTGGAGATCATGAATGAGAAGACGCCGCGAAAACAGACTTCTTACAAGGTGGATGACAGGTAACCTATGGATGAGGGTAGCTCACGATTGCTTTTTATGGCGGTACTTGGCGTAGGCTTAACCGTGGATGTTTGTCAACTGGAAAAATGATGATAGAAGTATGATTTACCTGAACGTATCCGTAATGTTTTCTCTTATTGAAGACGAGTTAGCTGGCAGATGTAAAGTATCTTCTTTTTTTTCTGTCATCTCCTAGAAATATACAAAAATATTTAGTTACTAGCTTCCAGCGTTAAATTACTTCTTTCGTTTCTGTCCTGCTCCTATCGCCAGTAGCGTGATGTTAGGTATACATCCTATAGCCTTAGAAAACCTGGGCTATCGAAAGCAAAGAGTTATTTAAATTTGACTGTCCTGTTGGTCTAGTGGTTAGTGACCCTGACTGCTAAGCCGGAGGTCGTGGGTTCGATTCCCACCCAGGACAAATCTTTGTGTGATGAGCATGATTGTTTGTTCTGTGTCTGGGTGTAATTTATATCTATAATATGTATGTATTTAAAAAACAAAAAGTGTATATAAGTAGTATATCAGTTGTTTAGTACCCATAACACAAGCAAATATAATTGCTTAATTTGGGGCTAGATGGCGTTGTGTGAATGTGGTAGAATGTGAATGTGGTAGAATGTGGTAGTTCCAGAGATTAGCTCGTACAAACAAACAAACTCTTCCGCTTTATATTAGAAGTATGGAATTTGAAGTGAAATGTATACTCCCACATGCACAAAAAATTGTATTTACACTGCATTATGTTTGGTGTATGTGGAAAAAAGTATACACGTACATCCTTAGTCGCTTTTTCTTAGCTCAGTTTCGAATGCTTATAAGACACAGGCAGTACATTAGTTACGGTATACTTTCAGGTGAACTAGGCTCTTTGTTACCAAATATGAACGTCGTCAGGTTAATATTCAGTGGCAAAATTTGAATAAGGCTTAAGGCTACTTATAATTCAGTCATGTTTTAATATTTAGGCTTAGTCTCAAAACTAGCAACTTATAAGTAACGATTTTGCTAAACAAATATTAAACATTAAGACTGAGCAAATATCTACATAAACCATTTAATACTTCTTCTTATCGGGTTATTGGACAGCCTAGTGTCAGGAATTATTCAGGTCTCCCATAATTTATTGTAGAGACATCCAACTTGACCTAACAAGTGATAACAGGAACCGACGTTTAACGTGCCCTCCGAAGCACCACAATAGCTTATCGTAAACTTGAATATTTATTCATAAACTTAAATCATCATTTATTCATAAACTTACTTAGATACATATTAATATACGACTTAATTGTGTAACTGTAATATAAATAATACATACCCTCAACGCCTTCATAATTATATTAGTGCTGACACCAAAGTCTATATCATCGGCCACAGCGCACGTCGTCATCAAAAGTATAATTAAATATTCTCCTCTGATCATCTTGACTAGTTATCTAAAATTATAGTAACATTTACTTGAAGTTCTTCAAGGAAGGAGTTAAAAGGTTTTTAACAGGGTCGGCAACGCGCTAGTGATGCTCCTGGTGTTGCAAGCATCCATAGGCTACGGTAACTGCTTACCATCAGGCGGGCCGTATGCTTGTTTGTCACCTTAGTCGTATAAAGAAAATACTTATTTATTTTATTTGGACCCCTAACAAAGAATACAATATATAATACTAATCATATTACATATTTTAATTTTACTCATCTTCTTTTATCTTAGGATCATGGAGGTTTTAAAAACTGCAATATTATTATTATCATCCACGATGGAATTTAAACAGAATCATTATTTAAACCAAAAGACCAATGCTGGGAATAGACCTCTTCTCTCCCAACAACAGTTTGACCAGTCTGGGTTTGATATTCACACGAAATAAAACTTTGTGTGATTTATAGATATTCAAAACGAGGTGTGTACTTTCTGTTAATTGTATAAGTTTGTAAAGTGTCCCGCGTTTTACAACACGGTACTTAGATATCTTAAAAAAAAATTCGTGCAAATATTTGTCTCAGATGAATATCGAACCCATAACAGTCGGGTGTAATGTATTCGTGTGGCAAACAACCTTAACATTAAATAAAAATAATATTTTATTTGTATGGGCAGACAGGCTTAAACACCTTAGGTGGCTTTGTAAGGTATATTGTAATAGTATCTTTTAACCTTCCATCCAGATCACTATTATGGTCACAAGGTCAACCTGAAGAATTCCACTGAACATAGGCCTCTGCCAAACAGAGGAGGTTGCCATAACCAAGCTTGACTTGAATTCGACTAATTGGTAATCGGACGAAGGTGATTGAATACATAAGAAAAGAGCAGCTGCGTTATTATTCCCTTAGTCGACTTACAACACTCACAGATAAAAATTTGTTAGTTTCAAGATCGGAGACCACACTATTTTCGAAAAAAAATCCAAAAATAAGACACTTACTATTTTTCTTACAAAATACAGTTCGCACAGACACACACTTCACTAGACACCAGCTTTATCCCAGGATGTCACTGCTATGGAAACTCGTGGCCACTTAAGCTCTTTTATAAACATTATACCACCCTAGTACAGAATTCGCAATGATTTTTGTAGCGACAGCAACGAAAATGGCATGACAAAAATATAAAAAATATATTTTGACTACCTCTGTGGTTCGGTGGTTCTGTGTATGGACTGCTACGCAGAGGTCGCGGGTTCGATTACCGCTCAGTGCAAATATTTGTGTGCATGAACATGTCTATTTTGCATTGGTCCGAGTGTTTCTATGTATAATACGTATGCATTTACAAAAAACAAATTCAGTATGTATATCCGCATTCTGAAACCCATAACAAGCTATTGTAATACTCTCACTCACTTTGGGTCTAGGCAGCGTTGTGGTGATATTATTATTATTATTTTATCGAGATAAAGTAGCTTGTAAAGTTGCTTCACTGAAATGACAATAGGTGGGACAGAAAGCACAGAAATGAAGACCGTTGGTTCAGAAAATGTCTTGAGTTCTGACGACGACCAGGAAAATCCACCAGGCTTCTCAAGGCAACGATTTTAAAAGATGGCGTGCAACCGATGGATGAGGGCTCACGAGTGGTCAAGATGGCGAGACTTGAGGGAGGCCTATGGTCAGCTGTTGGAACTGCGCCATATTATTTTTCTTTATGTAGGTATGCATTATGATTACATGAATCAGCGTCATCATCATGTCAGCCGAAAAGACGTCCACTGCTGGACATAGGCCTCTTCCAATTTTCACCACCGTGGCCGGTAGTGAGTCCTTAAGCCCTCATGAAATGAGTTTAATTTTGAAAGTTTAAAAGCTATTTTCCTCCATTGTTACTAAAGTTTTTGTTTACTATGCATTAGTTAGTTGACTTTAAATCTGATGCACGCCGAGACAAGAAAACTAGCATTGTGAATACTGATTACAATTCGCAGTTTATTCTTTAGTTCGACTTTGAAAATAGGTGAATTGTTTTTAGTATTGAACACAAAATTCATAGCATTTATTTCATTCAAAGATCATAAAAAAATGATTCTTATGAACTTCAAAATTACAAGAAGCCAGCCAATTGACCTACAGCCAATTCGCTGACGAGATAGAGCCGTGAGAAGAACTGGCAAGAAACTCAGGCACAGGCTCAGGTTATATTCAATAACATACATAGGAATCGAATATCGGTTTACACTTTTTTTATTTTTAACAGTGGCAGACGACAAAGCATTTCACCAGAAGCCTAAGTCTGCTATCACAATAGTGTCAGAATGGTCGATCATTGATATCTTATTGGTTGAAACTTGTCAAAATCAACCAATAAGAGGTCAATGATCGACCATTCTTACACTATTGTGATAGCAGACTTAGGTCCCTGATAGTAAGTGGTAACTGTAGCTTATGATCTTCAATGCCAGGGACTCTGCGAAGCCGCTGCCTACCATGAAGGGAGTGGTGTAAGTAAAGAGAATGAGGGAGGTGAAGAAAAAGGAAAGGTGGGAAGTTGGGCCTACTTAAGGAAGTACTTCTGCGTGCCAAATACCAATCAGCTTGCTTGTATCGTTCTGAATCTTTGGTAACTGATTAAACTTTTAGGAATGGCTTAAGTTTTTCACTTCAAAGATACGAGTATATGAGTGTCATTTATTCGAGTCCCATTTACGAAAAAAGTTGTGAGAGTTTATTTGTCTGGTATTACAAAAATCATAAGCGACACAGTCCTTTTTCTGTAAATGTAGCAACGACAAATAAAAAATATATAAAATTTGCTTAAATAAAAATATTTTTATAAGTGATTTTTTATGTTTTGTTTCAGTAAAAATTAAAAAAAAATTAAGTATTTTTTTTTATTCACGTACCTTTTTTACAGCACTTTCAAAATAACAAATTCAATTGTTCTGCTGACGCTACCTAAGTCCAATCTTTGGCAGTCTCACTAATACATGACATGAAATCTTAATGGTAACGAAAACCACGCCAAATCACACTATACAAATAAGTATTGAATACATTATACATAGTTTCACGTATCTAATACCATTAACGATTTATGTTTAACATCCTAAGGTATGTTTATTACCCTATACCTACCTACTATTTCGCCTATTTTTGCCCAACTGCCGAAGTCAAGAAGAGTAATGTTATTTTTCTTTGGCACACTCTACAGCCTAATGGGTAACATAAGGTGTCATTAAATTCGTATTATTTTGGAGGTAACTTACGGTAATAAATATTACAATGTAGCGTTAGCACAAAAAAATGGGTTTCTTTCTTTTGAGTTTGTTTTAAACAGGCGGATTTTTTGTTTTTCAATAATTTATATTGCTTGTTATATACAACTTTGTGGGCTGTATGCTTGTGACAAACAAACATAGGTACAGCCTATTTGATGGTAATTAAGTGGGATGAGGAAGGAAAAGGAAGAGGATCGAGAAGGTTATTAAGCTGCCGATGGCTATTATAGATTTTTTTACTAATCAAATTGAACCTACAAAGTGGCCGCTAATATAGCGAGTATTAGGTAAGTAGGATGACTGTTACGGCTGATATTTTCAGCTGAGAGCCGTTCACTGCTGGCTATTGACGTCCCACGGGCATTGCCACTC
The DNA here is from genome assembly GCA_963082885.1 of Parascotia fuliginaria. Classification (NCBI taxonomy): domain Eukaryota; kingdom Metazoa; phylum Arthropoda; class Insecta; order Lepidoptera; family Erebidae; genus Parascotia; species Parascotia fuliginaria. Next base: position 7,951,856 of record OY720198.1, on the reverse strand, counting down.
AGATAGTTCGGTTACGTGAAAGTTCAAAGAAAGAATTGGGTGAGTAACAATATTCTTTGAAAAAGATTTTAGGTCAGATTTCAAAATCAGGCGAACACCGTGTGAAATATTAAAATTTGTATAATACTAACCCAAATTTGACCGCCAAAAACCCTTTAAAATTAATTTACAAAAATTCCACGTACAACCTTATTCTTCAAAAAGCCCCTGGGCCTGAATGACGCGAAAAAAAACCGTAAATTTAACTAAAATAACAACTTATTGCGTATGCGTTGCACGGACGGACGCGAATTTTTTTTCGGTCATGCTACGGGGCTTCGTCTAACAGTTATGTCAAATTTACGATCCTGCAGCCACCTGGATTAGGTTAACTGTAATAAATTGGACTTATCCTTTAGCTGGGCGTGGGAAAACCACAGGATACCATTTCAGTTTGTCAAGTTAACAACCCGTGTAATCAATTAATTGGTTACTAGGCAGTGTTGCCATTTTGGTAGACTAAACTTTTTTTTACTTATCATTGCATGGCATCACCAAAATAACCGATGTGGCTCGCAGTGTTGTTTCTCTGAAGTGGCAATGGGCGGGACACATAGCTCGCAGAACTGACGGAGGTTGGGGGAGAAAGGTTCTAGAGTGGCGACCACGAACCGGAAGACGCAGCGTGGGTCGAGAAAGTTGGAACCGATGTATGAGGGTGGCGAACGATCAGCCATGGTGGCGAAAATTGGGAGAGGCCTATGTTCAGCAGTGGGCGTCTTTTAGCTGATATGATGTTGATGATGATGCATAGCATCACTGGGGATTCTTTTTCCCGAAGGCAGTAGGAAAGTAAGTAGAGAAGTATAACACCCACATTTCGAGATCCTGTTCTGTCCTGTGGCTGGTACAATTTTAGGCATCGAGGTAATACTGAGAATTTCTTTAGAGGAAAACCCAATATCACTACGCGATTGACATCGACGGGGATTGACTTTGTAGATCCACCGTACCTATTGTTATTATTTTTTAATTCTTATTTAATTCTTTATTCTTTATATTGATGAAAGTGACAGACGAGCAAACAGCCTATCTGATGGTAAGTGGTAACCAGTGCCGTAAATAGGGCGGTGCCACCGGTGCCCAGGCACAGGGCGTAGACTCTGGGGGGCGCAAGAATGGTCAGACCAGGCAGGACTATTATTTTTTCGGTTTGCTCCTGATAAGTTCCCGCTGCGCCCCTAGTGCTCGATTCCAACACATACGTACCTACATACCAGTATCATCAAAAACGTCTATTAAATTAGACAAAACATCGCGTTCATTTTTTTGGCAGCGCACGAGCGTATTTGTGTTTAGTGTTTATCGGAGTTAAGCCGCCGGCCGGCTACACGGTCGGTCGGAGATTAAGCGGCGGGCGGGTACGGGCGGGCGCCATAAAGATTTTTTAAATAATTATAGAAGTATGAAAACCATAGTGGCCCAAAAATTAAATCTTAAGCATCAGGGTGGGCAACGCATTTGCACTAGTGAACTTGCGATTGAGTTTTAGTGAGTGAGACACAGTGGGTGGTATAATAGGCGAAGGGTCCACTTAACATCAGATGGCTCGTCTGCTTGTTTGCCCACATCAGTTCTTTAAAAAAAAAGATTTTTCTTCCAAAATCCTAGATAATTGGTCCACCAACACCAAGTTCCTTGTGCTTTATTTTATCACCCTGAGGCCTATACATAACATTGCTCTAGGGTACCGATAATATCTAAAAAAACAAGGGCGCAATTATAGAAGCTCGCACAGGGCGCAAAAAAGGCTATTTACGGCACTGGTGGTAACTGTCACCCATAGAAGACACAGAATCTAGCGGCAATACTCTTGCAATGCCATGGGCTCAGCGAGCCCGCTGCCTTTCGTGAAGGGAGAGTGATAGGTAAAGGAGTGAGGGAGATGAGTAAAACGAGAAGGTGGGAAATTGGGCCTCTCATAATTAACTATTACTCATTTCTAAAGTAATTTTACAACGGTATTAGAGTACTAAACTTTGTGGTATGTACTAATGGTGGTGTTCACTGTATTGGTTTCAGAAAAGATAGACCCTTTTAATGGAGTACACACGAGTAGATATTGTATTTTTTAATCCAATAAACATTTTTCACCTAATACGTATTACATTCGCAATAAAAACTGTATCTATCTGCATTATGCAAACAGTGTTTGAATTATTCATAAACAATTATTTTGAAAACGCCCGCCTTTCTTATAAAATACAAAAAGAGTGATGTGGTTCATGTTATTACCTTTTTACTTAGTGAGTTTATCTTTTGTCTTCATCTTAGGTTATACGATCTCATGTATGACGTGAATAATTAATATTTATAGCAAAGAATCACGCCTTTTCCTTCGAAGCGGTAGGCAGAAGACCAGAAGTTGTATACACTCACGTTTACTGCAGCTATGTTAAACAACAAAGTGAGCCTGTTATGATTTACCGGGCACAATAATTATAGAAAATCCCAATACAACTTACTCGACTCAAGAATCGAAGGAGACCTCTGCGGTACACAACACAGTACCACTGAACCAGTGAAGCAGTTTAAAGTGTCAATCTATAAATAAAAGCGAAAGTTAACTTACTCACAAAATCTCAGAAACTAGGACTGCCGGTAATATAAAATTTTGCGTGTCCTTTTAGAACATAGGTGCTCAAAGACGGGATTTGCGAAATTCATCCAATGTGGAGGAATAAAGGGATGACAAAGTTTGTATGAAACTTTGTAGTTTTTATAGTTGGATTTCTAAATTACTGAAAAATACTAATTTTTAATATATTATTATTAAACTACGCTTAATAAGTGGGAAAATAAGAGTCGCAAGTTTGTGTGTAATTTCGTCAGTTTAGGTTTAGTGGTAGCGATTGAATAGATTTAAATGGGATTTGCCATAGAGACGGATTATACTGTTATTTATTACTGATACCATGTACAACTGCCATAAGATCAGGTAGGCAATATTCTCATACAGGCATACATCTGAAGTCGCAGGCAACAGCTAGTAATAAATAAACGTAAACCAGGTACTTACTTACAATAGTACGCTGACAAGTTACTGCTAAATTGTTACGTACATTTTGTCCATTGAAAGGTTGCCCGAAAAGAAATAGCTTTTAGTTATTTGCACGCCTTGTTCTATAAGTATACTGTAGGATTAGTTATGTCTTGAAAAGGTGTGTAAAGTACCTACTTAATAAATACATAAAAAAGGTAGTAATACTAACCCGGAACACAAATACTGAGAAAACCTAGGCATTCTACGCAGTTTAGCTTAGGTCAAAGAACTTTACTGAATAAATAACAGACGTACACTACAAACATTACATTTTGTCGTGTTCTGAATGTTATAAATAAATAATTTTGCAAGATAGACGACTTTAAATTGTACCAGTAAGGATAGGAGTAGGATAATGTAGTGCCAAGAAATAATCAAGCCAGCTTTGAAACGTCAATGGCGTCATTAAATTAACCTAAAGGATAAATCTAAAGGGTCTCGAACCAAACAGTTCAGCACTTTATAACTTGTCGCTCAATTAAAGCTTGGAACTCTTTATCAGCGCATGTGTTCCCAACTAACTATGATCCTGGGTCTTTTAAGCGGGGCGTGAAAAGCATCTCACTAAGCCGCCATAGTGGAGGCCACCATACCAGTAGTTTGGCTTTTGGAATGGTATACACCACATCTGGATTCCACTGACTGCATACCATCAGGTAGAGTGGAGTCACTTTGGTAGGATAATATAAAACAAGAGAAAAACTTACATTAACTCGTAGACAGAATACTTACTTCACATGATGAACCGATCACCAGGTACCGTGCATCCACACAGCCATTAATAAAAATGATCAACTTTTACAATTGTTACTGCGCAACATCCGATTGCAAAAAGTTATTTATTGTTAGTATAATATGTTGTCGTGTTAGTATTATGTTAAGCAACGTTGCCTAACTTTTAAAAACAGTCAATATTCACGTTATTTTAGTAATTTATGTTATTGCTAGTATGGATGCGATGAGTAACCATCAACAAATTTATTTATTTATTTATTTTTTGGACAACCAGTAGTTGTTACACTGTTTGACATAATTTACATTTAAAAACACATAAATAGTTACTAAGTGCACAACATTTTAAGGTGTCACAACATGCATTAGAAGGTAACATTTATAACACACTAAAAATAAATTAAAATAAATTATAAATTATAATTGGAGTAAACACATAATAAAATAAAAATAAAATATAATTAATTAATTGATAAAAAAAAAATAATAGTAACAAGTAGCCACAAAAGTTACTTAATGTTGCCAAAGAGTTGCTCTAACTCAATACGTGCAAAACGTCGGCAAAACGCGTAAGAAAACTCACTGGCCACTGTAAATTAAAAATTGTAATAACCTGGCGATTAAAAAGAGTGGCCTGAGTTTCTTACCAGTTCTTCTCATGCCCTACCCTATGTCAGCGAACTGGCTGTAGGTTAATTGGCTGACATTTTGTAATTTTTAACATTTATACATGTTAATTTAATTAAGCTTTATGAATAAATACATTTTTATTTTCAATAATAATAGTAAATAATACATAATGTTACTGTGTTGCACAGTGTTGCTGCACAAAAGTTTACTGCGGTGTGGATGCACGGAAAAAGGTGGCGGGTGGCGAGTAACCCAGGGATGAGGGCGGTGAGCAGCTGGTCAAAGTGGACATCATTGAATAAGGCCTATGTCGAGTGAGACGACTTGAAATAGTGATACGAGATCCATCAATTTATTATTATCCAAATTATTTACATATTTGTGAATACTTTCAGCCAAATAAAAATAATATAAAAATGCCAAAAAGCTAGTTAAATTAACATAAGTAGGTAGGTAATTTATTTATTTATTTATTAATTTGGTTCACCAACAACTTAACATCATTACTTAACATATAAAGTCCAATATTTGCTTAAATCTAAATGCCAAGCCACTTATAGGCAAACACAACACTCCCAACTCTAATGAGCTTTAAGTTTCATAACTATTAAATTTAACTACTTATGTAATCTTGGTTTCACCCTTGTCTTTGCTTACTGCTCTGCTCCTGCAGCCAGTAGCGTGATGTTACATAAACTATAACCTTCTTCAAGAACTGGGTTATCATACACAAAAAAGGGCTTTTTAAATCCGACTGGTAGTTTAAAAGATTAGCGCGTTTAAACAAACAAACTGTTCCGTAAATAATAGTATAGATGTACAATTTACTGTTATCTAAATACGGATTTTTTATACATCGATTGCAAAATACGAATAGGCTGCGATCATCGTAAAAATACCTACATACTCAAACTATACCTAACACTACCTACTGATCAATAAAATACCGTTAAAGCTATAAACTTACTGTTTCCCATGTAAATTACTATTTTTAGTACCTACCTGTCTACCTACTATTAATATATTCTGTGCTATTACTAGTGAACCTCCCCGGTTTCGAGCTGTAGGTACTAATATATGTATTATATTTGCCTTTTCTCTAAGTAACATTTTTTATACAGCTTTGCGAAATAATGCTTAGAATACAACCAAAAATGTAGAGAAAAGGGGAAGAGGAAGAAAAAAGGGAAAGGAAGGAGAACCGAGGGAGTGAGTAGGCAGCCGGCTCTATAAGATGCATTTACATTATATCAAGCAGAAGAGTTTGTTTGTTTGTTTGAACGCGCTAATCTCTTGAACTACCAGTCAGATTTGAAAATTCTTTTTGCGTATGATAGCCCAGTTCTCGAGGAAAGTTATAGGCTATGTAACATCACGCTTCTGGCGACGAGAGCAGAGAAGTAAGCAGTGCATGTATAAACACAAACCATGTAAAATAAATTTTATAATCGTTAGTAAAAATCCAAATACGTTGCATGGTTTAAAAGTTAACGGAAAACAAACAGAACAAATCAATGCCTTTGTTTTATATAATTTAAAGATGTTTTCATCACAAACTTGTGGAACTTGGCAATGGTTTTAAATAAAATCCAAATGTTTTTAGGTGCGTGACTTGATTAAATTTGTGCATTAACTAGAAGTGAATTGAATCATCGTGAACCAATTTGTGGTTTATTTAATACGTAAAGCTCTGTTGCAATTGAATAAACGGGTAGATAAGCCGTACTATAATAATGAAAAGAAATTTATTGTCCCAATGCAAAGCTGCGACATTTTCATCAACTTACAGCGGTGTTTTCTAGACCTGCCTTGTAGGGCGCGGCGCTGCGGCGATCTTCCGGCAACCATTCTGCGTAACGATCTAAGATCATCTCTTAAGATGCATCCTAACTGCAATACAAATATGTATGTCCCATCCACTCTCGATTAAGACCGCTTTTAGTGCGATAGTATATCTTTGCTAATTTCACTATAAATGGGCCGGATCTACCTGGCAGTTTCTACTAACCTCTCTTATTGGCGTAGTGTTGGTTTTTATACTAATGCATTTCGACCGGTGAATGTGCACGTGCTCCATCCTCCGCCCTCTTTCTTTTCCTGCCTTATCCCCTTCTATGAGGTCCTATAAGGTCGATATTACGGTTAATATTTACCATCTGGTGGCCCGTATAATTGTTTCTTACCAGTGTTGTATAAAAAAATACAGTTACGGCTTCAGCCACTAACGAATCAATGGCAACTAACCTGCTGTAACTGGTGCTTCTAGTTTTGTTGGTCACCGATCAGCCGATCACCAAGGCGGCTAGCAAGCAATAAAAATAAAAACGAAAAAATCCCGCGCTAGCAATGGAACTAAATCTTTACCTGCCAGGTTTATCGTTAATGTGACAGCACGAAGGACGTGGAAGGTTGGAAGGCTGATTGAAATTGACAATGCAGTGACCTTGATTCGTATGTAAGGTGATTGTTAATCTCGCTGTTTTAGATTCCTAATGTACCTACCGAGCTACCCACCGCTTGTAACTATAGTTATACTTACAGAAAACGATCATTCAGCGAAAAAAACTACCTACTGACAACTCAACTTAACCCAAACTCTAAGCATTTATTTCATTTTGATCATTAAATATGATGCTTATGAAAAGTCAACATTACACAAAGTCAGCCAGCCAATTGACCTACAGCCAGTTCGCTGACGAGGTAGAGCTGAGTGAAGAACTGGCAAGAAACTCACGCCACTCTTTTCAATCGCCAGATAATTACACTCAACGCAACTTAAGAACCATACAAAGTAATTATTACAAATCAACCAATTAATATAATTACTAAGATTAAAGAAAGAAAAGAGAGGATTTCAATTATTTAGTTTCATCTAATATGGTAATTTGGTAAGTTGTGTATTTGGTAAGACCTCCTGGTCACATCGAACGACAAGGTAATACTGGATTAAATATTTAAAGTGTGCCATGCCAAGATTGACTAGTCAGTTAAAATATCAACATTGCGAGATTCTCTAAGAAGAAGAATGGCTATTGTAGAAAACGCTTACGACGCGTTGTGTGTGTGTGGTAATCACAGAAAGTCCGTAAGGTAGGTATAGCGAAATCGTGTAGGATCTATTGTGCTTACGACCACAACGCGTTGTGGTAATGAAGAAATGCGTTCTAAGCAAAGGTCTCCTCCGTTGCAGTTAATACGACTAGGTACTTACTTGCAGTACCTACTAAGGTCTCTTCTCACAGAGAAGGTATGAACAGACATCACCGTGCTAGCTTAAGGCAGCACCAGACTTTTTTTAAAAAGAAATAAACTATTCTTAACTAGATATTATGTAAAACATAACAAAGGTCATTGCTACAAAGGCTCTACTTTGTATGCCACGTCCGTTCAACTTGTCATTCAAATCGTTCCCTGCATTTAAATATTCTGTTACTCTGCAACAAGTTACATTTACTTACAACCGTAAATATAGATTAAAGTAAAAGGTATTTTATCTGACTTGTAAGTTGCTTTGCTAAGTATTTTTATTGTGTGCTAATGACGGTCCTAGGCAGCACTGCCAGACGTCCCGATTTTGGTAGGACTTCCCGATTCTTAAATCAAATTTAAATATCCCGCGCGAGACAGGCTCAGTGCCGTTTTTTGGGGATAATCTTCACAGAAATATCATGAATAATCTTATAAATAATTAAGTATTATAATATAATATTATAAATTATTCCCATTGCTTCTTTCCTCTTTTTATCTTTAGATCTAAGTCTGCTACGCTTTGGTAAGTCTCTATTTAAATAAACAGGCTGATTTTTATACTTTCATGTATATTTGTCATTGTAATGTGTATTGTTACTATTTGTTACCATTACTTTACGCTTTGATTGTTACTTAAATACAACTTTGCAATGTAACTTGTAAAATTAAATTAGATTTAAAAGAATCCTTACGGATGTACACGAAGCTGAACTTATTATTATACGGCTCTAATAAAATTAATTAATCTACTTTAATTTTAACTTTTAAAGTTATAGTTAAAATTATAATAATTTGCAGTGATGTGATGATGTGATGATGATGATGTTGAACGAATTGCCAATGTTGCCATATTTTCTCTGTATTCTACAAATACATAAATGTTATGTTTGATAAATTATATTTTTTTATAAACTATAATTTAATTGATAACTCAATTGCAAAACTTGTATCATTATAACAGCAATCAAACAAGAAAATAAAATAAAAAGTTTTGATTTTGTTGAGAAATTTAATGGCAACATTTGAGCGTCTATGTCAAAAAGATTGTTTATCATTTACGAAGCATGAATTTTTACGAAAAATAATATTAACGTTGCTTTGTTATACAAAACTAAATGGTAAATAACAATGGCAGAAGAGGAAGATTCTTATTGTCGTTTGTGTGCTGAACCAACTGCGAAAACACAGTTAATTGCGCCGGACGAAGATGTCGGATTGAATTCGAAAATAGCAACGAAGATGATGTGGATAAACATTGATATTTCTACCGTTAATAATCTTCCAAACTCAATTTGTTTCTCATGTTTTGACTTATTGGAACGTACGTGGTCGTTTTTGCATAACGTTAGAACGGCACAAGCTAAATTATTTGAGATATTTCTAAAGAAAGATGAGCCTGAAAACTCAAACGTGAAAAGTGACATCGATGTAATTGGAAAGCCTGTTAATGAGGACTGGGAAGACTTTGAGCAGCTAAAACAAGATGTTAAACCTGAGCTTTTTAATGAAGAACTACAATTGGAGACCGTAGACCCTAAATCTTTACTAGAATCAGGTGTAGTAGTAAAGATTGAACGAGATAGTTTAGACGACGATTTCCGACCTGATTCCGACGGCTTTAACTCCACAGATAGTGATGTGCCCCTCTATCAGACTGTAAAGAAAAAGGCCGTTAAAAAAAAGAAGAAAATGCGGTACAATTCTGGTGGATCAGAACACTTTGAACCAAAAAATGAATTAGATGGTGAAACTTTAACTTGGGTCGACTTTAAGTGTGTATGTGCGGACTGTGACACGCAGTGTGACAATATAATGTTGTTACGTATCCATGCGATGCAGATACATAACCGTTGCTGCGTTTTTAAGTGTGCAGACTGCGGGAAAATAACTTCAAGAAACCGAACGTTTATAAATCATATGAGAAAACATAAAAAAGTTCTACGTAATTGCTGTGAGTACTGCAATAAAGACTTTGCTAACTACACATACCTTACAAGTCACCGGAGGCTCATGCATCAAGATGTAATACAAATGACCTGCCGATCTTGTGGTACTATGTTTGAAAACCCAGACGATTTAAAAGATCACATAATTAAGTACAGTCAATCAAGAAAATATGTAATGAAATGTGCGAGCAAAGAACTTAAATGTAACATGTGTGATAAAGAGTTTAAAACTCGTGCGAGTTTGCAAACGCATAAACTACTCCATACAGAAAGACAGAGAAACTTTTCTTGTCATATTTGTGGTAAAATGTTCTTCACTAAAGGAGCTTTGAGTACGCATTTACTAACCCATGATGATGCAAAGCCTTTTAAATGTGAATTTTGTCCGTTAACATTCAAAGCACGAGGTAATCTTTCTGCTCATATAACTCTTCATTCTAGCATAAAGCCGTTTGTCTGTGAGCAATGTGGCAAAAGTTTCCGAGCAAAACGTCATTTAAAATCACACTCAATCATTCATACAGACTTAATGCCATACGTATGTAATTATTGCAAGAAGACTTTTAGATTTAAAACTCGGTTAAACTTACATATTCGTCAACATACAGGTGTCAAACCTTATCTATGTGAGTACTGTCAAAGAGTATTTACTAATGGCTCTAATTATAAGAAACACATGAAACGTAAGCATAATATTGATACGTCAAAAAAGAAATATAATAATATTGTTAATGATAATTTAGATATGAGTAAAAATAAGTTACTCAAAGAGGATTCCTAAAATTGTATTTTATAGGAATTAGTGCTATTAAAGACATTTAAATTATATTAGTGTTTTTTTAATGCTTATGCCCACTCTTTAAAAGATTCCTTTACCTTTAATTTTATTTGGTATGTAGATGAAGTTAAAAAAATATTTGAATCAACTCTATTCTATTTTAAACACTTTATTTTATTTTTTTATATAGTAATTTGGCATTAAGTCCGCCTTTACATGTATGTGTATAAAGTTTTAAATAAATAAATAATTTGTGGAAATATGAAATCCATATATTTATTATTTAAAAACTTCATATTGTATGAAGTTTACTTATAATAAAATTGGAGTGTCTGTTTGTAATATTGAAATAACTGTTTTTTACATGTATGTGAATATATATACGGTACATACACCAAAATAACATTTTTACAATTTTTGTCTGTCTGTCTGTCTGTTTGTTACGGCTAATCTCTGAAATGGCTGGACCGATTTTGACGGGACTTTCAATGGCAGGTAGCTGATGTAATAAGGAGTAACTTAGGCTAAAAAATTATTTTATAAATAATAATAATATGCGATGTAACTGACATTTACGCGGGCGGAGCTGCGGGCAACAGCTAGTAATAAATTATTAATGAACCTTACGTCTACATCACCCCATGGTAGACTGGTAGATAATACTTAAGGCTTAGGCATTCTCTACCAGTCTATTATGGGGTGATGCAGAGCTTCGACAAAGTAGATCCATATATAAATATACAAATACAAAATTACATAAATATAATTAACATTTTTGATTTCCATTAGTTTCCAAAGTTCATAATTAGGTAGTATTATGATGGTATATTTTAGTTTTATTACCAAGCTTACTTTGTATAGCATGAGTGATCTTTACACAGCAGTGGGGTCTGCAGAATGGGCTGGGTCATTAATAACAGTAAGAAGAAGAAAATATTTCTATTAGTAGTAAGGTTCATGTAATCCGTGGCAGTAGTGTTAGAATATATTTCCGCTATAAAATGGTAACGAAACTAGAGATTTTTTTTTATTGCCTACAGTGGCAGACGAGCCAACAGCCCACCTGATGGTAAGTGGCACCTGTCGCTCATGAACTTTTGCAATGCCAGGGTCTACGAAGCCGCTGCTTACCATGATATTAATGCTCTCTTTAAACCTCGTTTTTCATTGATTTTATTCCATTTATGTGTTGTTATTATATCTACTTATTTACTATTACCTTATATACTGAAGGTTTAACGGGGTGCCGTGAAAAAGCTGGATGAACCACACCACAGTAGTAGTAAATCCACGCTGGTTTCAGCATGTATAGTTCGGATCGAAGAGAAAGCAAACTTGCTTGTAAAACTCTTTGAGGCTAACTCCCGAATCGACGACCGTGGCTTGCACCCGCCGACTATATCTGGCTGCGACTCCGTTATGCCTAATATCCGTATTAGGCATCGTGATGTCCGCGGAACTAAGGTCGCTCGATGTTCGGAAAGCCAGCGTACTGGATGGTATTCCAGCGGTGGTTCTTAAGAAATGCGCAGCGGAGTGGTCTCCTGCATTGACGCGCCTATACAGTATACCGCCTATCTTATTCCTCGGGAATTGTGCCGGAGGCTTGGAGTGAGGCGAATGTTCAACCGATTTCCAAAAAAGCGGATAGGTCCGAGCCAGGCAACTATCGACCCATAGCTGTCACCTCAGTTCTCTGCAAAGTGCTTGAGCGGATAATAAACTTCCAACTAGTCGGCTACCTAGAGGGTCACTCGTTAATTAATAATTAGTGACCAACAATATGGCTTCAGGTCAAAACGGTCTACGGGTGACCTTCTAGCGTATATCACGCACCAATGGGTTGAAGCTATGGACAGGCATGGAGAGTCCTTGGCCATTAGCCTTGACATAACCAAAGCAGTCTAGCACCGTTCGCTTCTGTCCAAGCTTCTAGCATATGGTCTGCCACCCCAGCTATGCAGCTGGATTGCCGCAACAATCGCGCAGGGAACACCTAATATAGCCCGCTCTATCCAGAGGTGCTGTTTTCAAGACTGGGCTAACAGGTAGGTACTTACCCGACCCGGGCATCAAACCCGAGACCTTTGCATGTTAGTCCGTTTATAGTTGGTACCACGGCACGGACACATCGAGGGGATAAGATTTTTGATTTCATTTTTTTTATTTAAAAAAAACTGCCGCATTAGGAAAAAAGCCCTGTGTCGCGGGGAACGATACAAACATACAACTAATGGACACAACTAAGTACACCCAGACTCGGAACAAATATTTATGGATCTCACAAAGTTTTGACCCATGTGGGGATTGAACCCACAACCGCGTGCACAGCAGTCGCTTGCGCACTCACTGCGTCACGGAGGCAGTCAAAAGTTGTATGTAAATAGGTACCTACCTATCTACTTATTCCATGCCGGATTTCAATTTTAAACCCACATAACCTCATATAAATAACATAGTGACGTAAATATTTCAATTTAATTGTATCGCACGGTTTTTTGACCTAAATACCCACGATTGTCACATACGACGCCATCTTGTCCACCATTTTGAATAGAAACGTGACACGTAAGACACGGTCCGTGTGCTACATTGTTAAGAATCTGTCATTAAAACGGCTTTGTTTTGTAAAATGCGTGCATCGATGCGGATTATGATGAGATACAGCATTTTATGAGATTAATACACACATAGATACGGGCCAACTAGTGGATCCTTACTGGTTTCAGCATGAATGATACGGAAAAGTTTTCGTAGAATTCAGGCGTAGTAATCTATACTCCATACTAATAATAAAAATGCGAATGTAACGCTTTCACGCCTAAACCATTAAACTGATTTTAATTAATTTTGTATAGAGATAGATTAGACCTTGGAGAACAACATAGGCTATCTTATATGGCGTAAAAATGTCTAGGGGTTAAAATAGGGGATGAAAGTTTGGTGAAGAAATTTGAATTTAAAGAATTTGAATACAAATGCTTTTCATTTCGGGTGAGAGCACCGCACGCCCAATACCCCCCTCAGTCCCCTTCTCCCTACGCACTTGGGCAACGCTTGCTTGTATTCTTTTAGTTTAGCATTGTCTTTTTTACTGTCGAAAGTGACTGTGGCAGACGAGCAAACAGCCCACGTTTTTAAGTGGTAACTGTCGCTCATGGGCGACTTTCAGTTTCTGAAAGTCTGATCAACTAAAAATCAACTAATCACCTGTTAAATCCCCATGTAAAGTACCAATTGAGTTTATTAAATATTTAGTTTAATTTGATGTAACTAGTAACTAATTACATCAAATTAAACTAATATTTATGCTTTATCATGCTTTTAGGTACTTCACATGAGATTTAACAGGGGATTAGATAATTTTTCGTTGATTAGACTTTCAGAAGCTGGTGGTCAGAGTCCCCTAGCATTGCTCCTGCAATGCCTGAGACTCTGTGGAGTCGCTGCCTACTGTGAAGAGATTGGGGTAGGTGAAAGGTTTGAGGGAGGCGATAAAAAGAAAAGACGGGTAATTGGGCCTTCGGCGCTCTCTCTCACTGAACGAAACACAATAATACGGATACTACTACTCTTAGGTCGATCTTCTATTAGAGGGTAGTACTGCCCCGGTCAATCCGAATGATTCATGCTGAAAACAACGTGGATCTACTACCGTATTTATTGCAATGTTTGGAGAATTAGCCAGAGGCGGGTTAAATGTCGAGAGCGTCAGCGAGCGGTGTCATCGGCGCTCCTCTGGCTACCTAAGTAGGCACATTTTTACTAGTAGGTACTACCTAGTATTCAACAAATATACCCGGTTACCTGGCGCCCGTAGGCACGTGCCTAGTTTGCCTTAGGGTTAATCCTTTACTGGAACCAGCTACGTTCATGAATAGGGTACAGTCTTATCATCAGTTGAACCTTTAACTCTGCTACCATACCTAATTGCTTCAATCAAGCTACGGTAAAAGGCGTTACGCCACAGAATAATAAATAGTAAAATCTACGGTAATGTTGTCTAAACATAACATAGCGGTAAGTAAGAGTGCTCATAGAATTCCATACTTCTCCTCTCTCACAATCGGTGGTGTTATCATAGCACTGCTTCTTCAATGCGTTTATAAATTATAACACTCTCACTGCCTTCCGCCCACCGGTAATATACACTTCACTAACGCAATCAATCAACCGAGTTAGACGGTGAAACTATCACTTAGTAGATAAATACATACCTACATACTTCACGCCATATCTCGCATTAATAGGGTAAGTAGAGACTATAGAACACCATTTGCTACGATCCAAACATACCCCTTTGCCTCTTCAACATTTATTAATCTTTTCATATGAAAGAATGAAAATGAAAATATATTTATTCATAAAGGTTAATTAAATTAACACTTATTAACGTCAAAGTTTACAAAATGTCAGCAAACTAACCTACAGCCAGGTCGCCGCAGCCGTCGAAGTAGAGCCATGAGAAGAACTAGCAAGAAACTCAGGTTACTCTTTTTAATCGCCAGGTTATTACAATTTTTGTAAGTTACAATTTCAAGTAGCATGCAAAGTGACACAGGCAATACACATAACATACACACACGTCGGTTACGGGTAGTGGACCAAGAGTCCGTGAACGCCAGTATCGTAAGCGTCTTGTGATTAGATTGACAATCCGCCTATTAAGCGTGGCGATTACATACATACTCGTACATACATAACTAACTTCACGCCTGTCTTGTAATAATGGGGTAAGCGTTGACCAGTATAAGCATATTGGGAGAGACATATGTTCTGAGAACGTTTCAGGGTTGAAACGATGATGAGCCATATCTTATTGTTTAACTGTGTGAAAATCAGCTTAGATTTTTTGTCTAATAATAATATCAGCCTGTTTAGTGTCCCACTGCAGGGCAAAGGCCTCTTCTCATATAGAGAATGCATGAGCATTAATCACCACGTGCGCTCAAGGCGGATTGGCAATTTCAGACTTTTAAGTCCAGGTTTCCTCACGATGTTTTCCATCACCGTCAGTCAGAAATGTCCAAGATAAACTTAGAAAGTACGTATGATTTGAAAAAACCGCATTGATACTTGGCCGGATTCGAACTCCTCGTGTTTACGAAGCGGGTGCCTTATCCACTGGACCATTTCGACGAGAGACTGGAAGTACTTATACTTTTTGTAAAAACATTGTAATCCGGATTGTACCCAAGATACAAGCACTAGCTTAGTTTGGGACCAAAGGGAAACTACTTATCTATCTATACTATTATATGTATAAAGTGGATAAGTTTGTTTGTATAAACGTGCTAATCTCTGGAACTACCAGTGGGATTTGAAAAATTCTTTTTGCGTATAATAACCTAGTTCTCAAGGAAGGTTATAGGCTATGTAACATCACGCTACTGGCGACGGGGCAGAGCAGTAACCAAAGACGCGGGAGAAACCGCGCTGTGGAAAGCTAATAATTTATATTATGAAATAAATTGATTACAGAATACAAAGGATAAGTCAACCTCGTTACTGATAACGAACCAAGTGTAAAGGGTTCGATTCTACTCGTGACAAATACCGAGTTATTCCAAGTCCGGGTGTATTGTGTAGGTAAGTAAATGTTATTGTATGTTTGCAAAACTAAAATCTTTTGTCATCTTGTAGTAAAATGTTGTATGTACGGCCTGGGTTTTGAACGCCTACCTCGTGAAATACGGCGAGGATAGCTAAGGCAGAGCATCTAGGTAGCTATTACGCCATCATCAATCACACACAACAGTTTATTTCTTAGATTCATTGAATAAATTTAAACAATTAACTATTTGTGTTGAAATAATGTGATATCATCAAACATTTCTTACTTTATAAACACTGTTAGGTATAGTAAATCAAAATGTGAAGATAGGTACGCTCTCTAAGACCTATATTTGTATTCCAAAGATTATTATGAAGAGGCGACTACAGGCTGATTTTAGAACAGTTTTTAAGACCACTCCCATTTTAGGGCAAGCTTTGTGTCTGGGGGACTTTATAAACATACTTATAATTAACGGAAACAAAGTAGATACACTCAGACTCGCAACAAGTATATGAATCACACAAAATTTTGTTTCGTGTGGGGATCGAACTCACATCCTCGTATGCAGCAGTCGCTTAACTACGCTTCATCTGCGGCACAAACGCAGTCTTTGGGTCTTGTAAATACTTTTGTAGGTGACGTACGGCCCACCGATTATTTAAAAATGGTACCTAATCTCATGGACCCTTGAACTACTGGCTGCATACCATCAAGAGTGGAGCCCCTAAATAATAAAAACTAATAAATCGCTGTGTTCTTTGAGCATTGTAGGTAGAAACTAAGAAAGCAACCAATGAATTGATGACCGTGTAGAGAGATGGGAATGAGGAAGGAAAAGGAAAACAAAAGATCTATTCTGAAAGACCTCCACTATTACTTACCGAGAGAAACGCATTAGTATGTAAACTTATACAATAGCCGATTTCTTATGAACAGGTAGTTAATCCCGATCAATATAGCAAATTTATTAAAGCCCGGAACTTTTTACCAGAGCACGTGCTCCCATCTAATTATAATCATGAGTATTTTAAGCGGGGCGTATAGAAGAATCTAACTAAACCATAGTAGTGGCTTTTATACCAGTAGTTTGGTTTTTAGAATAGTGTCCACCACTTCTGGATTCCACTGACTGCTTACCATCAGGCAGAGTGGAGTCACTTTGGTAGGCCAATATAAATAAAAATAGGTTCTTGTTGAAACCAGCGAGGATCTTCTACTTAAATTTACAATTCTCTTGTAAGAACACACATCTTAGACTTGTCTGCATCGTTAATCTTGACAAAGTATGTCGCAGTAGCATGCGATGGCGCGACACGAGCAGACACACACGGTGTTATTAACTCGGGATATATCTGAAGATATTATTATGTCATTATTCGTCAGATGATGTCCACTGCTAAGCATGAGCCTCTTTAGAGATAAGGTTGCCATAGTTACCACTTTTCAATCTGGTTCCTGACCGAATTTGCGAGGTAAGGTGACGCTACTGGCCATTCGCTTGGTTCTCCCTTACTCGTTTCTAACGACACCCACGAAAAGAGGGAACCTGTATAATGGCCACTATCTTCATCCATAGTCGACTAGAACATAATATATTAACAGGAAACTACAGGAACAGGAAATTAATTGCTACAGGAACAAAAACTTAATATAAATTGCCTGCAGTTTTTAGGGTTGTATACACCTCAAGAGGCAAAACGGAACCCGTATAGGATCACTTTGTTGCCCGCCTGTTTATATGTCCGTCTATATGTCTGTATTTCTCTATCTGTCAATACTTTCGTTTTTCTCAGTTTTAACGCAAATAATCAAGCTATTTTTTATTATTAGATTAGGTTTTATAGCAGTGCTTTTTATCACCGTATGACATACTGACACATTGTAAAGAATTTGACTGGATTCGAACTCTCAACTTAGCGAACAAATATTTATGTTTTTTTACAAGAATCTATAAGTAAAATTATGTCATCAATATGTCTTGAGATTTATTGTGACTCGTGCCGCTCCCCTCAACTAGTAGTGTGTTCAACAAAGCATGCAGAAAACAAAAGCAACGGAAATATTACTCCAGTCGACGACAAGAAAGCCCACAGGACAGTTTTCTATACAAACTCATTAATATTACCAAAATTATTTGGCTGTATACATAAATACCATTAGCCAATAGTAGAACGCATTAAAAATTTCGCGCCATTTATGCAAATGATATAATTTATAAATACCTAATTTAAAAGTTTAAATTAATTTTAAAATAAAATGTTGTGTTAATTTTTATTTAATAATAATAATAGTTCATTTAAAAGTTTTATTCGTTTGTTTTAATTTAATAAATGTGTCAATTGATGTAACAACAGTTTTATTTTTCAAAAATGGACGCTTTTGTTAGCGCGACTGTGTTGCGTCTTATTTTATTTGCTTTCTGCACACGGTATGCACTATCTCAGGACTACTTTAGAATGGTGAGTATGGTAATTAAGTCTTAATTGCACGTTTAACTCTAACAATGAAATAACAGTGTGCAAAAAGATTTACCTATCCGTTTAGCACATACAACCAAAATATTTATTTCAGAACTTAAAAATGTAATGTCAGAATGTATTTTTAATCGCTTTGACATTTTGTTTTTTTTTTAATGTTAGAATATGTATTGTTTCGAAGTGCCTCTATTATTTTATTGTTATATGTAGCTCGCACGATCACGAGATAGACTACGTTACATTTTACATTATTGTTACGTCACAATTTTATCGAAATGACGCCATTTTGTTCCCATTGATAGTAGATAGAAAAGTACTTAGGGATTGGTGCTACTGAAATCTTAAATAAATAACTTAAGTTATTAAGAGCGCCTATTTTTTGTACATTGCTGGACAAAGATCACTCTCTTTCTAACTTTCAACCTTAGAAGATAACTAAGTAGGTAGGTAATAAAAATACCTATATATTTACTTATTACTTATTTATTTTTTTATAGGTACGTATTTCCTAGCAAAAGTTCCACTAATTTTCGTGTTTTGTCAATGGTAGCAGATGAAAAAGGAGCTCATCTGATTGACTGCCTACGTGGTACAGTAGGAGCGCAAGCGACTGTTGTGCACAAGGTTGTGGGTTCGATCCCCACACAGGTCATAACGTTGTGTGATCCATAAAACTAAAAGTTGTTCCTATTTAGGGGTTATTTTACTTTGTGTCTGTTAAATATATGTTTTATTTATTTATTTATTTATCAACTTTATACATACAATATGTAATGGCGGACTTAATGCCTGAGGCATTCTCTACCAGTCTACCGTAGGGTGATGCAGAGATATTTCGAAGCAGGTGCACAAATAAATAAATTTTGAGTTGAGTAAAAAGTACATTATTTGCGTAATATATTATAAATATATAATACACATAACTACATAATAATATATATACCTACATATATAAATATATACATTAAATATATAATAATACACACAATTTATATACATATTAATAAAATTAACATACAAATATATAGAGGAGATGTGACAATACCAGACCTGTGACGAAACTGCCATTTTAGTTGCTCAGAAGCAAGTTCCGAACTTTTATTTTAAATGCATGACGGTTTGTGGACGTCCTGATTTCAAGAGGGAGGGCGTTCCAAAGAAGAATGGATTGAATAGGGAAAGAGGAGTGAATAAAGTTAGACGTGTGTGAAGGACATAAAAGGAGGAGATTATTGGCAGAACGAAGGTTTCGTTCATGAACAGAGTTAAGATACTGAAAGTAAGGCGTTAAGTAGGGAGGAGGAGTAGGCGAAGTCAGGATGGAATAGAGGTTAGTGAGAGCACGCAATCTACGTCGTTGGACAATAGGTAGCCATTTTAGTTGAGAACGATAAGTAGATACATGATCATACTTACGAAGATTAAAAACGAATCGAATGCAGTTATTAAGAAGACGGTCTAATTTGTTGAGAAGATCTGCATTCAGGTCAAAATAACACACATCACCATAGTCGACTTGTGGAAAGATCAAAGACTGCACAAGCATTACCTTAGTTCTATAAGGAAGGAAATTTTTGCGTTGGTATAGAGTTTTAAAGTTCCCCGTGACACAGGTCTTGTGCCCTAATGCGGAAGTTGTCTTATTTAAAAACAATTAAAATAATTTCTGAATCTAAAAACGCTTTGAGCAAATTTGGATATCATACATACAGATGAGAAGAGACCTTTATCCTCTATTTGTCTCTAGCAGTGGTATTATAACAATAAAAAAGTTAATGCGGCCAAAAAACCCATGTGTGCATCTGACCAGGCAAAAACAATTGCCCAAAATGTTTTTTCTTCATATTTCACAAATAATTTGTCATTTCGGCCATGGAGGCTACACCGTGAAGGTTGGACTACAAAAAGTTTCATCTCATATAGTTTATATGTAATTATGCTCGTGACAGTACAATGTATACTTAGGGCAAGCAATTGAGGTCATGGTATAATGTCCTTCATGGGAAGCTTCTTTTATTTTTTTTTACTTTATTTCTTTGTATGGAATATAAAAACACCCTATCTCTTACCGTAGATGTCGTAAGAAGCGACTAAGGAAACACCAGCAATCGGGCTGCAGTATTTACTACAAAGAAAGAAAGAAAGAAAGTTGATTTAATTCGCCACAGGGGCACAATAAACTATAAACAGAATTACAATATAAACAAAACAAAACAGAGAAGGAAAGAAAGAAAGAAAGAAAGAAAGAATCATTTATTTGCGTAGAATACAGGTGATATCATGTATAACAATGGTGTAAAGTGCAAGCTATATTCTGCCTGTATTAGGCATGCAAATATTTATCATTATAAAATAGGTACTTATTATTATCATTTTATTATTTGAAACATTTAACATACATTTTATTGTCAGCAGAACGTCAAGGTACCTATATTAATATAATTATAGCATATTTATGATTATCGAAGGAATTATTAGAATTATCAAACATTATATAAATTTAGTCAATTTACATTATTTCAGATTACATGTGATATTTTAATATGTCAAACTATAAAAAGCAATGCAGGAATAAAATAAAAAGCAATGCAGTTTAGTTTAGATGCTGTCCTGTACGCCTTTACGTAATGCTGAAAGGGTCGCCGACTCAAAATCAAACTTGCGCACATAACATAGGCTACGGTAACTGCTTACCATCAGGAGGGCCGTATACTTGTTTGTCGCTTTAATTGTATAAAAAAAATATGGCAAACACCTACCTTTGGGCAAAGCCTATGTCCAACACTGGACGTCTTTAATTTCAAATTTTATAATTCTGTTTACCGCATGAAGTTCTCCTTAATCGTAAGTCAATAATTACTGAAATAAACTTGCACAGTGAAAGTGAAAATTTCAAAACATCACATTGATAATAATAATAATATTAATATTCTACCACATTCACACAGCGCCCTAAAGCCCTAAATTAAGCAATTATATTTGCTTGTGTTATGGGTACTAAACAACTGATATACTACTTATATACAATTTTTTTTTTGTAAATACATACATATTATAGATAAATTACACCCAGACACAGAACAAACAATCATGCTCATCACACAAAGGTTTGTCCTGGGTGGGAATCGAACCCACGACCTCCGGCTTAGCAGTCACTAACCACTAGACCAACTGAACAGGCCAGTCACACACATTGGTACTATTTGTCTAATTTCGAATCTACGACCTCGTGTAGGTATATATGTCGCAGGCAAATTGTATAAATCGGCCGTTTACAATCTGACTCTGCATGTGACATAACGCTGAACATGTTACCAACAATGTGTATTATAGCTAAATGTTATCAAACAAACAACAAATAAAAATAGAAGAAAAATAGGGTCAAAGTTGATCACAGTTCTAACCTAGCCTAACCCAATCTGCCTTCGATCGACATGACGTCGATGACTGCGAGCGTTTACAAAATGCCGAGGCAGTAGGTATGTAAACGGCGGGCTTATACAATTTGCCTGCGACATATATACAAAGCGGGCGTCTTAACCACTAGAAATAACATTTTAATCATACCAGTTCGTTAATATAAATAATATATCACTGGAAGCATAAGCGCCGGCAGCATGGTGCACGGAGGTAAACTTGCACCTCCCTGACGATTAAGAAGATTAAGATTATTTATTAACTTACCCCCCCAGTTTCTGAAAGGCTGATCAACGAAAAACTAACTAATCACCTGTTGAATCTCATGTGAAGTACCAATTGGGTTGATAAATGTATGAATATTTAGTTTTTTGATCTTATTAGTAACTAACTAGATCAAATTAAACTAATTATCCATGCTTTTAGCATGCTTTTAGGTACTTCACATGAGATTTAACAGGTGATTAGTAATTATTTTTCGTTGATCAGCCTTTCAGAAACTGGCGGTTAGTCTTTTAATTGTACTTCTATAAGTTGTCAAATTGACCAAATTAGTTCAGTTGCACCTCTCTTAATATTAGATGCACACCCTGAAAATCCGATACCTCTAGAAGTTATCCTGGTGGCGCCAATGACTACAATAAAATAACTCTTCTCTTAGAGAGAGCGCCACATAACATTTTCAGTTCGCCTTTTTTATAATAACACTAAATGATTGGATCACTTCTATCGTTGGTAAGGACGGAACCACGTACCTGACCCCCACTTTCATTGAACCATTGTTTCATTCATTACGCACGGATGTCAGACAAAGGCACTTTCGCTTACATTGGAAATTATATCGTTCAGACATTAAAATAGGCAGTATCAAAGAACACAACTTCTGCACTAAGATACAAGCAACAATGCAACAATCTTACTACAGAAGAATTACAAACATAATTAATAGAAACAAAGTGGTTTTTTTTAGGTGCCTACCAAAGTGACTCCATCCCGCCTGATGGTAAGCAGTCAGTGGAATCCAGAAATGGTGGCCTACACTATGGTGGCTGGGAATTAATGGGGTAGGAGAAGAGAATGAGGGAGGTGAGGAAAGAGGAAAGGGGAAAATTGGACCTCCGGCGCTCTCACTCACCGAACGAAACGCAGTAGTACGGATACTACTACTCTTACGTCGATCTTCTATGAGAGGGTAGTACTTCCCCGATCGATCCGACCCATTCGTGCTAAAACCAGCGTGGATATACTACCGTAAAATAGTACACCCAAACTCGAAACAAATATTTGTAGATTACGCAAAGTGTTGTCCAATTAGGGAATCGAACTTCCACTTGCACTGTACACCTGAGAGAAGAGGTTTATTAACACAAACATAGCCAGGTTCAGTACCTACATCACCAAAAAACCTGGTAAATATGTACCAGCGTGATTTTTCAGTACCTACTCAGGTCGATTAAAACACTGGTCAATCTACACAAGACATATTGTAATAAACTAAGTTTTCCGCAGCGCGATTTCACCCGCGTCTTTGCTTACTGCTCTGCGCCCGTCTCCAGTAGCGTGATGTTACATAGTCTATATTCTTGCTCAGGAACTGGGCTGTCATACGCAAAAATAATTATTCAAATTCGAATGGTAGTTTCTGAGATTTAGCACGTTTAAACAAACAAACTTTTTCGCTTTATATAATAGTATAGATAGAAACCAATGTGCATTAAAATATATAACCACTTACCTAAGAATTTATATAATTTACCATTCACTGTATTTAAAAAAGCATTATTCAAATTATTAATTAGTAAAAATTATTATGATATTAAGGATTATTTAAATGACAAACTGTTAGATTAAGTGGACATTATTACCTATTTATTATTTTTATTGTATTATTGACATTTAGATTAAAGTTCCTTAGATATTATTATTATTATTAATTTATGTCAATGTTTTATCGAGTGTTTTTAATAATTATTAATTATAATTCGAAATTTATAATTATATGATAGTGTATTTGCACGTCAATGTATGGCAGAATATGTATGAACTTATTATAATAACTAAGACCTTATATGTACCATATTTGAGCAAATAAATAAATTATTATTATTATTATTATTATTATTATTATATTATTTAGTAAAGAGAGTTTAAAGACAAAAGTTTGCTATATATTAATTATCAGGCGTTCTGTACACACAAATCTGTTTGACTTGTTCATACCTAATTCAATAATTACATAATGGAAATGAAACTGTGGCTTACATTAAAAATAAAAGGTTTTTTTTTGTATTGTGACTGCCTCTGTAGTTCGGTGG
The DNA here is from genome assembly GCA_963082885.1 of Parascotia fuliginaria. Classification (NCBI taxonomy): domain Eukaryota; kingdom Metazoa; phylum Arthropoda; class Insecta; order Lepidoptera; family Erebidae; genus Parascotia; species Parascotia fuliginaria. The sequence continues at coordinate 7,927,673 of OY720198.1, read as the reverse complement.
TACTGTGTATGGACTGACACGCAGAGGTCGCGGGTTTGATTCCCGCTCAGTGCATATATTTGTGTGCATTAACATGAATATTGTATTGGTCGTGGTGTTTCTATGTATAATATGTATTTATTTACAAAAAAAAAAGGATTTAAGTATACAGTACTGCCACATTCTAGAACCCATAACACAAGTTATATATATGCTTACTTTTCTGCTAGATGGCGTTTTATGTAGTTGTTGTGATATATTGCTTTTATTATTTTTCTGCACGCTTATCCTGCTCGCAAGGCCATTTTGTTGTGTCTTATTTTGAAGGTTAACAATAATAACATTATTAAATAAGTACAAGAACGGTTGTGATTCAAATAATCACTGTAAGGATTTCCGCCAATTTATGCGACATAAAAAGTAGCGTTGAGATTTAATAAGTTTATATATGACTTACCTGACCTGATTATGATGACAAGCATGACGCGGGTAACGCAGGACCTGTCAAAAGGGGGAGGTATAATACCTTCTCTAAACATTTTCACTTTGTCTAGGAGGGTAAAACATCTATACCTGTGTGACAGCCACTAATACACATAGTCTAGAAATAGCTGTAAGTGCTTTTTATATGTGAAGTGACTCCCTTCTGCCTCAGTCTGGCTGTAAGCAGTCGGTGAGTTCAAAACTGATGGACCTTGACTTTAAAGTTTAACTTACCCAGTCTAAAACCCATTACTTCATGGGTATTTTTTTTTATATACCTACACATATATTAGCCTACCAAAGTGACTCCACCCCGCCTGATGGTAAGCAGTCAGTGGAATCCAGAAGTGGTGGTCACCTTACCAAAAGCTATCGACTCAAACTGCTGGCATGGTGGCGTCCACTATGGCGACTGAGAATGGGGTTGGGGTAGGGAATGATGGAGGTGAGAAAAGAGGAAAGGGAGGAAATTAGGCCTCCGGCGCTCTCACTCACCGAACGAAACGCAGCAGTGCGGATACTACGACTCTTACGTCGATCTTCTATGAGAGGGTAGTACTTCCCCGGACGATCCGGCCCATTCATGCTGAAACCAGCGTGGATCTACTACCAACGTATATACTGTATACGAGAATTTAGGCCTTAGGTCATCACTACTGGATGTATGATGTGCATGAATGTAATGAAGTTCTTTTTTACAGGGTGTGAATACAAATTCAGCAGAAGCGTCCCAGTTTCTAAGGGAATACGACAGAGAAGCTTCTGGAATGTGCTACAGGTAAGCGTTTAACCTTTTCAAATCATTTATTTGCTGACTAGCAGAACTAGCTTGTACGAATGGAAAAATAACACGCAGGCAGGCTTTTCAGAAAATTAATAGACATATTGGTCCAGCCCTGTAGGATGGACGAGTCCAGTTCAGGAAGTGGGTATGCCTGAGGCAAAAAATCTTTGTAAATTAGAATGCAGTTATTAAACGAGCTGATCGCCTTTCTTTGGGTGGACCTATATCCAACAGTAATTGTCTTCAGACCGATGACCCGATGGGACCTTTAGTTTAGGACTTTCTGCCACACTGCCTATGTAAGCAGTCATTGGCATCCAGGAGTAAACACTAAAAGCCATTGCATCACTGATGGTATGGTGGCCTCACTATATAAGAGATGCTTTTATCTTCCAGAGTAACTATATCCCAATGGAAATTTGTTACAAACATCACTGAGTACAATCGTCGACGAATGCTGGAGGAGCTAGCGTTAAGCTCCAAGTTTGAACGGCTCTCTTGGAGAAAGGCGGCAGCATACGACAGCTCCAGACTGTCAGACCCTCAGGGAAGACGTCAGATGATGAAGATTGTGCAAGGAAGCAGGAGTGCATTACCTGATGATAAGTTTACTGAGGTACTGGTTTTATGATGTTTTGAATAAATAGTTGTAGTTTCGTATGTTGATGTCGATGTGGACAGCTCAGTGCCAAACGGAGCTCGATGTTCAGCAGTGAACATGTTTCGAGTAAAATGATGATTAATGAAGTGGTAGCAGGTTACCGAAGTTAGAGAAAAGACTGAACAATCTTGGTAATTTTGTTTCACTTAACAACTGGTATACGCTTGTTAGATACCTAAAAGAAGAGTTATTAAAAGAAATAAATAAAACCCACCATTTTCTTTCCAGTTACAACAACTAATATCAGAAATGAAAGAAATATACAACGCAGCAAAAATATGTCCTTACGGCCAGAAACCATACGATCCTCATATTCCAAGAGTTCCATACAGCTATGAGTACCAAGAACCAAGTTTAAACGGTTACCAGCTCTCTAACCAGGGTTACCAGCATTACCAGGCGTTGAACGAACCTTCAGAGACTTCAAACTATTGTGATATGCAACTGGATCCTGAGATATCCAGGATTCTGGCTCATTCGAGGATCGAAAGTGAGTTGCTGTATGTATGGAGAAGCTTTAGGGAGCAAACGGGTCCTAAGTTGAGGAATCGGTTCATGAGATATGTGGCTTTGGCTAACCAGGCGGCTGTTGCAACTGGTGAGTTTAAATATTATTATTTGACCAGCCTTGACGCGCCAGTTCAGTTTTTGAAAAATTTCTAGTAAAGTCTAGAATTGTAGTAGGTAAATGGCAACAAGTTCACTCCCTGTTACATGGCACTTAATATAGCTGACGATACGTGGGTGTTACACTACAGTACATACTCCTTCGAGGAAAAGGGCTCGATGAGTATCTTATGTTTTATTTTCGGTATTCGCTGCTTGCACAAAGTTGTGTGTCTTTTCGAATTTTTATGTTGTGTATTTGTTTACCTTGGACTCTACCGATTTGATGACGTCGCGTCATCAAATGACATCGTTAACAAAATGGGGACTTGTGCTAATATAAGTTTGAAATGATCAAGAATCTTCGTAACTAAGTGAGTCTGCGGTCTAAACTTCATAGTTTAGACCAGGTTGGTTTCATCATAATCAATCCATATTTACGTAACGTATGGCAGAGTTATATGCGTACAAAATACACCTTTTTTCTTCAAATTAATCTGCGCTGTATCCTAAAAAAGAAGGGAAATCCTGATACCATGGACTTCATCCATATTCACCACACCTTTAATAGGTTACCGCGACGCTGGAGACCAAATGCGAGCAGCATACGAAGATTCTTCCTTCAGAGTGAGCGTTGAAGAGATCTACAACCAAGTATCATCTCTATATAAGCAACTCTTCACGTATGTAAGGAGAAAACTGGTGCAGAGGTATGGACAGAATACTGTGAGGCCTGATGGACCTATTCCTGCACATCTTTTGGGTAAGATTAATACTGTCTTTTCATCCTTGTGTCCATACTTCCATACTAATATTATAAATGCGAAAGTAACTCTGTCTGTCTGTTACGCTTTCACGGCTAAACCACTGAACCGATTTTGAAGAAATTTGGTAAAAAATGGCTTGAAGGGGTTGAAATAGAGGATGAAAGTTTATATGAAAAATCGTCAATGTAAACAGAGATATAACCGACATTCACGCTGGCAGAGCTGCGGGCAACAGCTAGTAGTAAATACTTACTTTTATATGTCGTTCACAGAGTGAAAACGCAAAAATCCAATTCTTCTTGGTTCGTTTTTATTCAAAGTCAAAGTCAAAGCATTTATTTCATTTTGATCATAAAGTATGATGCTTATGAAAAGTCAACATTACATTTTGTCAGCCAATTGACCTACAGCCAGTTCGCTGACGAGGTAGAGCTGTGAGAAGAACTGGCAAGAAACTCACGCCACTCTTTTCAATCGCCAGATAATTACAGTTATTTGAATGAGTTACAATTTAAACACTCAACGCAACCAAAGAACCATACAAAGTAATTATTACAAATTAACCAATTAATATAATACTAAGATAAAAGAAAGAAAAGAGAGGATTTCAATTATTTAGTTTCATCTAGTATGGTAATTTGACTACGTATTTTAATTAAACTGGTAAATGCACCTCCTGGTCACATTGCACGACAAGGTAATACTGGATTGAATATTAAAAGTATGCCATGCCAAGATTGACCAGTCATCCCAAGTAGCACCCGTTCACGAGCATGACGCACGGGCCAGCCATCATCACCCTCGCCATATTAGAGGGAAGGTGATGACCCGGCCAATACGACACCACAAGCAATGACATTTTAGTGAGCATAACAATGCAAAGCATGGGTGGTAAAAGAACCCTAATAAAATGTATTATGCCTTACGAACTCGGGTCGTTCTCAAAAAAGTGTAATTTTTCGAAAAATATGTCGATTTTAGTAAATATTGAGTTTTTTTAATAAAAATCTGTTCTAAGGGTTTTTCTTGTAAAGAATTATTTAAAGGGAACGGAATTCATGCATTGGTGGCTAAGATACAGCCTGTTCAAAAAAAAATAACACAGGTTAAAGAGATAGTACACAGGATAATGAGATAATACCAACAAGTGAAAGAGAATCAATCAGGTTATTGAAAAAAAACAAAGAATTCATACAAAATCACTATTTATTAAGCATTATTTGAAAATAAATAATAATAAAATAAAATTGCTTTCTAAAACAATTATGAAATGGTAAAAAAAATCCTGTTTAGGATATTTCTTCTGTAATCAAACATTTATCGTCACTTAATTTTGAAAAAACCAGTACAAAAAAAATTTTATGTCTCTCAAAATATAATTTACCAGATAATACAACAGTTATATTGAAAAAATAATATCTTATAATAATCAGTCTCAAGCAATCAGTCGTTAAAAAAATAACAACAAATATTAATTACAAAAAAAAACATACGACCCGAATTGATAACCTCCTCTTTTTTGAAGTCGGTTAAAAATAAACAATTATTGCATACTTAAACAATCATTTCCACATTTAACATAATTTTATAAATATTTTTCTAACAAAAATAATACTTATACAAAGACAAATAACAGTTCGTAATCATCATGGGAAAGATATAATTAGTGCAGGTGTAATAGCTAAATAACAATATTAAAGGAAAAATAGTTATACTGATAGATTTTCAGTTTAAAAAAATTAAAATATATTGTAATCAGAAGAATCACTATCAAAAAGAAGGCTTTAAAGTGGTAACAGGAGACTCGGTTACATTTTGAGGTCCATCATTTAAAATACTGTCCAAAGTACTTCGTTGAAGTTCTGAAGGCAATTCCATTTCGGAAAGTGCTGAAAATGGGGTAGACCTATGAAGAACCGTAACGGTATCGCTTATATCACGCCTGTAAGGAACAAAAGACTCATCGCTGCTATCATCAAAATCCTCAAAGTTTAAAAGAGTCTTTACTCCTCGACGAGTGGTAACAACCGAAGACTTTGTCGTTTTGTTGGGCTTAGGCTTAGGTGTCATTACTAAAGCATCGTGAAAACCAAGATGTTTCCCGTGCTTACAGTACTCTGCTTCATTTAAACATGTTCCTGTCGTACAACTAAGGTATCTCAAAGTAACAGATGTTCTTTTCGTATTACGCCACACAATTTGGTGTACTTGTTGCGTCCCCTTAAATGGTAATAACTTATTAGGCAGTAGCATATCTTTCTCACATATTTTATAATCAGAAACAGTTTCTATAACAACATTTTTAAGTTTTTCAGCTAATAATCGAGAAAAAGTTTCAAAATCGGGTATATCAGTTCCATGATCAACACATGCATCGGCCGTCCGCTTTATAACAGCCCCCACGCCATCTGGAGCTCCTTTACCGTGTCCAGACTCTGAATAATGGAATTAACACATTTAAGCTCAGGATAGTTCCATCTTAGCGCAGTTATAACAAAATATATTTTATAGTTACGATATTGACTGGTTGCAGAATCTGACACTATGTGGAAAGTAGTTACTTGTGGAGCATGTTCTTTGAAAAAATCTAATAAAGGATCCATATGAGCCCATACAGCTGCTGTATCATGTCTGAGATTTGGACTAAGTGTAGCAAAGCACTGTAATTTCTTATGGCCATTAACGTCAAAAAAATAAAGTACACTAGTATGAATAGTTATTTGTGGCTTACTAGCTCCAAAATGGGCAGATTGAATTTCTTTTGAATAAGAGCACTTGTAATTTTCAGAATAGTCAACGTGAATTACAGCTTCATTTGGTTTCAGCTGTTCTTTTATATTTTTTATTGCTTGTTGCTGACTAATCATTCTTCCACAATGTTTCATATATTTGTCTATCATATTTTCAATAAGTTTAATAGCTTCTTTTGGTTTTGTCTTAATTTTTTCTTTTTTAACTAACCGTATAGTTTTATCGCATCCATTTTGTACTATAGTTTCAGTCTTAGAGTTCCATGACCAATAATAAAAGTCAATAAAATTGTCGTATATCAAATAATTTATAACATTATCCTTACAATTGACACAATCCCGGAATAAACATTCAGGATTATATACATTACAGCAAATAGTTTTAAGAAGATCAGTAGAGTCTTTCGGCTCAATTATTTGATATTTGTGTAGGGCAGATACTAAAAGGTGGAAGTTTTCGTGAATCACGCAAAGACATGTTTCTTTTGGCCTTTTTGAAGCTGGCAAAATCCAGAACGGTCTAAATCGGCAAAAAGTGGCGAAGCTCAAAATATACGTATGGGTTGAATTAAATTTTTTATGAAGATGACTAAGAGAGTCATTTAAATAACGTTTTTGTACCTTAACTCCACCTTTCTTCACGTATTCTTTTTTTCCAGCCGCATAGCTACTATTTCCGTCGTCTGAAAGAAACGTTTGCACATCGTTTTTTCTGTCCAATATTGATGATTTTTTTGGTATATTTCGTGTTCTAAACAAGGTCTTTAACTTTCTAGACACTTTAGCTGATTTAAAATTTGATTGAAGGCTCGCTGATATAATTTGTTTCGTTTTGTAAGACTTTACACTCTTGTAAGACCGTAACAAAACTTCTGCAGTTAAGTCTTCTTGACTAGTACCAGGTAAAGCTGAGTTAATGTTGTCTCGAAGACTGACATTCGATGATTGAACCTTGACCCTTGACAATTTTTTTCTATAGGCATCGTTAACCTTTTTAACTGACTGTAGTTGACGTCTTAAGGATGCTATCTCTTTGTCTTTTTTATATCTCAGCTTTCGAAGCAAACGTTTAGCACTAGGAGATGATATATCAGTTGAACTTACCGATGAAACTTGTGAACTTGCTGGACTAGTTTCTCTTGACCTATGGTTGGACCTAGTCATCCTTCTGCAGTCATTACCTGGGCTTTCTGCTCCATTTCGATAACCCCCATCAATATTGTTAATATTAATATTTTCTATATCACTGGAAGGTGGACTGTTACACTCAATAAAGTGTTGTATTCTTGCTGTTGCTTCTTTTTTGCGTTGGTATGATTTTTTTGCATCTTCTCTCCATTTTTTTCTTAGCATTCTCTGATCTCGCGCTGTTAACTCATGTATAGCTGTAACCTTACCGTCTTTTTTACGTTTCTGGTACTTTTCTTTATTTTTCTCTTTGTATTTCGCATATAAATCTGGATTGTTTTTTATTTTCTCGTATCTCTTTCTTTCAAGTTCTCTTTTCCTAATTAAAATTTCTTCTTTGCTCTTACAGTTAGTTTTTGGCATTTTACTTTGAAAAATAAAAAGATAATATTATTATAAGTAGATAACTCATCATTGCATTCATCATGTTTCAATACTCAGACGATGCGAGAGTGTAAATACTGTTTTACAGTAAAATAACTAGATAACGTAGAAGAAAGTAGCAACAAATCTCTTTAACCTGACCGTGTCTCTTTAACCTGTGAATTCTTAACAGGTTAAAGATTCACAGGTTAATGAGAATATGAAATTAATAATCTCATAACAACAAAACAGTTGCAATTGTGAAGCTAATATTTGTACAACAAAAAACAGGCAATATATTACATATTTAAACATTACCACTACCCAAGTAGTCTTGCTGTATAAAAAAATATTAAAAACAGAATAAAGATAACATACCTGTTACAAACTCCGATCGTTGCTATTCGATGTTATTTTTTGTCAAACTGACAAAATCACAACACGTACATTCATGTCGACGGCTAGTTGGATACTGGCGGATGAGTTTGCGCGGGGAAAGGGCATAGATTACTTATTTATGTGTGAGTGATGTTCGATAATGTGCAACTCCAGGTTAAAGAGAAAATGACGTTGGACATATTATTAGTTTAAATATTTCAGAAAGTTTATTTATTATTTAAAAATAAAATACAAAAAATATATTTATTAATATCAAAGACTTCAATATATAAATAGCATATATATATTTTTAACCTAACATAATTTTATTTTACTTCAAAGTACAGCTGATGGTGTTTGGACATGTCAGTTTACGGAGAAACACATATTGTAATACATATTTCCTGAAAGTATATTGTCATAAAATGTACAATACTTCTAGGCCTCTGTGTAAAAAGTCTCTTTAAACAAAATAGTTAGTAAATATTCATAGGTCTTTATGAAAAAAAAAAATATCAATCAAAAACTGATCGACAGGTTACTGTGCAACTTTTTTGAGAACAAGCCACTCATAATGATCATGATATGCATCCACTTCACATTAAACTTTTACTACAATAGTCAACATAATTACAATAATAGTCAATATAATTACTATAATAATAGTCTATTCTAATTACTATAATAATAATCAATATACTGAATGATAATAATAGTCAATATAATATGTACAATAATAAAAATATCAATTGATTAGCAAATAGTGCTTATAAACATGGCATATCCGATCATTTAATGGTAAATAAACTATCCCTCACTGATGTCCACCACATCAAGATGAGATGTATCTAAAATACTAAAATAAGATCTAATCTGATTTTAAGACAAAATCCTTTGGTTTGACCAGGTAACATGTGGGCTCAGAATTGGAAGTCGATCATGGACCTTGTGATGCCGTTTCCACAGGCTCCAAACATAGACGTAACAGCGGAGATGCTGAGGCAGGGATTTACTCCATTAAGGTGATGTACTGTTTTAAATAATTTAAATAATATTATATTCTACCACATGCATGCAGCGCCATTTAGTCCCAAACTAAGCAATTATATTTGCTTGTGTTATGGGTACTAAACAACTGATATACTACTTATATACTTTTTTTTTTTGTAAATACATACATATTGTAGATAAATTACACCCAGACACAGAACAAACAATCATGCTCATCACACAAAGGTTTGTCCTGGGTGGAAATCGAACCCACGACCTCCGGCTTAGCAGTCAGGGTCACTAACCACTAGACCAACAGGCCAGTCCCTTACTGGCTGACAATTCTCTTAAACTTAGCGGGTTACTGAATAAGAAAATGTCGCCTTCTAGTAAAGATTGTAAAATCATCTGTTTCCTCATTATTAAAACCCTTTCGCTGAGCATCAAAAACACAGTCTGCCGATTTCACGATTTGCCAAAATGTCATTTAAAATAAGCGTTGGGATGAAATAGATCTTACTAGAGCCTTTAAAAACTGCTGATAATCTACTCTCTATCTATCTAAGGTTAACCTGAGCTCGAAAAGCATCTATGCAATAACCATAGCAGAACCCACCTACTTATATTTATCATGATGAACCACTACCTCGACCACTATGAATTACGCGGCGTTTACTATTTCTACGAAATCAGGAGAGAAAGAATCGAAATAATACTTTATAAAATAAGTATTTCGATCATACAAGCCTCCTACAACCTTTTGCTAGCCTAGTACTATTTCTGCAAAATCAGGAAAAACCAAAATAAGACTGTATAAAAATATTACAAAGTATTTCGTTCATACAAACCTCCTAAATCTTCTGTTAGCCTAGTACTATTGATCCACGGATCCCCTTTTTCCATACCCCAAGGGATCGAAAAGCACTTGCTACTAGAGGACTACTCTACGATCCCTCAAGTTTGGCCACAAGGAAATAGAATTCCTCGTAGCGACAACAATTTGGCAAAATAGTTGAGCCACGAGGAAACGCCGGAATTACGCAGTATGCTGTCTACTTATCAGGTGGCAGAGTAGATAAATTTTTGGAAGCCAAATATCAATCAAAACCTCCGCTACCTTTATCAGTCCACATGACTGCAGGTCTGCTTTAGGTTTTCTTTTTTCCAGGAGTCATCGACCTACATCTAATGTGATCAGGCTATTGCTACTTTAACGTGCTTCTTTCGAGTAGGTACTTTTAGTTTTTCACCTAATAACCATAAATGCATCTGAATATAAAGAATATATTATTTCAGAATGTTTCAAATGGCCGAAGAATTCTACACATCGATGGGTCTGAAGCCAGTTCCTCCTGAGTTTTGGCGAGGGTCCATGCTGGTCAGACCTTCGCAGAGAAGTGTTCAGTGTACTGCTAGTGCTTGGGACTTTTGTAATAGAATTGATTACAGGTGAGATGGTGCCTGCTTTTATTTACCAGTTTCTTTGTTTCCTATCCGTTCTTTAAGAAAATTATTGGTTTTAACAATGTCGGCAACGCGCTAGTAACACTCCTGGTGTTGTAACTGCTTACTAACAAGCGCGCCGCATGCTTGTTTGTCCCCTTAGCCGTACAAAAAAACAGGCACTGCAGACCAAAGGCCTTTCGTACAGAGAAGAAATTGGCATTGATTATGCCAATAAAAAAAATTAAAGTCTAAAACTATCACGATGAGCTGCTGCCTTTACTGTATGACAGTTTTATGGCAGTAAATAAATCCTTTGGGGTTCTCATGGCCATAGGCAATAGGCCTGATCAAGAGATCGCTCGATAGTACCAGTATCGGCTTACAGCGTATAATGTGTAGACTATACTATACTTTCCAATCTTGCCTTAATATTGCGTTCCATCTAGTAACTGAAAACAGTGGCACCTCCGTGTCTCCTTTAAGACAGAACTCCATTGACGGCCACAAGAGGCGCTTACCTACCCATTGTTTTCTTAGCGTTATTACATTACTCAAAGAAAACATACTGTCTATAGGTATACTTACCATCAGCTGTGGCAAATGCCTGTTTTACCATCTAAGTTTCATTAAAAACGTATTTTGCCAATATCAAATGGCGTTTCCCTAGACTCGATTAATTATACCCTGACACTTCCAAGATCCTTGAATGGCAGTACTATATAACTAACTATATCTTGGTGTAGAATCTCTTTGGAACCAAGTATCTCTTAGCTCATATCTTCTCTGTTTGAGACCGAGATATTACCATGCAGTGGGAGAGGGACAGGTTCGTATCATCAGCTCCTAACTTACTTAAGATTGTTACTTTCAGGATCAAACAATGCACAGAAGTGACTATGCAGGACCTAGTGTCCACTCACCACGAGATGGCGCATATACAGTACTACCTGCAGTATGCTGAGCAGCCTCAACTGTTCAGAGATGGGGCTAATCCTGGTAACTATTTAAAAACTAACGAATTAATGGTCAAAAATCCGAAGAAAAAGGGAGCAAATTAAAATTTTTCCCACATTTGCTTCACGCCGAGAAGGGTAGGCAGAGATGTACAATCTAGTTCCATTAACAGAGGACGTGCCTATTGCCATTTTTTCATACACAATTAATTCCAGACTCATGCTACTGCTAAACATTTTTCAACAACTTCAAGATATCCACTCTTGACTCTAGGAGACAATAATTATAATAACACAACAACTACACACAACGACATCTAGACCTAAAGTAAGCATTATTATAGCTTGCGCGTTATGGGTTCTAGAAAAGCGGATAATTTCTATGTATAAGTATTTATAAATAGATAATTTTATACATAGAAATACCCAGACCAATTCAAAAAGTCATGTTCATGCAAATATTTGCACTAACCGGAAATCGAATCCGCGACTCTTGCGTAGCAGTTCGGTACCACCGAACCACAGAGGCGTTCAGTATTAATTGTCAAGCTTAGTATAATTGTCAGTCACAGGATCGGGAGCCTTATCACAGGTTCCTGGTCTAAATTATGACACTATTCTACGAGGCCTATGTCAGGTTGATGACGAAATTTGTCTGTTTTTTTTTTTATATTAGCCTACCAAAGTGACTCCACCCCGCCTGATGGTAAGCAGTCAGTGGAATCCAGAAGTGGTGGCCACCATACCAAAAGCCATAGTCTTAAACTGCTGGTATGGTGCTCTCCACTATGGCGGCTGGGAATAGGGTTAGGGGAAGGGAATGCGGGAGGTAAGGAAAGGGGAAAGGGGGAAGTTGGGCCTCCGGCGCTCTCACTCACCGAGCGAAACGCAGTAGTACGGATACTACTACTCTTAAGTCGATCTTCTATGAGAGGGTAGTACTTCCCCGGACGATCCGACCCATTCATGCTGAAATCAGCGTGGATCTACTACCGTAAGAAAGTCTCTGTAGTCAAATCATACTTCTCTATTATATATGGTATATAAAGTCGTTTTGTTCCTCAGCATTTCACGAGGCTATCGCCAACGCAGCCACCCTGTCGGTGTACAACATACCTCATCTGCAACGTGTTGGACTTTATCAGAACAAGTAAGTAACATAACTACGCGCCTTTTTGCCCGATTACTGAAGACAAGGAGGGTATTTTTTTACGAGAGTATGTATGTATGTATGTCTATATCTTTGGCATGCTCTACAGCCTAAATGACTGGATGGATTTAACATAATCAGGTATTATTAGATAAGTATTGATAGTTGGAGTGACATAAAGTATTTACACGAGAAAAGAAATCGATTTCTTTCTTTTCACTTTGTTTTAGGTAGAAGGAATTTTTGTTTATTAATAATAATAATATTCTACCACATTCACTCAGCGCCATCTAGCCCCAATTTAAGCAATTATATTTGCTTGTGTTATGGGTACTAAACAACTGATATACTACTTATATACATTTCTTTTTTTTGTAAATACATACATATTATAGATAAATTACACCCAGACACCGAACAAACAATCATGCTCATCACACAAAGGTTTGTCCTGGGTGGGAATCGAACCCACGACCTCCGGCTTAGCAGTCAGGGTCACTAACCACTAGACCAACAGGCCTGTCAATAATATAGTAATATATTGTTTGTTCCCGAAGTTCAAGTACTAAATGCCTTCAAAAGAGTTTCTACGTGTACCTAACTAGACGTAGGTAAGTGTTCGTGTTATACAAGAGAAATTCAATTTTGAGTTTGGCCACGAGGAAAAAGGGTCGAAAACAAGACTTTAGGCTAATACTGAGAATTTCTTAATAGAAAAATTTTATGAGTTTACCCGACCCGAGAATCAAACTTGAAACCTCTGCGTGGCAGTTAGGACCTACACAGTACCACTGAATCACGGAAGCAGTGTACATAAATACTTAGTGACTTTAACTGCCTTGATGTGAGTGTTGTGCAAAAAGTAGTGCGTTCTATTTTACACACGGTACAAAACTTCATATGATCCATAAAAAATCTTTCAAATATGAATGTATACCTAATTATTTTTTTTTTTTTTTTTTTTTTTTATTGCCTATAGTGGCAGACGAGCCAACAGCCCACCTGATGGTAAGTGGAAACTGTCGCTCATAGACTTCTGCAATGCCAGGGGCTCTGCGAAGCCGCTGCCTACCGTGATATTAATGCTCTCTTTAAACCTCGTTTGAAGAAGGACATGTCATAGCGCTCGGGAAACACCGCAGCTGGTAGTTCGTTCCAGAGCCTGCACGTACGTGGGAGAAATGAACGCTGAAAACGAACCGTGCTAGACGAGATCGTGTCCAGGTAGTATGGATGAACTTTGCTGCGATGTCGAGTGGTGCGATGATAGAAAGGAGACGATGGCACCAAGTCAAACAGTTCCTCAGAGCACTCCCCGTTGAACATACGATAGAGCACGCATAGAGAGCCAAAGTCCCTCCGCTGCTCCAGTGACTCCAATTTGTCTGTGAAATTGGGATCATCGACGATTCGAACAGCTCGCCGTTGGAGGGAGTCAAGTGGGTCGAGCTGGTATTTGGGGGCTCCTGCCCACAGGTGAGAACAGTACTCCACGTGCGGTCGGACTTGTGCTTTGTATAGCACAAGCCGTTGAGATGACGTAAAGTACCGTCTGGCTCTGTTCAGGACGCCCAGCTTTTTGCTCGCCAGTTTGGCTTTGTCTTCCAAATGACTCCCAAATTGGACCTTGCTGGATATTTGAACGCCGAGGATCCCAATGTCATCGGAGATACGGAGAGAAACTCCTTGGAACTGAGGCGCCATAACAAAAGGGTCCTTCTTCGCAGTGAACGCGCATACTTGTGTCTTCGTGGGGTTGAAATGAACTAAGTTCTTCTCACCCCATTCGAGAGCCCGCCCGAGAGAGCCCTCAACTTCAGACACAAGTTGTAACCGTCTCTCATGCACGGAGCTCCGAGGGACATTCTGTTGGCTAGTGTACCGCGCGTCACCCGTGCTGTCATCTGCATAGCAATGCATGTTCTCAATGGTTAACATGTCATTGATATGCAGAATAAACAGCGTTGGGGAAAGCACTGAGCCTTGTGGTACGCCAGCATTAACCATCATGGTATCGGAGCAAGCACCATCAACAACGACCCTAATGCTCCGACCATCCAGGAAGCTGGCGATCCATCTGCAGAGTCCCTCGGGGATTCCATAGGATGGTAGCTTCGATAGAAGTGCTTTGTGCCAGACCCTGTCAAACGCCTTGGCAATATCAAGGCTGACAGCCAGAGCTTCACCCTTGCCCTCCAAGGCTTCTGCCCAACGGTGTGTGAGGTACACGAGAAGATCACCAGCTGACCGACCGTTACGGAAACCGTACTGGCGGTCGCTTATCAGCTGGTGCTCCTCAAGGTACCTCAGGAGTTGGGAGTTGATAACTCGTTCCAGAACCTTGGACAGCAAGGATGTTATCGCTATCGGTCTGTAGTTTGACGGGTCCGACCGGTCACCCTTTTTAGGGATCGGGTGGACGTTAGCTACCTTCCACGAAGATGGAACCCTATTAGCGGTATATGAGAGACGATAAAGGCGCGTTAAAACGGGAGTCAACTCAGGGGCGCACGTCTTCAGAACCACTGCGGGGACGCCATCTGGTCCACTCGACTTGTTGACATCTAGGAGCCTGAGCTCTCGCCTGACCGCGCGTTGAGTGATGCGGATTTCCGGCATTGAGCTTTCACACCGCGAGATGTTGGGTGGTGTGACTCCCCCGTCGTCTAGAGTCGAGTTCGAGGCAAAGAATTGGCCTAAAGTGTCAGCCTTTTCCTTTGCACTATGGACCAGTATGTCGTCTTGTTTGCGCAGTGGCGGGAGATTGGACGAGCAGAAGTTGCCTTGGGCAGCCTTGGCGAGAGACCAGAATGCACGGCTCCCTGAAGGATAGCTTTCTAGCCTCTCGCCAATTCTGGCAACGTGTTCTGCTTTGGCCTCAGCGATAACCTTCTTGTTGAATCTGGAAGCGGCATTGAACTTACGCTTCTCTTCCCTGACCCGCGGGTCCTGGCGTTGCCTAGCACTGTTCCAGGCCCTATATGCGGACTGCTTAAGGTGCGTCGCCTGCCTGCAGGTTTTGTTAAACCAGGGGCGACTGCGACCGCCGACCGGAATTTTTGCGTTGGGGATGAATAATTCCATCCCCTGAAGCACCGTATCGGTAATGCAGTCCGCACATGTGTCGGGATTTCCGGAGGAGAAGCAAAGCCGCTTCCATGGGTAGGACGCGAAAAATTCACGAAGCCCATCCCAATCTGCTGAGCTATATCGCCAGACTCTGCGAGACCCGGTTGCCGAAGAGCGATCGGGTCTCACAACAGGGGCTTTACTACGGATAAGGCAGTGGTCAGATGATCCGAGTGGAGCATCGACCACTACCCCATAGCCGTTTGGGTGAGTTGTCAGCAGAAGATCCAACAAAGAAGGTTCATGACCCTCTACGTCTGGAATGCGGGTGGGCTGCATTACCAGTTGAGAGAGGCCATAGGCCGAGGCCATATTGAAGACAGTTCTGCCCGGGAGGTCAGTGGTCCGGGACCCCAGCCATTCTTTATGGTGAACGTTGAAATCACCTAGGACCACCACCTCCGCAGACGGATGCTGTTCCAATATTTGGTCAATCCCCCCTTGGACGTTCTCGGTTATTTGGGTGACTCCCATATCACTGGCCGGAGACCTGTAAAGGCACGAGTAGATTCGGGTAAGACCCCCATGGTCTACCCGCAGCCATAATAATGATAGGTCCCGGCGTTCGAGGGCCCGAAGGCGGCGACAGCAGATATCACCCCGTACGAAAACGCACACCCCAGCCTTCCGGTGGAAAGCATGTTCCATCTCGTAGCCGGGGTATTTAAGGTACGATATATCGTCCGGGGTACTTACTATACTATTATTATAAAGCGGCAGTTTGTATGTTTGTTTGAACGCGCTAATCTCTGGGACTAACAGTCGGATTTGTTAACTCTTTGTGCGTTTGATAGCTCAGTTCTTGAGGAAGGTTATAGACTATGTAACATCACGCTACTAGCGACTGGAGCAGAGCAGTAACCAAAGATGCAGGTGAAACTGCGCTGCAGGAAGCTAGTATTTGTAAAAGTCCTCGTGAATCAGGATGAATCTGATTTATATAAAAATATTTCCTAGGAGTCACGATCCATACGAGGTCAGCATGAACTTTCTGATGTCGATGGCGTTGGAGAAGGTGGCTTATCTTCCGTTTGCTTTCATGGTTGATCAGGTAAGTTAAATCTGGGTAAATTAAAAATGATTTCTTCATACGCTCTGGAATTCTCGTTGGTTTCAGCATGAATGGAGTCAGATCGATCAAACAAAGTAGAAGTATCAGACTCAGAAGCAAAATACCAGAATCTTTAAATACCAGATTTACAAATTAGCAGACTTCCAAAACACCAAACTCGACTTAGAGGATATGCAAAACACCAGAAGCGCAAAAGAACAGATTTTATACAGTTGTAAAGAAATTTTATTTGAATAAGAAATATAGGTATATAGGTACCTATTATTTAGGTATATTAGCTTGTAGACTTGGATTAAACTGAATTATTAATTTACCTAGTTAGTTTATAAATCTTCTGGTCTTAATTTTATTCTTCTCTCATAAAGATTGTGATACGGCAGAGATATTTTTTGTTTTTTTTTTTGTATTCGACTGGCAACCGCAACCAAGAGATGGTTGTGTTTTCCAAGCATTACAAAAGTAATAATGCTTAGAAAACAAACCCAAGTCGTTGCCGACCACGGAGTATGGGGTGAGGAAGGAAAAGGAAAAAGGATCAGGACCGAGGGGGTATTTGGGCTGCCGGCGCTCTCACTCACCGAACGAAACACATTATTATTATTATTTATTATTATTTCCAGTGGGGACGCCGGCAGCCGGACGGACGATCCACCCGCAGTGCTTGCGGGGAGAGTGTGGTTGATCCAGCCTTTTCACGGCACCCCATCAAACCTTCTTGTACCCTTGATAAATCTGATCATCTGTTCCACCTTCAGATTTCTTATGTCTTCCTCGTCCAGTCTGTCCGATCCCAGGAGTTCCCATCTGATCAGTGAGTATATGGGGCATTCTGCCAGCAGGTGGAAACTTGTTTCTTCGTTTTCCATGCACTCCGGGCATTTGGGATCGGTTTTTACTCCTATCACTGTCAAGTGTCTGTTTAGTCGACAGTGTCCTGTTATAATCTCTATGGCGAGCCTCATATTTCCCCTTGTGAGTTTCATGATGTGACTCGTCCTTTTCTTGTCCATGCCTTTGATGAAGATTTTCGACTGTCTCATTCCAGGCGAAGATGTCCATCTGCGGTTGGTTTCTGTTTTAATACTATGGCTGATTACTCCTTTGGTGATTTTGTGCGCTATAGGCAGCTGAGGGTTCCGGCCCCACCATGTTTTCATCAGCGCCTTCTCTGGCTAGTTCGTCCGCCAGCTCGTTGCCCGTGTTTCCCTCGTGTCCGGGGACCCAGGCAATCGTCAGGTCGGTTTTCTGAGCCAGCCTGTCTAGTGACTTTTTGCATTCCTTGACTATTGCTGATGTTGTCTCCACTTTATCAAGTGCTCTGAGCACGAAACACATTAGCATGAACACTAATATTCCTACATCGATCTTCTTTAAGAAGGTAGATTTGTACTGCCCCGGTCGATCCGGCCCATTCATGCTGAAACCAGCGTTACTACCATTTATTTATACCGTATATTATTGTCGAAATGTATATTTCTATTTGTTATTTTACATTTACACTAATATATAAAGTAGAAGACTTTGTTTGTTTGTTTGAACGCGCTAATCTCTGGAGCTACCCGTTGGAGTTGCATATTTATTTTATTTTGAGGAAGTTTAAAGGCGTGTAACATCACGCTATTGGCGACGAGAGCAGAGCAGTAAGCGAAGATGTATCTTAACGCGGGTGAAACAGCGCTGTGGGAAGCTTGTAGATTATTATACTATATTGTAAGAAATAAGACATTTATTTTTCCTAGTGGCGTTGGTCGGTGTTTGAAGATGGAGTACAAAATATGAATACAAGATGGTGGCAGATGAAATTACGATATCAGGTATGTAGTTACGAAAATAACATTCTACTATAATAAATAATAATAATACCCGCCTGTTTACTGTCCCACTGAAGGGCAAAGGCCTGTTCTCATAGAGAAGGCATGAGCATTAATCACCACACTTGCTCAAGGCGGATTGGCAATTTCAGACTTTTAAGTCCAGGTTGCCTCACGATGTTTTCCTTCACCGTCAGTCAGAAATGTCCAAGATAAACTTAGAAAGAAACTATGATTTAAAAAATCACATTGGTACTTGCCCGGATTGAAATCCAATAAACACAAAGTACTTAGTGTTTACGAACCGGGAATCCACAGGGCCATCTCGAATTTTTTTTGTACTTTCTATAATACCTACTTTAAATTTATTATTTATTGCCCGATAAGGGTCATGGCAATGGCATCATTTTTATCAAAGAACGTGACTATCCGTCCTGTATCGATAGATGTTCCGGCTAAAGTAAAAGTCATAAGGATAGACTTTATGAACAAGAATCATTTTTAAAAACAATTCCTTCTAGATAAACCATACTTTTATAAAGCAGAAGAGTTTGTTTGTTTGAACGCGCTAATCTCTGGAACTACCAGTCGGGTTTGAATTTGAAGGTTTTATAGGCTATGCAACATCACGCTACTGGCGATATTTAATAAGCCTTAATTGTTTCTGGAAAAAAAACCACCTAGAATCTCAAGAGTTTAATAAAGTAGGCATTGAAGTCGCCTCTAAACACCTAGGTGTTAGATCAGATCAGAGTTTCAATTTGAAACTTTACAATTCTAAAGATTATTTTCTTTTTCGTCTAGGGAGTGATACCTCCTACTCCAAGATCGGAAGGTGATTTTGACCCAGGATCTAAATACCACATCATCTCAGATCAGGTAAATATAATAGTCGTTAAGTCAAGTTGGATGCCTCTATAATAAATTATGATCGACGTGAATCTTGACATTAGGTTGATGCCTAACCACTCCATAAAAGGTAATCCTGGTGACTATACAAGCATATGTAATAGAGTGCCTTCTCTATGATTAGGCAATTTTAATTTTAAAACCACAACCTTATGTATAAAACCAACACTAACTCCCAGTTTCTGAAAGAGTGATCAACTAAAAATTAACTAATCATCTGTTAAATCTCATGTGAAGTACCTAAACGCATGGCTAAAAGCATAAAAGCGTAAGTAAATTAGTATATCTTTTTTTATTTATTTATCTATTTAAAAGTACGGTACGGTAGTAGATCCATGCTGATTTCAGCATGAATGGGCCGGATCGTCCGGAGAAGTACTACCCTCTCATAGAAGATCAACTTAAGAGTAGTAGTATCCGTACTACTGCGTGAGTGAGAGCGCCGAAGGCCCAATTTCCCCCTTTTCCTCTTTCCTCACCTCCCTCATTCCCTTCCCCTAACCTCATTCCCAACCGCCATAGTGGAGACCACCATACCAGCAGTTTAAGACGATGGCTTTTGGTATAGTGGCCGCCACTTCTGGATTCCACTGACTGCTTACCATCAGGCGGGGTGGAGTCACTTTGATAGGCTATAATACAAAAATAAAAGAAAGATAATTATAACAGTATACAACCAATGCGATGTTTTAATACATACATTATACCTAATAACAGACTGATAAAATTAATATACATATTTTGATGTAAGTAGTTACTCATTAGATCAAATTAAACTTTTTAATCCGAACCAGATATGAGTGTGTCTTCACACAACATATTGGTATAAATGTAAGTACAAACACAATGTATTCTGTAAAAAATTTGCTTTTTAGTTTTTTTTTATTATTATTATTATTATTATTATTTAGTTACCCAATTGGTACTGCACATGAGATTTAACAAGTGATAGTTTTTCGTGGATCAGCCTTTCAGAAACTGGGGGTTAGTCTTCTCTTTAGGTATAAAAATGTCCTTCAAAATACTAACCCTCAATCAATATTCCAGGAGTACATCAAATACTTCCTGGCAACGGTGCTGGAGTTCCAGATATTCGAACAGCTTTGTTCCGTGTCGGGACATACCGGACATCTGTACGAGTGCGATGTGTATAGGAGCAGGGATGCTGGGAGATTACTTAGGTAATGATATTTTGTGTCATTATTTCACCTGACGTCCACTGGTTAAAGGCCGCTCCAAGCATTTCTATTTAAACCGATCTTTTATTTATTTAATATCCGCAATTTTTTTAAATACTAGACGTGCCCCACGGCTTCGTCTACGCATAAAATATGTTTAACTTCCTCGGATACCAGACATTAATTAAAAAATGATAGCTATGCCGTTAATAGGCCTGCTACGGATCTATGGATCTTGATGTAATTTGGTATAGAGATAGAATAGACCTTGCTTATCAGCTATATTTTATCGCGAAAAAATGGCTTGGGTTGAAATAGGGGATGAAAATTTGTATGAGAAATGCGATAAGCGAGATTTAAGCGGGCGGAGCTGCGGGAAACAGCTAGTACAAAATACTCCTTTGGTTTCAGTGAAATCATGCAGTCAGGATCTTCGAAGACAGCATCCGAAGTGATCAAATCCATGACCAGGGGAAAGACGAATAGAATATCACCTGAAGCGCTTGTTAAGTAAGTTTTATATTAAGTTTGCCTGTCCATAGGGTTGTAGTGAAACTACGGAACAGAGCAAGAGACCGGCCCTGCCACAACCTCTTAAAACAATCTTAGTATAACCTTACTTTGTCTCTATCCTTGTTTTTAATGGTACAAAAGAAAAGGACGAAACACAAAGTAATATTAAAATAATCTATACTTTAAATAAAACGGAAGATTTTGTTAGTTTGTTTGTTTGAACGCGCTGATCTCTGGCACTACCAGTCGGAAGTCAATAATTCTTTTTGCGGATGATAGCCCTAGTTCTTGAGGAAGGTTATAGGCTATGTAACATCACGCTACTGGCGACTGAAGCAGAGTAGTAAGCAAAGACGGGTTAACCGCGTCGCAGGAAGCTAGTACTTACCCAAATTAAATGATTTCACCATGTTTCAGATATTTCCGTCCCTTGGAGCTATGGCTTCGTGTTCAGAACAGAGATGAACCCCTTATTGGTTGGAGTTCTAATTACCACGATGTCGCCTTATTCGCTCCACAAAGAGGGTCAGCAGATAAGACTAAACTGTCGCTATATGTACTACTAATCTTAGGCATTACATTTGTTATAAAGTATTAATACCTATTCGTTTTATGGAGTTTCATTTCTTTTATTAAATGTAAATTACATATAAGTATAATAATACTAGCTGCGCCCTGCGGCTTTGCCCACGTGGAATGGTAAGTGTTTAATTGATGTCGGAAATTAGATCGATTTTTATGATAAAAAGTAAGTAAGTACCGTACCTATCGTATGTCCGTCTTCGGCATCAAAATCGGCGCCGCCGTTTAGGTGCTAGTGTTAGCAAACTTTCGCATAATATAGTATAAGTATGATTAACTTATATATTTAATAGAATATTATCTCCATAATCATAGAAGCGTTTTTTCTTTATTACTTATACAAAAAATTTAAAGCTTAATTTATTATTTTAGATATAATATATGTATATTATTTTTAGAATTTTGATTTTATATTTTAAACTACAGTTCATTTTACAAGTAACAGTAACATCTGTCATTTTGAACCTATACATCAAATACTTTCACTAAAACAATCAAAAAGGTAAAAAAGTTTTTCGAAATTATAAGCTCAGTTGTTACTAGCAGAAAAAGTGGCCCCGTTTTATAATAATAGACTTCATATGTATTTTAATGGCGATATTTGTAAGTCCATTTATATTTTACTAGATGCGCCCTGCGGCTTTGCCCGCGCGAAAACTGCTATGTGTTTAATTAATGTGACTCGGGAATCAGAGTGATTTTCAGGATAAAAAGTAGCCTATTTCCCGAAACCAAATCTATCTACTTACCAATTTTCATCGAAATCGGTTTAGCGGTTTGAATTTAATATGGTGGTTAAGTATTCTTAAACTTTCCAAATCACCGCGCAATTTTCTTAGTTTTCTTTCATAAGAACCTTCTCCTGACAATAACAAACACAACAAAAAAAGAATTAACGAAATTGATCTAGCCATTCACGTGTGATGCCATGACCAAGGGAAATATGGAATCCATTTTTATATATATATATAGATATTTGCCTACCAAAATGACTCCGGCCCGCCTGAAGGTAAGCAGTCAGTGGAATCCAGAAGTATGGCCACCATACCAATAGCCATCGTAAACTGCTGCTATGGTAGCCACTATGGCCGTTGAGAAGGGAAGGAAATGATAAAGGTGACGGGGTAAATTAGGCTTCCGGCGCTCTCACTCATCAAACGAGACGCAATACATACCTAGTACGGACGGATACTACTACTCTTACGTCGATCTTCTATGAGAGGGTAGTACTTTCCCGGTCGATCCGGCCCATTCATGCTGAAATCAGCGTGGATCTACTACCGTGACATAATAGACACTCATGTCTATGGTTTTAATTAAACAGTATCACGCGATTATCCCTGAAGGAGTAAGGACTGCTGGTACAGGTAGTGCTGTTTTTTATACAATTTTGATATCAAACAAGCATAGGTACAGTTTTGATGGTAATTGATAGCCGTAACTTAAGGGCATGGTTATGTTATTTAGCAAGCTTCTGACAATATTTAAAAAAAAATAATAAATAGGTAAGTTAATGATCTATAGGTACCTACATACTATTATATAAAGCAAAAGAATTTGTTTATTTGTTTGCAGTTTTGCACGCGCTAATGTCTGGAACAACCAATAATTCTTTTTGCGTATGATAGCCTAGTTTTTGAGAAAGGTTATAGGCTATGTAACATCACGCTATTAGCGACGGGAGCTGAGCAGTGACCAATTAACGCGGGTAAAACCGCGCCGCGGAAAGCTTGTTGAATAATAATTACAAACCTTAATCGATGAGAAAACGGCCCTTATTGTGCCTAATATCCATATCGTTAAGTCATAAAGCACATGCTTACAAAAGCCTTTTATAATTTCCCATGGTGCTATTATAACGCACGGATACGTAACGACTACGACAAATAATACTACAGGACAGTTGGAAAACAAAGTTGTTTAACTGAATATTGTAGATAATAGTTAGGGTACATGGTACATATTTAGTGACTACTTGGTTAGTATTTGTAATATTAGTTAAACAAGTACCTAGTAGTTAATTTGATTAAAGACCTGATTAACATTCGTCATTGTATTTCCTGTCATAGAACTGGAAACAGCACTTCGATTCATTCGAATCTTTCCAATATTAGGGTTGAAAGAACCACATTTGGCTGCACGCATTTATTTTTTTGATCATTTATGTTTTAAATGTAATTTACTTAACTAATTAATTCTATTTATTTAATTTATTGCATTACTTTGCATACCGTTCATACGTAATCAAAATAATAGAAATAAAATGTAACCCAAGTAACGTACAACCTTTTCGCTATAACCAAGTAGAACTATGTAAAAACAAACAAGAAACTTAGGGCATTCCAATGATATTCTATTTAACAGATATGTTATACACTCACAAAACAACAGAAAAAAGTGTTCCGCACAGTACCCGTTGCACACATAGACCTTTTTCATTCATTTCACATTTCACTACATGTCAAAATGATAGAAAAGGATGACTTGAGAAAACAAATATGAAAAAAAGTGACAGCTAGTGTTGTCAATTGCGTATGAATTTGAACAAACATTACTCTAGTTACCAATCACCGCATGCTGTATTATAGACTAACAAATATAACGCGAGAGAAGGTACAAAATTTGTACCGCAGTTTCTACCTATAACAACTACTAAAGGTAGAATAAAATTATTTTTAGAAAAAAAATGAAAACCGACTTCAAACAACACCTACATGTTCAATCCATAACTAAAAAGTCGAAAATAATATTTTAATTACTTCATAGCAAAGAACATTAAAGGGGACTACACGCAATCCTTGATACCTATAATACTTTACTATTTATAGTTTGTAATCAGTTATTTTGGAGTCGGTGCCAGCCAAGAAGGATCTTTAATTCTGCCTTTGCAACAAACTTTTGAAATGCACGGGGCGGTATTGGCACGCGTGGGGGATATGCCTGAGTGCATTACCCAAACGCGGTCATACTCGTGAAGGCCGACGTCATTGATAGTTGTGTTCAGATATACATAAAAAATTTGAGGCGCACTTATCTGATTCCATTCGATTTCTTGTATTAAATCTATATTTTTCATTCATGTATTAATAGATTAATCAAGAAGGTTTTTTTGCTAGTAGGTAGGTTATTTTTATGAAGGTCATGATGATCCTTCTTGGCTGGCACCGACTCCAAAATAACTGATTACAAACTATAAATAGTAAAGTATTATAGGTATCAAGGATTGCGTGTAGTCCCCTTTAATGTTCTTTGCTATGAAGTAATTAAAATATTATTTTCGACTTTTTAGTTATGGATTGAACATGTAGGTGTTGTTTGAAGTCGGTTTTCATTTTTTTTCTAAAAATAATTTTATTTTTAAACTTTTAGTGGGAATTAATTGTGTATAAATATATTCAATATGGGTAGACCTAGTAAACGTGCTGCGCAAATGAGACAGCGCCGCGCCGTTTGAAAGAAAGTAGAGACGAGAGGTAAGATTGTAAATAGATTTATAAGGTCCTTGTCAACACTTTCTCGATCGCTAAAACCTGAATCCCAGAAACCACAAATCAAAACAAAAAAGTGATGATCTACCAACAATAAAGAATCATCAAAAATCATAATTTACCTGACCGAGCAATCGCTTAACAGATATACAAAAAATAAACAGTGGTGCTGTAAAGGCAGGTTTAAGGCCGCCCGTTGCTGTTGTAATACTCACGACCATAAGACCTCCAACTTGGCTTAACGACTACCTAATTATAGTGATAACCATAGTCTACTGCTTCTAAAGAATGAGGACGCTGCAAATGAAATGACACAAATGGTCACTCATCCAGGGCTACTTCGTTTCTAACAAAAAATGGAAAAAATCACTTCGCACTTGTAGCATGGACATGTCAATGTCAGAAAATTCGTCGCAAAAGACATCGACGTGTTGCTTTACACATCTTCACTTCTGCATACGTTTTGTTACAAAATATAAAATGGAAGCCAAACCACTACACCATTCTTTATAAAAAAAACATGGGACCCCATTTCAGAGTATACCCTTTCAAATAAAAGAAGAATTTTCAAAATTGGTTTATAAATGACCGAGTTCTGTTGTAACAAACATACAACCACTGAACCATTTCTTATATTAAAAAAATGGGACCAATTTCAGAGTATAACCTCTCATATAAAAAAAAAATTTTTCAAATCGGTTCATAAATGACCGAGATATGAGGTAACAAACATACAAAAAAAAAAAAAAAAAAAAAAACATACGACCCGAATTGATAACCTCCTCCTTTTTGAAGTCGGTTAAAAATAAAACATGTGAAAGAAAATAAATATTTATTACCTCATTGGTAGGAAACCTTAACGAAAAAAGGGTAATAAATAGTTAAAATGAAATTAAAATTTTTCGAGGATTCTTGTTCTTCACTAGTCTAAGTTAGAGAGTTTTCTCAATTCGCTCATTTTAAAATATGACACTCGTACTACTGAGACGAATGTAGCGACGTATGATTTATTGAAATCGGTTCAGCCGTTTATTAGTTACGAGAGAATAAAAAAACCGGACATACGTACAGGTCAAACACATAACCCTCCTTTTGGGCTTTACTGTAGTTGGGTTAAACTAGAAATAGCTTTATTTTATGATTTTTGATAATCTGGTAATATTCAAATTTTTTACACACATTTATTTCTAATTAAGTATATGCATTTTTACATAAAACAAAATTATGAAACAATACAAGGTTAGAAAAAAGGAAAACCGAACTGCGAAGAACGATGACTTTTCTGCCTACGATTTTCGCATCTGTATTTTTATTCTATGTCCGGGATGCACGCGTCCTTGTCACACGCACCACAAAAATGTATTTTCCATTTCTTTCTTTTTTCTAACCTCCAAATATTCGAATTATTAGGAAAATAATTGAAATATGTTATTAAATCAAAGAGTATTGCGTACTTACATATGGTATGAGATTCATTGTGTTTTATTTAATTTTGTATCATAATTGGTGCACTTACGGAACACACAAGATGGCATTTTTAAATTTGAAAATTGCATCAATAGTGTACCTACTCGTTGCTGTGCGTAACGCAGACTAAAGACAATACGTCCCAATTAGGACGTTTTCAGGTCTTCACGATTACGCGTTCATAACATATCTGATAGATAGAATATCATTGGGGCATTCTAAATAAATAGGTGCCTAAGCTTTAACGTCACGTGACATATAAAAGTACCTACCTAATTTGTGAATAAGAGTGAAATTTTGTTACTTAAAACTTTTGTCAGTCTTACAACAGGAATGAGGTCGTTTAGTCAAAATAAAGTACCTCATAAATACCTTTGAGTGCACCTACAATAATAGTTTCTAATGTTATTTGTAGAGAAAATAAACATGCGTGTGTAGGCTAGACAAAATAAAATTGACAACAAGTATTCAATAATACTTTCATTCTGAAAGATGACATTAATTATTGCCAGCAATGGTCGCAATAAATATGCTATTTTTATATTAAACTAGCTGTTGCCCGCGACTTCGTTCGCGTGAAAATTCAGATGGATGCCTCTATGAGAATATTGCGTGCCTGATTTTATGGCAATCGTCCATTGTATCAGTATTATCCGTCTCTATGGCGAATCCAGTTTAAACCCGCTACCGCTAAAACTGACAAACCACTTTCACACAAACTTGCGACTCTTATTTGCCCATTTAATAAGGGTGGTTTCTGAATATTAAAAAAAGAGTATTTTCTAGTAATTTGGTAATCCTACTATAAAAACTATAGAAGTTTCATACAAACTTTGCCACCCTTTTATACCCCCTTAGGGGATGGATTTCGCAAAATTCCGTCTAAGTGAGCACCTATATTCTAATAGGAATGACAATGCAAAGTTTGAGATTCCTAGCACTTGTTGTTTCTGAGATTTCGTGATAAGTGAGTGAGTGACCTTTTGGGCTTCGCTCGCGTGAATGTCGTTTTTTCCAATAGACATTTTTATATTGTTTAAATACTGTTTTTCATACTATTTTTAATCTTCTATTCATACAAATCCTCTTTCACCTACCTAAAGATATCTACCTACCTTCACTTCCCCTAACTTCTTCCCTCACTTCCGCCTCACTCCTCCTCACTTCCCCTCACTCCCCCCTCACTTCCCTCTCACTTCCCCCTCACTACCCCCTCACTCCCCCTCACTTCCCCCTCAATTTCTTCTCACTTCCCCCTCACTTCTCCGTTACTTCTCCCTCACTTTCCCCTCACTTCCCTTCACTTTTCTCTTACTTTCCTCTAACATTCCCCTCACTTTTCTCTCACTTCTCCCTCACTTCTCCCTGGCTTTCCCCTTACTTCCCTCTGACTTCTCCCTGACTTTCCCTTCACTTCTCCCACATTTCCCCCACACTTCCTCTTCACTTCCCCCTCACTTCCCTCTCACTTTCCCCTCCCTTCCTCCTTCTCCTCAATTCCTTCCTCCCTCCTTTCCCTCCCTCCCCTCCCTGTAAATTTCAAGTCGCTAGCTTCAAAAGCTAAAGATCTTTGTATAGAATATTTCATCCCTAATTTTAACCCAATAAATCCACCCCTGTTAAAATAAAATTATAAGGATATTTTTTATTTAAATAGAAGTATTCCAAAATAAAATTTCAATACTGTAAGTTAAAAATGAAGAAGATTCATACAATCGATTTCATTCCTTTTCACACACTTAGGAATTAAATTTTAATAAACCCTTTTTTAGTACAACCTCTAGACATTTAGACAAACACACCCTCCAAATTTCAAGTCACTAAGACCAGCAGTTTAGGCTGTGCGTTGTCTGTTAGTTAGTCAGTCAGTCAGGACAAAGCCTTATATAATATGTATGGGTGTATGGATGTATGGATTAGACGTATAGCCACCGGGGATCAAAGCATACAGGCTGCTAGAAATGCTAACACGTGATAGAGCCACATAAAGCTGACCGTGCGAAAAACAGCTAATACTTAGATCCACGCCCACAACTTTTAGTTGTGTCTGACCTTGGGCTTTATTAATTGTCACCGCGAAACATAGGCTCACTGGAAACTGGACTCATTTAAAACTAAACGGAAGATTGTTTAGAATGAGCGGAATCCGAAAAATAAAAACGCTATCAGCTAATTCCGTAACCTGTTAAAGTCTCTGTTTCTATCAGATTTCGTAGTAAATTAACAAATGTTCGACGTGATTCTTTAAATTGGCATAACTTTTTTATTTATGAACCGATTGACATGAAACAAACACTAAATGTTAAGTGAAGCTTACCACAATGTATTAGTGAAAACCAAATTTAAATCGGATAAGCCGTTTCTGAGATTAGCGTGAACAAACGCACAGACAAACAGACAAACAGACAAACAGACTAACAGACAAACAGACTAACAGACAAACAGACAAACAGACAAAAATTATAACAATCATTGTTTTGGGTTCTATTTGCGTTGATAAAGGCCCCAATAATTTTTTCTCATATATCTTCCATGTACAGACAGCGATCGGTTACATTTTTATTATATGTATAGATTAATAGCTTCTTCCAGTGCGGTTTCACCTGCGTCTTTGCTTACTGCTCTGCTCCCGTCGCCAGTAGCGTGATGTTACATCCATACTTCCATACTAATATTATAAATGCGAAAGTAACTCTGTCTGTCTGTCTGTTACGCTTTCACGCCTTAACCACTAAACCGATTTGCTGAAATTTGGTATAGAAATAGATAAGAACTCGGGGAACAACATATAATATAGGCTATCTTTTATCCCGAGAAAATGTCTTAACTGGGTTGAAATAGGGGATGAAAGTTTGTATGCAAAATCGTAAATGTAAAAACAGAGATATAACCGACATTCACGCGGGCAAAGCTGCCGTCAACAGCCTTTAAACTTCATCAAGAAATGGGCTATCATAGGCAAAAATAATTATTGAAAACCGACCTTGAATCCTCCACTTGTAATCTTATTTTCTATTCTAGATTTGAAATTACGTTAACTTTTTAATGTTGCTACGCGCTATTATCAATTAAAATTTTACGTAATTAAATCTACATTAAAAAAATATGTTTAATATCTTGTTAAGATGCTTTATTTATGTAAAAGCTAATCTAATCTCACATCTTAATAAGATCTCTGTTAATTAAACCTGGCTCATTTTATGTATAATAATAAAATACTTACACATATTTATATAACGTCTGGTTAACGTTTCACCAGCTATCACCGGCGGATCCAAAAGGGTGGGCAAGACTAGGGGCTTAAGCCTCCCTCCTCCTCCCAAACGCACCTACATGATCTAAAAAATATTTTTTAACAGAAAGAAAACCGACTTCGAAACAATAACTAGGTAGTTATTGTTCAGGTTTTATTTTATAGTGGAAGCTTCTAAATAATAAGCACTTTTATAATATTTACTGGATTTATTACTAGAACTTAGTTTTACAATTTGCAGAGGTTTTTACCAAGAGAGAATAGACAACATAGATTAGTTATAATAGACATACAACCTTAGAGCATTAAGTTGGTTTAATGCTCTAAGCATACAACAATACAGAGTAGGATAGGTGTAACTTAAGTGTAGCTGTCATAGGTTATATTAACAGTTATTTATAGGTAGGTATTATCAATCTTAATTTGCTATTGTAGTAAGGTTCAAATATTTAGATATTGAGTATTTACTTGGCACCAACTTCAAAATTATAAAATACTTGTTTAATTATTTCTTATTATCTAAATCAAAATATGAATTACTTTGTGCTATGTAAATTTATTTTTTACTTTTTAGTTTCCTTCCTGTTTGAAGTCGGTTTTCTTTTTGTTAAAAATTATTTTATTTTACCATTTTTAGTGATGGGTAGACTTAAAACTTACTTAGGTATTATTTTTGTATACACTAAACATTTTGGCATATTGAACCGTATGAAGTAAGCCCGACATGACTGCTGTTGAGGAATTCCCTCGACTGTCTATGGTCACCGGAAATGTCACTTATAACACGTAAGGGAGCAAAGTTCTCATCATTACAAATGAATTAAGTCCAAACACCAAGTAATTGCTATAAACCGTTGAGGAGTTCCCTCGACTGTCTTTGTGCATCATCAGATCGACTCCAAACCTTTACTAAATTTTAGTGCCTTAAAATACTTCATGAAAAACATAACAAATGCACTAGTCGTCAGTGCGATTTTCGAAAGTTCTCCTTGATTTCTCTGGGATGACATCATCAGATCCTGGTTTTCATATCATGGTACGTCCCTTGGGATATCTCCTTTCCAACAAAAAAATTAATCATCAAAATCGGTTCGTAAACGACGAAGCTATCCGCGAACACACATAATATATATATATATATATACATATATAGTAACGGTAGATTTGAGTAACCTCCTCCTTTTTTTGAAGTCGGTTAAAAATATATGTGATTGTGATTACATTGGTAAAACCCTACTCAAGTCATTTAAATCCGTCATGGGCAAGCTCTCCTCTCCCCCAGACTTAAATCCTGGATCCGCCACTGCCAGCTATGTATGTTACCCATGTAATAACAGGTGGCGAGTCTGTTGCCATATACAGGACAAGGACAGACTCCAGAATACTCATTATTAAAATCACTTTTCATGATTCGAGAACCGAACCTAAAATCTCTGTCTGTCTCTGAACCACAAGGCCAAAAATAATGAAGTACTTACATATTTACAAAATATATTTACACGAGTGTTTTTAAAGGCAACAAACACCGCCAAAATTATAGTTTTTCAATTTTTTTAAGTAAAAACCGTTCTTATTTTAACGTTGTTTTGTCTATGATTAACATAGATAATTATTTTGATTAACATAGATAATTATTTATAATGTGGCTTACAAGCACTAATTACTTTTTTTTTTAATTGTACAAGCAAATTCAAGCAATTAAGTTGCTTAGGTGGGTATGGTGGTATGGTGTGATAACTTTCGTGCTAAAACAGCTGTAACATTTAAAACATAAATTTTATATATTGCAAATTTAGTTGGTCATTGGGGTAGAATGTTTCTACAGTGGCGACCACGAACGTGAAGGTGCAGCGTGGGCAGACACCTCACAAAGTGAACCGATGACCTAGCAAGAGTCGCGTGGTCAATCAATTCGAAGGTGGCGAATTATATGGCAAGTCCAACCGTCTTTCGGCTGATGTGATTATAATAAAACTTCATTTGAAGACTAAAATATAGGCAAACTTAACAAGCGTACTATTACTAGTCGTCCGCCGTCGTTTTGCTTCGATCGCACAATAAACGCCTACGAAAAATTGCATAACAAATAGTGATGACGTATTGCATCATTTAGTTTTACAAAGGCGCTTAAAATATTGAAGATTGCTTAAAAAAAATATTTATTCATTAATTTATACCTACTCCACAGACTACAATAAAACATAATTACAATTTTCATAAGTAGTTCCGTAATACGTCAATAAAGTAGTAGGTAGTCAAAAGTACATGTTATAAATATAGCTAACACTTTAAAGTTATTATAGAAAAATTAAACCGGCGAAAAAATTGTAAAGCAAGAAATAATAAACCCTTAATTTATTAACCTTATTAACTAAGTTCTTCAACTACTGTAAGACAGTATTATAATCAATGAATAAATAACTAAATTACCTAAAATTTAAAGAAATAACCTAATTGTTTGGTGCGGATTAACATCATTATTTAGCTATTAACCTGCCTCAAGAACTGCGCTATCAAACGCATAAAGAATTATTTAAATCCGACTGGTAGTTATGGAGGTTAGCGCGTTTAAACAAACAAACTCTTTCGCTTTAAGTATAATAATAGTAGATATAGATAGATAAATAGTAAGTAACTGCTGATTGAAGACCTTGAAAGCGAAAGAAGCATGCTTGCTGTCATTTATATCGAAATTGAACTACGTATATCTTTGGACTTTCATTGTGCCTGGTTGTGCCCTATTATTCACTCGGTTACGTTGGCTCTCTCGATGCCATGTCCTCGTATAAATAGTCCAATGGAATAAAAAAATATTATATGACAGATGACTCAAAATTTTATTAAAAATTTTAAAAGTCGTCTATGTCTAATACCACTGTGTCAAATTAAACATGACCGTCCAAAACTTTAAATAACCACTGAAACAGAGTTCAGTATAATCTGGATAGGTTCTTCGTGAAAAATAACCATATTACATAGACCCACCTTTACGTTGAAATGGTATTAATATAAAGACCATTTTAATTTGACTATTAATCGAAAAGAAAACTTTCCTAATCATACTAAACATTGACAATTTGACAGTCGCATTCTAAAAAGACGAGCGTGCGCGCGCATTCTAAATTTTAAAATCCAAAATGGAGTCCGTATTAAAAATATTTTTTTTATTATTAACTTTGAACTTTAAAAATAATTCAGCTGAAAATTTATTAAGTATTTTAGAAGGGAGATTTGAAATGAAATTCAATGAATATACAAATTATATGACGAAAAGTTTAGAGGATTTTAATGATAGACATTTAATTAATAGTGTTGTAGGAAAAATGATTAAATACGACGTTTTGAAACCTAAGTTTGGAACTACGATGCAAAGTAAGTATTTAATAAATACCTAAGTTAATTTAGTAGATAGCTAATGCTTAAATACTGACACATCACATAATTTTAAGTAAGTAGTTCAGTTATTTCTGTCGCTTTAGTATAAATTTTGATGTAAGTTAATGTTTCTTTTTTAACTTAAAAGTTAACTGGCGTTGAAGTACTTATCTGGGCATTAGGTAGTATCTTTTTCTTACGTTTAATGTAGTGTAATAAGCAGGTACCTACCTACTTTAGCCTTAATTTTCTTCGTTTTTTTTACTTCTATAAAGTAAATATCTACTACATACTATTGAATCACTATCATACTAGCCCGTTATTTTTCCACAGCAGCGTAAAACCGCTTCTCATACAAGTACCTAAGACAGAATTATTGATCACTTTAGTTTTCGATATTTTCTTTCATCGTAAATAATCGTAATTTAGTTGTGAGCAAAATAAATTTAAATAAAAACCTGTGACACTCGGGGACTGCCGCGGTAAAGCTATTGCATAGCATCATTTATCAACTTCTGCAATTATAATTATTTATTATTTTTTTATTTATGCGGTATTTTTTTTCTTTGATATTAATTTAAGTATTTTCTTTGATATTAATTCAAGTTACACCTTTTGAGCGTGGTGACCGATAAGAAAACATTTTTTTCTTTTATTGAATAAATGAAAGTTAATATCGTTTAAAATATTTTTATTATCTTACAATACATGTAGGTTAGTCAGGATTTTTTATCATCTTAATAAGTATTTTTACTCCTAAAAAGAATAAAACTAGGACTATTACATTACATTGATGCATTATTACACGTTATTAAAATCTTAGTTTCACTTCTATTGTTCTACCAGATAAAGTTTATCGCAAATGTGACAAAATATTTGGTTTATGTGTGGTAAAAATTAGCGCTACTAGTGTTTATCTTGAGAAATAAATTTTATGGTAGGTGGAGTGGGTTAGATTTTATTTACGTTACGGAATTTCTTGATTCAGTCGCCGAGCTCAAAGCCCGCGTTATAAGCTATGCAATAGCGTAAAAAATCGCCATTGGTACTTAACCGGTTTTGAATCCTTACTACCCCTTTACTGTTATAATCCCCAGATTCTCAATCACAAGGCAAGAACATGAAGAAGATGACAATAGCATTAATCCCCTTGATCTTCCACGTCGGAGCCGCGTCTACCTGGATCCTTTTGACTGGCATCCTGGCTGCCAAGTCTGTGGCCATCGGGCTGGCGCTACTGGTGTTCAAGATTGCTGTTAGTTCTGCGAAGGTCTGAATTATTCTAAATTCTTATTTTATTTATTTATTACATGGCATGCGGACTTATGTACAATCTGCCGCAGCGTGTGTATGTGGTCTATGGTACTATAACCTTTTCGAAAAACATATATTCTCGTCCGCTCTACCGCAGTCTCAAAACCAAGGTCTTTGACCAGTGTGTGTTGTGAAGTATGGATCGTATCAGATGGCTCAAAGTCGGTCAGAGGGCGATTATGCGGGCTATGTTAGGCGTCTCCTTGCGCGATCGTTTAAGAAACGAAGAAATCCACAGGCATACCAAGATAACCGAGTGGCTCGTAGAATTACTTCTCTGAAGTGGCAGTAGGCAGGACACATAGCTTGCAAAACCGACGGCCGTTTGGGCAGAACGGTTCTAGAGTGGTGACCACGAAGACCCCTTACAAGGTGGACCCAAGACCTTATAAGGGTGGCGGGCAACCGATGGATGAGGACGGCTCACGACCGCGACGGTGGCGAAAATTAACGGAGGCCTATGTCCAGCAGTGGACTTCTTCCGACTGATATAAAGGCATGTGGCATGCGATTTGGCCTAACGATCACACTCTTTGTTGGTGTCCACACAACGCTTAAGCGTCTTTACGATTAAAAAAGATATTTAAAGAGACTACCTAACTTAAAAAGCGTAGAAAAATATACGTATGTACCATTCAATGCCTAGTATTGTAGTGTCCACTACTAGACTTCTGCTTACCCTATCAGTGATCTAAAAAGTGCGCAAAAAACTCTTGTTATTAAAAAAAAAGAAACTAGATAATTGTCTACATTACGTTCGCTTGCTTAATGTGTATTTAATTATATACAATTGAAATAATATGTAGGTACTCACCTAGTTGGTATCAGATCAAAAAATGAGATATATAGACCTCGGTTAATCGGTACTAAGAAAACAATATAATGAGCTATTTCTTTTTATTTTATTGTTTTATCTATACTTACTAAACTGAAGCGGATAAGTTCGTTTGTATAAACGCGCTAATCTCCGGAACTATTTTTTTTATGCGTTGTATAGCCCAGTTGTTGAGGAAGGTTATAGAATATGTATCACGCTACTGGCGACGGGAGTAGAGCAGTAACCAATGAAATGAAATGAAATGAAATGAAATAATATATGTTTATTCATTTAAGTTAATTAAATTAACACTTATGAACGTCAAAGTTTACAAAGTGTCAGCAAATTAACCTACAGCCAGTTTGCTGACGAAGTAGAGCCATGAGAAGAACTGGCAAGAAACTCAGGCCACTCTTTTTAATCGCCAGGTTATTACAATTTTTGTAAGTTACAGTTTCAAGTAGCATGCAAAGTGACGCAGGCAATACACTTAACTCTATAGATACTTAATTACTTACAGCTTTCTATGTTGTAAAGAAAAATTAAAAGGTAAAATGTGTGCTTTACAGGCTGCCTCAATTTGCATATTGCTACAAAAGGTAAAGGCAACATGTGAACTGTGATAACTGTTTCTATGTAGATATTATATAAACTGTTAATTTTTGGTATAAGTATAAAGTAAGATGAACTTAATTTACCACAGGAGTTCACAATGTACCTCTATTTCACAAATCACAATGTAAAAAAATTTAACAATACTAAGCATACAATTTTAACAAAACAATACAAAATGTGATACAAAAAGATATAAAATACTTAACTGTTCAAATATGGCTCGAGCATCATGTCATTTAAAATTAATACAAAAAAAAACAATTTATAAATTATGTCAAAATGTATCAATAAATTAATGTCAAAAAATTATTTGATAAAGCATGTCATTCATAATAATCATAAAAAATGTCATTCATACAATAATTAACAAAAATATGTCCTTAAAAGTATAATGTCATTAAAATTAAGAGTAAAATAAAATTATTTTTAGAAAAAAAAATGAAAACCGACTTCAAACAACACCTACATGTTCATGCCATAACTAAAAAGTCGAAAATAATATTTTAATTACTTCATAGCAAAGCGCAATCCTTGATACCTATAATACTTTACTATTTATAGTTTTTAATCAGTTATTTTGGAGTCGGTGCCAGCCAAGAAGGATCTTTAATTCTGTCTTTGGAACAAACTTTTGAAATGCACGGGGCGGTATTGGCACGCGTGGGGGATATGCCTGAGTGCATTACCCGAACGCGGTTATACTCGTGAAGGCCGACGTCATTGATAGTTGTGTTCAGATATACATAAAAAATTTGAGGCGCACTTATCTGATTCCATTCGATTTCTTAAATCTATATTTTTCATTCATGTATTAATAGATTAATCAAGAAGGTTTTTTTTGCTAGTAGGTAGGTTATTTTTATGAAGGTCATTATGATCCTTCTTGGCTGGCACCGACTCCAAAATAACTGATTAAAAACTATAAATAGTAAAGTATTATAGGTATCAAGGATTGCGTTGATTCCCCTATAATGTTCTTTGCTATGAAGTAATTAAAATATTATTTTCTACTTTTTAGTTATGGCATGAACATGTAGGTGTTGTTTGAAGTCGGTTTTCATTTTTTTTCTAAAAATAATTTTATTTTTAAACTTTTAGTGGGAATTAATTGTGTATAAATATATTCAATAAGGGTAGACCTAGTAAACGTGCTGCGCAAATGAGACAGCGCCGCGCCGTTTGAAAGAAAGTAGAGACGAGAGGTAAGATTGTAAATAGATATATAAGGTCCTTGTCAACACTTTCTCGATCGCTAAACCCTGAATCCCAGAAACCACAAATCAAAACAAAAAAGTGATGATCTACCAACAATAAAGAATCATCAAAAATTATAATTTAACTGACCGAGCAATCGCTTTTAACAGATATACAAAAAATAAACAGTGGTGCTGTAAAGGCAGGTTCAAGGCCGCCCGTTGCTGTTGTAATTTCTCACGACCATAAGACCTCCAACTTGGCTTAACGACTACCTAATTATAGTGATAACATAGTCTACTGCTTCTAAAGAATGAGGACACTACAAATGAAATGACACAAATGGTCACTTATCCAGGGCCACTTCGTTTCTAACAAAAAATCAAAAAGAATCACTTCGCACTTGTAGCATGGACATGTCAATGTCAGAAAATTCGTTACAAAAGACATCGACGTGTTGCTTTACACATCTTCACTTCTGCATACGTTTTGTTACAAAATATAAAATTGAAGCCAAACCACTACACCATTCTTTATAAAAAAACATGGGAAACATTTCAGAGTATACCCTTTCAAATAAAAGAATTTTTAAAATTGGTTTATAAATGACCGAGTTCTGTTGTAACAAACATACAACCACTGAACCATTTCTTATAATAAAAAAATGGGACCAATTTCAGAGTATACCCTATCAAATAAAAAAAAAATTTTCAAATCGGTTTATAAATGACCGAGATATGAGGTAACAAACATACAAAAAAAAAAAAAAAAACATACGACCCGAATTGATAACCTCCTCCTTTTTAAAGTCGGTTAATTAATTCTCATCTTCGTCAAGCGAGCATCCCATGACTTGACGATGATGTAATTTGACGCGGGTGTTATTGAAAGTTAGTTTATTAGTGCTCGCAACTTCGCTCGGGTCGATCTTTGTAGGTAACTAACTTTATTTAGCGTTTGCAAATGTTTAACTAATGCTTAGAAAAGCAAGCAGACATATTAATACTCTTTTTATATAGAACATGAGGTATATTAGACCAATGTACCAACCTGCATAATTGAAACAAACCGTTTTCTTTTTTTTATAGAGTTATAAAAATATATAGAAACAAAAAGCCCACCAGCCTACAACAATTTGGAAAGAAAGAAACCCATTATAGGAACTACTTGTGAACAAGTGTTTTTTTTTCGTACCGACGCTGCTACAATACATTATTACTTACCTAAATACCCTATGTCTATGTCACTCCCAAAATTAATACGAATTTAATGATACCTCATACGCATTGTGGGTGTACTTAAAGAAAAACATTACCCGCCTTGACTTCAAAATAACAAATTTAGTGTCCGACATCTTTAAAAAGTACTAGCTTTTCGCGGCGTAGTTTTACCCGCGTTTTTGGCTACTACTCTGCTCCCGTCGCCAGTAGCGTGATGTTACGTAGTCTATAACCTTCTTTAAGAACTGGGCTATCATACGCGATAAAAATTATTCAAATCTGACTGGTATTTTTAGAGATAAGCGCCTATAAACAAAGAAATAATACTAGCGGACGTCATACGGTTTTACCCGAGTGGTTCATGTTCCCGTGGTAGGACGAGGATAAAATATGTTACTTACATAGTGATAATGTAGCTTTCTAATGGTAAAAGAATGTTTGAAATCGGTCCAGTAGTTTTTGAGTTTATTAGTTGCATACAAAAATACAAATGTTTCCTCTTTTTAATATAAGTGTAGATAAATTATTGTTTAATCATTAATAAGTTAATTAAATAATGTTTAGGTGTACTAACTTATCTATTTCGCCGGCAGGTTGCTTCATTCTTCACGTCGCTAAAGGCTAAGCAAGGCCACGGTCACTATCACGACTACTCATGGGCCCCGCAATATAATCATTACGGTAAGAAAAGATAACATTGAATTGAGTTTCTAGCCAGTAGTTCTTCTCACAGCTCTACCTCGTCAGCGAACTGGCTGTAGGTTAATTAGCTGACTTCATGTAATGTTGACTTAAATTTTTATAAGCATCATACTTTATGATCAAAATGAAATAAATGCTTTGAGTTTGAGTTTGAATATATCCTGTATGGTGATATTTCACGGTTCAACCATTGAATCAATTCCATTGAAAAGCATTCAATATTGCATATTTCCAGTATCACGTTAATCATGGAAATGTCATTCAATGTTCCTAAATGGCAATAGGATGTCGTCGCGCTAACAATATACAAATATATAAATATACTAGCTTTCCGCCGCGCAGTTTCATCCGTATCTTTGCTTACTGCTCTGCTCCAGTCGCCAGTAGCGTGATGTTACATAACATTTATCAATAACTTTATCATACGCAAGAAGATCTATTCGAATCCGACTGGTAGTTACAGAGATTAGCGCGTTCAAACAAACCAAATTCTTCCGCTATAAATAATAGTATAGATTGAACAATGTTCAATATTGTCACCATTGCATTCAAAGCGTTCGGTTCAACGGAGCTTTCAATGAGGTTGCGCAACTGCATTGAAATACTAAATCAATGAAATTGAAAGCAATATTGAAACGAAATTGATCAGTGTAATATCAGTTTTTTTTTTATAATTCACATAACTGATAAGAAGTGACAAAAGAAAATAGGTGTGCGCGTGTGCGCGTGTGCGCGTCTGTGTGTGTGTGTGTGTGTGTGTGTGTGTGCGTGCGTGCGTGCGTGCGTGCGTGCGTGCGTGCGTGCGTGCGTGCGTGCGTGCGTGCGTGCGTGCGTGCGTGCGTGCGTGTGTGCGTGTGTGCGTGTGTGCGTGTGTGCGTGTGTGCGTGTGTGCGTGTGTGTGTGTGTTTGTTTCAGAGTTTGTATACACTTTACTATATAGTGGTGAGAAGCTTCTCGGTTTCACTATAATTCAATGTCTGTAGCCAAGAATTAAGCTTATGTTTATCTCACATTTAGTCAAGGCGTAGATATTAAGCTTTTTGTGCACGATATTATAAAGTCTACTACTTAAACCGTTAAATTGTCGTCTTGCGAAAGCAGTCCTACAAGAGACAGTTGGACATAAAGGAAAGCCACGACGTCGTTGACTGACAAGTATCTTATTAAATGAAATCAGTGTTATCGGAGGATGGATCTTAATATATACAATTTTCTGACTATAAGGACGTTGCATTCTGAGTATAAAGTTGTTGTAGGGTAGTGACGTGGTTTAAGATTGATTACTTTAAGCACAGCACTTTGAGCTCTTTCAAGCTTTAAGAGCTTGGTTTTATGAGTTCCCCTCCACACAGGGATACAGTATGTTAAAATTTATTTACACAGAGCCAAGTAGACCATTCGAATAGTATTTTTATCCGCAGAAAACCTTAGATTTTTAAAAATGTATATAAGTCTTCTGGCGCGAGAAATTAGCGACTCTAATTGAGTGGTCCAGTTTAGTTTCTCATCGAGAATCACTCCGAGGTATTTTATGGATTCTACTTTCGTCAACGAAAGACAGCTACAAGCTTCTAAGCTTTGCAAACAAGTATGGGCTTTTAGATTTCCGATTTCTGTAGTTGGTTTGTGTGAGGTAACATAAAACGTAAAAATTTGGTTTTTATTACATGTAAGCAGTGGCGTAGCGTGGGTATCGGCTGCCCGGGGCGTAAGACAATTTTGCCGCCCTTTTAATTAGGTATTTCACTTTAATGTACCTATACTACACATTTTATATACATTAATTCTAGAGAACTTTTTGGCAAGAACAGTCATCATTATTTTGCATTATACAAGTTAGATTTTAAATAAAAAGGTTTATTTGTTTTACGATCACGTTTATTAATACAAAGTTCTTACTTCAACCATTGATGTAACAGGTACATAAGTATTATCATGTCGATCGTCGTAATTTTAAGTAGGTAATTGTACCTTCTACTTAAAATTAGGGTTCACCTCGACCATTGACATGATTAAATAATTAGCGAATAGAAGGAAATAAATTTTTTATTAGAATTAGGATGATACTATTAAGTAATATTTATATCTTTATTGAAAAATAATATAAGTAGGTACTTTTTAGAGTTAAAAAAATTTAGAATCTGACGTCTCAGGAACAACACTTTTCACCTAATTTAAGTAAAGCCCCTTCATTTGCTCTAATATTTTCCAAATTAGTTTTTCTCTTATTACGGTAAGCTGTCCCACTTTCTTTATTACTCTTTTCATTGTTTATACTAAAATAAATAAATATTGTATGATAAAAGTTAGAGTTACAAAATAAACTATCGAACAATTCAAAAACTAGGTATATTTTATAGCACATCTATAATCTATGATAGACAAAAATCTGAAAACCGAAAACTTAAAAATATTTGTTCGGAATCCTGGGTATGCGAGTGTGAAACTCGGACATGGCCGGATTTTCATAATTTAAAGCTTGAACAACCTATCAGACTGTACAACATGCAATTATATATATAAAATATTTAATACTCACACAGTTGAACATACGTAGCGGAAAATTAAAATTTTCACAAAGTTATCCAATAATTTCATTATTCATTCATTTAACATTCATTTACTACACGTACTTACTTATTTGCACAAAAATCACAGTTACGAAACAGTGTGAACTAAACAACTGAAGATCCATGATTAAAATTTCTTTGTATTTTATTGTCAAAGCATCACGTTTATTTATATTTCATTACTTTTTTAGAGGGACGTAATAAACAATATTGAACATAATACTTCTATAGTAATATGTAATAAAATAGAAGTCATTCTTGCCGATTTTAAGCCATAAACAATCCAAGCACAAAATCAAATACGAGAAATCCCCGCAAGTCACTAAAGGCGGTGTTGCCATTCGCTACAAAATATCATTCAAAGAAAGCGGATTCCTCGAATTCGTCACAGAATAAAAATTTCGTGCACTTTTCAATCGGTCCGAATTTATAGTTGCGTTAAAAATATGAAATGGTTTAAATATTTACTAAATATATTTTATTATCTACTGTGAAATTTTGCCGCCCCTAAAAAGGGCCGCAACCCCCCCCCCCCCGCCCCCACTACGCTACGCCACTGCATGTAAGGTTAGCAAATTACTTGCTAACCAGTGCATTACTATCCGTAATGATGCTTCTGAATGAAATTTAGCATCATCCCAAGTCCTACCATATGCAATTAGAGCCGTGTCATCTGCGTAGGATGACACTGCTCTAAGTATATGATATGTAACATCACGCTACTGGCGACAGGAGCAGAGCAGCAAGCAAACACACGGATAAACCGCGCCGCGGAAAGCTAGTAA
This sequence comes from Parascotia fuliginaria, assembly GCA_963082885.1. Taxonomy (NCBI): domain Eukaryota; kingdom Metazoa; phylum Arthropoda; class Insecta; order Lepidoptera; family Erebidae; genus Parascotia; species Parascotia fuliginaria. The sequence continues at coordinate 7,885,181 of OY720198.1, read as the reverse complement.
TGTATAAATATACAGAAATTTACGCGATCATGCATTAGGTATTAAGGTACACTTACCTTTTGCTTAATCGTGTAAATTCTCGTACTTTTATTAATATAAATTATAACTATCATGCAATGTGAAAGTTTAAAAGTGATGGAGTAATAATGTCTTTTACACTTTAGTTATTAAACAAAATCTTATTTATATCTGATCTGTTTTCTGTTACAGGTCACGAAAGAAGTTTATTACATAAAGGTAAGCATTTTAAAAATTATGTTGATTATTAATAAGATTTTGTATGATAACTAAAACGGCTCCAAAAAATATTTTACTAAGAAAGTAACGCCATGGAAGTTTCCAATGTATTATTTGCATATAAATAGAACTGTAAGTATACTTACTTTTTATACAGCTTTCACGTAAATTTCAAAAAGTGTTCTGATAATATTTTTAAAATATATCTTCGATAAATAATAAAATATGTGACACAAAAATGCGATGTTGCTACTCTTCTGTGTGAACCTTCATAACCTGATAACTTTTTTGCCCACAGGTAATTACCCTACTGAATGGTACTACACTCCTGAAATTGAATCTTCACCATACAAATCAATACCGATTTACAAAAGCCAAGAGCATATTGAAGAGTTTACTGCGGAGACGAAGAAAGAGCCTGTTAGTAGCTGATGATGAGACTAGGTACAGAATGGACTCATTTTGATAGGTTAATAAAAAAAAAATTATAATTAACCACACTTGTTCTGTGGTCACTCCTACAAATACGAATCTGATGGCACCTTATCTACTAGACTAATATATAAAGCGGGCAGTTTGTTTGTTTGAACGCGCTAATCTCTGTAACTACCAGTCGAATATGAATAATTCTTTTTGCGTATGATAGCCCAGTTCTTAAGGAAGGTTATATGCTATGTAACATCACGCTACTGGTGACGGGAGCAGAGCAGTAACCAAAGACGCGGGTGAACCGCGCTGCGGAAAGCTAGTATTTAATAATTCTTCATTGTCATTATTTCATAGTTGTATTTAATAATTCTACTTCAATTGCGTAAAATAATATAATATAGTTAATTTATGTTTAGTGTACTCGTAAGAAATAAAAATACATTTAAATGTATAAAGGTAACTTTATTTAATATTTAGTATAATAAAAATAATATCAAAATAGGACGGAATTTAATTTTTCTTAAAAATATAAAATGTACAAAATATAATTGTTCTGGGTATAAATTTTACGTAATATAAAGATGTAAAAAATAAAAGAAATAAAAGTATACAATATTTGAGCTCATGAAATCACAAAATCAGACATTTTTTGTTTTATATAAAAGTATTACGTGCTACGTGTTTAGTATATTTTTTTACAATTTTGTATTTACACAAAAGCCAGTGTATAATATTATCTCATAGTTATAATACTAAAACACATCATTATAAGACCATCAGGCGGGTCATTAGCTTGTTTGTCAATTAATTCATATAAAAAAATAATTCTTTTTTCATAAAATGAACCTAAAAATGATGATCTGCATCAAAACACAACAAAGTAATTTTACTAAAACTAGCTTCAGTAAATATTTACTTAGCAAAGTTATTTTTTTTTTTTTTTTTTATATATATTATAGCCTACCAAAGTGACTCCACCCCGCCTGATGGTAAGCAGTCAGTGGAATCCAGAAGCGGCGGCCACTATACCAAAAGCCATCGTCCCAAACTGCTGGCATAGTGGCCTCCACTATGGCGGCTGGGAATAGGGTTAGGGGAAGGGAATGAGGGAGGTGAGGAAAGAGGATAGGGGGAAATTGGGCCTCCGGCGCTCTCACTCACCGAACGAAACGCAGTAGTACGGATACTACTACTCTTAAGTCGATCTTCTATGAGAGGGTAGTACTTCCCCGGACGATCCGGCCCATTCATGCTGAAATCAGCGTGGATCTACTACCGTACTTAAAGTTATTAGAATATAATTAGTAACAGATTGTCTTTGTAAACTATAAATTGTAAATACAGTTTTTCGCCTTAAAAAAAGTGTACGGCAATTTTTTATAAAAAAAATAAAAATAAAAAAAAAATCTTATATCATTTTAATTTTTCAAAAATACTATTAAAAATTATTAACACAAATTTCATCATTAAAATTTTTCAAAAATTTATACAAATTTCAAAATTTTCAATGGTAAAAGAATGTTTGAAATCGGTCCAGTTAGTTTTTGAGTTTATTAATTGCATACAAAAATACAAATGTTTCCTCTTTATAATATAAGTGTAGATAAATTATTGTTTAATCATTAATAAGTTAATTAAATAATGTTTAGGTGTACTAACCTACCTATTTCGTCGGCAGGTTGCTTCATTCTTCACGTCGCTAAAGGCTAAGCAAGAGCACAGTCACCATCACGGCTACTCATGGACCCCGCAATATGATCATTACGGTAAGATAACATTGAATTGAGTTTGTTGCTAGTTGTTCTCACAGCTCTACCTCGTCAGCGAACTGGCTGTAGGTTAATTAGCTGACTTCATGTAATGTTGACTTTTCATAAGCATCATACTTTATGATCAAAGTGAAATAAATGCTTTGAGTTTGAGTTTGAATATATTCTGCAGTAGCTGACCAGGCGAACTTCGTTCCGCCTAACAGTCGATCAACATTACTTTATTTTTCTAAAATAAAACAATTTTTCTAAAATAAACGAGGCCTAAGTTACTCCTTATTACATCAGCTACCTGCCAATAAAAGTCCCGTCAAAATCGGTCCAGCCATTTCAGAGATTAGCCGAAAAAAACAGACAGACAGACAGACAGACAAAAATTGTAAAAAATCTTATTGTGGTATATGTACCGTATAATATATTCATAATTATACATGTAGTAAAAGACGGTTATTTCAATATTACAAACAGACACTCCAATTTTATAATAATATAATATGTATATATGTATGTATGTATGTATATGTATTGTCTGGAAGAGATCGCTTTTAGCGATAAGACGCCCATTGTACAACTTCTTTCTATCTTCTGTGTATGTCTCGTGTAATGTTACTATATACTTGTAATTGGTGTACAATAAAGAATATTCTATCTATCTATCTATCTATAGATGGCGATATTACACGGTTCAACCATTGAATCAATTCCATTGAAAAGCATTCAATATTGCAAATTACCAATAACACGTATGTAATTGAAATGTCATTTAATGTTCCTAAGAGCAAGATTCACAGACCACACTTTGACTTTACTTTGATGCAAAGATCTACTTTCTATCTATACATATAATAAAAATGTAACCGATCGCTGTCTGTACATGAAAGATATATGAGAAAAAAAATTATTGGGACCTTTATCAACGCAAATAGAACCCAAAACAATGATTGTTACAATTTTTGTCTGTTTGTCTGTTTGTCTGTTGTCTGTTTGTCTGTTTGTCTGTATGTCTGTTTGTCTGTTTGTCTGTGCGTTTGTTCACGCTAATCTCAGAAACGGCTTATCCGATTTAGATATGGTTTTCACTAATACATTGTGGTAAGCTTCACTTAACATTTAGTGTTTGTTTCATGTCAATCGGTTCATAAATAAAAAAGTTATGCCAATTTAAAGAATCACGTCGAACATTTATTAATTTACTACGAAACCTGATAGAAACAGAGACTTTAATAGGTTACGGAATAGCTGATAGCGTTTTTATTTTTCGGATTCCTCTCATTCTAAACAATCTTCCCTTTAGTTTTAAATGAGTCCAGTTTCCAGTGAGCCTATGGTTCGCGATGACTATTAATAAAGCCCAAGGTCAGACACAACTAAATGTTTTGGGTGTGGATCTAAGTATTAGCTGTTTTTCGCACGGTCAGCTTTATGTGGCTCTATCACGTGTTAGCATTTCTAGCAGCCTGTATGCTTTGATCCTCGATGGCTATATGTCTAATCCATACATCCATACACCCATACATATTATATAAGGCTTTGTCCTGACTGTCTGACTGACAAACGGACAACGCACAGCCTAAACTGCTGGTCGTAGTGACTTGAAATTTGGAGGGTGTGTTTGTCTAAATGTCAAGAGGTTGTACTAAGAAAGGGTTTTTTAAAATTTAATTCCTAAGTGTGTGAAAAGGGATGAAAACGATTGTATGAATCTTCTTCATTTTTTAACTTACAGTTTTGAAATTTTGTTTTGGAATACTTTTAATTAAATAAAAAATATCCTTATAATTTTATTTTAACAGGGGTGGATTTAGAGGGGTGAAATTAGGGATGAAATATTCTATACAAAGATCTTTATGAGAAAGTGTGGGGGAAATGCGGGAGAAGTTAGGGGAAAGTCAGGGAGAAGTGAAGGAGAAGTGAGGGGAAAGTGAGGGGAAAGTGAGGGGAAAGTGAGGGGAAAATGAGGGGAAAGTGAAGGGAAAGTGAGAGGAAAGTGAGGAGGTAGTGAGGGGGTAGTGAGGGGGAAGTGAGGGGGAAGTGAGGGAGGAGTGAGGGGGAAGTTAGAGGGAAGTGAGGGGAAGTGAGGGGGAGTGAGGGAGAGTGAGGAGGAAGTGAAGGGTGAATGAGGGGAACGTGAGAGGACAGTGAGGGGGAAGTAAGGGAGACGGGAGAGGAAGGGAGGGGCAAGGGACGAGAAAATAAAGGAGTTCTCGAATTGTGGAAAAAGGGAGGGGAAGGGATAGGAAGCAAAAGGAAGGGAGAGGAAAAGAGGAAAAGGAAGGAGAAGGAAGGGGGAAGAGCGGGGAAAGCGAGGAGGCAAGGTAGAGGGACGTGGAGGAACGGGCAAGAGATGCTGGAGGAGGGGTAAGGGATGCTGAAGGAGGTGAAGAGGAGAAGGAGGAGGGGAGGAGAGGAAGGAGAAAACTGTGGAGAGTGGAGAAAAGGGGCGATAGGGAAGATGGGGACGGGGAAAATTAATGTAGTGAAAATTTGCCTTTGTGTATTGTATATTGTTTTTACGAGGGATATCTTTAGGTAGGTGAAAGAGGATGTATGAATGGGAGATTAAAGATAGTATGAAAAACAGTATTTAAACGATATAAAAATGTCTATTAGAAAAAACTATATTCACTACTTAGAAAAAACATATTCACACACACATTCATTAGGGCAAAAGCTATCTATATACATAAAAGCAAAAGGTCACTCACTTACTCATCACGAAATCTCAGAAACAACAAGTGCTAGGCATCTCAAACTTTGCATAGTCGTTCCTATTAGGATATAGGTGCTCACTGGTGGCAAAGTTTGTATGAAACTTCTATAGTTTTTATAGCAGGATTACCAAATTACTATAAAATACTCTTTTTTTTTAATTCGGTAACCAGCCTTATTAAGTAGGCAAATAAGAGTCGCAAGTTTGTGTGAAAGTGGTTTGTCAGTTTTAGTGGTAGCGGGTTTAAACTGGATTCGCCATAGAGACGGATAATACTGATATTTATTACTGATACAATGTACGATTGCCATAAAATCTGGCACGCAATATTCTCATAGAGGCACCCATCTGAATTGTCACGCGAACGAAGTCGCGGGCAACAGCTAGTCAAAAATATGTTTCTTCTCTAATACAGTGGGATTACGTGTAATTTTTTTCCCCATAGTACGCAGTGGGACTACGGGGAAAAAATTCTCCGTGGACCTACCAGTGGGGCGTAGCGGTGTGACCACGGGTAATAGGCGGTCCTGTCATGCTCTTACTTTACTTTCCAAAAACTATACTTTACTTAGTAAAGCCAAAGGAGCCAATAATCATGATGACTACATATAAATATACTAGATTTCTGCGGCGCGATTTCACCCGCTTCTTTGCTTACTGTTCTGTCTCCGTCGCCAGTAGCGTGATACGTACCTCATGTTTGAATCGAAAAAATGACGTTCTATAGTCTTGCCTCATTAATGGGAGACAGGTGTGAAGTTCTGAACGTATGTATGTAAATAGAAACCACATCAAAATCCGTTGAATAGTTTAAAAGATCTGATCGTACAGACAGCAGGATTGACTTTGTTTTATACTATGTAGATATATTTTAGTTAACAAACAAAATCTTATTTATATCTGATCTGTTTTCTGTTACAGGTCACGATAGAAGTTTATTACATAAAGGTAAGCATTTTAAAAATTATGTTGATTATTAATAAGATTTTGTATGATAACTAAAACGGCTCCAAAAAATATTTTACTAAGAAAGTAACGCCATGGAAGTTTCCAATGTATTATTTGCATATAAATAGAACTGTAAGCGTACTTACTTTTTATACAGCTTTCACGTAAATTTCAAAAAGTGTTCTGATAATATTTTTAAAATATATCTTCGATAAATAATAAAATATGTGACACAAAAATGCGATGTTGCTACTCTTCTGTGTGAACCTTCATAACCTGATAACTTTTTTGCCCACAGATAATTACCCTACTGAGTGGTACTACACTCCTGAAATTGAATCTTCACCATACAAATCAATATCGATTTACAAAAGCCAAGAGCATATTGAAGAGTTTACTGCGGAGACGAAGAAAGAGCCTGTAAGTAGCTGATGATGAGACTAGGTACAGAACGGACTCATTTTGATAGGTTAATAAAAAAAAATTTATAATTAACCACACTTGTTCTGTGGTCACTCCTACAAATACGAATCTGATGGCACCTTATCTACTAGACTAATATATAAAGTGAGCAGTTTTTTCGTTTGAACGCGCTAATCTCTGTAACTACCAGTCGAATATGAATAATTTTTTTTGCGTATGATAGCCCAGTTCTTAAGGAAGGTTATATGCTATGTAACATCACGCTACTGGTGACGGGAGCAGAGCAGTAACCAAAGACGCGGGTGAACCGCGCTGCGGAAAGCTAGTATTTAATAATTCTTCATTGTCATTATTTCATAGTTGTATTTAATAATTCTACTTCAATTGCGTAAAATAATATAATATAGTTAATTTATGTTTAGTGTACTCGTAAGAAATAAAAATACATTTAAATGTATAAAGGTAACTTTATTTAATATTTAGTATAATAAAAATAATATCAAAATAGGACGGAATTTAATTTTTCTTAAAAATATAAAATGTACAAAATATAATTGTTCTGGAATGTATAAATTTTACGTAATATAAATAAAAATAAATAATAAAAATAAATAATAAAAAATACGTAAAGATGTAAAAAATAAAAGAAATAAAAGTATACAATATTTGAGCTCATGAAATCACAAAATCAGACATTTTTTTTGTTTTTTATAAAAGTATTACGTGCTACGTGTTTAGTATATTTTTTTACAATTTTGTATTTACACAAAAGCCAGTGTATAATATTATCTCATAGTTATAATACTAAAACACATCATTATAAGACCATCAGGCGGGTCATTAGCTTGTTTGTCAATTAATTCATATAAAAAAATAATTCTTTTTTCATAAAATGAACCTAAAAATGATGATCTGCATCAAAACACAACAAAGTAATTTTACTAAAACTAGCAGTAAATATTTACTTAGCAAAGTTAATATAATATAATTAGTAAGAGATTGTCTTTGTAAACTATAAATTGTAAATAAAGTATTTCACGTTTAAGAAAGAGTGTGGAATTTTTCACAAAAATATCATGCATCAAAATATTATTTAAAAAAATAAAGTCGATTATTATTTCAACTTTTGAAATACCATTAAATATTATTAACACAAATTTCATCAATAAAATTTTTCAAAAATTTATACTAATTTCAAAATTTTCAAAAAATGTGAGTACAAATTATTGATTGTATAAAAGGTTATATTTAAAGCTACACTGTGATGATCTTCGTCATATTATCACATTACTCATAAAGCTACAACAATATTCATAATAAACTATGAAAATACGAAAAAAATATGAAAATATACTTATAATAATAATAATAATAATAATATGTGGACACTATCACACATCGTCATCTAGTCCCAAGCTAAGCAGAGCTTGTATTATGGGTACTAGATAATTGAAATATAATACTTGTACATACATTTTTTTTGTAAATACATACTTAGAATACATAGAAAACACCCAGACTGAAGACAAATACAAATGTTCATCACACAAATATTTGCCTTCCGCGGGAATCGAACCCACGACACCCGGCGTCGCAGTCAGTTACACTAACCACTAGACCAACGGTGCAGTCAACTTATATAATTTTATATGAGATTCAATTTTTAAATGGCACGCCAAGCGTGTTAATTTTTTAAGTTTGACACGAGAGAAGTATTACAATATTTTTTGTTAAAACGAAGTTGTTTATTTTCCAGAAACATTATAATATATAGACGACTTCTTAGGTATTATTTTTATAACAGAGTCGAAGAATAGATTTATCATAAGGCACTTAATACGTTTTCATGCGGTAATTTTGTTAAACATTATCTAAAAATATCACCAAAACATTTTTACAACAACTTTTACAATTATACTGTCGTAAAACAGTAAAAAATACTTTGTCTTACAATCGTTGTCTATGGTTATAGTAGTGTAACAATATTTATTATAAAATAAAAAACATTTTCAAAAAAATATTTTAACGAAAAAAAAATACATTTTAATTTTTTACAATTTATGAGATTACAGAGGTATTTTTTTTACAAACAAGGAACCAAGTGTGACCCCGATTGAACTACATTAAATATGTCGGTATTTTATGCTTAAAAATAATTATTTGTGACTCCAAAATGGCAGTGTACAATAAAATATATTCAGATCTAGTTTATCAATACTTGCCATTGTAAGTTGTTTATTTTTATGTAAAAAAATAAGTCTTTTTAAAATACATGTATATCATTCTTATAAGAGTATGATTTACTTTAAAGGCTTGCAATAGTTAATATCTGGGGTATACTACCATCTATAGCAGTATTATTTTAATGTTACTTTGTGTTTTGTCTTTTTCTTTTGTATCATTAAAAACAAGGAAGGACAAAGTCCATGTCCATGTATTTTTGAAATATTAAACTTAGGTCTGTAAGGTTTAGAGCGTTTACGCGCCATGAGTGGCAACGTAGCAGTTTAGTGTTATATTTAGTGGTTTTCAATTTTTATCATTAAATTGGAGCTATATTTAAAAAATATATTCTGTCTATAGTGAAAGTTGTATAAAGAGTATGAAATCATTGCGTTTACAATTCTATTTATATGCAAATAATACATTTGAAACTTAAGTTGCCATAGTAAAATAACTGTAAGCAGTATGGTTACTTACTTTTTATACAGCTTTTACCTAATTCTAGCATAAAACAGAAAATATTATTAAAATATAGCTACGATTAAATGATAAAAATTTAAAACTTTTAAATTGCAACGTTGCCACTCATGACGCGTAAACGCTTAACCTAAAGTTTATTTATTTATTTTAACTTTATACAATAATATGTAATAGCGGGCTAATGCCTGAAGCCTTCTCTACCAGTCTACCGGTAATGCAGAGAAATATCGAAACAGGTTATGTAGTTGCCTTGCGTTTAAAAATGTGAAATAATTAATACTTTTTTTAAGTCCTGAGTTTTATTTAATAATTGACCTTGACATTGACCTTGAAATTGACCTTGACATTGACCTTGACATTGACCTTGAAATTGAACTTCCTGAGTTTTATCTAATAATTGACCTTGATGCTACTAATTACAGTCCTTCAGTAATCTTAAAGCAAACTCCAAGAAATATACACAACGTTATTAATATAGAGTCACTTACTAAGCCCAAAACATTGTTACTAAACCAACTATATTTAACCTTTTTTTTAGTAATCCTTCTTTTATCTACCACTAACTTCTTGGGCCAGGAATCGAAGTCGGAATCCACGTCCTGGCACTGACTTTTGTACCATTTCCTAGGAGAACCATTCGAATTTTTCGCTTGTATACAAATTTGAATTTTTTCAGTTTTTAAAGCATTTTTAAATGGATTATCTATAGGTATAGTCAAAGATCGGAAATTGTAAACAATGTCGGATGTATAGTATATGTTATTTTTGTCATCCCGAGCATATATTACGAAATCTGCGACGTCCTGGTTTGTTGTTACGAACCAATGCACGTATATTGACACTTGTGAGCTGAAAAAAATTAAATATAATAAATAAATAATATAATATCACGCCATTTTTTTTTTTTAGCCTACCAAAGTGACTCCACCCCGCCTGATGGTAAGCAGTCAGTGGAATCCAGAAGTGGCGGCCACTACACCAAAAGCCATCGTCTTAAACTGCTGGTAAGGTGGCCTCCACTATTGGCGGCTTGGAATGGGGTTAGGGGAAGGGAATGAGGGAGGTGAGGAAAGAGGAAAGGGAGGAAATTGCGCCTCGGGCACTCTCACTCACCGAACGAAACGCAGTAGTACGGATACTACTACTCTTAAGTCGATCTTCTATGAGAGATTCATGCTGAAATCAGCGTGGATCTACTACCGTACCATATATTAAAGCTTGTGTTATGGGTTCTAGATTGCGGATATACATAGTTATACACTTTTTTAGTAAATACATACAAATTATACATAGAAACACCCAAACCAATGCAAATATTTATGTTCATGCACACAAATATTTGCACTGAGCGGTATTCGAACCCGCGACCTCTGCGTGGCAGTCCGTATACAGTACCACCGAACCACAAAGGCAGTCATATATAATGAAACATGATCTAATGGCAAGTGGTGGTAACCTAGATATTATAATAATACTAGCTGTTGCCCGCGTCTTCGTGCGCATAGAAAAATATTTGTAACATACTTTTTTATTAGAATTTGAAGGATTTTGGTAACATTTTTGTGGCCTATGTCAATCCTAGCATCAGCTATCTGTCAGTGAAAATATTTTCAAGATCTGTCTATCCGTTTCGGAGATTAGTCAGAACAAACAGACGATAGACAAAAAAAATATAAAAAATATTTTTGGTTATTTACATATTTCGTTTTTATTTTAATATTGCAAACAGACACTCCAATTTAATTTATATGTAATAAATAATATACTTACTATTGTATATGCCTAAAAGCGACATCCGGTTCGGAACTAAAATCAAAAGCGCCATCTTCAGTGTTGCTATGCTCCATAATTTTACCATCCACTTCAATGTTGCCAGTGCACAATAATCGTTCCTCATCCACAGATAATATATTTTCGTTCAATAATGTCACTGGTTCCGCACATGTTAAATTTTGATACTTTTTATCCGATTTTAACAAAGACGGTGTTAAGTGATTTAAGTAATGTCTTAGTGGACGAGTGAAACAATCACATTTTAAATCATTTCCTGTAATATAAAAGTTTATTACGGAATATGAAATAGTCATTTAAGCACCCTACATACACACACGCCTGTACCCATCAATGGGGGGAGACTATAAAACGCTATTTGCTACGATCCTTACATACTTCTTTTGCCTCTAACATTCATTAATCCTTCATACACACACATATCTTACCTATATAAATATTGGTTATAACCTGTAAGACTCGCACACAGAGAGTGCCGTACAAATTTATTCAACAAAAATAACCTGAACGACCTTATATTTTAAATGTTAGATGTTTTTTTTTAAAAGTTTGATATAAGAATATTTGTATAAATTTCAGCTTTATACCTCCACGCGTTACTGAGAAAAAGTATTGACAGACACACGGACAAAGTAATCCTTTATGAGTTCCATTTTGCCTCTTAAAATACGGAATCCTAAAAATAGTTCTTACCTTCAAAATACACATCTAATCCTTGATTTTTAATCATCTTCACGACTTTAGGTTCGAAGGTGCTAAGCAGATTATACCTAACGTCGAGTATAGATAATTTTGTAGCGTTCACTAAATGAGCTGTTGGTAAAGTTTGTAGTGAATTCTGCTGTAAATATAACTCTGTGATGTTGGGAGGTAAGGAGAATTGTAGTTCCGCTAAAAAATGGTAGAAAATTAAATTATTTTTGGTTTTGATGTAAAAAACTAGTCAAGTACGACTCGGCTTAGCACACCGAGGGTTCCGTATAAACGTGTACTATTATAGGAACCCTTTCAGACGGCTTTTTAAAAAACACTTTTTAGACTTGAAAGGCGTTTATTATAAATAATTACAGAAAATAGGGTCAGATCGCAAGCGTTATACGGTTCAAGAGTTCAGCGCAGACTGGGGTTCTCTTGGTCTCAACTGTATAATAAAGCCTACAATATACTGACTTGCGATAATGAGCAAGTCGCGGTTGGCATTTCTATGCCAAGCCTGTTTACTGTCCCACTGCAGGGCAAAGGCCTCTTCTCATATAGAGAAGGAATGAGCATTAATCACCACGTGCGCTCAAGGCGGATTGGCAATTTCAGACTTTTAAGTCCAGGTTTCCTCACGATGTTTTCCTTCACCGTCAGTCAGAAATGTCCAAGATAAACTTAGAAAGTACATATGATTTGAAAAACACATTGGTACTTGCCCGGATTCGAACCCACTACCTTGTGTTTACGAAGCGGGTGCCTTAGCCACTACACCATTTAACAGTTACATGAGTATTTGATATAAATTTCAATTGTTTTAAATAAATTTTAATAAAATTCAATTAGTAGCCTCAATACATTACTCAGAAAAAGGTCTTGACAAACAGACGGACAACAAAGTGTTGCTATATGGGTTCCGTTTAACCTCTTGATGTACGGAACCATAAACATTAAGACACTGCAAAGGCAGTTATTTTTTAACAAATGCAGGACGCTAGTATAAGAACAAATTTAACTTACATGTTCTTGAAATTAAATCCTTTAAATTGTTCTTGGATAAATCTAATATCTCTAATGAAGTCAAATTGCCGAGGACATCTGAAAATTTAAATTAAACATACATAGCTTCACGTCTTTTATCTCCGAAGAGGTAGGCAGAGGTGTTTAACCACGTTTCGCCATTTTATTTTATGTCCCATGTAACAGGGAGCGAGCCTGTTGCCATATATCGGGCACAATTCCAGACTCCGGGCTTCACAACCCATCATTTTATCTGACCCGGAGATCGAACCAAAACAAAAGTAAATTAGAATTAAATTAATATATTTATGACATTATTATTCAGTAATTTTTAAGTTTTAATTTATTAGGTACTACACTTTTTTTTTTTAAAGGAATTAATATTAAATTTGGGAGAGACATTTACTAAAGAGCAATTTATTTGTAAGGCTCAAGTAATTTTGGCAATAAAAGTATAGGCACAATTAATATTATTATTACTACTAGCTTTCTACGGCGCGCTTACTGCCCTGCTCCCGTCGCCAGTAGCGTGATGTTACATAGTCTATAACCTTCAAGAACTGGGCTATCATACGCAAAAAGAGTTATTCAAATTTGACTGGTAGTTCCAGAGATTAGCGCGTAAACAAACAAACAAACAAAATCTTTCGCTTTATATAATAGTATAAATATAGAATTACTATACTTACTATTTCTAACATCGTTAACAACATTTCCAGACAAATTTAATTTTTTGACCTTCTGAGCGCCCAAGGTCAGGTCAAAGGTCAACACAGGTATCTCATTGTGACTCAGGTCTATTTCCTGCAGTCTGTAAGGAATCCAAGGACTCGCGGGAAACATCTTTTTGGTTAAAAATCCGAATTTATTGTGACTTAAGTTTACCTGAAAACAAATAAAAAAAAATTAAGTAACTTTCTTGTAAAAAATAATGGGAATATTACCATTTGTATGTTTGTTTGTAATGAAATAACTAAAAAATAATTAAATGAGTAACATAGGCTACTTTTTATCCCAATATATCCACAGGTTCGAGATATACTTGAATTCTCGGGCAAAATTTAGTTCAAAATATCTGGCGAATAAAGCTGTTTCTTGCCAGTTCTCATGGGTTAATTTTAGCAAGCGAATTGCTAACAAATTCTGACTATGAAATTCATAAGTAAACAAAAATTACTCTTATATTTAGTATCAAATTTCGCGGCTAGAGTGGAATACCGCATACCCATTCGATCTGGCGAAAAGTTCATGCCTTCTTGAGCGAAACTCACGCGATATTCTACTTAAAAGGATAGTAAAATCCGCTTTGGTATTACCGCGTACACTCGGATTTCTCTACCGCAGGCGATAGCGAACACCGCTCAGGTTTGAAATGAAATGAAATATATGTTTATTCATTTAAGTTAATTAAATTAACACTTATGAACGTCAAAGTTTACAAAATGTCAGCAAATTAACCTACAGCCAGTTCGCTGACGAAGTAGAGCCATGAGAAGAACTGGCAAGAAACTCAGGCCACTCTTTTTAATCGCCAGGTTATTACAATTTTTGTAAGTTACAGTTTCAAGTAGCATACAAAGTGACGCAGGCAATACACTAATGCTAGGTGAATAGGTCTTAATGCGGTATCTACTAGCGAGTTCTGTGAATATAAATTAATTTATCAATTTGAATATACCTACCATTTCCAAAGACAAGCAGTCATCCAAAAGACCATTAGTTTTATTGTCTATCTTCTCCAAAAGATTATGTGACAAATCCAATTTTCTGCAAACACAATTTTAACTTTAAATATATAGAAAAATAGTTTGCTAGCGCGGTTTCACCCGCGTTTTTGGTTACTGCTCTGCTCCTGTGCCAGTAGCGTGGTGTTACATAACCTATAACCTTTCTCAAGAACTGGGCTATCATACGCAAAAAGAATTATTGAATTCCGAGTGGTAGTTGCAGAGATTAGCACACAAACAAACAAACAAACTCTTCTGCTACATACAATAGTATAGATATAATTTTCAACTTGATACCTACACGCGTTACTGAGAAAGATCTTGATAGACAGACAGACAACAAATTGATCATATATTGGTTCCGTTTTTGAGGTACGGAACCCTAAAAATAGAGTGAAAATACGATAACTGACCTCAAAGCCACCAATCCTTTAAACGCCTCATTAGGTATGCTTTCCAGCCCATTGTTACTTAGCGACAGATCTAACAATTGTTGCAGACCGTTGAACGACTGTGGCGCGATGGTTGCTATCTGGTTGTTTGATAGATCCAACTTAAAAGTGGTTGGTAGGTTGCCAAACGCGGATTGGCTAAGAGATGTTAGGTTATTATTCTGAAAGTACAAGTTATATATAAATATATTACTATAATAGAGTCGCTTATATCTAGTCTTCAGGAGAGACAAAAATTGTCAGTACAAAAAATAGGCACAAAAGACCTAATTCTTAAAATGGCAACACAGTCCCAAGAAGTAATTCTTAGAACGGCCAATACTTAAAATAAATAAATATCACATTGGCCTATTTAATACGATTAAACCTTAAAATACACCTTAAAATTGACTTGGTTTGCTATCTAGGCCCAAAATAAGTATGATTTAAATTTATGTGCGGATAATCATACTATCAATTCTTACAATTCACTGATTAAACAAATACATACATTAAATCTTTTATTTATAAGTTTACTCCTAATTGTGTCTGTGAACCCACTTACCGACGACAAAATAATAATTGGTAAATTATAATGTACCTACCTGTAAATACAGGTACTGTAAACTAGTTAACGTACTAAAAGCCTCCCATGGCGGTCTACTCAACCCGTTGTTTGACAAATCGAGCGATTGCAACGTCAACAAGTTGGCAAACGTGTCGGATGCCAGAGTGTCGGCCAACATGTTGGATGATAAGTTGAGACGGAGTAACGCGTTCATGCTCGGCCATGTGTTCGGTTTTATTTCCTGAAGGTTGTTATAGGCTACATTAAGTTCACTGAAAGAAGGAATAAGAAATTTTAATGCTAACAGGTTTAAAATTTCGGTATTTCTCTCAAAATTTACTTAAATGAGAAAGTTTAAAAATGTATAAAATTTTTTTTTAAACTCACACGATTTTTACACATAACTATATTTATAAAACGGGTCTACTCGTGTTAGAGAATTATTATAAGGTGTCATACCTCTTTACCCGACGTTTCGGTCGAATTACACCGACCATGGTCACGATGGTACATGGTAAAGAGGTATGACACCTTATAATAATTCTCTAACACGAGTAGACCCGTTTTATAAATATAGTTATGTGTATAAAATTTATTGTTAAGGTTGCATTTTTTTATAATTTGTTTTATTTTTACTCATGAATATGCCAACTAACCAACTAATGCCTTATAATGTATATGAGTACATGCAAAAATTTTATACAATGTTTAATAATGTTTGCCATCTTGCCACGCTCACGGCTAAAATTCTAATTATAAAATGTATCACTAACAGTATTAGTGTCTCATCTCGATACCCTTATACCAGACTTTAATTTTTTTTATTTTCTTACATATTTTTTTAATTAATTTCTTACAAGATTTTTTTAACCTTTTTAATTTTTTTTAATTTATTTAAATATTTTTTTTACAAATTAAACTTACTTACCCTAAACTAATAGGTATTTGAAACAATTTCTCCAACTGATTGTATCTTAAGTCTATGAACCGACAACTAGCCAACTTGGCCAGGCTGCCTCGCGACACTTCCTTTATATAGTTGTGTGATAGATCCAGCTCTAATAATGTAGGGATTGTTCCGAACATCGCCGGGCGGATCTGTTGTAGTGAGTTGTAGGTTAGGTTTATAAATCTAAAAAAAAGTAAATTATTACGATTAATGAGGTAAGCAGAGACTATAGAACGCCATTTGCTGCGATTCAAACACCTCTATTGCCTCTTTATCATTCATTAATCTTTTCATACACACACGTCTTTTACGGGTCCTCTTTGCTCTTTTCCTTTCTCGTTCTCATTTCCTTAGGTTAGCAATGGTTGTGTTTTAAAACGTTATTGCTACAATGCTTAGAAAACACAACCCATAGGTTACGGATACCATTTCTTTTTTATATTAGTGACTGCACTCTGCCTGATGGTAAGCAGTCAGTGGAATCCAGAAGTGGTGGCCTCCACTATAGCGGCTTTGAGCTAAGACGGTTTTTCACGCCTCGCTCAAAGTTAGATGAGAACGAATGCGCTGGTAAAGAGTTCCAGGCTTTAATTGAGCGACAAAAGTATGAAGTGCTGAACCGTTTGGTTCGAGACCCTTTAGATTCCACTGTGAAATGATGGCACTTCAGCAAGTTGCCCGTATGCTTGTTTGCTACCAAAGTTATATAAAAAAAATAGTATAATATTTGCTTACCTCAAAGAAAATAGATTTTGAAACACTGCATTAAATATTTCGCTGACATTATTATATGATAAATCAACAGTGTGTAATTCATATAACTTCGGGAAAGCCATTTTAGGTATAGAAACTATACGGTTGTGTGACACGTTCAGCACCTGTATCCCAGACATATTTTGGATGGGTATCTGTAACAAAAACATTAATTCGTACTATGTTTGGCGCAATGGCAATTTTGGGATGGTGCATCGAACAGTTGGATCCAACAGTGGTGGACTGTTGGATCCAACTGTTTACCATCGAGCAGAATGCAGTCACTTATCGTAAACTACAATTTAAAAAAATCCTGATAATGATAGAGGAATAAAAAAATATGCACGGGCATTTTCATTTTTCTTTCAAAAGTAAAAATAAACCAACATTTAAAATAGAGAAAAAGAATATGCACGGGAATTTTAATTTTTCATTCAAAAAAACAACTGATAACTAAGATAAAAATGAAGTTACAATCATTTGTGAAATTTCGTTCATCATTATTATTAAAAAAATCACACAACAAATCATCAAACAAGTTGGCCAATTTCCTAACATGTTGTCCAACATATTAGGACCAATAGTTGGCCAACTTTTTCTTTTTGATAATATCTACCGCTGGACATTATTATCCACAATTTACATACCTGTGAAAAATCCGTGAAATTATTATAAGCCAGTTGCAATTGAAACGCGTAGCTGTTCTCATCGAACGCCATTTTGCTGACCGTAGACAATTGGTTATGACTAAAGTCTAGCAATGTCATGTTGTTGCAGTTCTGGAACGCCTCAGACTCTATGGTTTGTAAGGCGTTGTGAGATATATTCACTATGGCTTGGTAGAGGTCTGTAAAGGCTTGCTTTTCTATTATTGTTATGTTGTTTTCCGCTAGATTTATTAACTGTAAAGATATAATAGTGAATTTAATAATTTGCATCTAAATTTAGTAGTATGTTTAATTTTTATTAATGATTGATTATACAGTATTTACCGAAGTATACTTTATACTTCAGTAAATACTTTACAATCTCGTATACTTAAAATGATTTAAAAATACATACTGACTTCGAAGTTGAAGTCTAAATGAATGAAATATAATAATAATAATATGTGGACACTATCACACACTGTCGTCTAGTCCCAAGCTAAGCAGAGCTTGTGTTATGGGTACTAGATAACTGAAATATAATACATATACATAATTTTTTTTTGTAAATACATACTTATAATACATAGAAAACACCGAGACTAAAGACAAATACAAATGTTCATCACACAAATATTAGCCTTCCGCGGGAATCGAACCCACGACACCCGGCGTCGCAGTCATTTACACTAACCACTAGACCAACGGTGCAGTCAAATCAGTCATTAAAATCGCTAACAATATTACAGCGTCTTGTTACAGCACCAATAAGTGAGACTTCGACCAAAAAAAATTCTGTTAACACGAAAAGTAACTTACCTCGGCATATTTGACTTGCTGGAACATTTGGAAGTCTACTTTAGTGATCTTGTTCCTCGCCAAGTCTACCGTTCCTATGCGTGTGACTGACGCGAATGTACCGCGACCTATGTCAGCTATTTGATTATCTTGTAGGTATAAACGCCTATAATAAACAAATTAAAATAAGAGAATAATATCACAACAACGCCATCTAGACCCAAAATAAGCATATATTATAGCTTGTGGTATGGGTTTTAAAATGCGATAAACATACTTATACACGGTTTTGTAAATACATATAAATTAAAAACATATATACATATAAATTATTCACAAATTAAAAACTTAATGCTAGATTTACAAACAGGGAAGTACTATTTTTCATTTGTGAAGGACTGAATAATAACATAATATTTTTATAACAAGATATATTACTGTAAAGTTTCATTAAAATCCATTCAGTATTTTTTGCAGAGCAATAAACATCTACACATACATACAAACTTTCTCAATTATAATATTAGTAATATTGACTTACCTCAAAAGCCTCATGCCCCTAAAACTGTTTGTGTCCAATTTTTTTATTTTATTATGGTTCAAATGCAGTACTTTTAATAAAGTATTTCTTGCGAACATACCTCTGTAAATATATTAAAATGTATATAAGCATAATAAACACATCCTTAATATTATATGCTTATTTTGGGTGATAGATGGCGTTGTATGTAATTGCTTATCCAAAAATTATTATATTATATATATATATATATATTATTATATTATAATAATTTATTATAGTCTTACTCATTTATTATAAAATAAATTTCACGACTATACACAACGCCATCTAGACCCAAAGTAAGCTTAAATTAAAGCTTGTGTTATGAGTTCTAGAATGCATACATACTTAATTTTTTTTTTTGTAAATTCGTACATATTATACATAGAAACACCAATTTTTATAAAAAAGGGCTCAAATAACTGTCATTCAAAAACTTACCTTGGTATATCAGCTATAAGGTTATGACTTGCATTGCACCAACCGAGCTTAGACAAATCTCCAATATGACTGCCATCTAATTTCACTATGCTGTTGTGGCTGAAAAGACAAAAAAAAGTATATACATACATAACTTCACGCCTGTTTCCCATTAATGAGGTAAGCAGAGACTATAGAACGCCATCGGCTGCGATTCAAACACTTCTTTTGCCTCTTCAACATTCATTAATCTTTTCATACACACACGTCAGTTACAGGTGCTCGTAATGAGAGTTTTCTAATATAGCGTCCACGAGGTGGCAGCACTGAGGTGTCAGGTCCAAGCACCTGTCAAAACGCTTTCAATCTTTGATAGATAACCGTGAACGATTCTATTGATTTCAAACTGTAAATGCATTTTAAATTTTTGTGAATGGATGACCTTTCACCTAAGTGGCGCCAACTGGTGGCTAAAATTTTACTAAAAACCCTCGATTGTTTTTGTCAACTCATCTCCTATTTGGTCCGTGTAGACACCGTTATGTTAAGTCACGATGGTAACTTAAAAGAACTTTAAAAAATTCACCTTAAATCCAATACTTCAGTATCCCTTAACCCTTTAAACTGATTACGTTTTAATGTTGATAGTTTATTTCCGTGTAAATCTAGTGTTTTTAATTTCTTTAATACCTGAAATAAAATAACATATCTTAGTAATAAGGGCCTAAATTTATATTTAATATAATATTATAATATATATATATAATGTATATAAATGGCTGGCCTGTTGGTCTAGTGGTTAGTGACCCTGACTGCTAAGCTGGAGGCTGTGGGTTCGATTCCCACCCAGGACAAACCTTTGTGTGATGAGCATGATTATTTGTTCTGTGTCTGGATGTAATTTATCTATAATATGTATGTATTTACAAAAAAAAAAAAAATGTATATAAGTAGTATATCAGTTGTTTAGTACCCATAACACAAGCAAATACAATTGCTTAATTTGGGGCTAGATGGCGCTGTGTGAATGTGGTAGAATATTATATTATTATATTATATTATAATATCATAACTACACACATTGCTATCTGAACCCAAAGTAAGCATATATTATAGCTTGTGTTATGGGTTCTAGAAATAGACCAATGTAAATATTTATGCACACAAATATTTGCACTGAGCGGAAATCGAACCCGTGACCACTGCGTGGCAGTCCGTAAACAGTACCACCGAACCACAGACAAGTGGCATAAAGTCACAAATAAACCCTTATTTGATGCCACATAACAGGGCAACTGAGTAACTCATACTGGTATTCGCTAGTATATCAATTCACTACAAACACTACAATTGGTGCATTTCTAACCTTGACCTTTAACTAGGTTAGGTAAAGTCTTTTTGTTAGGCTAATATAAAAAAACGATAACCGTTTTCGATGAAAATTGGTATGTATATAGATTTGGTGCCGGAGACGGACATAGATATTTTATTTCAAAAATCGGTCTTGTTTCCCAGGGAGACAAAACTCAATTTGCTTGACATCACATGTTACTGAGAAAAGGTCTTAACAGTACAGACAACTAAATGATTTTCTAGGGTTCCGTTTTGTTACTTGAGGCACGGAACCCGTAACAAAACGGAACCCCCGTTTAAGCGCTGAGTGGTGGTAACAAACACACACACACACTTTCGCGTTCATAACATAAGTATAAATTGAACTTACCTGAAAAGATTCAATAGGTATATCTTCCAGTAATCCATTAGATAGGTACAGTCTTTCCAACCTGCCCGCTGCTTCGCTACCCGCAAATATATCCTTATTTAACTTATTCATTTTGTGACCATCTATTGATAGTATTGTTAGGTTACTTAGTATCTGAAAATAATAGAAAAAAAAACAATATACAATACAAAAAAAAAAAATTCAATATATGAACCGCATTTTCAAATCTGAATGATGCAATACGTCACTACTGCTATGATATTTCCCGTAGGCGTTTGTTATAAGACCGAAAAAGTTTGCTACCGAAACTAAGCGAGGGCGGTCGTTTAGTACATATTTTATACAATGAATTCCTCAGCCCAATGTAAATAGGCATCTTTATGCACTCGCAATGACAGCAGTTTTATCATAAAACACTGCCCGTCATGTGTTGGATGACGGAACGGACGATTCGAAGCGAAACTTTAACAAACAGGGGCACCACGTATACCATCGGACCCCGCAGATATAGCCAAACAAGTCAATGAATTCACCAAATCCGTAATTGACAGTTACCACACAGCCTGTAAAGAGACAACACCACTCCGCACACCTGGCAAACAACCATAGTGGAGGGCGGAACTGGAGCGTAAGCGCAAACAGGTAAGGAAATGTCTCAACAGAGCCATGAACACAAGCAAAGACGAAGACTGGGATGAATACTACTCAGCCAAATCAAAATACAAGAAACGTATTAGATTCAGACGGACCATGGGATGGAGAAACTTCTGTGGAAACGTCGAATCTTGTCAACAAGCAAACAGGGTACGTAAAATTTTGTGCCACCAAAACTCATCGAATGATACAAGCATCCGTCGGCCCGATGGCAGCCTAACGACCTCCCCCGAAGAGGCCAAACGCATCCTAACAGAAACTCACTTCCCGGATTGCGTCTTTACTAGGTCTCCAAGCTGGACGGACGATACCATCATACCATCCGAGGACGATTGGAATTACGCAAACAAGGTAGTAACCATGGAGAAACTCCGATAGGCCATACAATGTTTCCACCCATTCAAAGCGGCTGTCCCGGACGGGATTTTCCCCGCACTACTTCAGTGGGGTGAGAGATCCGTCATTCCCAGACTGACTCCGCTAATGAGAGCGTGCCTCGCCCTCAGATACATACCGAAAGGATGGAGGGAAGTGAAAGTAATATACATACCAAAACCAGGTAAGGGAGACTACACAAACCCTAAATCACATCGACCAATCAGCCTAACCTCCTTCCTGCTAAAGTCATTGGAAAGGCTATGCGAGAGGGAGCTGAGAGATGGAGCACTAAAAAGCATACCACTACATACGAATCAACACGCCTACAGTTCAGGTAAGTCAACAGACTCGGCTCTTCATCTGGTAGTCAGCAGAATCGAGGAGGCACTAGAACAAAAAGGCAGTTGTCTCGGCACCTTCATAGACATTGAAGGAGCTTTCGACAAAACACACTTTGCAAGTATACAAGCTGCGCTCCACCGACACGGAGTAAAGGCGGTACTTGTAGAGTGGATCACAAACTCACTGAGCAAACGGATAGTACGACTTGGAGATGATGAGAATTCAGCAATGCTAGCTAGAGGCTGCTCTCAGGGCGGTGTCCTGTCCCCCCTTTTGTGGAATCTGGTAATAAATGACCTCATCACCAAACTAAACAACCATTATGACTACACAATAGGTTATGCCGATGATCTTGCCATTCTCATACCAGGTAAGGTAACAGGAACCATTCGCAACCTCACGCAACAAGCGCTATATATAGTTGAAAAATGGTGCAAGGAGTAAGACCTCTCGGTAAACCCCAACAAGACGCAGCTTGTTTTGTTCACCAAGAAGCGCAGCCTGGGTCACTATACATTACCCAGGATTTTCAACACCGAACTAAAACTGTCAAATGATGTCAAGTACCTTGGCGTCACCCTTGACAGTAAACTAACATGGAGCAACCATGTAGACAACACAATAAACAAGGCAACGATTATATTCTACCAATGCAAGAAGATGATTGGTAAGACGTGGGGACTACAACCCAAAATAATACTATGGCTCTCCAACACCGTCATCAAACCCATACTCTCTTATGGGCAGTAGTCTGGTGCAACAAAACATATATGTCTCTACTTGAGGGACTGACAAATGAATTTCCTATAATCAATGCGGTAAACGACCGCATACCGAAACAATTTGTCTTTGACAAGAAATACAAAATACAACTGCATGAGGACCAGAGTTGCGAGGGATTGCGACTAGGGGAACTCAGGATATTTACAGACGGATCAAAAACAGGTACAGGGACCGGAACCGGAAATTCTCCGAAGATTTAAACATGCACATATCAGCACCGTTGGGGGCCGAAAACACTGTCTTCCAAGCTGAGTGTATGGGTATCTCCCTGGCAGCCTCGGCGATCCTAGCAAGAGAGGTCAGGGATCATTCCATCTGCATACTCTCGGACAGCATGTCTGTTCTTCAAGCGCTAGGAAGCCATACAATAAATTCCAAACTAATATATGACTGCCACCAAAAACTATGTTAAGGTAGGTAACAATAACAACATCACTATACAATGGATCAAAGGGCATAGCGGCTCCCGAGGTAACGACGCAGCCGACGTGCTTGCAAGGGGAGGCTCAGCTATGAATGCCGTGGGACCAGAACCCACGGTTGCCATCCTACACACCCTACACACCTACGCACCCTGGTAAGAAATCACACCATAGATCAACACAAAAACACATGGAAGAACCATACCGAGTGCAGGCAGGCTAAGGAAGCACTGCCAGAGCTGAATGCTCGCATCACGAAACAGGTGCTCCGACTGTCAAAACAACAACTTCGCACAGTCACAGCCGCCATCACCGGTCATGACTCTTTCAATAAACACCTATTTGTCATGAGAATTAGACAGCCCGCTTTGCAGAGCCTGCATGCGGGCAGACGAAACAACAGCACACATACTGCTACACTGCCCTGAGGTCGCCACATACAGGGCAAGATACTTTGGCGACCCGAATTCACTCCAAGAGATCGTCGGAGACATCAAAAGTCTGCTGGCCTTCCTCAAGGAGCTGGGATGGATCGAGTGACACGCAAAATACGCGCACAGCCGTGGAGTTGCGGAAAACAGCCCGTTAATACCAATACCAATACCAAAATGTGTTGGATGAATTAAAAATAAAAACTGCTGTCTCACTCACACCTCTGCCTTCTCACCCACACCTCTGCCTATCTTTTTCGGAAAAACAAGTGGCACAATTTTTTTATAAATCAATATTATTAAACTAATTACTTAGTTCGCGGGGTCAGACAAGGCAATGACTGCTCATCAGCTGTGTGATTAGCGACTTTTGATAAGAACCAAAGCACTCAGAAACAGTCTAACTAACTAACCGATCGACGACCCCTGTGGCGTAGCGGTAAAGCGATCAACTGCTAAGTTAAAAGTCGCATGTTCGATTCCCGCTCAGAGCTAATATTTGTGTGCATGAACATGACTATTTGCATTGGTCTGGGTGTTTCTATAGGAAAGAGTTTTTTTTTTTAAATATTATGTATGTATTTATGTGGCAGAATATTGTGCTGAGGATCATCAGAGTGTCAGCTTTCCGATGACGTCGTAGATAGAGCGAAGTGAAAAAGTAGGAAGGCTGATCCACCATGCGGGATGAATAGCCGAAAAGAGAGAAACATATATTATGTTTTTATAAAAAGTATCTAAGTATGTTTATTCACATTCTACGACTCTATAACAAATGCTTACTTTGGATCTATATAGCACTGTGTAAAAAATACAAAACATATTTTTATCATATTTAATAATTAATAATTTTATATTCAATAACAGACTTGACCTAATGCACTTTTAATTAAAAGTGAGATAAACATTTCCTTTATTAAAATAAACTAGTGTGTGTACAATCACGTCCAAATAATAATAATTTAATATTCTAAAAGAAAAAATAAAAATAAATGAATAAAGAAAGAAAAAGAAACAAAAAAGAAAGAATGAAAGATAATATCCATACTAATAACATAAATGCAAAAGTAACTCTATCTGTCTGTCTGTTACGCTTTCACGCCTAAACCACTGAACCGATTTTGATGAAATTTGGTATACAGATAAGATTACACCTCGGGGAACAACATAGGCTCTTTTATAGCGAATAAAATAGATTAAATGGTTGAAATAGCGGGTAAAAGGTTGTATGAAAAATATAACCAACATTCACGCAGGCGGTGCTGCGGTTATCAGTCGGCCATGTATCGGCATGTATCGGCCAGTATTTATTTGAATGCTAATTTTAGAGAACCTTACTCTATTATAGAGTAAAAAAATAATCTTCAATTTCTTAATTTATTTAATTAATAATAATACCAGCCTGTTTACTGTACCACTGCAGGGCAAATGCTTGTTCTCATATAGAGAAGGCATGAGTATTAATCACCACACTTGCTCGAGGTAGATTGGCAAGTTCAGGCTAGGTTTCCTCACAACGTTTTTCTTCACCATCCACAGAAACACAGATAGAAATGTCTAAGATAAACTTAGAAAGTATATATGATTTAAAAAATCACATTGATACTTGGCCGGATTCAAACCCACTATCTCGTGTTTACGAAGTAGGTGCCTTATCCACTGGGCCATTTCTATTTCTATAATTGATTGACCACAATTAAGTAAAGCCTAAAATAACGTGGTATTCTTAATGCTAAACACAAATTTATAAAAGAATAAGAATTGGCAGAAAAATACATACCTTAAAAGCCTCCTTAGGAAATTCCTGAATTCTTGTGTTCTTCATATATAGCTCTTGCAGTGTTCTGTTCACTCCAGCAAACGCATATTCACCAAAACCCTCAATAGGAGTATCCACTATATCTATGACTCTGATGATGGAACGGTGGAGGAGAGACCCGAAGATATGTGCTAAAGATGAAAGGCATATTGGTGAATTTTTTTATACCTACAATTTTGTTAACAAAATAGTATACGGAGCTTGTGGTAAATGGTATGGCGCTTTGCAGAGATCCAAACATATGTGTTAAAGATGAAATGTCCTGGCTACTTTTTCTTTAAATATAATATAATATATTAATAATATTCTACCACATTTACACAGCGCCATCTAGCCCCAAATTAAGCAATTATATTTGCTTGTGTTATGGGTACTAAACAACTGATATACTACTTATATACATTTTTTTTTTGTAAATACATACATATTATAGATAAATTACACCCAGACACAGAACAAACAATCATGCTCATCACACAAAGGTTTGTCCTGGGTGGGAATCGAACCCACGACCTCCGGCTTAGCAGTCAGGGTCACTAACCACTAGACCAACAGGCCAGTCACTAGATCAACAGGCCAGTCTGCCAGTTGTAAATGTAGCCAGTTGCTACCAAGTTTACAGTTGCTGCAATGTATACTATTATAGCGGAAGTTTGTTTGAATCTCTGGAACTACCAGTCTTGAATAATTATTTTTGCTTGTAATAGCCCAGTTCTTGAGGAAGGTTATAGGCATAACATCATGCTACTGGTGAAGGGAGCAGAGCAGTAACAAAAGATGCAGGTTTTCTTTTTCTCAACCTATACTGTCCCACTAAGTAAAGCTGGACTCTATGCACTTCTATGCTGTTCTGTTCTGCCTTTTTTTCCCCGAGGATCTACTACTAAAAATAAAATAAATTAATATTTACTTACAAATCTTACACTCGTTTAACAACAATCTTTCAATAGGTAGCCCAAGTCCAGCTATGTTGCCTAAACCAACACTCAACGCAGCTAACCCTGTGTTCTCACACTTTATATATAATCCTTTATCACTACCCGCTTCACAGACACAAGGGTACAATAGTGACACTGTAGCGCCCTTTGGACACGGGTATGCAGGACCAGGTGGTATGTATTCTGAGTGTGTATATGTGAGCAGGGTTGCCAGCATCAATATTGCTGTTGTGACCATTTTAGTGGGTTGCGCAAGCTGGAAATATTAAAATTTTGTAAGTAGTCAGTTATACCAGTCGCAAGCAAGTACTTTTTTATACAACTTTGGTTGCGAACAAGCATGCGGCTCACCTGACGGTAAGTTTTAAATGTAACCTATGGACATGCCTATTTCTGATCATTGCTGAAATAATGTTTAGAAAATATCACCAAGCTATTGTCGAACATTTAGAGAAAAGAAAGGAAGGAAAAGGACTAAGGGGATAATTGAGCTGTTGGTACTCTCAGAAATGTGAATGCGACTAGCAACTACTATAAAGTTTGACACAAGAGACGAAAACGTTACTGGTGGTGTTGTGTAGCGACCATCAAGCAGAGGTCGCGGGTTTGATGCCCGCTCAGTGCAAATATTTGTGTGCATGAACATGCCTATTTGTTTTTTCTGGTCATGTTTCTATTTACAAAAAAAAAGTATGTGAGTATCTGCATTCTAAAATAACACAAGTTAATAACATATAGCTAATATATATAATATATGTTTATTTTGTATCTGGATGGAGTTGTATGGTTGTTGTGGTAATATTTATTTGTTTATTAAATACAGTAGAATAAAGTAGTTTTTGAAAAAGCCAAGAAACAGCTTAGATGTTCAGTATATTAGAAAATGAAGCATTTAAATTGTACAATGGCATTACATACAAAACAACTTTTAAACCAATATCTCTTAGTGTTTCATCATTGTAATTGAAAACTTATGTTTCAATAGTTAAAAGTTTAACTTGTCAATGTCTAATAGTGTATCTTATGTTTCCTACAAGGTTGTTTAGCGCGTAATAAATTTACACGCAATTTCTTCCAGTTTTAAAGGTCAAAAATACCAGTTTTAACTATAAATATTCGGACAATTTGTAATTAAAATAAACACTGCATTATGCTACATCCTAATAAGAATAATTAATTACTATAGAATTACTGATATCCCCTTGAAAACATACTAGACTTACAATACAATTAGGTACTGTGCGAACTTAGTACATACCTTGATAAACTTTCACTTGAAAAATAAACTTATTAAAACAATTTACCTGTCGAGTTTTCATCATTTTTTATTTGTTTAAGCAAATCCTGTAGTGGATAGATTAATTGCTACGTCCATATCATATTATTAATGATATAAACACGTAATACTATTTTCTGAGAAAAACTGCGCAAGTTCACCCCACCATGGTCAACACGGAACTAAAAAATTAAAAAAAGTCTGTACTTCATCATAGAGCACTCACCATAGATTATACACTTCACTCACTGTCCGTTCTATGCACAGAGTACATTTTAGAGACTGAGTTATAAACACAGAACAAGTACATACATAGAAGGAGTGTTAATCGCCCTCATATACTCGTCCTATTTTTCCAAATAAGCCGGATACATTGAAAAGAAAGAGACGAATAATTTTGCTAAGGACGCCCGGTGTACACTGTAGAAACGTCAATTTGGTTACCTTTGGTTACCTTTGGATGCCGAATTAAAAAGTGAACTAATGTCAAATGTTCCAACTTGTCAAGGCCTCTAGACAATTTAGTCGGATTAAACCGCCGCTCGTAATTTTCATTGTTGTTTATCTGTTTTGTGAAATAATATATGTTATTTAATAATTACATAGTGCTATTGTGAAGTAAAATTAAGCCCATTGGATAAGCAATGTCCTGCGTTATTGTAGGTTGTAAATTACATTCTTTTCGCAAAGAAAATCAAGTTTAAATCGTCAACTTCCATCGGTGAGTAGATAACAAACCAATAATATATACTAAAAACCTATATATACGTGCAAAATACAGTGAT
Source organism: Parascotia fuliginaria (assembly GCA_963082885.1). Lineage (NCBI taxonomy): Eukaryota > Metazoa > Arthropoda > Insecta > Lepidoptera > Erebidae > Parascotia > Parascotia fuliginaria. The sequence continues at coordinate 7,856,046 of OY720198.1, read as the reverse complement.
TTATACTTTACTATACTGCAATCATATTATAATCGTCTGTTTGCCATTCGATTCAGTAATTTTTAAGTTTTTTTTTTTTTTTTTTTTTTTATATATATTAGCCTACCAAAGTGACTCCACCACGACTGATGGTAAGCGACAGTGGAATCCAGAAGTGGTGGCCACCATACCAAAAGCTATCATCTTAAACTGCTGGTATGGTGGCCTCCACTATGGCGGCTGGGAATGGGGTTAGAGGAAGAGAATGAGGGAGGTGAGGAAAGAGGAAAGGGGGGAAATTGGGCCTCCGGCACTCTCACTCACCGAACGAAACGCAGTAGTAAGGATACTACTACTCTTAAGTCGATCTTCTATGAGAGGGTAGTACTTCCCCGGACGATCCGGCCCATTCATGCTGAAACCAGCGTGGATCTACTACCGTCACAATCAATAAATTACATTTTACCAATTTGTGTAGTCATGTTCAATAGTGTTGTGACTTGTGCTGCATATTTTATCGATGACAAAAATATTACTATAATTTGTGTTAAAGATTTTGTGGTAATTATCTTTGTACCTTTCATAGTGTTTCATACATTGTGTTCTTTTGCAGGTTTCCGAAAGATCAGACCGGAAGATCCATGAAGCAAATTAAGAGAGAATTATGTTATATATTATATTGTTACACGTTTAACGTTCCAGCGGTGAGGACGAATCTACTCAAATTTGCTCCATTGTCACGCGCCATATGACTTATTAATATTATTTCTATAGAAATTAATATTTTCAATGTACCCTGTCAAAATTCAAAGATGTTGCACAAAAATGTATATTAATGGATAAATAGGTATATTTATTTAGTATTTTTTTTAGGTTTTTTTTATGATATCGTATTGGATTTTTTATCTGTAATGATATTGTAAATACTTTTTCAATAAATAAATAAATAAATGTTCTAGATGACTACAGAAATTTATTGATAAAATTGATCGGGAAAAATTTCTAATCGTACCAATTCATAACATAACAAAAAATATTTTAGCTTATGCACAAATAATCAGGACATTCCTAAACAAAACTGTAATTTTAAGGGGCAGTAATAATGTGTTTCAATATTATTGGAAATATAATCATACATTTGTGACATGAATCTTACAGCTGTGTTTTATTTTTACCTTGGGGTATCTGTTTTTATGCTATACTAAGAAAGTCAAAAAGAACAGAGGGCCGATACCGGTGTACTAGTGTTACTAGATGAGAATAAAAATTCGCATTGAGTCACACTGTTACTCCATGCGAATATTTTTCTCAACCAGTCACACGGTGACACGATTTAGTGTGACTCGTTGCGAACAAAGGGTATTTTGGCGATCCACACACTGCCCCGCACTACGCTGCGGGAGCGTGGCGACGCGGTGACGGTGCCACGCGTGCAGATGCGAGTGCTGGTCTGCATCATCAATCACGCACGTTACTGCAGAACACGGTGTCCATACCGTCTGGCCCCGAACCCACGCGCGTGAGTACGTGTTTCTCTGCATGTAAGCGTGTGATCAGTAACACAGCGCTTAAATGCGTTTTCAGTGTGTTGCACCACGCGTGATTTCTATACAAAGAGAGATACTTACAAACAATATAAGAACACGCACGCTCGCACTACACTCCGTGATGCGAGGTAGTGTGTGGATCGATCATGTATATTTCAATTTTCAATTTATTTAATTTATTCATATACAATTTACATTGTGTTTGAACTTACAGCATGAAACATGAATATAAACTTCAAATTATTTCACATTGAAAATGCTCCTGGCGCCACTGCCGGCCTATGCCATTCCGGTGAGGTGTAAAACGACCCTTTGTTTCTTGTAGTTCGTTTACGAGAGCTTTTATGCAACCAGACCTCATTTGACATTAGCATGTCTGATATTTTACCATAGCCCATAGACAAATTTCATCTATCGATATCGATAAACTCTCAGAAGGTATCGTAGCACTATTAAACTTCTATTTGTTTCTGAGTGTGTACGCTTTATTCTCTTAATAGTACTTCTATGCTTTAGTACTTGTTCTGTGGTTATAAATATGAGTCTGTGAAACTTGCTTTGTTCCTTATTAGGCGCTTCTCGCGCTTATTTCGTACAGATATTTAAACACAGGATTAATACATATAGGCAATAACCATAGACTATATATAAGGTAGAGACTTTTTTAATTTATAATACCCATGGACGGAGAATAAACTAAATCTAAAGACCTAATAGACGACCGGATTTGATACGGCCGCACCAAAGTGATGGTGTGGTGCCTTAGAGCATTAAACCAACCGGAGAGGCCACTGACAGGCGTAACCCTCTGCCAAAGGTACCAGCCCACCGGTCATACCCGATAACGTCGTAATTGGCCAAATACGTCTCACACACAAGAGAAGTGAATGCCATTTAAAAAAAAAAAAATCTCTTTCAAAATGAGCATGTAACTGAACCTTGACTTTCTAATATTTTTAGGCAGTTTCAGACATCTACTTTGAGGCCTCAATGGAGAGCATTAAATAATGCTGAAAGGTCATAGAACACCACTATCAATCTTGTCATCTAGTGATGGAACATACTCACTTGGTATAGAAATAACTTCACATCGCCCTAGCCCGTCCCCCATTAGTATAACTAGGGTAAGCAGAGAATATAGAACGCTATTAGTTTCAATCCAAACTTACCTATAAATAAGTTCCTCAGTATTAGCCAGCATAATAATAATAATTCAACTCGGTAAACAGCTTTTTTATTATTGGAAGAAAGAGACTAGCTTCCACGACACAGGGAATCCTAGTGTGGAGGCTAGTGATATTTATATGTAAAATGTAAACTTTTCTTTGGAACAATAAAGTATTATTATTATTATCTATACATACTTACTAAATATTATTAATGTCACAGACGTATTCTAAAGTGGGTAAACTATTATAGTTTAACCACTTTCAGAATACATCTGCGACAATACCTCTTGAACGCTCAACGTGTTGAATGTACAGAAATGTACTCTGTGATGCACAGACGAAGTAGAGAACAAGTTAATCAATGTGGACATTGACATGTCTTTTATCACACGCACACACGCACGCACGCACGCACGCATGCGCACGCACTCACGCATGCTAACACACAAACACACACACACATACCGATACACAGACACACATACAACCAGACACATACACACACACACACGCACACATGCACGCACACACACACACACACACACACACGCACGCACGCACGCACGCACGCGCACACACACACACACACACACACACACACACACGCACGCACACTAGTATACTTAATTGATCGTCAGACTTCGTACTTTGTATTTTGTTAATATGACCACGACAGGTATTAAGTATACGTTCGACACACTAGCGTGGTAAAATGGTATGACCACTTTTTAGTATTTTTGTTTTGTGTCTCAGTTTCATTGTGGCATTAAACGTTTCTATTTCTATTACTTAAGTATGTATTCTTTCTCTAAGGGTAAACAGCAACTCTTCTCCTACTCCTTAGAAGAAAAAGGCGTGATTATAGGGTATAACAATATTTTGAACAGGTATTTGAGGTAGGTAAGTCAATAAAATATAAAATTCAGGTTTAATGGGTGTATTAACAAAATAATCTGTAAACAAGAATGTCAATGAGGAACGTGACAGCAGGTGGAGCTGATAGACATGAATGTCCATTAAAATCTGCCTGGAGAGACTGCACATCAAACAATTGACTTTTTTTAAAACAGTATTTCTTTAAAACCAATCTACGACGACCATCCAAAGACGGCTCTTGTGATTCATTAGAGTGAGTATGAGTGTAGATCGCGCGGTAGATTCCATTGCCATATGGTTCAAATAAAGATTTACTGAATATAAGATACAATATAACAACTAGGGCTGTAATCCCAACAAGTTGGTAGAACAACATTCGGTAATATCGGAACTTGGCCGAGTCACAACATGTACAACATTCGTTCTGTAAACATTGATAACAGAAACATAAATAGAAAATTAAATTACAACCAGAACAAACTGTGGTAAAAAAATTACAAACTCTTAGACATATTAAATAAGGGAATGCAATCAGATCTGTGCATCTCGGGCTGAAAAAATTAGGAGGAGGGACGTCCACGTATGTTGGTGGAATACCACCAGGCAATTTTGTACAGTCAAGCTTCTCGGATACACATCGTTTTGTTTTAGCCATTGTACCTAATTTGTTTTTTTGCTATTCATTCACAGTTAATTTTGTGTCATTCACTAGCTATTTTACCATGATTTATCTATTGATTAACATTTATAAGCCTCCCCAAATTTTAAAAGTTATTTCTATCGAAATAATCACTAAAATCTAAAATGAATGAAAATGACAGCTGTTAGTTAGCTATCAAAGTCAGATAAATCAACGACGTCCGACGCGCCCGTTCGTAATGTTCAAAACCCCAAATGAGCACTACAAGCAAAATATGCAAAACGCAAAATGAGCAATATACCTATATTATGCAAAAAATGCAAAACTCAAAATTAGCTCAACACGCAAATGATGAGCATGAGCAAAATGCAAAATGTGCAACGATGTTCACCATCACAAAATCTCATAGGGTAAATCTGATAAAAGAACGTGTGGTTGTGCGAAGTCCTGCTATTCTACCCTGGTAGGATAAATCTCAGTTTGTAATAGTTGTTCCTACAACAATTAATGATGTTAATCAATGGGCAAAATGTTAAAAAATTCTGAGAAAGAGAGCTGCCGGCTGTGTGCTTTTAAAATATATGTCGTAAGATGTATTCCACTAATATTATAAAAGTGATTTGTGTGTGTGAATTTGTTATATGTTCGGTAAAACAGCTGGACGAATTTCGATGAAACTTAGCACTGGTAGATCATGCCCAGAGCGCTGGTACTTTATTTTACTGTATTACTTTGTAGAGGTTCATACCTGGCCGGGTTTCGAGGTATTTAAGTATTTAGTTTCTCAGCTACAGTGAAATGTTGATATGATAGTGAGAGTGGGATAGTAGCATATTACCGCACACCTACTCGGTTTTCCCTACCGCAGGCGAATACTGCTCAGGCCACGAGGAAACGCCGGTTTAAATAGGCCATGGCAACGTCAGAGCTCTGAAAGGCCCGTGTGGTATTTGTGGGCTGCCTTCAGAGCAAAATGAGCAAAACGCAAAATGACTACTACTCGCAAAATGTACAAAACGCATAATGATAAAAAGCAAAATTGCACATTTTGCGTGTTGTGCTCATTTTGAGTTTTGCACTTTTTGAATATTGCACATTTTGTGTTTTGCACACTTTGCTTGTAGTGCTCTTTTTGCGTTTTGCACATTATACTACAAAGGGCGACGAGCCGACCAACGCGATACGCAACGCCCCGCGTCTAATTGATTCTCGCCTTAGATTGCCTCAAATAAACAGCCGTCAGATAGTTACGAAAATATATAATTAATAATAAGCTTAAGAATAAAATGACGATACTGTTTTCAATATTTGAAATGCCGTTTGTGTTTTGATCTTGATTAGAAGTGCTGTCGAAAATATCGCCTTTTCTAAAACAAAACTTCTTTAGACGCAAATTTGCCCTCCATTCGGGTCCCGGGTGGCCCCCTCCTAGTACAAAATCGGTCGTCGTGGTCGTCTTTCTTGGATCCTCGCCGTAAGCTCGCTTGAACGCATGTATATATGGTATAATGTAGCGATGTCCTAGCAGAAACCATATCAACGTAAACGCACATGCAATAAGGCACAACTGACTGAACATGTGGAAGTAGTAAGGGAAGGTTACGGGGTCTGCTTGCGTATATCTTGAAATTTTACACAAGCAATATTGGAGTATGAGGAAATATATAAGGAACGAATTAACCCCAGAAAACAGGGTGTGACAGAAGTCCAGGAATCTTGTGCATATGGTGAACGGAGCTGTTAGTCTTGACCACAGACTAGTTTTGTTCGGATCGTCGTCGTCTACGCCATAGAAACGTTCTCCTGCCGCCATTTCAGCACAGCTCAACACACGTTTCTTGTTTCCCATGATTGTTTCTGTCAGTTACCACAAATATATTTATAAATAATGGCACGATTTATTTTACTGTAAAATGAAAATTGATAATAGCAAAGTAATATTAGTTTTGTAAACTCATCAATAACGTCAAAGATTTATTTTCTTCTTCTTTCATTCTAGGCAACTGTGTCAAATTTGTCAGATATTTTTGCCAGTGTCAAGGATAGATAGATAGATAGAATATTCTTTATTGTACACCAAGTAAAGTTTACATAACATTAGACAATGCAAAAATGCAAATAAATATATAAATATATAGTATAAAGACAGTACTAACAGAACAGACGATCGCAGGTGGGTGATAGAGTATCACCCACTTGCGATCGTGTGTTCTGTTGTAGTGTACTTCGCACACTGACCTGTATTATACAAGTTTATTACAGGTCAAGGTAGGTCGCCCGCGCCTAAAATGTATTTTGTCTCCCTCGGGAACCAGACCGATTTTTGGGATAAAAAGTGGTGTTTAGTCCGTCTCCGGCACCAAATCTATCTACATACCAATTTTCATCGAAATCAGCGCAGCCGTTTAGGCGTTGAGTGGTAACAAACACACACACACATACACACACAAACTTTCGCATTTATAATATCAGTAGGATATTATTTTTTGTATGTCCTAGTGACAAAACATCATGCGCGATATAATGTATTATAAAACCACCTACATATATTACCTACCTATGTTTTACGATTAAACATTCTGATTCTAATTCAAACAGTGACCCAGAGCACTCTCGTGAAACATAAGATAGAGCACGCAAAATCACTCCAGTGCTCTAGTGACACCAGTTTGTCCGTGAGATTGGGAATTGGGATCACCGATGATTCAATCAGATGGACTAAGGATAACCTTCACTAATCTGTTCTGTCACTGTACATGTCAGCTGACGCCGATAAATAATCTGAGACTTATATTTTTTATATTTTTATTTTACATTACCAAATAAATCAACTTCAATCTTGGAAGCCCACCAGTAAAATAGTACACTACCTACCTAAAGAAGATAATTGCCAAAATCTTTTAAAAGTAGTGAAATATAAAAGCTGCAATCATGCCGATGGCTAAGGATTGTGAAAGCGAGTTAGCCCGTGTGGCGAACGCGCAACCAGAGTTTGCTGGAACTGGAATGAGTATGAAAGAGATGTTTTCGATACCTCTAGCAGTAATATCAAGACTTTGCGAAGTTATGAAAACACTCTTTGGTGGCGCGAACACATTTGCGCTATGTCTTATGTGGATTATATGCAAATTTCAATCATTGAACAATTGTGATACGCCCGCTTTTACTTATTATATGAACAAGTTCTTCCAACTTATTGTTACCATTGCAACCGTGATTTTCATGTGGTTTCTTTTCGGGAAAACATTAATAATTCCTTATGTTATTGCGTTTTATCATGCGTACTTTTTCGATGAAAGTATGTTGACTACTCCGGGAACTAGGCTACGTTTCAGAAAATACTGTTTTAAGAAACGAGAGATATTTGATTCTGCAACGTATGAGTTGTCACAGGGAACTTCACATGTTGCTGTCCCAATAGTAACTTTTGGCACAATCGTTTTTAATATTATTGTATGTAATTTTACTTTAAAAGTGTAAAAAAACGTTGTTTATTGTGATTTGTGATTGACTGTAAGAACCCTTGTAAAAATGGTTTTTGAAAACGAGTGTTTAAGGTAGTAAGGGGTCTCGTCAGAACTACAACCCAGTGTTCATACACACGATTGAATCAATTTATTTTTAATCAGTTTCAATGGAGTAGGTATTTGGCTTCATTTTTTATTGTTTTATTTTGTACCTACTTATATTATAATAATTTATAGTGTTCTATAAGTTACTTATAACAATATCTACCTATATATTTTTTTATTAAAAGTGTACCTACTTAATACAATAATTAACTTATCGAAAGAATTATTTTTTACATAGTTGCCGTGTGGTCACCGTATGTATTATCGTAGGTTACCTCTAAAAAATTAAAATAAATTATCAAGATAATCTATTTACTCGACACTCTCCCCGGTAGTACAGGGAGAGTGAATGGCAAGTACTGAGTGAACCAAAGAAATGGTGCAACGACACAATATTCTCTTTAATATAACCATGAAGCTATTACGTAGGTACTTAAAGATAAAAATTAAATTTAGTAAAGTCGTACCCATTTTTATACCTAGGGAAATTCACTTCTGTGAATCCATTAAATTTCCTCCACGGCAAGCTTGTACGAACTGTACGGTTCTTTCTCACAGTTTCTTTCTGGGACATGTATCTGCTGCTTTGACTAGGGTGCCTATGTAAATTGACCTCTACATTTAATATTGTTGCAAGAGATTGCCATACAATCACACTTTATCTGTAAAATTGCGAGAATATTTGCACTGAAATCTTATTTTGGTTAATCAGGTCTAGTAAAAATTTCACAACTTAAAATCAAAGACTTTTTTATTTTGATTTTTAGTAAAATAATAGAGCAACACTAGGTTTGGTCTTTGACGTCTGTCAGATTTGACAGCAAACAAATAGAGGAAATAATTCTTTTCAATCAGTCACCCCGAAAATGGCGAGAAGTCTATCACGTTGATTTCATTATTATTTTTCTTTTTAAATCTGAGCATTATTTCACAACGTAAATTATTTGCTCAGTTATCAAAAATCGTGATTATTATTTTGGTGTTCACCAAAATAACACAGCACTCTACTGGTAAGTAATAAACATTAATTAGATTATTTTACGAAAAAGTGAAATTTTGGAGTCAACTTGGGATGTGTATTTATTCAATTAATTTGAATAATAAAGAGAGATCTTGACTCTAATCGCTGTGATACTATTTTGGTCTTTTTATCAGTGTCTAGATGTAAGTATTCAATTCTTTTTCACTCTGAAATGAATGTAAAGACTGTTCGGAGGCAATGGTTTACATAAACGTTTCGTGCGGGAATATTCGCAGTAATTACTTAATTAGTATTTAGTGAGCATATTACTAGTGTTATACGAAGAAAAATATTGTGTTCCGCTGGCGGATAATATCACGTAAGATTATAGGTAAATTTACGTTTTATGTGTTGTTAAATATATAATTATTTATGAACTGTTTGGTGACCCACAAACTGCGTAAACTCTTGACATACTTTCCCAAGCCATAGACAACGTGATTTTTTTTGTGGGAAGAGTAATTTCAATAGAAAGTTTTGGTTCTATACAAATTGTTGTAAACATTATTTTAAGAAATTATTGATTAAAGCACCACTGAATATGGAATGTGGTCCTCACCGTGGCTACTTGTCTGTGTCTAAATAAGGTATCTAAATACTAGCCTGACTGATCCAATAGGCTACTTTCAAGTTATATTTATAGGCTTTGAGAAAGTACCTACAGCAGTAGCTTAGTAAGGGTAATAAAATATAAGATTGATTTTTACTGGCTATTCTCTTTATTGCCGACTGGCAGACGCAATCAGCCCACATGATAGTAAGTGGTAATTGTTGCTCATGGTCGACTCGAGAGTCTCAAAAGTCACTGCCTACTGTGAAGGGAGTGAGGTAGATGAAGAGAATGAAGGAGGAAAAAGGATAAAATACAGCCTCCAGTGCTCTCATTCACTGAACAAAACACAATAGTATGGATACTACAACTCTTACGTTGATATTCTATGAGAGAATAGTACTATCCTGGTTGATCTGGCCCATTTGTGCTGAAACCAGATTGGATCAAAATGTTCATGAATATTTAGAATATTTAAACATCAATTTATTTATGCACTAGACCTCTGCCTTCACTTTGCTTCAGTATCAAAAGTTTCATTCAGTCTCATGACAAGCACTTGTAGAAAATTCTGCCCTAGTAATCACAATTGCCGTAACTATAAAGCACAAGTTTTAGAGAAGTGTATCTTAAGTTAGAAGCATTAGAATGGTTTTACTTATTGCTTGGATCATGCACTTATGGCGTTTTTCCTTAGTATGGCAGAATAGGCGTCCCCGTTGGAAATAATAATATCTGCCATATAAATGATGGTGAACCCATCCTGGCTACAGATACTTCTTTTGGTTACTGCAGATTTGCCCCAATGAATCCTGATGCAGGGCCCATCTAGGGCAAGCTATGTTAATAAATTATGTGCATATATTTTACAAAAGGAAAGCTTACTGTCCTACAAACATATCTAGTTAGTTTATGTTGTGTTTAGCCTGTTAAGTTGTGGTTTCCGATGCTCATAATTCATTTTAACACTAACCGTTAAAGACTTGCAGAATTGGCAAATGTAATATTAAGTACATACATTTTTTATTAAACTGTTGTAAATGATTCACATATTTAAAAAAAGCTAAAATGTTTGTTTTAGTGCAGATATAATTACATAATTATTACGTTTTAAAATATTAAATAATTTATTATCATTGTTACATACATTATATATATAAACCAGTAGCGAAGAGTCACTTTCCGAGAAGGGAAGCCGGTGAGACTAAAATATTTTGAAATTCGGAAGGTTAGTTAGTCTTTGAGTAGATACGCAAGCAGTGATAGGTATAAGGAGGTCAGGACATATTTTAAAAGGGAAGCCGGCATGAATCGTGTTATATGGACGCTTCGCCACTGATATAAACAGTTCTCTCATTTTAAAAGACAGTTGCTCAGCTTATAGTATTTCTTTCAGGAGCTTGTTAATGTAATATGCATTTATTATATGTATAATATATGCATATTTTATTAGGAAAAGCTGAGAATTACAAGGTATTGTAATGATGCAATAAAAAATATATTGTTTCTTAAGTGCAAAATAGTGGTGTGTCACTTGTTTTTTACATTATTGAAACGGCTCGACCGATTTTCGTGAAATTTTGTATGCATATCGGTTAGGGTTGAGAATCGGACATCTATTTTTCATCCCCCTAAATGTTAAGGGTGGTCTGAAAAGGGATGAAAACGATTGTATGAAACTTCTTCATAGTTTTGAAATTTTGTTTTGGAATACTTCTATTTTTTTTTTATTGGGGTGGATTTAGAGGGACGGAATTAGAGATGAAATATTATATGGAAAGATATTTGCTTTTGAAGTTAGTGACTTGAAAATTGAAAAGAGGGGGAAGGGAGGGGGGTGAAAGAGAAGTGAGGGGTAGGGAAGAAAAAGTGAGGGGAAGTGAGGGTAAAGCGAGGAGGAAGTGAGGGAGTAGTGAGGGGAAAATGAGAGAAAGATGAGAAGGAAGTGAGTGGGAAGTATGGGGCAAGGTAGGGGAAGGGAGATGTAAGTGAGGAGGAAATGAGGGAGAAGCCAGGGAAAGGGAGATTGAAATGACGGGGAAAGGAGAGGGAAGGTAGGGGGAGGGGGAGGGAGGGAAGAAGCGAAATGGGAGGAGTGGGGAAGAAGGGAGAGGGGAATGGGGGAAAGTAGTGAAAGTTTACGGGGGATATCTGTAGGTAGGTGAAAAAGGGGTTTGTAAAATGGGAGATTATAAATATCTATTTATATAAAAATAAATTCCTATTTCCCTTCGTCACGGCATCACGCGTGAACGACTGGGCCGATTCCGTTAATTCTTTTTTTGTTGTGTTTGTTATTGTCAGCCATACAACAAACGTGATATTATCTCATTTCTGCTCAATATTGATAACGGCAACAGGTAGACACTTGAAATATTCACAGAATATTTAGTTATACATATATCCACTTTAAAATAAATAATAAAATTAAAATAAAATAATTATTTAGGATTACCTATTATTATTTTTTTATAGATAATGGGTACGGAATCCTTCGTGAGCGAGTGCGACTCGCACTCGGCTGGTTTTTTATTTTAGCCTACCAAAGTGACTGCACTCTGCCTGATGGTAAGCAATCAGTGGTATCCAGAACTGGTGACCACCATTCCAAAACCCATCGTCTGAAAGTGCTGGTATGGTCGCCTCCACTATGGCGGCTTTATATACACCCAAAATAGAACGTGAACATGCATTATACAAGCTCATGCTAATTAACTAAGAATTTTGTAATAGCGTCACTGATTTAAACACGTTAATTATTGCTAATCATTAGTCACATTCTAATCCTGGGCCTCTACCACGAGCTCATTAGCAATCTTTTTCTAACCTTACTATGTCTCTATCCTTGTTTTTAATGGTGCAAGAAAACTGCTCTAATTTGGTGATAGGCCCCAGATCGTTACCTCATGATTAACGCCCTCTACATTCTCTAAACTTGCACGTGTGGTCTAGTCTACACATCATCATCACTTCAGAAGACTGATAAACATTAGCTTCCCCCAAATTTCGCTCACGTTGAACAGTCGGAAACTGCTCGCGACTAGTCAGGCAAATTCTACTGTTAGTTCTACTAATAAAACTAAACGAAAAAAAACCCTTGTTCTACAGTATTCTGTGATAGAACTAAATGGAATTTATTTTTCGTTCAGTTCTACTATTTATAATATTATTTATTAATAGAACTAAATGGAAAAAAAATCCGTTTGGCTCAACGATTTATTTTGACAGAACTAGGTATAAGGAAAACATTATTTAGCCAGTACTACTTTAAGTAATAATAATATTACATACATAAGGCACTTTATTTTAACTTATCTATAAAAAGATATTTGAACTTAAATACATATTTAAGGCACTTTATTTCTACCTATTTATAAAAAGATACTTTAACCTAAATATTACTATTTTAAATAAAAAAAAGCAACAGTACGAAGAAAATGTAAATATTCTAACACGTTAAATTTTCTAAGAAAAGAGAAACTGTTTATTCTACATTTAAGTTTAATCTCAATTTATTTTATTTATACTATGCCTATTGACTATGAAATTATTTATTATTTGAATGAATTTGTAACATTTGCACAAGCGTCAATAAGCAACACATTTTCAATCTAATGCAATCACATGCTTACATTCTATCAAAACACCATAGACTTACCTGCAACCAAAAAGAAAATCCTTCGACGAGGTTAGGTGATGGCTTGAGCCTACACAGCTTTAAAGAGACCATAAACTCGAAATCAATTTCAGTTTGTGGCGTCATCTATCTGGCCAATGGTCACTCACAGAAATTAACTAAGCGAAGACGACGACTACGAGTTTACAGCATATAAAACATACATAGATGGCGCTGAGTAATACTTTCAGTCAAGTTCTATAAAAAAACACTACAAATGCATGGAAGTCTGAATTGCGATATCAACATTTACACACCAATCACTATTTATATACAAAGTCCCGACTACCAACTGTCGGGCAGTAGCCCGCTAGCCACGATCACCTAGCCTCGTCGGCAGATCCTCCCTTTTTTATGGAGGTATATGGTGAGACACACGCCTCCACCAGTTTAATACACAGCTATAACACGAGCTTTTTAAAATAATAAAGTCTCGACAAAAAGATAGGCCAACAATAAAATGATCCTATGCCGATTCCGTTTTTGCGATACGAAACCCTAAAAAAGAAAACAATATGAAAGTAAGTTCAAAACTACATTAATCATTTATTGAAGACAAATTGTAGCAAGTTCAAAATTAAATTATTTATACTGGCTATCTTTTAATTTAACCATGTCTAACTAAATTATAATAAAAGAAATAAAATAGTTTACTTCTCTTTCACAAGAATTATAATTAGGCAATTATAATTCTTGTCACAATTGTGTCACTTTGCATGTTACTTGAAATTGTAACTTACAAAAATTGTAATAACCTGCCGATTAAAAAGAGTGGCCTGAGTTTCTTGCTAGTTCTTCTCATGGCTCTACTTCGTCAGCAAACTAGATGTAGGTTATTGGCTGACATTTTATAAATTTTGATGTTCATAAGTGTTAATTTATTATAACACATTTCACACTCCTAACATTATTATACCTGTTTTGTTATATATATTAGGCCTCTAAAAATTGTACTTCTATTTAAACTGATTAAATGATTTGATTTGATTTGATTTGAATTTAATTAACCTATATGAATAAATATAATATATTCTCATTTAATTTAGTATTTAGTAATTAATCTATCTATATAATATATATAAAAATGAATACCTTCTATCTATATATATAAAAATGAATCCCTATTTCCCTTGGTCATGGCATCACGCGTGAACGGCTAGATCAAATTCGTTAAATTTTTTTTTTTGTTGTGTTTGTTATTGTCAGGAGAAGGTTCTTATGAAAAAAAAACTAAGAAAACTGCTGAACCGATTTCGATGAAAATTGGTATGTAGATAAATTTGGTTTCGGGACATACGCTACTTTTTATCCCGAAAATTGCTCTGTTGCCCGAGTTAAATTAATTAAACACATAGCAATTTTCGCGCGGGCGAAGCCGCAGGGCGCAGCTAGTCGCTTATAATTATGACGTCTTATGTGAAATAGGTAGATATAGCTTTTGTGGTGATATTCGTAATCTGTACAATTTTGGAATTGACAAATGCATTTGATCAAAAGCACATTGATGTAAAACTATTTGTGATTCGATGTTCGACTGAACATTTTGTAAAGAATCTTGGGTGAGTTAGTGTCAGATTTTTGACCGTGATTTTCATGTTCGACAAGCATTCACTACCAATGAATTGTTCTTTCGAGAAATTCACAGTATTATCCGGAATATACCTAAGTCAAAGTCAAAGTCAAAGTATTTATTTCATTTTGATCACAGAATGATACTTATGAAAAGTCAAATTACATGAAGTCAGCTAATTAACCTACAGCCAGTTCGCTGACGAGGTAGAGCTGTGAGAAGAACTGGCAAGAAACTCACGCCACTCTTTTCAATCGCCAGATAATTACAATTTTTTGTATGAGTTAACAATTTTAACACATCAACGCAACCAAAGAACCATACAAAGTAATTATTACAAAATAACTAATTATTTAATAACATTTTTGAAAAAAGAAAAGATAAGAAACGAAAATAGAGGATTACAATTATTTAGTTTCATCTAGTATGGTAATTTGACTACGTATTTTAATTAAAATTAAAAAATAGTAAATGCATTTCTTAGTCATATTGAACTACAAGGTAATATTGAATTAAGTATTAAATGTATGCCATGCCAAGATTGACCAGTCATCCCAGGTAGCACCCGTTCACGAGCATGACGCACAGACCAGCCATCATCACCTTCGCCATATTAGAGGGAAGGTGATGACCCGGCCAATACGACACCACAAGCCATGACATTTTAGTGAGCATGACAATGCAAGGCATGGGTGGTAAAAATAACCATAATAAAATGTTATGTCTTATGAGTTCATAATGATCATGATATGCATTCACTTCACATCAAACTTTTACTGCAATAGTCAATATTTTTTTTTTTTTTAAATTTTCCTATAATTATATAATGTTAATCAAAGTCAATATAACTACAATAATAATAATTAATCAATATAACTACAATAATAATAATTAATCAATATAACATTAATCTTGCATTAAACGAGCAACTATACCCATGCTCTTTTATCATTTAAATAATCATTAATATTATAATAACCCTTTTGAATAAGACGGTTTTTAACAGTTTGTTTGAATTTCTCTAAGGGTAGATTCGAAACGTCAATGGGTAGTTTATTATAAAAGCGTACACCAAGACCCGCAAATGTGTTGTTTACTTTATGTAGGCGATGGTATGTACCAACTAACTTATGTTTACCTCGAGTATTCACAGAATGCATGTCACAGTTTCTTGAATACAAGTGAATATTTTTCTTGATAAACATAATGTTAGCAAAGATATATTGAGACGCCACTGTCAAAATACCTATCTCTTTAAACTTATCTCTTAATGAAACTCCTACAATTGCCGGAGGTCGTGGGTTCGATTCCCACCCAGGACAAACCTTTGTGTGATGAGCATGATTGTTTGTTCTGTGTCTGGGTGTAATTTATCTATAATATGTATGTATTTACAAAAAAAAAGTATAAGTAGTATATCAGTTATTTAGTACCCATAACACAAGCAAATATAATTACTTAATTTGGGGCTAGATGGCGCTGTGTGAATGTGGTAGAATATTATTATTATTATTATTTCCTTTATTCATATTTTTTCATATTTATTACATTTTCAAATATATACTTATATAAACCAAAAATACACATTTAAAAATATAAAAAATAAATTACCACCGGCAACGAGACAAAGTCCAAGCTACCGGCGGTTAGGGCTCCAGAGATTATTATTATTATTATTATTATTAATTGTATCTGCTACATGTCAACAGGCTCGGACCCTCTTGCATGTGGCCCAACATAACTGGCGAAATGCTAGTGTAATACACCTCTGCCTACCTCTTCAGAGGGAAAAGTCGCGATGTTTAAACCTTGAACCATTCAAATGTAGATGAGTTTTTATTTAACCTACTTCTATAGCACGTCGTCTACGCATGTATTGTGTTTTTTAAAATAACGTTTTTAACTGTTTTGAGAGACACTTGTAATGCATAATACTTTTTAGGTATACACAGTTTAATGACTTGTCAAATTTTTATTGTTCGTGGACGATTTACTTGACATTTTGTAATGAAATAAAAGAATTCATTTACTTATCAAGTATGTTTAATGGTTTGTGTAAGTTCAAGATTGTTACCCGAAAAAACAGAACTGCAAAATTGTGAATTATGTAAATGACAAGTATATTTTAGTGAGTAACAATATTATTATTATAACATTATATTTTTTTCCGGCAAACTCATAAATATCTATTGTTGAACCTTATTAAAAAAAATTTTGTAAAATTATAAATTTATTATAAACTATAGCCATTTTCTAGTCTTAAAAAAACACACGTTTATTGTGATAGACATCGTCAACAAGGATCAAAATAAAGCATTTTTTGCTTGCAAGAAGTCTCCGAATGTATCATATCATACGAAAATATTAATTGGTGATTAATTTTATTTCGCTTTCAGTAGAAAACAGGCATAAGGCAAAACATACTTTTTTGGGAATATCAATCTTATAGTGATTGCTAAAAAGTTTAAATAGCCATATTGCATTTTTTTACATCATTTTTATTGAGGGTGTGATCCAAAGTTTTTGACTGAGTATCTCATCCACATAAATTTATTATTTTAGAAAATATGAAAGATACAGGATTAAATAACAATCAAGTAGATTGAAAATTATTTAAAACAGAGCCAAAAATATGTTCAAATAACATTTTTGGCATAATTAGTTTTTGACACTATCAAACAGTCAAAATTACTTCGGTGTACTACAAGGCAGTGTTTTGGGATCGTTATTGTTCGTAATATGTAATAATCTACCTATTAAGCTATTAAATTTATACATTTTGCAGATGACAATATTATATATTATTACGGTAGTAGATCCACGCTGATTTCAGCATGAATGGGCCGGATCGTCCGGGGAAGTACTACCCTCTCATAGAAGATCGACGTAAGAGTACTAGTATCCGTACTACTGCGTTTCGTTCGGTGAGTGAGAGCGCCGGAGGCCCGATTTTCCGCTTTCCTCTTTCCTCACCTCCCTCATTCCCTTCCCCTAACCCCATTCCCAGCCGCCATAGTGGAGGCCACCATACCAGCAGTTTAAGACGATGGCTTTTGGTATAGTGGCCGCCACTTCTGGATTCCACTGACTGCTTACCATCAGGCGGGGTGGAGTCACTTTGGTAGGCTATAATATAAAAAAAAAAACTATGTTTTTATATCATCCCTAGCTTTCCACACGTGGTTTCACCTGCGTATTTGCTTACTGCTCTGCTCTCCTCGCCAGTAGCTTGATATTTCATCCTATAACCTTCATTTAGAACTGGGCTTTCATACCCAAAAAGGATTATTCTAACCCGACTGGTAGTTCCAGAGATTAGCGCGTTCATACAAACAAACAAACAAACTCTTACGCTTGATTGAATTTTCGAGGAAGATTATAGCATATTTAACATCACGCTATTGGCGACAGGAGCATAGCAGTAACCAAAAACGCGGACGAAACAGCACTGCGGGAAGCTTGTCTATTATAAAAAATATCAATACTATTGGAATTTTTTTATGTTCTGTTTATACTAAAGATAATAATTTTTTATAATATATTGTGTAAGTTTACGTCAGTCTGTTATTATGGATGTGTCGAATCTATTTAAAGGAGGTATGATCTAGTGGGAGGAACACATGCAAGTCATGCTTTTAACTATACTATTACATAAAGCGGAAGTTTGTTTGTTTGTTTGTTTAAACGCGCTAATCTCTGGAACTACCAGTCAGAGTTGAATAATCCTTTTTGGGTATGATAGCGCATTTCTTGAGGAAGGTTATAGGCTATGTAACATTACGCTACTGGCGACGGGAGCAGAGCACTAAGCATAGACGCGGCTGAAACCGCGCCGCGGAAAGCGGAAAGGATTAATAAATTAAATTACAAAAGTACCGTGATCACATTTTTTACTTTAGTCAGAATATTTAGAATAGCGTTAAATAGAATATCATTGGAATAGCGTATTGAACACTGCAATATATTGCAGATAAAATGCACTTATCCAAACTAAACTAATATTTTAAAAAGAAAAGATTTGTTTTTTTGTGTGTTTGTATGTTTCCATTTAACTCAAGATTTACGTATGTAAAGAAAGCTACAAATATGACGTGTAACATAGGTTACATTTTATTACGATGTTTAACTTTTTTTTTGACTTCTATCTTTTTTTTATTTTATCTAGCTTGTGTATATATTTGTGAATTTCATTAGATATTTTTTATTTGTCCATGGATTCTCTAGTTATCTAGTATTTCAAACAAACCTGCCAAACCATAGACAAATAATAGAAATTATGCTAGCAAAATAACCAAACTGTTACTGATCAGGGGAAGAGTGGAACCTACAGGATAAATGAGCTTTAAGGTCATTTAATTTCATCCGCATTTTTTCTATTTTATCATTGTAATATACCATTAATATCATCAACAAGAATATTATTCTACACTTGACGCTGGCAGAAATAGCTGACACAATCGTCGGCTCTGTTGCCAAAAAAAAGGAGAAGAAGAAGAAGAAGAAATGAGCTTTAAGCAGTCGCTGATCCAGGATGTAAGTTTTGGGAGGGCTTGAGAGACGGGTTTGACTCTATCCGGAGTAGGATTTTATCACCGTAAACACTTAGCGAATGCGTTTGGGGGCTTGAACCTCCTAATTTTCAAAAACTACCGTCTACCAAACAGTAAATCTAAATATACGGGAATTAACGCGATCATGCATTAGGTATTTACATACCTTATTTTACTTGACGTTTCGACCAGGTTACACCGGCCGTGGTCACAAGCAGACTGGTGAGGCGATGTCACGGCTTCGTATGCGAAGTAGATTCTAGATCTATTCTCACATTTTTGTCTTTCCACGTACTAACACAATTTTTTTTTTCATTTGTGTGGTAAAAGTGATAGTACTATCACAAAACGTACTAACACAATTTTAAAAATTTTTACTATATCATGCAACGCGAAAGTTTAAAAGTTAATATATATCTACCAAACACCCATAAAATCCAATAAGGTGATATAGATAGTGACAAAAATTAAAAGGAGTAAGTATGTTAAGGTGGTTGGAAGTAGGATAACGAAAGAGATTTATGGAGCGGAAATGACGGAGAAAGTTGGTAGGGGTCGCCCTAGACGAACATACGCGGACCAAATAGATGATGTGTTGACAAAGGGCACATTTACAAGCATTCGTAACCGACGTGTGTATGAAAAGATTAATGAATGTTGAAGAGGCAAACGAGGTATGTTTGGATTGCAGCAAATGGCGTTCTATAGTCTCTGCTTACCCCATTAATGGAAAGGCGTGAAGTTATGTAGGTATGTAAAAACAACATTGTTTTATTAGCCTTGTGTATTACGAAAGCGTAATAAGTAATAACTGCTCATTCGATCGCGGTAATAGACTATGTAACATTGTAACAGTCAAAGACGATAGATCCACTTGACTGATAATACAGCGTACAAACGCTCGCCAAACATAAGGTATTTAGGGCATATATCAAACCGCGACAGAGTTTACTCATTTAGTTCCGACCAAGTGTCAGATCTGTGCGCACATGTCAATACGCTACATTCTTATTTTTTTTACGAAAATGCCTTCCTGCTCTGTTAAATGGTGTGGAAAATCCACTAAAACATCAAGTTATAACAAGGATGGTATAACTTTTCAACGGAAAAGTACGATTTTAGTTGTGTTATGATAAATATCTATTGTGATTGCAGGGCTCAAGTGATATTGGTTGTTTGACGTAAATACGTCACCATCACTGATTGTCTCTCTTTCTCGCGAGAGACGATTGTCAATAGTTCTGTCTCTTTTTGTTTTTTTCTGTCAAAGTAGTGCTGAGACAAATCGGAAATAAAGTTGATATCGATAATTACTATTCATGATTCAGTTAACAATATTAATTAATGATAATATATTTTAAAATTAATTAGTTATTCTAAAATTAGAGATTTTCGAAGAGCCCAGAAATAAAAGAAAAATGGATAAATGCTGTTAGCAGACAAAATTGGTACCCTAACAAATACAGCGTTATTTGTTCAAGGCATTTCACAGCTGATTCTTTTGAAAATTTAAAAAACCGACGGCGTTTGTTTAGTTCAGTAACGCCGACAATGTTTTTACCTGTTTTAGTACGTTTATAATTAACTTCATTATAAAATATTTAAAAATTGATGTGAAAATAATTATTTTATTTTTTGAAACTTATTATTAATAGTATTCTTAAATACTATAATAAGAGGCTATAACCACGGTAATACTATCTATACAGTACTGTAACACGGCCGAATTTTTAAAATAAATGCCTACACCCGCGCGGTACGTAAACATGCGATAGGGCGCCTCCAGCACCTTAATTAATTACATTTGCCTACTTTGTTTTTCCATTTAGTTTTGTGATTTTAAATATACTTTTTTATATAAACAAACAAAATACTCTGTGAATTAAATAGAAAGTGTTCAATAAAAATGCGTGTTGTTTTTTGACTGGCATTGCAAAAATTATTTTTTTTGGTATTATTTATACCCACAGTACAATAAACAACTATTACTAATAATAAAATACCACGTCTTTACTTGGTATTATACAAACCAAGAAAAAAAATACACATGCCTCGAGGTTTTAACACAAGCGTACCTACCGTATCATGATTCATAAACCGCCTATAACTACCTATTTCACTCGTGTCAATCACTTTCCTTTATTCTATTCACTTTATTTATTAATCCAGACATCTTCTTTTTCGGGAGATAAAAGGAAATATTTATCCATTAAAAAGACACACATTCTGTACCTACCTACTAGTAAGTAAAATTATTTTATAGTCTTACCTTTCATTTATTGAAGACATTAAATCAATTATTGATTTAATGTCTTCAATAATGACAATAATTGTAAAGATAAATGCAAATAAAATATTTATTTATTTATTATACTTATCAATTATGAATAACTTTTATAAATTCTACAATAAACCATTTACATACAAAATATACCTGTAATGTAAATTTATTAGTAAGACACAATAACCTCTTTCTATATTGTTTTCATATTGCTTAAATAATTCTGACATCCATGTATTCGGACATAGAATAAAATTGACTTTATCGATAACGATTTATTTTGGCACAATTATGTGGTACAACACTTAGTGAACTATGGGGCGGTGCAATATGAATGACATTGATGCATTAACCAATCACTGTCGCGATAATTTCGTCGTCCCCCGACCCTACACCGTGGTGAGTCCGCGTGTGTACTAGAAATCATATCATCGTCACTCAAGTGGTTTTATACTCATTGGTAACAGTAAATGTTCTACTGTTATGACCTAATTTTTACCTCACCAGCTATATGAAGGTTTTAACTGCTTACCTTGAGTGTAGTTAGCAAGTTTGTTGTACCTAAAAACATTGGAAACATAATGAAACATTAATAAAAAACCAGCGTTCCGCCCTCGCTTCGCATAGGTATCAAAAAATGCGGTTGAATCACTATGAAATTTACTATACTGTAATTTTACATTTACAATGCTACTTTAGGCAAAAAAATACGATCTGGTTTATTTATGCTGAAAGCTTAAGAGCATAGCATAGCACTTTTTTTATTTATTTGTTAAATTGTGTTGTTCAGTTATTTTCTGAGAGTTTATTTATGTTGTATGTATGTGTGTATAGTTTTGTGTTTTTCACCTTGTTATTAGTATAATGTATATATTATTGTGGGTCACATATGGGTCTAGTTGAAAATCAGCGTCAGATATTCTGCCTGACACATGCTGAGCTATGTCCTTTTTTGAGCTTACACATGACGCTATTATAATTGTGCTTTGTTCTTTTTTTATTCTTAAGTATTTTTTTATGTTACTTTTTTATTGTCTTGTGTGTAAGTATCGTAATAAATTATTTTTCTTTCTTTCTTTCAAAGCAAGGATCTAGTACAAACTTCTCTCTGTAAAATCTTGTGTATTTATAATACCTATTGTGTGCCAGTGCGTCTCTGGTTTTTTCTTAACTAAACAATGGAAACTAATTTATATGCCTGTCTTGTATATGAACGTCATCAGAATATACAACACTATGATGACGACAGCGGAATTTGTGACGTAAGCGTATCGATAAATCTTAACTAATAATATAAAGATTTGATTTTTTGTATGTTTGTTTGTTCCGATTTAACTCAAGATCTACGTACTAAATAAATACTACATTAATTAATTACTTGTCTAACATGCATTTTTGTTGTAACTAACAATAATATAATTAAAATTAAATATTACCAGATTTACTAATAAAAAAAACAGTAGACTCTTGTACTTTTTCTCATAAAACAGGTACTTACATAATTTTACTGAAATTCAGTAATCAAAGTAAATTATTTTGTTATCATAGTTTTGTTTTTTTTTCGTTTTTAGAAGTATTTTCGTAATTGTGAACAAGCTCTGTATCGCGGAATACTTTACAAACAATGAGGATGTTTAGGAAAGTTTTCGTTACCAGTTGGCGCCACATAAATTAAAGGTCTTCCATTTACAAAAATTCAAAATCAAACTTCATTCACTGTTCGAAATCAATAGAATCGTTCACGGTTGATTGGTTGATTGAAAGCGTTAGACTGGTGCTTGGACCTGACGTCTCAGTGCTGCCAGCTCGTGGTCGCCGTTTTAGAAAACCCTCATTGTCGGAAACAAAGTCAGCCTCGGTGCAGTGGAAGTACTTACACTTCATAGTCTCATAATTTTTAAGGCGCTAATTACAACTACGTATAATGATTTCAAATTGAAGACCAGCTGTTAACGTATAAATTATTTATATTTTAATAAGTATGTAGGTCTTTGAAATGTTACCATATTAGACTAAATTAGATTGTATACGGGTTTATTGTTATAAACTACATATCCTAAGGCGCTACCCCGAGCAAACGACCTTGAGCATTCGATCCCTCTCAGCCGCACTATCCCTCTGCAATAGATCGTCAAATACTACTGCCGCCATCTTGATTAGTAACAAAACCACAGTCCTATGAACACAGAATGGCAGTATATAAATATTTTGGTAAAGTCTGATCAATCCGCTAGCGCACGTGGTGATTGACGACGATTCATGCCTTCTACATGAGGCATTTGTTGTATAGTGGGAATATAATGGGTTGGAATGGTTGGAACACAAGTGGCAAATCCTCTAGTAAGTCGTAACTGAAGCTTAAAGCATGGGTAGGTCGCTAGTCTCTTTAAAAATGCTGAGAAACCACAAATCTGCCGCTGTTGACTGAGGGAAAAGGGAATGTTCGAAAAGAAAGTCATGGCAACACATACATACATAGCTTTACGCCTTTAATCTCCGAAGTGGTAGGCAGAGGTGTTTAACCACCCGCTTTTCGACATTTTTCAAGCAAGCTGGCAAGCTTCTACTTTTGAAGAACGCTTACATCCAGCGCTAGACGTTTTATTATAACAGATAAGTTACCGCTATCTGCCAAACTTACATATGACATTGAAAACCACATTAGTAGATACTCTAGTTGCATATGTGGCAATATTACCTTCACGCTTTTAAGTATATATTAAGGTGTATTAACATATATTAATATACGAACGAATTACGGTCAAAGATCAACTAACTGCGTAGCTTAGACTGTGACTAATATTTGAACTAAGTATACTTTTTAGTTTATAATCTACACTGTTAATAAAGCGGAAGAGTTTATTTGTTTGAACGCTCTAATCTCTAAAACTACTATTCTGATTTGAAAATTCTTTTTGCGTGACATATCCCAGTTCTTGAGGATGGTTATCTACGGAACAGTTATAGTTTTTAATTATAATACTAGCTTCTCGCAGCGTTTCAACCGCGTCTTTGGTTGGCCCTGCTCCCGTCGCCATTAGCATGATGTTACATAGCCTATAACCTCCCTTAAGAACTGGGCTATCATATGCAAATGGAATCATTTAAATAAGACTAGTTCCTGAGATTAGTGCATTCAAACAAACGAAACTCTTCCGCTTTATATCATAGTGTAGATTATGCGAAGATACTGTGTTATTCTCTTTAAAATACATCTTTCAAGAGATCATCACTGAAAACTGTGAAAACTGTATCAAAATCCGCTTCGGAACAAAAAACAGTGCTTTTCAACCATTCTCAACTTACGTACAACTACCTACTATTAAAAAAAAAAGTGATAAACATTGTTTTTTTTTTTTTTTTTTTATTATAGCCTACCAAAGTGACTCCACCCCGCCTGATGGTAAGCAGTCAGTGGAATCCAGAAGTGGCGGCCACTATACCAAAAGCCATTGTCTTAAACTGCTGGTATGGTGCCCTCCACTATGGCGGCTGGGAATGGGGTTAGGGGAAGGAAATGAGGGAGGTGAGGAAAGAGGAAAGGGAGGAAATCGAGCCTCCGGCGCTCTCACTCACCGAACGAAACGCAGTAGTACGGATACTACTACTCTTAAGTCGATCTTCTACTGCCACCCAGTAAAGACCCTATTTGGTTCAGCTATAACATTTTTTCTAAATTAGAAAACTAGATTAAGATTTTTTTAAATGTATATTTGTGCCATTAAATTTCGTACCATTAGGATTTAAAGATGATGTCTTTTAAATGGTGACCTCCAGAGTTGATACACATTTGAGCCCTATTTATGACATTTTGCATAACTTGCCGTAACACTTCCTGCGATATGTTCGTTATTTCTTGACGAATGTTTTCTTTTAGAGCTGCGAGAGTCTGTGGCTTGTTCACATACACCCGAGATTTCAAAAAACCCCAAAGAAAGAAGTCTGGACTGGTCAGATCGGGTGATCTTGCAGGCCAAGGCAAATCGCCAAAACGAGAGATAACTCGGCCTGGAAAAGCGTCCCTCACTAAGTCCATAGTGTCGCGCGCTGTGTGTGCCGTAGCGCCGTCTTGTTGAAACCAGATGTGCTCCAGCCCCAATTCGTCCAAACTGGGTATCAAAAACTCACGTAACATGGTTCTGTAGCGTTCTCCAGTGACAGTAATCGCATTGCCTCCAGCGTCTTCGAAAAAATAGGGTCCGATCACTCTGTCAACACAGATGCCACACCATACAGTAACTTTTAGTGGGTGTAGAGGTGTTTCTTGAATAATGCGCGGATTATCAGTGCCCCAGAACCGAGTATTCTGCTTATTGACATGCCCTGAGAGATGGAAATGCGCTTCGTCACTCATAACCAATTTTGAAGGAAAATCATCCTCTTCAAGGTTGAGGTTTATGACGCGCTGGCAGTAATCTAGACGAGCTCGGTGGTCAGCAGGCAGCAGCTGATGAGTCATTTGAGTTTTATACGGGAACATCTTTAAGTCTTTCACCAAAATACGCTGCAGGGTCCGTCTGGAAATGCCCAATTGCGTGGCACGTCGCCTCGTTGATGTTTCTGGACACTCTTCCACATCTTCGCGCACAGCATCGATATTTTCAGCTGAACGGCCTGTTCTTGGTCTCCCAGACTTAGGTCTATCCAATGTTGAGCCAGTTGCTTCAAGGCGTGTGGCAAAGCGTCGAATTGTGCGACCAATCGGTGCCGGACGGTGGGGAAATCGTCGACGAAATTCACGTTGTGTTCTTATCACTGATGAATTATTCCGTAAGAACATTGACACAATTATTCCACGTTCTTGGGGAGTAAAACGGTCCATGTTTATTTTCAGTGTATTTTACATTTGTTCTCTACACAATTTTCAACAACAGAATGACAGAAAATGTCATATATAAAAAAAAAAGTATTTTCTTTAGTGCCAGTACTTTTGCGCCACCCAGTATAAGAGGGTAGTACTTCCCCGGACGATCCGGCCCATTCATGTTGAAATCAGCGTGGATCTACTACCGTAAAACAAAAGTTGAGAAAATACTCCGAATATACCTATTTCCTTCTAACTTTTTGCACAATTGAATGTACAAACGTGGACTTAATACTTACCCCCAGTTTCTGTAAAGCTGATCAACGAAAAATTAACTAGTCACCTGTTAAATCGCATGTGAAGTACCAATTGGGTTGATAAATGTATGAATATTTAGTTTTTTTATCTTATTACTAACTAGATCAAAATAAACTAATTATCCATGCTTTTAGGTACTTCACATGAGATTTAACAAGTGATTAGTTAATTTTTCGTTGATCAGCCTTACAGAAACTTGGGTTAGTGTAACAGATGCATTTCGCACCAATCTTTAGGTGAAGCAGAAATATAAGCAAAAAAATTTGTAGATGAACTTATAACTTTAGTTACAAAATCTAAGTACTATTATTTGGGTCACAAAATTATGCGTATTATATATTCCTGATTATTAAAATATGGGTTTTTAGGTTAGATAAAATTGTACCCGTCTAATTTACAAGGTTAACTTATGACATATCAAGAGATATCGTCTATAAATCAATTCAAATTCAGGGCACATACATATGCTCGAAAACCATTACCCTCCAAAAAATAGCTAATTGCCTATATCTATACGGATAAGTTTGTTTGTTTGAACGCGCTAATCTCTGGTACTACCATTCGGATTTAAAACTTCTTTTTGCGAATGATAGTCCAGTTCCCAAGAAATGTTATAGGCTAAGTAACATCACGCTGCTGGCGACGGGAACAGAGCAGTAAGCAAAGACGCGGGTAAAACCGCACCACGGAAAGCTAGTTTCCTATAAATCGAAGCAGGTTTTTAAACTTCCGAAATTATTTTCCTGTCGCCCTTTGTTAAATGTCGAATATTAAGAAAGTCAGCCTTGAACGTTTAAAAACTGGTTTCATACCGTGTCAGTGGAGTGGTTTCGCCTTTATTTAATGTTCTAACTGTATAACCAGTCTATGATTTTATTAATAACGCTCTCGCTTTCTTTACAATAAGATGTAAGGCTTATTTTGGTAGTAAGTGTTTTAAGTAGAGCGTGAAAGAACTTCTAAAGCTTTTCATAAACAACTTTGGTTGTTATTGAATATTCTAGTCTGCAATTTTTTGAAGTTTTTGTAAGTAGTAGATCCACGCTGATTTCAGCATGAATGGGCCGGATCAACCGGATAAGTACTACCCTCTCATAGAATGTCGACGTAAGAGTAGTAGTATCCGTAATACTGATTTTCGTTCGGTGAGTGAGAGCGCCGGAGGCCCAATTTCCCCCCATTCCTCTTTCCTCGCCTCCCCCATTCCATTTCCCTACCCCATTCACAGCCGCCATAGCTGCTGTTTGAGCTTTTGGTATGATGGCCACCTCTTCTGGGTTGCATTGACTGCTTGGCATCGGGCGGGGTGGAGTCTCTTTGGTAGGCTACTATAAAAAAAAAATCCCATACCCCATTCTCAGCCGCCATTGTGGAGGCCACCATACCAACAGTTTAAGACGATGGCTTCTGGTATGGTGGCCACCACTTCTCGATTCCACTGACTGCTTACGATCAGGCTAATATAAAAAAAAAGAAGTTAATTAAAATTCTATACCAACGCAAATAAAAGTTATATGGCCGTTCATGATGTGCTTAATATATTGTCTACAAGTTTGTACTGAACCATCGCGTCGATGCGCGAGTTCCGACTCGCACTTTTCCCCTTTTAAAAGTACTTAATGTTTTTAAATTTTATTAAAGTAACTACTGTTTTTAAATATTATTATTAAACTTGTAACAAGAGCGTACCGGTAACTGTATAACTTCCGCGAATTCGCGGCGGTCGTGATTGCTCTCCTTGCCAAATGTAAGGGACTTCACAGTTCAGAAACGGTTCTTCCGCGTTCTTTAACGTTGCATCATAAATCTTTGTTTTATTAAGGCTACACCTTAATAGGTCAGAGTACATCGACCTCTGATATCTTCAGCATATCAGGATCTCAGGACCGATAGACGAAATATAAATAAAGAGATTATTTATTGTTACACCAGTCTACAGCTTCTGAAACTCGTTACTAACAGATAATCACACCAGCCCCTTATTATCCCACTGCAGGAAAAGACTTCTTATACAGAGAAGGCATGAGCATTGCAATTTAGTACATATTTACTACTAGCTTGCCACTGTGCGGTTTCACCCGCGTCTTTGCTTGCTGCTCTGCTCCCGTCGCCATTAGCGTAATGTTAACTCCTATATGAAATGAAATGAAATGAAATATATGTTTATTCATTTAAGTTAATTAAATTAACACTTATGAACGTCAAAGTTTACAAAATGTCAGCAAGTTAACCTACAGCCAGTTCGCTGACGAAGTAGAGCCATGAGAAGAACTGGCAAGAAACTCAGGCCACTCTTTTTAATCGCCAGGTTATTACAATTTTTGTAAGTTACAGTTTCAAGTAGCATGCAAAGTGACGCAGGCAATACACTTAACTCTATAGATACTTAATTACTTACAGCTTTCTATGTTGTAAAGAAAAATTAAAAAGTAAAATGTGTGCTTTACAGGCTGCCTTTATATAACCTTCCTCGAGAACTGGGGCTATTATAAGAATTTTCTAATCCGACTGGTAGCGTCCAGAAATTAGCGCGTACAAACAAACAAACAAACTCTTGCGCTATACATATATAATAGTATAGATTAATCCAGGTTTTCTCATATTTTCTCGATATTATCATTTACCGAAAAATCAGATCAGATAAACAGCAAATTAATAAAGTAGGTACTAGTGGATGTTGCCTACTAATTTTGATCGTGGAGTGAAGCGGGTCACAAAAAAACTATATCCTACCTGCAATTGGGTTGGTGTCCCATACCACTGACTGCTTACCATCTGTCAAGATTGGAGTCAATAAAAATACCCTTGAACAGTTATTTATCAAGGTGGTATTAAAATAAATTATTAATATTGTTATCAATATTATAATAAATTATGAACCTTCACAGAATGTGATATTTTGAAACTTTATTTTATTTGCATAATATTTGCAAAAAATATTAAAGAACTTCTGTCGATACCCTTGCTTTAGTAATCTGTAACTACGCACAGTAAGTAAGTTCTTAAGTTTTATCCCCGGTTCAGTCATACAACTTAAATGTTTCCTGAATAAAAATACATGCCTGCTAGCTTAACGGGCTCAATCTCTGATGAAGATTAAAATGATGGGACACATTATAACTGAAAAGTAGGTATTAAGTATGTACAATTGTACAGTAGTACTTCCCCGGTCGATCCGGCCCATTCATAAACCAGCGTGGACTATACAATTTATACTACCGTATAAATTGTATAGTCGACACATATACTTGCTTTATTTTTTTTTCTTTTTTTATATTATGCAGTCAGTGGAATCCAGAAGTGGCGGCCACTGTACCAAAAGCCGTTTTAAACTGCTGGTATGGTGGCCTCCACTATGGCGGCTGGGAATGGGGAAAATAGGGGAAGGAAAGAGAAAAGGGGGGAAATTGGGCCTTTAACAGAATTTATATATATTTATAAATAATTATTTTACAATTCTAAAGTTCATGCATCAAAATATATATAGGCAAAAAAATGGATAAATAGTATTTGAATGTAAAACTGTCACTGTACTGAGGGCACTTGCAAGCAAAAATAGACATTATTGTTTTGTAATAACTTAATAAGCAAACGACATTTTGTTTAAGGGTGGTGAAGCAATTTTATAGTAGTTTAAACATTTATTTAAATAAGGATTAACAAATGTTGAGGTAAATCGGTACAAACTAACAAACATACAAGAAATCACTTCCTTTCTCTTTATAATATTAGTAGGTATAGATTCTAGACTGGAGTCTGCGTTCAATATACATAATATATTCGGTTACTTCGTAATCTCCAAATACTCTTATTTTATTCATTTGTAGAAATCTTCAGATTGCATCAGAAAAATCTTTAGATTTACCTAGAAGCATGATTTCGCTTAAAATCTGATAAGATTAGAAGATACGTCAGAGTTATGATTACCTATCGACCTATATACGTTACAACCGTAATCTTAAGTACCTATTTATTTGTAAAACATACTAATAGGTTAGTTTCAGGTCTTACTTAGTTTGAAAAGGTTAACTGTAGGTACAGGGAAGCTCCTACCGCAGTATGTGGTGTTCAAAATGTATTTTATATGTCGCTATGTAGTTAAAAAGCTATAATATTATTATTACACGAACTATTGACATTAATCTCGATTTTTTACAATATTACAATCTTAGTTATAGTTTACATACCTCAATATTTTAGCTGGATGTCTCTCTCGTCTGGCTCATTCAGCAAAAAACCTTAAACAAATCTGTATGGTATTACCTATAAGCCTACCAAGATATCAGTCCTAAATAATAACTTTGCCAATTTCTTTTTTCCAGATATCAGCTGTTAGGCAGCTAAGCAGTAGCCAGAATGAAGGTCTGGGGAGCTCACGGAGAGTTTTGTGCGCGTCACCAATGGGAGGTCATAGTAGCTACAATAGCTTTACTTGCTTGTGCTGCTAGCGTCGAACGAAAAGGCCCGGGAAACCGCTCAGAGCACTGCGCAGGATGGGCTAGAGCCTGTCCCGGCCTCGAAGCGGAATACCAAGCCGCTGATGCAGTTATAATGACATTTGTCAGATGTGCAGCCCTCCTATACGCTTACTATCAAGTCTCAAACCTCCACAAAATAGCTTCGAAGTACTTACTCATCATTGCCGGGGTGTTTTCCACATTCGCCAGCTTTATTTTCACCTCAGCAGTGGCTAGTTTGTTTTTCAACGAACTGGCTGGTATTAAAGATGCGCCGTTCTTATTTTTATTAGTTGCTGATGTAGCTAGAGGTGCTCGAATGGCTAAAGCTGGATGGTCAGCCGGTGAAGATCAGGGGAAAAGAGTCGGAAGAGCTCTAGCTTTATTAGGACCCACAGCAACCTTGGACACGTTGCTAGCAGTTCTCTTAGTTGGAGTTGGAGCGTTGTCTGGTGTACCAAGATTAGAACATATGTGCACATTCGCATGCCTTGCGTTATTGGTGGATTATCTAGTCTTTGTGACTTTCTATCCAGCTTGTTTATCTCTTGTGGCTGACTTTGCTGCAGGACGCAAAGAAATGGCTCCAGACAGCCCATTTTCTGAAGCCGATTTGAGGCCAAATCCTGTAGTCCAAAGAGTGAAGATGATCATGGCTGCCGGACTTTTATGTGTTCATTTGATAAGTAGGTGGCCGTGGAGTTCTGACAATGGTATCACTGAAGGACCTACCGATGCTATGATCCCAGCTACGAACGAAAACGTTTTTCTCCATTCGTATGTAAAGTGGTTTTCGGTCTCAGCAGACTATATAGTTATAGCAACATTACTGTGCGCTCTTATAATTAAATTCGTATTTTTTGAAGAGCAAAGAAACTGGGTTATCGATATGAACGATATGACAGTTAAGGAAGTTGTTCAAGATCATAAAAGTAAGCCAAAGTTCACGCTTGGCGAGGATACAAGCACTGCAGTATCTACCCAAACGGAAACAGGTCTTGATGAAACTGAATGGCCTACGTTATCTCCTAGCTCCTCGTTTTCTAAATCTAACGCTAAAAAGCGTCCGACAGCTGAATGCTTGGAGATATATAGATCTGAAGACGCCTGCACTTCTTTGACTGATGAAGAAGTTATTATGTTAGTGGAACAGTCTCATATACCATTACACCGTCTTGAAAACGTATTAGGAGATCCATTACGTGGTGTGAAGTTGCGCAGAAAAGTGGTAGCGAGCAGATTCCAGACTGAATTAGCAATAAATGAACTGCCTTACTTAAATTATGATTATTCTAAAGTATTAAACGCTTGCTGCGAAAATGTTATAGGATATGTTGGCGTGCCTGTTGGGTATGCTGGACCTTTGGTGGTCGATGGGAAGCCTTACATGATTCCTATGGCGACGACTGAAGGAGCTTTAGTCGCTTCGACTAACAGAGGCGCGAAGGCTATAGGTACTAGAGGTGTGACTAGTGTCGTCGAAGATGTGGGCATGACTAGAGCACCAGCAGTCAAACTCCCAAACGTCATCAGAGCCCATGAATGCCGCCAGTGGATAGATATTAGAGAAAATTATGAGTTAATAAAAGAGGCTTTTGATTCTACTTCAAGATTTGCCCGTCTCCAAGAGATCCACATTGGTGTTGATGGTGCTACTCTCTATTTAAGATTTCGGGCGACAACCGGTGATGCTATGGGTATGAACATGGTTTCTAAAGGAGCAGAAAACGCATTAAAACTTCTACGAAACTATTTCCCAGATATGGAAGTGATCAGTTTATCTGGAAACTACTGTTCTGATAAAAAGGCCGCGGCTATTAATTGGGTGAAAGGTCGAGGGAAACGCGTGGTTTGTGAAACGACAATTTCTTCAGAAAATTTAAAAACTATATTCAAAACTGACGCTAGAACTTTGGCGAGGTGTAACAAAATTAAAAATTTATCTGGTTCGGCTTTAGCTGGGTCTATAGGAGGTAATAATGCTCATGCTGCTAATATGGTGACTGCTATCTTTATAGCTACGGGTCAGGACCCTGCGCAGAATGTCACTAGTTCCAACTGCTCAACAAATATGGAAGTTTGTGGTGAAAATGGTGAAGATTTGTATGTAACCTGTACGATGCCTTGTTTAGAAGTAGGGACCGTTGGAGGTGGCACGGTTCTGACTGGCCAAGGAGCTTGTCTGGAGATCTTAGGAGTTAAAGGCGCTGGAGTTAGGCCTGCAGAGAATTCTGCGAGACTTGCATCTTTAATTTGCGCGACTGTTTTGGCTGGAGAGTTGAGTTTAATGGCTGCGCTGGTAAACTCTGATCTTGTAAAGTCTCATATGAGGCACAATCGTTCGGCTGTTAATGTAAAATCAGACATGAACCTCACTCTGAAAGTACCAACCTTATAACGGCTAATTTACAAGCCTTCGAATCTCAAAATGGCGTTGTGTAGTTTTGCTAATTATTATTATATAAAAGTTCGAAGCAAAAAATTGCAAAATAATTATATACGTACGTATTTCCTATTGCAATTTTATTTCATTCGCAAAACTATTGATCGTCCAATTAGTTGGCTAACTTGTCAGCCAACATGCTCGCGAATATATCGGACGCATAAAAATTTCCGTTGTGTCACAACTATTTCGGCATACTTTAGTTATTAATAATTGTGTGTTAATTTTTGTATTGTTCGTTAATTTATGGCATACTTAATGAAGCTTTATTTGTATTAGAAGTTTAGAAGGATATAAGATATCTGTGTAATGTGAACATTTCTAAACGATGCGACTGTAATAATATAATATATTTAATGTTGAAATTTATTTTAATCTGAGGCTTAAGTGCTGCCACCTACGTTGCGATGGTAAGCAGTATCTTTATTTCAGGTGTAGGTACCCTTACTTCAGTCTTAACAATGTATGTAAAAATCTGTAATATACTCGTACTATTTAAATTTGAATCGATACTAAAATCTAGTAATCTAAAAGGTAAATAAATAAAAGTAAGCCATAATGTGCTAATGACCAGTGGGTTCGAGTCCCGACAAGTACTAAAGTAACTAATTATTAGTATTTTAGAGTTGTTATGTTTTTTCGTTACTTTACATAGTGATAGGTAATCATTATATTGAGCTATTAGTACTTAAAATATATACAATGATCGCAAAGTATAATAGTACGTTACTGTACCGTGGTCGCTGGTACGATAGCGTACTATCAGCGGTACGGCATTGTGATCTGCTATGATACGGTACCCACGTGCGTTGTACGATACCGTACCAAAGGCTTGTCTTCTTGTTTATCTTCATAAAGACTATATTTATTATAAAGATTTTGTACAGATTGATTATAAATCATTTTAGCTACGAAATTAAATACTACCTCTGTATACCTTGATGGAGTATCACTTTTAATGTTCAGTTTACCAAAAGAGAACTAATATTTAGAAGCATTATTAATAAAATACAAGAGGAAATATAGTTACAATTATTATTGTATATCATCTGGTCCGAAAGACAGTTGTACGTTTGCGCAATTCATTTAGATTAGGAATGACTTGATGTGTATTTAACTAAAAACGACTTACTTTAAAGTTAATCTAATCTAATGATATCGAATATTTTATGTATTGCTTTAAATTTTGTGTGTAAATATTGAAGTATAAACAGATCGCATATTAAACAAGGTACTGAGGTACGGTATAGTACCAAGCAATGGTACTGCATCGTACCTTAACTACAAGTAGGTATACATGCAGTGGCACCGCTTAACGTGTGTTAGAGCTCTTGCACACGAATGGCACCATCTGAACGGCTGCTGCCGACTGCGCCGTCGTCGACCATCGACGGCTGCAATTAATGCCGTTGGCTACTTTTGACAATCGATTGTGTGTTCAGTTAATTCTCACAATCTGGTGTTAATTTTAAACACGAATGTGCACCTACTTTTGGAGCTCGTCGTGGTAAGCGACTTATGCATGGTACGTTGTACATGGATTACGGAAATATGGATGTGATCACCGACTTTTGAGGCTAACTGTACTTAACAATAATGTTTCTATACTTACAATAAACCGTATTATTTTCGAATAAGAAGCTATCTGAGATTTATTATTATTTCAGCTAAATATCATAATGTTTGTATTTACCGACAATAATAATGTATGTTTTTAATACTGAATAGTTTAAATAAAATATTTTGTTTGAATCTAGAGAGTCATTATTTAGAGAGCGGCGACCCTTTCCTTTTTCTTCACCTACCCACTCCCTCCCCGGCCAGTAGCTTTGCAGAAGCCCATGAGCGACAGTTCAGTTACCAGTTATCACCAGGGGGGCTATTAATCGTCTACCATTGGAGGTAATAAAAAAATGTCAAACACGGTTCCAAGTCATCTCCGATAACGTCGCGTTTGAAACTAACCAATTACAGCTTTTTCTTTCACCATTAGTAGTATTATTATGTCCAAGGAGAGAGAACTACCTACGTACTTACAAGTATTAACCTGTAGTCTACTTAAAGCACCTCGATTGATGCACCTAAGAGTTTGAATTTTTTTTTATAGTAGCCTACCAAAGAGACTCCATCCCGCCCGATGCCAAGCAGTCAGTGCAATCCAGAAGAGGTGGCCATCATACCAAAAGCTCAAACAGCAGCTATGGCGGCTGGGAATGTGGTAGGGGAATGGAATGAGGGAGGTGAGGAAAGAGGAAAGGGGGGAAATTGGGACTCCGGCGCTCTTACTCACCGAACGAAACGCAGTAGTTCGGATACTACTACTCTTACGACGATCTTCTATGAGAGGGTAGTACTTGCACAAAATAGATACGTACAAAGAGAAAGCTTCCTACAAACGCGCAAATCGATGGCACTACTACAAGTACGCGGGGCATGTGTGCGTGTCCACTGGCCGCTTGTCGCGTACACGGCGAGACTGGGAAAAACCGGTTGACGCCGGCACAGCCAGTTGACAATCTCAGGGTCAGTGCTACGCACGTTAAAGCTAATTGTTAATTATTTTATTGGTTAATTTTAATCGTTAAAACTATTATAAATATGTTAATATTTATATTCATGAAAAGTTTGATTAAAATTAAATAATGTTAATGATATTTAATAAGAATGGTTGTTTATTTTAACGCGTTATAAGTTTACCTCTGTGAACTTACCTTCATATTTAACAGGTTCATCGAATCCTTTCGAAGTTTGTATGTAGGTTTAGATTTGTACCAACTTAATTGCCAACCAAATATACGAATGACAATGTTCAACAATCACGAATGAAAAATCACATTGGCAACAAAACTTTTATAATATTATCAGCTTAAAACACTAAAATGTATCGAATTTAGCTACTTATAAAGGCAAAACGACAGATGTTTTCCTATTCTCTATGTTAATCCTATACCGTATACGTTTTAATGAGATATCAAAATCAGTAGGTACATATAAAGAGTTATCTGGTCTGATCCCCTGAATCTCATACACTGGGGATTGCTTTACTTTTTGTTATTTTCTATTCAGTTCTGATCGCGTAGGAGATCAGAAACAAAACCTAAATATATTTAAATATTTTATTCCAGTCGTATCCCCTAGTTATCTTTGACAGATTTTCGAGAAAATACGTACAATAACTTTACGCCTGCCTTTCATTAATGGGGTAAGCAGAGACTATACAAGTGCGTTTATTATTTTTATGTTTTTAATTCATTGTTACATAAACTGCTTTTCTCTTGAATGTACTTACCTATCAAAAACTCTGAGGGGATCAGACCGGGTATTACTAAATTTGCAGAGAATCAGAACGGAATTAAAGAATAATTATAACCCTAGGGGATGAGATCTGGGGGATCGGACCGGAATAACTCCATATTATCTAAACTATTTAACAAATGTTTTGTTTGTCTTAATCTATTGTGACAACCCTACCAGAATAGGTAACAATTTTGCACTTTCTTAGGAAGCTTTGCCTCTGTACGGCTACTCTGTGGTACTTCCCCGGACAATCCGGCCCATTCATGCTAAAACCAGCGTGGATCTACTACCGGATTAATTTATTTGTAAAAGAATATTCTATTTTATGTATGATTGCTTCGGTAGTTGAATGGTACTGTATGGGTACAGACTGCCACGCAAAAGTGTCTGATTCGATTCTCGGGTTAGTGAGTGATGTGATGAATGATGATAATAGAGTAAGATTGATAGAAACACGGGCAAGAAATTAGATTTTACATTTGATGGTGAGTTTGTAGTTCAAAGTGACTTGTGGACTTTAATGGACAAAGGGACTCATCGGATCTTCACTACATAGTATAAAACAAAGTCGCTTCTCGCTGTCTGTCCCTATGTATGCTTAGATTATTTATCTATCTATAATATGTATGTATTTATCTATAATATGTATGTATTTACAAAAAAAAAAAAAAGTATATAAGTAGTATATCAGTTGTTTAGTACCTATAACACAAGCAAATATAATTGCTTAATTTGGGGCTAAATGGCGCTGTGTGCATGTGGTAGAATATTATATTATTATTATTATTATTAGATCTTTAAAACTACGCAACGGATATAGATGCGTTTTTTTTAATAGATAGAGTGATTTAAGAGGAAGGTTTATATGTATAATACGTTTAAAATATAGTAGAGAAACACTGGTAATTTTAGAGGCTTCTAATGTAATGCAGGGACATATCGGTTGCGGCGGTATATACCGGCTGAAAGCTGCCGGCCTCTAAGAAAACATGTTTGTATTGTCTAATGACAAAAAAGCTGTGAACGTTGTTTAAAAAGACATTCTGTAGTATATTTAGTATCAGCATAATACCTGTGCGAAGCCGGGGCGGGTCGCTGGTATTATTGTATAAAGCGGAACAGTTTGTTTTTTGTTTGAACGCGCTAATCTCACGCGCTTTTGCGTGTGGATAGCCCAGTTCTTGGGGAAAAATCTCGCTACTGGCGACGGGAGCAGAGCAATGCAAAAATGTGGATGAAACCGCGCCGCTGAAAGCTAGTTAGAAGAAATAAAACACAAAAATTTAAATAAATCAATTTAATAAGTCCTTAATTACAACAAAAAAACACCATTATATTATAGGTCTAAACGCAATCAGTACGAAAACATACAAAATAGATACAAATAGATAGAAACATAGTAATGCATAAGTTAAACATAACCAAAAAGATGTCAATATTCCTACGGCCAATGAGGGTGTTTAGGAAAATTTTCGCCACTAGTTAGCGCCACTTTGGTAAAAGGTCTTCCATTTTGACAGCGCTATTAAAACAAATATTTTTCAGTGTTCATTTCAGAATTTTTAACACGTGCTAGGACAAAAAAAAAATTTTGAGACGGTTTTCTAAAATGGCGCCCACGAGGTGGCAGCACCGATGCGTCAGGTCTAGCTGTCAAGCGCTTTTTGAATGGTAACCCCTGATTGGCCCAATGTAAAGTGGCGCCAACTGGCAAAACTATCCTAAACATTATCATTCACTGACAAAGGCAGGGCCGTAAAATTGCAAAAACCCATGTTTATAAAAATCTTAAGCCTCTATAGTTAAAATGTGTTGTCTCTTTCTTACTAGTACAAATGTCAAGATGATAAAAACAAACGAAATATAAACTTAAATAAAGCTTTTAAAAGCTTGAAGGATGTTTATAAATAAGGGAGTAAGACTACTCTATCAAATAGCCAGATAATCAATTTTTTTTGTTACAATCAGTTTATTTTAATTTATCACATACTAGGAAATCGCTCCTGCTTTACGTACGTTCATTTTTTTTTAATTCTCAGTTTTAACTACTATTATCCTATTGAAGAAATATTCTAAATAATAGTGAAAACTGTTAAAATCAGTTTTCACTTAAGATAACTTCTCACAATTTGTATAGACCTATAACATACTCTTATTTAAATAAAATAATATATGCTAATAACCACAATAGCTAAATATTAAACTAATGTCATCTATTTATGACAAGTTTAAAAAACATGTAACAATTCATGACAGGTTTATAAATATAGTTACCTAAATAAACTTAAATAACAATTATTTGTCATGAATTTTAAATAATAAGTAGAACTTTTTGCCAGCTGTTGCCAGCGGCTTCGCCCGCTTTATAAACTATACCACAAAAATATTGCTGCTACTAGCTGATATTGTAGTTTTATATATGAAAGAATTTTTCAAATTGGTTATAGATTTTAAGTTAAACAAACAGACATACAACAAATGTAATCTATTCTCTTTATAATATTAGTTTAAAACGTATCTATTTATTGTCATGGGGAAATCCGAAGTCTAACACTGGCCATACTTACAACGAAATACTTGGATTAAACTTTATAAGGCACACATTTAAAATCTCATAGTTATTTCAATAAATTTAATCTATTTTTTTATTATTTAGGTATATTCTTAGAAGGCTTAGAACAAACTAGTTTTCTAACTTGCTAGAAACATTGTAATGTACGACGCGAAGAAATTAGTCTGCAGTTTTTGGTGGCAGTTTTTTTATTGCCTCCAGTGGCCGACAAGCCAATAGCCCACCTGATGGTAAGTGTTAGCTGTCGCTCATGGACTTCTGCAATGCACAGGGGCTATACGAAGCCGCTGCCTACCGTGATATTAATGCTCTCTTTAAATCTCGTTTGAAGGACGTTCTTTAAGTACAGCACATGATAATCACACTAAAATACAAAATGTAATGTCACATGAATACATAAGAATACATCAACTAAATTATATCACTAACAGAAGACAAAAATTGTCATATACCTTGACGAGAGGGGAACTAAAACATATCTTAAAGGCTGATGGTAAATACCATAGATACCATAACTTATAGACTTAGTTGTTATAAATATTGTACAAAAAGCAAAGATAGGACTAAGAAAATAGTTGAATTATTTAAATACTAGAAGTCCTCGCTTCGCGTCGCAATCAAAAGAAACGCAATATCATTGCTATAGTGTCGTAAAATATTGTAACTTTGAAAAGGACTGAAAAATATTTTAAACATAATAAAATAAAGCCTATCTTTGTTACCCGCTTCATTTATTGATTTGTAAAGGTGAAAGAATTAATCAAATCGGTGTAGATTTTTAGTTAAATCGTTGCAAATTAACAAATAAAAATGACAAATCAAATTTTTCTATTTATAATATTAATTTTAAATTTAGATAAAATAGATAGATAAACTTAATAATAATATTACATAGTGTTTAACACTGTGTGAATTAATTTAGTAAGTACTGGGCCTTAGTCTAAGCACTGGTAGCGAGGAAACATTAGTATTTTGAGAGACTGTCTATAACAAGTATCACACAATGAGGGTGTTAAGAAAAATTTTCGCCACCAGCTGGCGCCACTTTTGTAAAAGGTCTTCCATTTTGACAGCGCTATCAAAAAAAATATTTTTCAGTGTTCATTTCGGAAATTTTAATGTTTAATTTACGAAAGGTATAATTCACGTGTTTAACACAAAAGAAAATTGCTGAGAGGGTTTTCTAAAATGGCGCCCACGAGGTGGCAGCACCGATGCGTCAGGTCTAATTGTCAAGCGCAAGTGAACCCCTGATTGGCCCAAAGTGAAAGTGAAAGTGGTGCCAACTAGTGAAGAATTTTCCTAAATCCCTCATTACAGGGGCCCTACTACAACCTCATAAAGCAATCTTTTTATAACTTTACTATGTCTCTATCCTTGTTTTTAATTGTACAAAAGAAAGAGACAAAACACAAAGTGACATTAATACAATACTGATAAGAGGTGATGGTAGGTCCCCAGGTTATCATTAGAAATATGTGAAATGAAATGGAGTTTCCGAAACCGGTATAATAATGTCAAATAATTTAACTAAATGCGACGTTGTGACAGTGTTTTGTGGGATAGAAACATTTACCACAGTTCACATGTTCCCTTTACCTTTTGTAGCAATATGCAAATTGAGGCAGCCTGTAAAGCACACATTTTACTTTTCAATTTTTCTTTACAACATAGAAAGCTGTAAGTAATTAAGCTTCTATAGAGTTAAGTGTATTGCCTGCGTCACTTTGCATGCTACTTGAAACTGTAACTTACAAAAATTGTAATAACCTGGCGATTAAAAAGAGTGGCCTGAGTTTGTTGTCAGTTCTTCTCATGGCTCTACTTCGTCAGCGAACTGGCTGTAGGTTAATTTGCTGACATTTTGTAAACTTTGACGTTCATAAGTGTTAATTCAATTAACCTATTTGAATAAACATATTTCATTTCGATAATTCAATATCTTAAATCTTACAATAATTAATTTATTTTATAAACATAGTTATTAACAAATTGAATATTTATAAATGCTGCCTTATTCTTAACCGTCGACAGCGTTTCAAAATCAGAGCAATAGCGTTTACGCGTCATGAGTGGCATCGTCGCAATTTAGTGTAATATTTCATGGTTTTAAATTATTATCATTTACTCAGAACTATATTTTAAAAATATGTTCTGTACAAATGCTTGAATTAAGTGAAAGCTGTATAAAAAGTAAGAAATCATTGCGTTTACAGATCTATTTACATGCAAATAATACATTTGAAACTAAGTTGCGTTATTTTCATAGTAAAATAACTGTAAGCATTATGGTTACTTACTTTTTAAACAGCTTTCACCTAATTCTAGCATTTGTACAGAACATATTTTGTAAAACATAGTCCCGATTAAATGATAAAAATTGAAAATCACGAAATATGACACTAAATCGCGACATCGCCACTCATGACGCATAAACCCTCTAAATGTTGATAATTTCATAGGAATCCAAAATCTTGTGAGTTGTCAAAACTGTTTTCAAATTTTTCGGATCGACATCGGAAACTTTACGGTAAATTTTGAGGAATAAGCAGCTAGTTATGGCATGGGAATAGTGTTTTTTAATTTATTTATAACAAAACTGACTTAACAATTAATTTCTTTAATTTCACTCAGCGGCTTAAAATATCTTAAATCTATGGCAATTTTGTGACTATACTAAATTCGGAAGACAATGCGATAAAACCTTTTAGAGTAAATACAGGAAATTTTGCGATACAATCTGTTTTTAATAGTTGTTAGAAATATTTCTTGCTGTAAATGTTACTAGCGACCTGCTCGGCTTTGTATTATTAACATGCTTACAAATATTAAAAAAAATACCAACCGACTTCAAAAAATGAGGAGGATTCTCAATTTGCCCGTAATTTTTATGTTTTATGAACCGATTTTGATGATTATGTTTTTGTTGGATTTTAAGAGATATCCTAAGGGTAGTACCATAATAAAACCAGGATCTGATGATGACGGCATCCTAAAGAAATCAATTTATCACTTTTTATTCCGTTTTTAAAATCGGTTTTTTTTTGTTAAAAATTATGGTCTAAAAAAATTTTTTTTAAACTTTAATAATAACGTTTGTAAACAAAAATTCAAAGTAAATATTCCTCTTTGACAAGTCGAGTCATCAGTACACGTACAGAGCCAACAGCCTACCTGATGGTAAGTGGTAACTGTAGTTGTACTTGTGCAATGCCAGGAAGTCAAAGCTGCTACCTACCGTGATATTTATGCTCTCTTTAAACCTCGTTTGAAAATTTTGTAGATAAGTATATTATCTACGGCAAATGCTTACTATTAAGCCACAAAAAGTATTTTTTTAAACGAAGACATTGGCTACTCGGGGTAAACAGTTGTAAGTTTTAACGGATCACCCTTCGAGGTGGCGTTAAGTACACAAATGGAAGTTTTAATTCGTATTGACCTAAGCGTTCAGCGACGGAGCGAAAATGCATTACTTTTTTACAAAATAAAGAGTAGTATGTTCTCAAATTTTCCTGTATCAACATAACTAATAAAATATACAACATATATTTACTTATAACTCGTCCTTGCTATCAGGAAAGTCGTCCATATCCGGTATTTCATCATATTCTTCAGGTAGGTCAGGCATGGCGGGTGGTTGAGGGGCCATGCCGCCAAAACCGTAGGGGTCTGGCCCGTGAATCTGTAACGATAAATAGGTTAAAAATTACATTTAATCGGGCTATATTTTAAACATGTTTTCAAAACACTTTTTAGAATTACGTGAAAGCTATATAAAGTAAATAACCATAATGCTTACATTACATACTTAGAATAATGAAAATGAAAATATATTTATTCATATAGGTTAATTAAATTAACACTTATGAACGTCAAAGTTTACAAAATGTCAGCAAAACATTAATTTTCTTTAGTTTTATACTATTTTTCTACTTATATAGGTACTAAATATAAGTTTGACTAAATATGATGTAGACACAATGTTTTATTGTACATCACTTTCCGGGTTGTGTGTTAAGTAACCAGCGTGGTTGAAGTATATCTGAGTATTCTGCCACCCATCTTATTCCTTACCTTGACATACTCAGCTTCCATGGCGGAGGTCCATGTAGTGTCCTCATCGGTGGGTAACATCCACTCTTCACAGTAACCAGCGTGGTCGAAGCATATCTAGAAATTATATCGTATTTATTTAATACTGAACCGACAGACTTGTTTTGTCTAAATTAAAATTAAAAAAGTGTTTTTGAATGATCTATGTACAAATTTCGGTAGAACGGTTGTATTTTATCCATACATATAATAAAATTGGAGTGTTTGTTTGTAATATTGAAATAACCGTTTTTAACTACATGTATATGAATATATATACAGTACATACACCAAAATAACATATTTAACAATTTTTGTCTGTCTGTCTGTCTGTTTGTTTCGGATAATCTCTACTATGGCTGGACTGATTTTGATGGGACTTTTATTGGCAGGTAGCTGATGTAATAAGGAGTAACTTAGGCTACGTTTATTTTAGGTAAATTCTTTTATTTTTGAAAAATTAAGTCAAAGTCAAAGTATTTATTTCATTTTGATCATAGAGTATGATGCTTATTAAAAGTCAAAATTACATGAAGTCAGCTAATTAACCTACAGCCAGTTCGCTGACGAGGTAAAATTAGATATGTTGATCGACTGTTAGACGGAACGAATTTCGCCAGGTCAGCTAGTAAAAGAAAAGATTTGATTTTTTGTTTGTTTGTTAGCAATGATTCAACTCAAAATCTACGTAACCGATTTAAAGTTAGTTCCCGAGATTATCGCGTTCAAACGAACAAACAAACTCTTTCGCTTTATGTAATAGTATAGATTTAACAATCATATTTTTCAGTAATTTTCAAAATTTCAATAATTTAAGCGCCTTTGTAAATCTGACTGAAGAAATACATCACTATTGGAATGATATTTTATTTTATGAGATCGAATGAAACTTTTGATACCGAAAGCAAAGCGAGGGCGAACGCCTAGTAAATAATAATAATATCAACCCGACACTGTCCCACTGTAGGGCAAAGGCCATGCAGAGAAGTTTTTAGCATTCATCACAAAAAAAAAAATAATTGTACTTTTAACGAAATATATCTGCTTGAATTAATGGCATAAGTTGTTGAATTTACTTAGAGGCGTGTTGTATATCGACGGTGAAGAGTTAATAAATAATAACTAACATTTTGGCGATTTGCCGATTTTTATAAAATTAATATTTTTTTTTAATAAAATAGAGTAATGCATAGCTGTAGCTATATTTATCAGCCGTCTTCATGCCCGTTTATCTTATTAGTAGACTTTTCTACAATTTTCAACAATTAAAATTGAGGTACAAAAAAAATACCATAAAAAAAACAAAAAAATATTACCAAAAAAAAAACACCAAATAAAAAATATTAATTTTAAATTACCTCTTTTTCAGCGTCAGGCATGATGTCATCATCAGGTCTGCTCTTATACAGCGACGTGATCTCATCCTCGTTTTCCTCGAACATACGTTCGCACTAAAAACAAATACATATAAGTTTATTTTTAAAGAAATAATAAAAGGAAAGTTAAGACAAAAGCACTTAATAATACCAGCCTGTTT
This sequence comes from Parascotia fuliginaria, assembly GCA_963082885.1. NCBI lineage: Eukaryota > Metazoa > Arthropoda > Insecta > Lepidoptera > Erebidae > Parascotia > Parascotia fuliginaria. The sequence goes on along the minus strand of OY720198.1, from coordinate 7,811,092 downwards.
ACTGTCCCACTGCAGGGCAAAGGCCTCTTCTCGTATAGAGAAGGCATGAGCATTAATCACCACGTTTTCAAAAGACGGTTGGGCGATCTCCCGACCCCGTGTTTTCGAAGCAGGTGCCTTCACCACTGGACCACCAGGACTTGGTCTTTACACTACAAATACTCACATAATACTCCAAACTCTTGTTCAAGTCATCATCAGTTACAAACTTGGTCTTGGAAAAGTCAGGGTTCATGCCTCCGCTCGCTGTGATGAGCTGCATGATCGCCAGCTTGCCCGTCGACTTGTAATATACGCGGACATAGTCGTCCATTTTTTTGCCTGGAATTAATTATATAATGATATATTTAGTAAGACAAAAGGTATATTTGACTGCATCTGTGGTTCGGTGGTACTGTGTATGGACTGTCACGCAGAGGTCGCGGGTTCGATTCCCGCTCAGTGCAAATATTTGTGTGCATGAACATGTCTATTTGCATTGGTCTGGGTGTTTCTATGTATAATATGTATGTATTTACAAAAAAAAAAAAAAAAAAAGTATTTAAGTATGTATATCCGCATTCTAGAACCCATAACACAAGCATATAATATGCTTACTTTGGGTCTAGATGGCGTTGTATGTAGATGAGATTGTTTGTTTGAACGGGCTAATCTCTAGAACTACTAGTCGGATTTCATTAATTATTTGTGCGTATGATAGCCTAGCAGAGCAGTAAGCAAAGACGCGGGTGGAACCTCACCGTAATCTATATATTTAAAAATGAATTCCTATTTCCCTTGGTCATGGCATCACGCGTGAACGGCTAGATCAATTTCGTTAATTCTTTTTTTGTTGTGTTTGTTATTGTCATGAGAAGGTTCTTATGAAAGAAAAAACTGAGAAAAATGCGCGGTAATTTATAAAGTTTAAGAATACTTAACCACCATTATTAAATTTAAACCGATTTCGATGAAAATCGCTCTGATTCCCGAGTTACATTAATTAAACACATAGCAATTTTCGCGCGGGCGAAGCCGCAGGGCGCAGCTAGTAATAAATAAATAGTTGATACGGGTCACCCTAAACGGACATACGCAGACGAAATAGATGACGTGTTGACAAACAGCACAAATATAAGCACTAGCATTTTTTTGGTAGTAGATCCACGCTGGTTTCAGCATGAATGGGTCGGATCGTGCGGGAAGTACTACCCTCTCATAGAAGATCGACGTAAAAGTAGTAGTATCCGTACTACTGCGTTTCGTTTGGTCAGTGAGAACGCCGGTGGTCCAATTTCCTCCCTTTCCTGTTTCCTCACCTCCCTTTTTCCCTTCCCCTAACCCCATTCCAGCATTGTAAGACGATGGCTTTTGGTATAGTAGCCACCATTTCTGGATTCCACTGACTGCTTACCATCAGGCGGGATGGAGTCACAATTTGTACTTAGTACATGGTTGGCAACACATAAATGATACATGTGGCGTCGCAAGCATCCACAGGCTATATAGTAACTGCTTATGTAGTTGTATGCTTGTCTGTCACTATGTGTAACAAGGCTTTCTTAAAATGTGTTCGAGGGTCAAAGCGTCATGAGTGGCATCGTCGCAATTTGGCGTCATAGTTCATGGTTTTCATTTTTTTTTTATTGAAGTTATACTTCTTCGCGCGCACACCGACAGAAAAAAGCAACACCCTGAAGTTAGTTGCAAACCTTTGTGTGACGTATCAGTACAAATAATCAGTGTGAATAAATAAAAATATATTGGCGTTTATATCAATTCAATTATATTTATGACGGTGATAGAGATATTTTTTATTGATCATTTATCAGTAAAAATATTTATTTTGAATATTAGTGGTAAAAGTGGTTTTAATATAATGTTTTAAGTGCATTTACAGATTTGAGGTTAACTGTCGTATGTATAATTTATTTACATTGCAAATTATAAATTATTACATTATTATCTAATAAATATTTTTTTTTGTTTTCTTTTATTTTAATTATATTTTATGATTTTTCATTATTGTTGCATGCTATTTATGTATATTTATGTATGTATGCGTTGTGTTATTTAGTATTTTGGATTGTTACGCCAAAGAAGTATAACTTCTTACGTGCGTACATGAGTACACACACTCTTTTTTTTAATCTCAGCTATATTTTAAAAATATGTTCTTTAAACATTTTAGAATTAGGTAAAAGCTGTTTAAAAAGTAAGTAACCATAATGCTTACAGGTATTTTACTATGAAAATAACGCAACTTAGGTTTAAAATGTATTCTTTGCACATAAATAGAACTGTGAACGCAATGATTTCTTACTTTTTATACAGCTTTTACCTAGCATATAAACAGAAAATATTTTTAAAATCACAAAATTACGATATAGCACCTCATGACGCGTAAACGCACTTAATGTAAGTCAGTAGATGTCCAAGAAAACTTGGAAGATTAATTTTAAATTCCCACTTCTACAGTTTAAGGCAGTAAAAATATCATAAACTTACAAATGCCATCAATAACTTCAGAGATATACACAGCTGAACGGTGAGCCGGTACCTTCTCTTGCATCGTGTTGCCGCTTGCGTCCATTCTGAAGTTGCCAACCTGAAAAAAATTACGTACATTTTCAAATTCAAACTCAAAACATTTATTTGCATACTAAGGTTAAACAATATAATATTATAGCTTGTTGTATGGGTTCTAGAATGTGGAGAAACATACTATACTTTTTTTTTGTAAATACATACATATCATACATAGAAACATCTAGAACAATGCAAATAGTCATGTTCATGCACACAATGTTTCATGGTAGTAGATCCATGCTGGTTTTCAGCATGAATGGGCTGGATCCACCGAAGAAGTACTACCCTCTCATAGAAGATTTATGTAAGAATATTAGTTTTCACGTTAATGTGTTTCACTCGGGGAGTGAGAGCGTCAGCAGCCCAAATACCCCCTCAGTCCTCTTCAGTTTCCCTTTTCCTTTCTCATACCCTTCTCTGTGGTCGGCAACGGCTTGATTGTGTTTTCTAACATTATTACTTCTACGATGCTTGGAAAACACAGCCATGTCTATAGGTTAAGGTTGCCACTTACCATCATGGAGCATATACTTGTTTTCCACCAAAGTTGTATAAAAAAAATTACTAAACAAAGAATTACACTGAGCGGGAATCAACCCCATAATCTCGGCGTGGCAGTCCGTACACAATACCACCAAACACAGACTAAGAACTAATAATATCTATGTATCACTAAGTTTGATGCCATGTGGGAATTAAACTGACTCTGTAAGAATCCCGTGGACTTCACTGAGATAGTAAATATTTTTAAATAAAGAGATTTTTATACAAAATACTTTTATTTTAGTAATTGTTATTATTGCCTGACTTTTACGTCAATATAATAGTATCGAAAGAAATACAATGTACAGTGACTAGTAATAAAACTAATCAATTTCATATAAAAATTAACTTTTGCAAGATTCAAACACAGGTAATTAAACGGGTAATAAAATATAACTTACGTCCACTTTTTTCCATTTATCAACGTTCTTTATCACTTCATTAAGCTCTTCGAAGGTCGTCCGGCATACTAGAATAATCATTTATTATTAATTAATAATAAATCGCATTAAATTTATCAAAAAAACTTATAGTAAATACACACCCAAACATTTCAAGTTTTTAGGATCTATTCTCGCAGAAACTACAGAGAATAGAACAGTTACCATACAGAAAAGAATAGTAGAACGCATTTTTACTTTTATTAGAACAAATATCACCAATATAGTGTTTAATTTTTGAGGAAAAATAGATAAATGTAAGAAAATCTCAACACGTATCGAAGAAGTTTATCTTATAATCTGTCATACACGAACCGTTTTCTGATTGGTTGAACATTCTTGCCAACACATTTTTTTCTGCAGTGCGTTACCCTATTGGCTACAGTGTGACAACTATAATCCTAATAGAATGAAATGTCTACTAACTCAGTATGCTCTGCTATCGCACAACGCTGTATTACAATTATTAGGGTTATTATGCAAAATGGAAAATAAATACTTGTTTGTTACGGTACATAGGCTATAAATCATGATTATTTATTGTATTTTGATTTTTAATAGTTCATGCGAGGGCTAGTACTTGACATGAAGTTATGAGTAAGATATCCTATATAAAAATATTTAACTTTTAAATCACGCAAAAAATGGCAAGACCTAATCAACCTCTCTCAATATTTTTACCCCTCATCTGTTGAACAGCCATATTATGGTCGATGTCAAAAAACCCGCATCTGTGGATCGACCATATTATGGCTGCTGTCAAAATGGCGGTCAAAAAAAATTCTACCTTTTCTAAAATCGCTAATACTCAAACTGTGTAGTTCGGTAGAACTCACCGATTTTTACGGTTATAGTCGACTAAATGCAGATAATAACGATACCCAACACTATATAATTCTACCAATTTTAATGTCAAATAAAAATTGTCAAAAAAGTTACTTGTCAGTTGTTGTTTACACGCGCGACCGACCTCCTTGGTTGGTTATATATTGTTATAAATCGTTTATTTTATCATTTGCCAGTATTGTTTTTTGATAAAAACGTTAATTAGGTCATGTAGTATTTAATTATCACGTTTTATTTGAAAAAATACGTAACTTTAGTAAAGTTTGGAACACAAATGTCAAAAATTTGTGTTTTTCATACTTTTTGGTGTATTTGTGTTATATATTGTGAAAAAAAGCAGTTAGAAGAGCTGCAATTTGTGTTTGTGATAAGTTTAATAAATATACTACAGTGTGGAATAGTCAAAAGTAGGGGAACAACACAAAAACACAATGACTCCTAATGTCTTTGTGTGCGTCGTACTAGTACCTAGCAGTAGCAGGAAAAACATCAATGTCAAGTCAATTACTTACATCTTATTTTTATCACATGATTTATCATTAATAATAAGCAACATAGGTAAAATAAAACCTAAAAGATTTTAAATAGGGCTCACATTATAAGTATAAGCAGGTATGCCAGTTTAGCATTAATAAACTGTTGCCCTTTCTGGCTCCCTCGATTGCCCGTTCTCCGGTTTTCCGCCCGCCGCCCGTTCCCCACCTATCAACCAACCCAACCAAACCAAACTAACCAACAGTTCGCATTCGGTCTCTATGCGCGACGGACGATTGCTTAACGGAATGTATAATTTTTTTATGCACATCAAATTGTTTAAAAATCTCAAAATACCTTAAAATTTTAACATTGAATCGTCTTGGAGTGACGTTCCAGTGAGTTTTGTGAAGAAATACGCACATTTCGTGTAAAAATCGAGGTAAGTGCCTGGTTGACAGATTGCGTCTTTTCTTATTCTGAGCTTAATAACTGGTATTTTAGTGTATATTAATTGCTTTCGTTTGTGAAATAAGTATAGCAGTAGTGTCACGGTGTACTAGATAGTGCCATATTGGCAGTCACGATCAGTTAGTCACACCTGTGCTCTCGCCATACGCTTCGTTACATTCGATCTAGTATTGCATATTTTATGTAACTCAAAAAAATTGTGTTATCAATAAAGTGCGTCATGTGCAGTTAGAAAATCCCAATTTCATAACGAGTGAGCGCGCGATCGCCGCAGCTTGACGACTTGGCAACGCGCTTGCCATCCGATAAAACTTGTTAAAAAGTTAATTTATCAAACAAAATATGTTATTATGGGTCGACCGGCGTTTCCCTTTGTTTTCCGTGTGAAATCGTCCCTTTGTCCTTCGATAGGGAGCGCTGGGCACGTCGAGGTATAGGAATTTCGACTCTAGAAAAGTGCCTACAATGATGGTATACATCGGTAGGTCGGCCGCGCTCGTCGTCCGCTCGCGTCGTTTTCACATCGCCTGTGTTCGTGCGTATCTACGTGGTCGACGTCAGTGTGCTTGTGCGGTAGTTTGTTTATAGTCACTACCGTACAAATACACCGTCTATTATTATAGCGGTAAGGCTCAGTATCGTATGTAGGTCGGTGTCCTCGTCAGTGTTTGTCTATCGATCTCAGCGGTGGCCAATGGCACATGTCGGCGCGGTCCTGCGCGGCCGCGCCTTGCTCTGCGCTTTGGTGAAAGCCGGGCGCGCTCGGACGATATATTACAATTCACGTACATCTATACAATGTCTATAACTACTATCTTATCATTGGAAATGCTGTTATAACACGACGCTCCCCCCTCTCCCTTCCCCACCTCGCCGCGCCACCTCATTCCACTTGTCGAAGCGAAGGCCTACTAGATCATGAGATTTTCAAATAAGAACCCGCGAACTTGATGTATAATTGTAATCGTGAATGTTTTGTCGAGCTCTGTTTGGTGACCTCCGGCGTCACGGCGAGTGCGGGGAATGAGGCAAGGGGTGTGAAGGGTGCCAGAAATAGAAGTGTGGATTGGAAACGTGCGACGTGGCAACGTCGCGCGCTCGGCCGTGCTCAGTGTCGGTTCAAAATGGCGTCTGTGCGTGATCGATACCGCGAAATTTACGTTGAAAATGACTGTATTTGTGATTTATCTGGTTGTGGGTCGGCCGGAGGGCTACCCTGGCAGCACGGGGCGCGAGGCCCGCACCCGATGCTGGCTCACGACCTGCTCAATGTACGTATCTCAACCATATTGCGCCGACACTTTGCCCCTACATAAATACCTAGATATGGCTAGGGTACGCTTGCAAACTCAATGATCTAGGCATCTACAGCATATCCGATATCCGCTGTAAAGATTACCTACTTGTAATTTCAGCTACATGTGCATTTATATAAACGAGAGAACATCTGCTTTATGTCTATGCAGAGTTTTCTTCGATTACGTAACTTACATTTTTTACGGGAAAGTGCCTCAGCGGCTCGGTTTGGCATATTTCAGTAGTAATCTGTTGGATTTTATAAGCGCATACATAAAATCTCATCAATTGAGTGTTGCATCTGATCTGATAAATGGAAACAAGATGGCGGCCGTTGTAAAATTAAGACGCAGTAGCGCTCTGAATGTTGGCAACGTCGCGCTTGACGAGTAATTGTATGTAGTCAACTTAGTTGTTCGATAAGAAGTTTCAAGGCTATAAGTAGTACGTTGTGTATCATCAGTTTAACAATGGGATAAATTTAATGCGGACGATAAACAATTTTAAAACTTAATGCCAACGTATTAGTGTTGTAGGTACCTAATTAAATTTAAATAAATAAGATACATTGGCGTTTTTACGCACACATGGTTGCGTTAATTGAGGTTAACTCTTTAGTCGCGTTCGCGTGTGTGTACCTTTATGCCACACATATAAACTGTAAATAAACAACATTATTATTTACTTGAAGAGTACCTCGATTATAATGTTTGGTTTTGGTTTACGTCTTAAGACATCTATCGAAAAAGCTTACTTAAATATGGAGGAATTTCTAATTATGTATGATATTACGAAATATTATGCATTGTGTGCAATTATTTCACGTGTTCAAGTTGCAGTATTTGTTAATAATTACATTAGAAGATGAGTTAAGCGGTTTATGAAATCGTCATAACTCGACTTCTATTACAATTTTTTATGAATTGTTTAGACAATCGTATAGTCTGATTTAGGCAATATTTTAGGTTTCATGATTTCCAAATCAATTAGTGTGCATTTTCTCAATAAAATAATATTTTTTGGTTCTTAGAGGCCTCATTAAATTACAAATTTACAATGCTTTTCCATTTCTTTTTGAGATTTAGTCCTATTTTTGTTTTCATATTTGACGACTGTTTCCTTTGGCTCTTGTTGAAGGCGAATCTTCGTAGAATAGAATAGATAAAACTCGAATGACAAAAATCTAACAAAACCTCGTTACTGTACTGTTGGCTAAATACCGTTATTCAATTAGGTACTTCACTACGCTTTTTTTTTCTATAAACGTGCTTTTCTGAGTTGAAGGTGTTCACTCCTTTCATTCAATGCTGAATGTTACCTGTCAAGACATGTTAGTTAATTTCGTCATCGGACGATAGGACCGTGAAAAAGCCAGGAAACAGATAAACAGATAACTATTGTTTGTCTTATTTTGTGATAAGATAATAGTGGCTGGTCTGATGCGTAGGTGGATACCAATAACAGGCTAGTACTAAAGGTAGAAATCAGTGATAAAAGCGGTTAATCTTGTATTCTATCATCGATAGGTAAAACTTAAACTAATAAAGTGAAAATAGCCGTGACCTAAAAAGGTTGCAATGTTTTTAAAACCTTTGTAGAAAGGGTTAATTTTCAAGTATGATATATTTAGCAGTAATTTTTATTATGTTAAAGTTAAAATACTTTTCTCCGAAGGTATAGACATAAGAAGTGTACACCCACACTTCACTTGCTTTGTTAGTTAGGTTTCGCGTAATAGAGGGCGAGCCTTCCTTTTATTAAATATTATTTTCTCATTATTTAGGCACCAGAATAGGTCAAGTCATTGCAAACTACGTGTCTTGCTTGGCCAATTTATGTTTATCAACATCATAAAAAAGCAACAGTCATACTGATTTTGATAATACTCTGCAAACTGTATTTAAGTTTGTTTCTTGACCAGTGTTTTTCCATTTATCAATATGGTTTCAATGAAGGATATTTGATTGGATTTCTGTTGATAGCAATATTACTACAATTACTTTACAGGGAATCTATTTTATCTGATATCAGTTCTTGTCATTTTTAACGTCTTTTTTTTTAAAATGTAAGGTAATATTAGTAATCTCTATTATGCAACTAAAGAGATTATTTTAATTATTAACGAATTGCGATTGTTCTAGTTTACTTTGCACCAAGTAAATGTTTCTTTCGTTCTTTTCTTTCTAATTGTTGATTCTGTATAATTATAATATTACTAATACACACAATGTCAATGGAATACATATTCAGTGTTTTGCCTCTTTTAGTAAAGCGCAAAAACGTCTAAGGTGCAAGTGGGAGTTTTGCCATTTTAAGTTCATTGCTGTAAAGGTTACAATTTTAGAATATATTATGTTTTTCTCATCATCATGTGGGCCCAAAGAAGTCCACTGCTGGACATAGTCCTGTCTCAATTTTCGCCACCTTGGCTGGTCGTAAGCCGCCCTCATCGATCGGTTGCACGCCACCCTTATCAATCAGATCATCTCTGTCCACCTTATGACCCCACACATCCTCCCTCATAGTCTCTGTCACCTCTCTCATAGTTTTAGTTATACAAATAACTTCGTTTAACACTTCTTGTTGTAGTCATTAACTAACCGTCCGAGGTGGCGCAGTCTTTTGGCTGATATGATGACGATGAAGTAATCTGTAAAATCCAAATGTAGTAGCGTTGTTTCTATCCCAATTACTATCAATTCATAGTAGATTTAGATACTATAGTGGTGTACTACTTATATCAGAAGTTTGATCATATTTAGTTTGAGGATGTTTATTTCTGGATATTTCTCTCTAAGAATAAAACTTCTCATAATAGATACCTACTCTGTGGATGGATAGTCAGTTGCACCGATTGCAAGTTACCCCCCATTTTTTACTACACTCATGGGGATGAGTGTATCTCGCTCTTATGTGGGATAAAAACTGTTTTTTATTCTGTACTTTTCTTTGATACAATTATTATGAATATATGGATCAATTTGTAGATTCGCTTGTAGATTAGATAATTAGCTGTTGTAGATAAATAAAATTAAGTTGTAGTTAGAAATGCTATTTCTGAGTAACTTTTTTAAATATTGTTTTAGGTTATGCAGGCAATAGGTAGTGAAAAAGCAACAATATCTACTCCATTTTTTGAAAACAGAATAAAACACAATATATTTTATAAAGTTGTTTCTTTTATGTACTTATCAACCTAAATTACCTAAATTTACTTTTGTACTTGCCTTTAATCGAATTTCCTGAAAACGTCCGTTGTCCTTAACTTAGACTAAGTTTTCAGTCGTTATAGTTCATTTTAAAAGTATCAGGGATTTTTATATTTTTTATTAGCTTATTCCGTACCACTCTTTAAAAAGGCCTCCCTTCATCCTTTCTACTTATCGTGGTCTAGTGAAGTTTCCTTCCAGTTCCTCAGAAAACTGTCTTAATCGTCTCGCCATCTCTTTCTCGATCTGCCTCGTATTGTCTTAGAGCATCAGTTTTGTGCTGTAGTGGCCCACAGTTTATTTGGCATGCAGCAGGCATATTCAGCACAGTCCCATTTAAGTTCGGCATCTTTTTGAGCCACATGCGCTATCATCATTATATTTTAACTGAAAGACTTCTTTTGCTTCCGTTGCTGGACATAGGCCTACCTCAAGCATCGCTACTTCGATCGGTCGTGAGACGCCCTCTAGGTCATTGCTTCCGTAATTAGGAACAAATATTTAATATTTGCCGTAAAACTCTCGTATGTATATCTTGAACTTAAATTGATATAAATTGTTGTTCTATGCAATGTTGAATATTCTACGCACATGCATTGTCATGATAAATCTGACCTATGTTTATCGTATACTTTGCATATACGAGACTCGCTGCACTTATTACAAATGAAACTTAATTCACAAGCTACCATCTTGACTGATTCTCTTATTATTTTCTTTAATGATGAAGCTTGTTTTTGTCAATCCAATTTTGATAAATGCGGCCGAAGAATGGCTAGAGCAATGATTAGATACAATACACCATTGCGTTTATTTCTTTTGCCTATTTTAATCTATAATGTTTTTGGCGGGAAATAGACGCGAAGTGGCCCTGATGTGCTCTCAATAGCGACTGTTGTATAATTTTAGAGAAAGGAGATTTTGTTTTGGTCCACCAGAGCAGCGCCGCGGTGGTTCGTGGCATTTCATATCGTTGCAAGTCCGTTTCGCTCGCTATTATTTCTATGGCGATGCGGCGTTGCCGTTCCGCCGATGGCTCCGGCTCGATTCTCGCTCGGGCCACGGTGGTTGGAGGCGCTGCGAGCAGTCAGTCGGCCGCGCAGCTTGGTGCGCGACGTTTGTCCGAGGAAGGGCTCCGCTTGCGTCCCTCCTGTCTCGCGGCAGTGTCGCGGGTGCGAAAGAGATAGCAAATTGCGGGAGCGAGCTAGCACTATGGCAGTGTCGCAACCTCGCCCACCTGACCGTGTTGACGCCGCGTTCGAAAAAGTTGCGCCGTTGCGCTATTTGGAGGCGCACGAATGTGCTCGCGCGGAGCTAACCGTGACGCGCTATTATCTTAATTCATTGTCTCTTGACTGTTTTTTGAGTTATAAGAAGCGGTTTCTTCGTGTAATTGAAGATCTTGACGTGTCAGCATTTAATATTCAGAGGTATGTAGTGATTTTGTTGATTTTTGACATCAACTCATCTGAGGCTAATTCTTATCTCAATTTCAACAGATAGATAATGACTGAAATCTGACGTCCAGTAAACTGGGTTGATCTCTATTCTCCTTCGTGTAACATTGATTCGCATTGACGTTCGGTGAGTCGCGCTGTAATTGTTGGTATTTAGTCGCCATTTTCTACATCGGTGACGAATACCACCGCGCCGTCCTCGTTTCCCTTGGTTCGATGCAAACCGGACTTTAGCGCTCTATTCTGAAAGATGATTATCCTTAACTGACTTTTACTTATTCTTCAAGCGAGATCCGCTCGCTATGATTCATTGTATAAATAATAATACTACTTAAACGATTTTCATGAGTGGCTATATCGTGAAAAAGGCGAGCCAGATCACTCAATAGTTTTAGAAAATGGCCTTCTAAAAAAAGGTGGCATTTATTTTTGTGAATCTCGATTGTGTATAGTTACAAAGTTGTTACATGAAAGTTGAACAAAGTACCTAGATATTTTGCGGCACAGCCCACTCACTGGTGTGCACCTAGCTAGGGTGTTATCGATTTGTGTACGTTTTCCGCTATAAATAAGTACGAGTTTGTGTCATCACCGTCGATCGTCGTCGTTACCGGACCGGTTTGTGAACGAAACCTGTGTGGGTGCTGTGACCGGAGATTCGAAATTCCAAATTCGAATGCGTCTCGCCTTTTAGCTTTCGAGTACCGTACCTTGTTCGTGTTGTTAGTTGCGTAATATGTTTACAAATTAACAAAAGCTATACTAAATACCTAATACTTACTGACGTTCATTAATGTAGTACGGTTCGTTAGTCACGGTGCCACATGTTTCAGAGTTCTTGAATTTCCCTATCAATTTTTTTTTTTAATTTGGCCTCCAAATACGTTTTACTATTCTGACCTTGAACTATAAATAATTAAATACCATGTTGTCGAAACGCAAGAAACTCAAAAAAGTAGAACAATGCTTAATTATTTAAATTTTAGGATATGATGTTATTTGTTAGATTTGTTTTCTTATGTTTTCACGCGTGAGTGTGTGTTTTTCGGTGGTTTTAGGTCTCTATTTGTGATTTCAAACTTACATTTAGTACTTATTATAATTTCATTATTTTATTTTATCTATTACGTAATTATTTGTTCATAGTTATATAATTTAAAACTTAAATGTTATGTTTATTGAAACTAAACAATTTTTACTTAGGTCAGAAAATGGCGGGCTACATTTCCAATTGACATTATTGACATTTTGTCATTTTTGTTTCTTCATGTCATTCATTTGTTTAATAGCATAGCTAATTATAAGAAGAAAAATAAAAGCAGTACATTAAATTAAGAAATAAAACAAGAACACAGTTAGAAGCGAAAGTTATTGTAAGTTTTTATTTTATTAACATTCTTTTGATGGTTATCATATCACAATGCGCGATAATATAACCTAATATTCACGCACGCTGCTGATATAGCCCACGCATAATAAAATATAACAGTGTCAGCGTTATATTAACTGTAATCAGAAAAAAACGCGTTATTTGAGACTTAATTTATTGTTGTGTAATTAGCAGCATCGAATATCTTATTTCTTCAATACAATACCTACTGTCTTTTTGCATTGTTTCGTTTCTAATAATATACCTGGAACTATTTTCCAGCACGTTTTGTATATAGCATTATCTACACTTAAAGCAGATTTTGCGGAGGCCATTTTAAGAAAAACGCTAAGAAACATACCTATTACGTAAAGTAATAAAATTATCCCCCCAATCCCGTTGGATATCTTCATAGATATAGTCAACTGCGTACAAGGGGGTATAGTATAGTGAGTCAGTATTGGAAGCGTTGCACAGTTCCTGTGACATGCGGCGTGCCGAAAATACTAATACAAGTACTCTGAATTTCATATAATGAAGATGCGTATCAAGTAACTTTAATATAAAAAAAATTATGTCTAGCCATGAACATAGATTCACTCAAAGAAAGGAGTTTGATAATACATACACCACCCTTGGTAGACATATTGGTGATTGCAATATGTAAATATTTAAAGAAATTGTGTTAATGTTTATAAATAAGCCCAAATACAGCCTCATTCTTCATCTGTTTCCCTTTTCTTTTCTCATACTCTTCTCCGTGGTTGGCTATGGCTTGGTTGGGTTTTCTAAGCATTATTACTTCTGCAATATTGGAAAACACAACCCTCTCTAAAGGTTACGAATACCACATACCGTCAGGTGGGTCATTATGCTTGTTTGCCACCAAAGTTTAAAAAAAAAGTTAATTTTTCAGTCCAAACATTACTGAACTAGGTATAATAAATTTGAAATGTATCTTACTCAATAACTTAAAGTTTATCTTACTAAACTCTCAATTAAGTTAATAAAAGCCCACTTAACTGTACTGGTAATTAATTTTATGTTAAATTCTTAAAAATTTACTTTAATGAGAATGAAAACATCAACAACATTGGCCACTCTTTGTTAGATGCGCCTATCTTGTAAAACGTGGATGTACATCTGCCTACCTCTTTATGGAGGTGTAAGGAAGATTTCTCTTTGTGCACTGGGTAGTGGGTTTGCATTTGGGCAAGCACATGTCACATTATGTTCTTTTAAATTTTATATTTAATAGTACTGTATATTTAATAATTGTCAATCTGTTTTAGCAAGTGTGGTAATTAATAAGCATTTTCAATTTAAGCAATTTATGTGAACATGTAAATTTTTTTAAACTTAAACTATTACTTGCTTGTAACCAACCTTTTATAGATAAAAGTTTGTTTTTATGTAGTTTTTGAGTTTGAAAAACTCAAAAAAAAATTATTTTTACTATAGTATTAATTACATACCATTACAAACTATTTTGAAATGTATGTACCCTATGTTTTAGTATAAAATTAAAAACAAATCTCAAATAAATTAAAAACTGCACATTAAATTATTATCAATTCAATTAGGTTAGCGTCCACCATTTAATTGATAAGCAGTAATTTAGTGACTACAATAGACAATATAACAAATATCTACTTTCCTAAGATTTAAAAAAACATTATAACACCTTATGTACAATCAAACCAACTGAATCATGTCCCGCTCTGCTGCTAATTCATTTAAAACTGTTAAACTTGTAAGATCCATTGTATATAATGCACTTTTTAATATTAAGTTTTACTCGGTAAAATATCAGTGTTTAACAAAATGATAACAAGCTCATTGCCATGGAAATCTGTCTCCAGGTGGATTTCAAACTACTTGTGTTTAGATAGATTCACAAAATAAGCTTATGGTGGCTCATAATTCACTGGGTTTGATAGTACTTATTCTACTTTATTATTAACTGCATAATAATTAACAATATCTCATTAAAATTCCAGGTGATCTGTGTTATGGGTGATCGCTGATCACAATGATGAAACGCACAGGAGTACCGAGGCTCGGGCCCGATGAGCCGGCGCCTATGCCTCCGCAGAACCCAGCACAGGTATGTACTAGCTTAATTACTGAAACCATTAATGGAAAATAATGGAAGTAGGTTAATGAAAGATTTATGGACTGGAAATGACTGAAAAAGTTTGTAGGGGTCGCCCTAGAAGAAAACATACGCGGACCAAATAGGTGATGTGTTGACAAAGGGCAAATTACAAGCACCCGTAAGTAACATGTGTGTATGAAAAGATTAATGGATGTTGAAGAGGCAAATGAGGTATGTTTGAATCGCAGCAAATGGCTTTTTATAGTCTCTGCTTATCCCATTAAAGGAAGACAGGCGTGAAGTTATGTATAATTACAATTTTAGAGGATTGGAAATATTTTTCAGGAAAAACTTTGAAAAGGGAGGACTCTGGGGCTCTACTACAACCTCTTATAGCATTCTTATTATAACCTTACTTTGTCTCTATACTTGTTTTAAATTAAGTACAAAAGAAAAGACAACACAAAGTAACATAAAAATAATACGGCCCCCTGGAAGGGGTAAGGAGGTCTTTGCCCTGTAATCGTAACTGTTACTTACCGACATACATACTCCCATGACATACATACTCCCATGACATACATACTCTTCAATCTGCACTTGCCTCCTGAAGGTTGTAGTTTTAAGGTGACAGACAGACAAGTAATGTTTTTAACCAATGTGTGTTTAAACTCACATAACCTCAAGCCTGTATCATTAACAGGTTAAGCAGAGACTAAAACCCTATAATCCAAACATTCCAACATTAATTAATCGTCAATTACTTGCTTTTTATATCATTGATCTTTACACTTTAGTTGAATAATTGCTATTTAATCTATTATCTCTGATAATAACATAATTGCACTGATGACTTGTTATTTCAAAATTAGATAATAGTTATCTGTGGTATTTTTGTTTACGAACTTTGTTATTGAAGTATTCGAGAGGTATGTTCCCTTTTTAAAGAGTCCCTTTACGTCGAGCCTTTGTGTCGAGTATAATACACAGTCTATGGTTTTTAAACAATAGATTCTAACCCTCTTGTTCATAAAAAAAACTTAAAAGCTTCTTTAGTTACATGGGTTTTGTCTCTTTCTTATTAGTATAAATGTCAAGGTGACAAAGGAAATATAAACCTATTTTAGCTATTCTAAGCTTTTAGAATGTTTATGAATAAGGGGGTAAGACTCGACGTACAGGGACTTGACATATAGGAAACATACCATTCGAGGTACTATCTCTCGTGTGTGCAAGACCGGCTTTATTGCAGTCGTATTTATGGGTTTCTAGGGTTACGACGTTGTTTATCATGTGGTTAGTGGTCAACCTAGTGTCAGAAACTACCTGTCGTATTTGGATAATTGTTTTTGCGTATGATAGCCCATTTCTTGAGAAAGGTTAGGCTATGTAACATCACGCTACTGGCGACGGAACGACATAATTTTAATGACCTTCTGGAATTAATCCCAAGATATCAAAGAGACCTTTGCCTTGTTATTCTATTCGCTAACGTCTGATACATACATACATAACTGAACGCGTCTCCCATTAACGGGGTAAGCAAAGACTATAGAACGCTCCGATCCAAACATACCGCCTTTGCACCTTCAACATTTATTAATCTTCTCATACGTCGGTTACGAGTGCTCGTAGATGTGCCCTTTGTCAACATGTCCTATTTGTTCCGTGTATGTTCGTCTAGGGCGACCCCTACCAATTTTCGCAGGCTGTTAATATGGACATAGCTATATCGCCCAGTCGCAGTCAGTGAAGTCGTTAACCTAAATAATACATACCAAACACTGGAATTTTTTTTTTTTTTTATATTTAAACGACAGCGTCACGATGTTTTCCTTCACCGTAAATCAGTAATAATAAAAAAAATATAATGCAGGGAAAAGGCCTCTTCTCATATAGATAAGGCATGAGCATTAATAACCACGCTTGCTCAAGGTGGATTATAAATTTTAGACTTTCGAGTCCAGGTTTCCTCACGATGTTTTCCTTTACCGTCAGTCAGAAATGTCCAAGATAAACTTACTTAAAATACTGAATTTGAAATGGTCACATTCCTACTTGTCTGATTTTGAACCGACTATGTCGTGTATGAGGCACCACGCTTAACCATATTACGACTCTTATACTTATTGATTTTTAAGTATTACATTTAAACCATAGCACGATTCTTACCCCCAGTTTCGAAGAGGGTGATCAACGAAAAAATAACTAATCACCTGTTAAATCTCATGTAAAGTACCAGTTGCGTAGCTAAAAGCATGAATATTTTGTTTATTTTGATCTAATTAGTAAGTAATTAGATCAAATTAAACTAATTATCCATGCTTTTAGCATGCTTTTAGGTTCAGATACTGAGGGTTAGTCACTTTTCACTATTACCTACTTTTAAACAACTAGGTATAAAGTAATAGTTCTTTAATTATGTATATATGTATTTGTGAGTGACCTGAGTTTCTTGCCAGTTCTTCTCATGGCCTTACTACGTCAGACTGTAGGAACTGGCTGTAGGTTAATTGACTGACATTTTGTAATTTTAACGTTTATATGTGTTAATTCAATTAACCCAAATTAATAATGTCTTTGACTTTGACATTGTTATAAGGTTTTTCATACAATTTATTGTGTTTAGGACAACTAATGTCTTATCTGTATTAGGAGCCTTCAAAATATTATACTTATCATCATCATGCCAGTTATTTATTATCCCACGTCAGGGAAAGGCCTCTTCTCTAGAGAAGGCATGGCATTGAACAAAGAAAAGCACACAGACAAATTTAATGCTGACATTCACAACATTCAATAATTGTAGACGAAAATTTAACTAAGGAAGATACATCGTATACATTGTCGCTAGGGAGATAGCAAGGGACAGAGGGGTTAGTTAGACCCTCCCTCACTGAACATGCAAAAGTACGAATACTATTTTACATCGTTATGAGGGTGGATGCGATCGATTCGGTCCATTCATGTTGAAAGCAGTTAGGATGGATCGTATGAAGATAGTTAAAGTCAAAAGATAAAACTAAAATAATCGAGTTCCTGCGTCCTTTTATCTTAGCCGTGGTACTTTAGCCGTGATCCGTTAGTCTTACATCATCATCGTCATCATCTACAGCCTTTAGGTACCCACTGCTGGGCGTAGGCCTCCCTAAGTGTATCCCACTTACGCCGATCTTGTGCTGCACCAAGTCGGGAGTTACCCGCGACTTGGCGAATGTCATTTACCGGTCCTCGGCAACCATTCTGTCATGGCTTTGCTCCACCTGCCTTCACATGCGGTCTTACATGCTATGGTAATTATAAGGATGGTCAGGAGCTGATGCATCGCAACTGTGTTTCGTGTACTTACTAATATTTTAGTCAGTATAGTACAAAATGTTCAGTAAAAGGGCCGGATAATTCTTATTGGCGACTACGGACTGATGCTCATTATTAGGGCCGTGAAACCGTCGGGCGACATTAAATAAGGGCTACCCTGTTGCCGAACGATGTAGGTACTAATTGCCAAATTTGCCATTCAGCAAATAATGCTGTATTTTATGTAGGTAAGTATCGATCAGCTTGTAAGTGTATCGTTCCTTACTGGCAGCGACCTCAATACTAATTGCCTTTAGTAGACTTTGTCAACTGCTAATTAATGGGGCATCTAGAAGACTTAGTTCATATATACTCAAACGACTAGTTTCGAGGTGGTCTTTGGTGTGGCTCTTTAATAAAGTGACACAAGATACCACAAACTTCAGCAAGTTAAATGGAAGTGTCAGAGTTTAGGTATTATTAACTTCTCTTTCTGAGAAATAACTTGCAGACACAGCCACTTAGCCTGCATCAAAGCTGGGTTGAAGCTCGACTTGTCTGCGGTTTGAAATAAGAAAAAAAAAATATTAATTTTAACACAGAAAGACACAAATTCTTAGAAATAAAAAATAATATTAACACAATAGCATAATAATGTTTTTATCACACTATTGTGTCTCACTGCTGCGCCAAATAGGCCTAGTTTAGCAATATGCCAGGCTGCTAGTGTCTGACGCTGGACACAAACTCTTATAGCAATTTTTATTATAACCTTACTTTGTTTCTATCCTTGTTTTTAATAGTACAACAGAATAAGACAAACAGAGTAACATTACAATAATACTGAAATAAGAGGTGATGGTAGATCACCTGGTTTATAGACAAGTGGACTAGTTTTTTTCTGGATTTCATTGACTGCTTAGTGCTTACCATCAGGTAGAGTGGAGTCACTTTGGTAGGTTATTATTGTTCATAGCATCTTGCTTGCCATATTTTTCTCGACGTCGAAGAATAAAAACAAACTGCAAGAAGTTGATTAGTCGGTGCAAACGCAGTGTCAATGCACTCTTTGAATGGAAGCCAAGGATAGATCTAATACGGCATTCGTATATTTTTGTATTGGTAACATTCCAACTAGTATAGTATATTTTTATTTTTAACATTTCGAAAAAATAAGGTTACGTACCCGCGTGCGATTGAAAGTAATCGCCATAATTAGGTGCGTTTTTGTTCTTTTAATTAACTATTAAAAAACTAAATATTTCAGTAATTAATTTTAGCTCGATTCAACATGAATTTTTAATATAGCATTTTCTTTTTAATCAACCATCGAGGCGTGTAAAGGCATCTTACAAAGCCACCATATCTGTACTTTGTCACGATAGCTATTGGAATCTACCACTTCTGGACCTACTTACCATCAAACATTATACTAGCTTACCACAGCTCGGTTTCACACGCGTTGGTGACTGCTCTGCTCCCGTCGCCAGTAGCGTGATGTTACATAGCCTATAACCTTCCTCAAGAACTAGGCTATCATGCTCAAAAAGAATCCGTCTAATCAGACTGTTAGTTAAAGAGATTAGCGCGTTCAAATTCCTTTCGCTTTATACAATAGTATAGATTTTAGTACATATTTGTAAAATGTTACCTTATGGTTCATCATTTAATCAGTTTAAATAGAAGGTATACAATTTTAAGTTCTAAAATAAATAATAAAAATAGGTATAATAATGTTAGGTTATTAGGCGCCTGTATTAGAAGTATTCCTGTATAAAAGGCGGTACTTTATAACAAGTCTAGTAAAATATGGTAAGTGTTTCATCCCCCAAATCCCGTTGGATATCTCCATAGATATAGCCAACTGCGTACAAGGGGGTAAAGTATAGTGAGTCAGTATTGGAAGCGTCACACAGTTCCAGTGACATGCGGCGTGCCGAAAATACTTATACAAGTTTATCATGTTATTTTGTTTAATAGTAAAAACTCCTGCAAAGGAATCTATAAAGCTTTTTATTGTTTTGTGAAGATTTTATGAACTTTAACCGACTTGAACGCAGACTAAAAATATACTTTTTCTTTACCAGTTTTACCACACACCACTAAAAGAATAAAAATCTACAAAGAATAAAAGGAAATGGCCTTTAGCAAAAATAAAAATGCAAAATAGTATTCAAGGTGTACCTTGGATACTGCAATAATTATCAATAGGTTTTTTAAACAGAAATTAAAAGAATTTATTAACACTTTTTGGAAAAACATTTTATGACCTTGTCCCCATTTCAGTTTCCTAAAGAAAAGTGTCCTAAAATCGTGTTTTCCCTAATAATTATCTTTCTGTAACTACCTAGCTACTTTAATACATAGCTAGTACTTACTCTTTATACTACCATTTGTTTATGCACAAGATAACGGGCATAAATATAAAATATAAACAGCGTAGGGTTATCGACTCGTTATCAACAGAACTAGGTGTAGTCAACAAGTTGTTTGTGTCGATGTTATCGTGACGTAATGCATGCTAATTTATTTGTATCGCTGTGTATTGTCTTACCTTTTATTGGCGAAATGGGGTAGGTGTATCCGAAATAGTATAAGATGTATCTAAAATAGGATATGTTGCGTTGAGTTCGTAAAAGATGTGTGTTTACGAAAATTTTCGCCACTTGGGTCTTGCATTCTTAAAAATTCAAAATCAAAATTCTTTCAGTTTCAAATTTATAGAAACGTTCACGGTTGATTTGTTGATTGAAAGCGCTTTGACAGGTGCCTGGACCTGACGCCTCAGTGCTGCCACCTCGTGAGCGCCATTTTAGAAAACCCTCATTGGGATGAGTTGTATCCGAGTTGGGATAAGTCGCACTCGAATTGGGATAACTTTCGCTTGAAATAGCATAAAATGCACTCGAAATGGGATAAAATGTAACCGAATTGGGATAAAATGCATACAAAATGAGACAAGTGTCGCTAGAATTTTGATATTATTAATATGTTATCCGGTGATGAAACCATGCTTGTTTCAAAAACCACTTCATTCTTATCATTTACCAACCATTTCGCCTTTAGTAAACACAACGCTAAACTGCGTGTGATTCACTAATCTATTTATAAACACCGAAAAAGTATAAAGTTTCCGCAATATACGTCCTTGACAATTACTTGTTTTGTATTTACTACCGACTTGCCGTCGCTTGGCATCGGTATCGAAAGTTGCGGTTGCCCGAGTTCATTCACTATTATAGTTACTGCTCGGCTCCTATAATAGACGTAACTATGTATTATGTACAAAAACCTTCCTTGATAAATGCACTATAAAACAGTGAAAACTGTATTCAAATCCATTGGAAGGTTCTCGAGATTAAATCGTTCAAACAGACTCTTCCAGCGGCTTCGTTTGATACTACAGATGTTATTTCTAATCGTAGGCTTGGGTTATATCTGTGGGTAGTATAACGGTGTATCTCTATTTATTTATAGGTTAAATGTAATTTTATATAATGTTTCATAATCTGTCTCGCTTCTTTAATACTTACGTAAACAAAGAAAAGTTTTGAACTGCGTGGTTCATGGTAGTGACTTTGTTCTAATCTGATTACGTAAGATAAATGTTGACTGCGTCGCTGGTATAGTTGTACTGTTTACAGACTGTCACGTAGAGGTAGTATCGGGTTCGATTCTAGAGGTCGGGTAAAGTGACATAAAATTTTAATTTTAAGACATTTTCAAGTGTAATTTTGGTGATATCTGCCGCCGACATAAAAGTGCTCTATTACATAAGACTCTATACAGCTATTGCAACATGGACTTCTAACCCTTATGAAATAAATCTTTACTATTATCTATAGCGGAAGAGTTTGTTTTTTTATTGGTTTGTTTGAACGCGCTAATCTGTGGAACTACCAGTCTGATTTGTATAATTTTGCGTATGATAGCCCAGTTGAGGAAGGTTATAGGCTATGTAACATCACGCTACTGGCGACATGAGCAGAGCAGTATCCAACGACGCGGTTAAAACCGCACTGCGGGAAGTTAGTATTAATATAAAAGTATCGGTTGCTGCTATTTGAAGCGATTGTCACCTAACCTTCTACTTAATGTTACAACTTTCGACGCCCACAACAAATACTTTACTAGATTATACTGGTTTAAGGGCCAGTGTTGGAAACTGTAAACCAAATAGAACTTTTGTCTTAGCTTTTCTGTAAATGTCAAGTTTGACAGAAGTTTCTCTCTCTTTCGCTTGTGTCTACGACAAGACTGTTATTTTTTGTTTTCAATACTTCAACGCTATCTAGAATTCGAAAAAACACTTAACTTTTTGCTTTTACCTGTTATTGTTAATATTCTTTTATTATTTAAGGTATCGATGGATGGTAGAGTTTAATTTTTAAAGGAAACAAAACTTTGTACAATTCATCAATATTTGTGTAGACTTGGTGTACTTGTATGTTTATAAATTCGTGATATACTTGTTCTTAAAAATGTGTCTGAAATCGCCAATCCGCCTTAAGTCTACGTGCTAATCAATGCTCATGCCTTTCTGTACAAGAAGAGGCCCATCCTTGCAGTGGGATAAAGGCCTGGATTTTTTTTATTCAACTTTTATAATCATGAATCTTTACAAATTTCTCAATAATGTCTAAGTAAAACAGCAAGATATTATCTTTTAGTCTTAAAAGGTTTATTAATGAGCAGCTATAATTAAATGTTGTTTTCTCCTTGTTACAGATTCAACAAGCAGGTGCTAGCAATATGCACCCAATGGCCCAGTCGGCCCAATCTCAAATGTTGTGTAAGTAAATTAGTTTTTATTGTATTTAGCGGTCTTTTCTTTATTAAATTTATGATAAAACAATGAGACAGACATATTTAAAATTTAGTTCAAAATTATATTATTTAAATATTACATAAAATTATTATTTAGTTTTGTTGAATACATATAGCCTTGTCATATTAATCCCCTTTTTCCCCACAGCAGGCACACCAACAATGCTAAGCGTGGGCAGTAGCTTCGCTCGCACAAACAGGCCATCAACCGGTGGAGCAGTCATCAACTATATGAAGACCAGCGCTGTGCAGTACGCTACCAAGCCGAATGCACCCCCTCAAGTACCTCAGAGGCTCAAGGTTAGTACTCATCACACTAAAGAGGGTGAGACGGTGTCTGATAGAGAGAGGGGGAGACAGTGTGTGTGTGTGTGTGTGTGTGAGAGAGAGAGGCAGAGTGGAATGTGTGAGAGAAAAAGAGAGAAAGGGACAAAGGGACTTTGTACAAAGTCTGTGTATGTGAGACAGAAAGAAAGAGAGAGTGAAGGACCGTAAGAGAGCGAGAGGAAGAGGACAGAGAGAGGGAGGGAGTCAAGAGAGGGGCGGGCAGTGAGAGAGAGGAAGGAGGCGCAGTGAGAGGAAGGAAGGACAAAAAGAGAGGGGAGGTACAGTGAGAGGGAGGAGGTGACAGTGTGAGAGAGTGGGAGGGGGCAGTGATGGAGAGAGAAAGCATGGGCTCAAGGTTAGTACATATTAGGCCAAACATCTTGTATATTACTGATATAGGCTTAAAAAGGAAGTATTAACATACACTAAGGTCACAGTTTGCATCTTAGTAAATATAGGACATTTTTTATAACAGCTAACCAATACGACTCTTTTCTGGCTGATGGTAAGCAGTCAGTGGTATCTAGCAGTCGTGGACATTATAATTATTGAAATTATTCAGTACTTTATATATGTCGTTCAATGAAACATTAAACTGGATGGACGTTATAATCTATACTATTATAAAAAGCAGAAGAGTTTGTTTGTCTAAACGCGTTAATCTCTGAAACTACAAGTCTGATTTCAAAAATTATGATAGCCCAGTCCTTGTCCTTGTATCATCACGCTACTGCCGACGGGAGCAGAGCAGTAAACAAAGACGCGGGTGAAACTGCGCCGCTGCAAGCTAGTTCTTTATAAATGTCGTTCAATTAAAACATTAAACTTTTGTTGCTTGTAACATATTCTTACTTTGGTTCTAGATACATGTAGTTATTAATATTCTCTATAAACATACTTTGGCTAAGAAAATACTTTATAAATGTAATATTATTTTTATGCGTAACATAGATCTAAATATAGGCGGTGAGTTACTCAACGGAGTTGTATAATGAAGGCGGAGTTTATATTTATAGACAATATTCTTTGAAGATTCATTTTGAATTTGTTGTTTTATGGTTGCGGTGCGTGCTATGTGTACGCGAGGATGTAAGTTCAAATACAATGTGACTTTTATACCTTAAACCTTTTAAACCTAGTAAAAGTACTTAGATATCAAGTACTTAACGTCAAATCGGGTCAATCATAAATAATAACTCTCAATTAAAGTCTGTATTACCATGGTCTGTTTTTTCGAAAAAATAACACTTAAACTACCTTGCACATTAGGAACACTTCTTGTGTAGAGATGAAAATTGTGACTTCTTGTGGTGGACTTATCTCTACCTATCCCCTTTTAACCAAGTCGTAACGCCACACTCATAGTACGTCTACGAAGCATCAAATTATATTTGTTATACAATTTTTATATTTTTGGATAAACTAACAATGATGAATTACACAAACGTTTAGGTGCAGAATGTCCAGTAGTTTCAATATTGCTGATTCAAAAATAGTTAAGTAATTTTTATTTGATTTGTGTGTAATTCGTTTCGGTAGCTTAAGGTATACTTCCTTTAGATCCAGAAGTTTCTTTTATTGCTATTTTGCGACCTGGACATTCTGCGACCTGAACATTCTGCAACCAGGACCTTACACAAAAACATAATATTTTCTTCGATACATTGTAAGAATCATCACCAAAATACTTTACCACAGCTATGTAGTACAAAATAAGATTATTAACAAGCAATATATATTATTAAAAAACAAAAAAAACCTGCTTGCCTAAAACAAAGTAAAAAGAAAGAAACCCATTTTTTGTATCGTGCTGACGCTACATTGAAATATTATGTACCCTATGTCAGTCCCACAATTAATACGAATCTAATGACACCTCATATGTTAAAAACCCAAAGACATTCAGACTGTAGAGCGCGCCAAAGACATAAAACATTACCCTCCTTAACTGCGGCAGTCAGGCAATAAAAAAAAACTAAAACTTGGTGACAAGGCAAATACCAACAGGTTCTTGGGTTGTTAGTAATTTATATTTTAAATTGTACTTGCTACGATAGCAATCGAGTTGATGTATTTTTTTTTTTATATTAGCCTACCAAAGTGACTCCACTCTGCCTGATGGTAAGCAGTAAGTGGAATCCAGAAGTGGCGGACACCATTCCAAAAGCCAAACTACTGGTATGGTGGCCTCCACTATGGCGGCTTAGTGAGATGCTTTTTCACGCCCCGCTTAAAAGACCCAGGATCAAAATTAGATGGGAACACATGCGCTGGCAAAGAGTTCCAGGCTTTAATTGAGCGACAAAAGTATGAAGTGCTGAACCGTTTGGTTCGAGACCCTTTAGATTCCACTGATTCGTTATAAGATCATACAAGATGTTATACCATCTGAGTTCATTGATCATAACTAGGGCGTTAACTTTGTGTTAATGTCCTTTAGACGCGATAACGGCTTTCTTTATATATATTTGTTTATTTTTCTATAACTCTGAAGGGGTAGGTAGAAGTGTATAAAACTTGTATTTTTTTGGTTATGTTAGGTTCTATGTAAAAGTAGGTTTCTATTATTGCAATCTTAGTGTAACCTTACTTTGTTTCTATTCTTGTTTTTAATGGTACAAAAGAAAAAGACAAAACACAGTAATATTAAAATAAAACTGCTTTATGAAGTGGTGGTATGCTCCCTGAACTGATACTGAAAAAATACATAAAAGGTATTTCTATGTTATTTAAATCCTGTGCATATCGTCTTACACCCAGTTTCTAAAAGGCTCATAACGAAAAATTAACTAATTACCTACCTGTTAAATCTAATGTAAAGTACCTAAAAGCATGGATAATTAGTTTAATTTGATCTAATTTGTTACTAATAAGATAGAATTAAACTAATTATTCATGCTTCTGGCAACCCAATTGGTACTTCACATGAGATTTAACTGGTAATTAGTTAATTTTTCATTGATCAGCTTTTTAGAAACTAACTAACTAGTAGTAACTAGTCATTGAATTATCACTTTTCGTAGCTTATCAATGTCTTCATACACCTAAATGATACAACTACTACTGGAAGAGTTTTTAGACCTATAATAATGATAATACTTATTTACTATTAATACTTATATACTCTAATTGCTATTTTCTCTATTGTCACACAGCAGGCCTTACCGCCGCAACAACCAAACCTGGCCTCACTACCAGCAGCTTTAGGGCGTCAGTCGCCTGCTCCAGCGCCTCTCCCAGCCCCAGCAGTGGGCGTTGGGCCTCCAGGAATTGGGCCTCCGGGAGTTGGGCCTCCAGGAGCCCAGCCTCCCGCCGGGGCCCAGTTTCAACGGCTGAAGGTGGAGGACGCGTTGTCGTACCTCGATCAAGTCAAATACAAGTTTAACACTCAACCCCAAGTGTACAATGATTTCTTGGATATTATGAAAGAGTTTAAGAGTCAGACGTAAGTATTATTTATTGATTTAATTAATTACTGGAATGCCACTTAAGTGGCTTCCTAGACTCTACGGCTGCCTGTCCACAGAGACTGCGGAGACAAGGCAGCCTTAGACTTATCTCTATGTGTCACTGAAGCATAGTCTGAGTATCCTATTAATATTACAAAATGCGAAAGTTTGTGTGTGTGTTTGTTACCACCAGCAAACCTATCTACATATCAATTTATATCAATTTTTATTATTATATTATAATAGGCTACTTTTATCCCGAAAATTGGTCTGTTTCCCGTGGGATACAACAGAACATATTTTACGCGCCTGCGAAGCCGTGGGACGCATTTACTTTTTCTATTAAATATAGTTTCTGTCAAAAAATATCTTCAAAGAATGTATTACAAAAAGACAACATTAATGTCTTAAAATTTATTTTAACATTTATTGTTGATTTTTTTGCTCACAAGTTCATATTTCAAGGCCAAATAAAGTGATGAAAACAATTACCGTTTGAAACCAATGAAAAGATTATTGGCTGCAATTTAATTGTAACTGATTTACTCAACAATACATTTTGAATACTTCATTGTCACTGTTTTTTTAAAGTGCGTCTCGTTCTCGCAGCATAGACACGCCGGGCGTCATCACCCGGGTGTCGAACCTGTTTAAGGGACACCCTGAGCTGATTGTTGGCTTCAATACCTTTTTGCCACCGGGCTATAAGATTGAAGTGCAGAGTAACGGGCAGGTGAGTTTATAAATTTATAAGAGTTTTGTCTTTTAATTATTCTGTCGAGAAATTCTCTACTAGCGCACCATGTTCCCATCTAATTTAGATCCTGGATTTTTTAAGCAAGACGGGAATAAATATCTTATAAAGCCGCCATTATGGAGGCCACCGTACCAGCTGTTAGAATTAAGGTCTTTTGAAATATAGTCCGCCACTTTGACTTACTAACTGTTAACCACCAGGCATAGTGGAGTTACTGCGTTTTTGCTGAAGATGTCCCTTTACCAAATGTCCACTGATACCAAAATGTTCCTCGCCTAGTATGTCCCTTTCTCAAAATGTCTCTTTCCCTAAAATGTCCCTTTCTTAAAATGTCTTTTTCCCCATAATGTCCCTTCTCCTTAAATGAGTATTTACCTTTAATTTTGTAGTAGAGCATTGTATAATTATGCCAAAGAATAAGGACATTTTAAGAATAAATGACAATGTTATGCGTAATGGTTTTTTAAATTATCTTTTATTGTCTATGTATGTCGTGATTTTTTGCACAATGAATGCTTTCTTTGTTTGTTTAATGGTATTGGTAACAGAAAAGCGTACAATGTATGTTGTAACTCGTTACTGGTGCAGGTATCCGTGTCCATGCCGTCGCCCACGGGAGGGTTCAGCGCGGGCAACGTGCTGCTGGGCGTCCAGCACCCGCCGCCGCAACCGCAGTTGGTTCATCTGCTGCCTGTTGCACAGTGAGTATATTAAACTTTGTTTTTTCTTTTTTTTTGTTTCTTTTTTTCTTTTGTTTCTTTTCATTATTTTTTTTTTGTTTTGGGCAAGGGACAGTATTCTGTGGAATAAATTTGATGTTATTTGCTTGATAGCCTAGTAAAATAACTTACTAGTGTTTAGTGTTTTTTTCTTACATTTTTCAATATTTTTTAGTGTTTATTGTTATCTTTCTGCGTGTACGCAATGTTCTTAAAAAGAGATTTAAAGAGATTTATTCATTCACATAGATAGGAATAATGTATAAGTTAATTTTACACAATTTAGATTATACTTTTTGCTTAATTTGTCCCCTTTTAGTTTTTGGTCCACTTTGGATGTTTTCTTCGTGAAGTTTTAAATTAAATTAAGTTCCTCTATAATTATTAAACTATACTATTAAGTGACTTTTATTTAATAATGTAATTGGCTAACCATATAAAATCATTTCCCATTGCTACCAAGGCGTAGAGGATCCGTATCCTCTGGACAAAAGTAAGTGCTTTATATTTAATACCGTATTAATTCTTTTCGAATGTAATTTCACTCTTGACATTTCTACATACATACCTTCACGCCTGCATGCCATGAATGGGGTAAACAGACTATAGAACCTTTGCCTCTTCAACATTCATTAATCAATTCATACACACACACGTCCGTTATGGGTGCTTGTAATTGTGTTCTTTGTCAATACGTCACATTATCTATTTTGACAATTTCAATCTTAATGTTAATCGATTGATAATAAGTAGGCCTTACAGTATTGTATAAGCAACGCTTAAGTTTTATACAGTTAACCATTTTATACCAATCCACTCCTGCTTTTATAGACAAAAGTCACTCCGGTTAACTAATATTGTATGCATATGTGTAGAATATTTTTTATATAGTAGAAAATGTTAAGACTTGCGTTGGGTAAGACATCTTCTAATACTTGCTTATGTGGTCACTTTACAATTTCCTGGTATTTAATAGGATATGATTTGTTGCTTAAATATTAAAATATTCATAATAGTGGATGCACTAGATATGCAGGTTTTAACCGATCGCAAACTGTACGTTCATTGTCCTGGAATAAACGTTTTAAATTATCAATTTTCTTGTGTGTGGTAGTACATATATACATCTATAGCTTCACGCCTTTTATCTCTGAAGCGGTAGACAGAGGTGTTTAACCACCCACTTTTAGCCATTTTGTATTTTTTTTTGGTCCCATGTAACAGGGGACGAGTCTGTTGACATTTATCGGGCACATTCCAGATTCCGGGCTAATACTGAGAATTATGTGTGTTAGTGTGGTGATTAGTTAAACCTTCTCTATATAAAAAGGGCTCTTACCTTACAGGTTGTGAATAATTATGGTATAAATCCTCTAGTCTATTTAAAATAACTCCAATCATAAAATAAATTGCAACAATCATTTCTTAACGAATACATCTTAAATAAAGATGATATATAACAACTATATCTTCTTGCATGCCGCTAGTAGCGGATCACAGTCACAACAACAGTATGTATTACTATTATATAGTTTTAGTATAATAATATGATAGTTTTAGATTAGAGTATTATCTATTGCACAGCTTATATTACAAAATAAATAAAAGGACAGCGCAACATTAGATTAGAACGAGTTTTTTTTTATATTAGCCTACCAAAGTGACTCCACCCCGCCTGATGGTAAGCAGTCAGTGGAATCCAGAAATGGTCGCCACCATACCAAAAGCCATCGTCTTAAACTGCTGGTATGGTGGGCTCCACTAAGGCGGCTGGGAATGGGGTTAGGGGAAGGGAATGAGGGAGGTGAGGTAAGGGGAAAGGGGGAAATTGGGCCTCCGGCGCTCTCACTCACCGAACGAAACGCAGTTGTACGGATACTACTACTCTTACGTCGATCTTCTATGAGAGGGTAGTACTTCCCCGGTCGATCCGGCCCATTCATGCTGAAACCAGCGTGGATCTACTACCGATATGGAGTTACAATTATCATAGTAAATTTAGGGTTCATATACAGTGGAGAGTCAGACTGTATCTCTGAGTTTCAGGCCACAGATGCTTCAGATAAGGGGGTTAGTTAGTCGTCGTTATTTGCCATTTATTGGTAAGTATAAAAAATGTCGTTTACGTTCTACGAGAAATAAATAACATTAAGGATGGAGAAGGCAAATCAAAAATTCGAAGCTTTTTTTTTGGGACTAGCACATAGCTAATGCATACCGAAAATAGACAACTGATTCTTCCACTAGTATAATTCACTTTGAAATTTCATAAAATTCGTCCAAATAAACTCATTAAAATTATACAGTTTGGTTCCGTACTTAGTACTATATGTAATGCTTAAATCTAAGGAATTCATGTCTAAAATTGCATTATATGATTTTTAACAAAAATTACAATATTTAAATTTTAAATTCTCGCTTCAGATCAAGCCGGTTTAAAATGCGTGCTAATACAAAATGTGACATTTTCTTGTTTTTATCTATTATTAAAAATGTCTATTGACAATAACATACGTGACTAGATTCTCAAAAATAGTGACTTGTTATGTCAACAGAGATAATCTGAACTAATAATACTTACTAATTTTTTGTTTGTATGTTAGTTTGTTGCGAAAGACTTGAGTAAATTACCTATTACACGTCGTTTCATCTTATCTAAAATAGAACATAACATTATACCTGTACTACCTTTCCGTGGCGCGGTTTCACCCGCGTCTTTGCTTACTGCTTTGCTCCCGTCGCCAGTAGCGTGATGTTACATAGCTATTAAACGCAAGAAGAATTATTCAAATCCGACTAGTAGTTCCTGAGATTAACGCGTTTAAACAAACAAACACTTCCGCTTTATATAATAGTACCTGTATATAAGAATAGAATGAAAATAGATGAGTACCACCGCCCACTAATTAACATAGCAATTGTTAATTTCATATCTATACAATATACTATTATAAGCGTAAGAGTTTCGTTTGTTTGAACGCGTTAAACTCTGCAATTACCAATCGGTTTTAAATTTTTGCGTTTGCTCAGATATTAACCGAAATTTTCCGCAGCGCGGCTTCAACCGTTAAGTTACATCTTCGGTTACTGCTCTGCTCCCGTAGCTAGTAGCGTGATGTTACATAGCCTATAACCTTCCTTAAGAGCTGGACTATCAAA
Organism: Parascotia fuliginaria; assembly: GCA_963082885.1. NCBI lineage: Eukaryota > Metazoa > Arthropoda > Insecta > Lepidoptera > Erebidae > Parascotia > Parascotia fuliginaria. The sequence continues at coordinate 7,779,786 of OY720198.1, read as the reverse complement.
CGCAAAAAATATTTAAATCCGACTGGGTACTGTCAAAGATTAGCGCGTTCTAACCAACAAACGAAACTCTTCCCCTTTATATAAGAGTATAGATTGCCATTAAAATCTATAATTATTTTATTTAACCGTGAATTAGCCAATAGCAGTGTCCAAAACTCTACTCCGCATCAGTGCAAATGCTGTGATTGGTCAATGTAAACGCTCCCTAAGGCACTCCAAACATTTATACAAACACTAACCAATCCCCTTCCTCCATAGATCGGTGAACAACGCGATAGTACACAATCTGTCAGTAAGTGCGGCTCCAACCAACACGTTACACCAGATCTCTCAAGCTCACCAACAGATCGAAGCTGCGGCTATACATCATTCTACACCTGGTAAGTGTTGTTCTGGTGCTATAATAATACCTGGGGGTCTACCACCACCTCTTATAGCCGTATTATTTTAATACTAGCTGTTGACCGCATCTCCGCCCGCGTGAATGTCGGTTATATCTCTGTTTACATCGACGATTTTTCATACAAACTTCATCCCCTATTTCAACCCCTTTACTTACAACTTATTAAAATTATACAGTTTCTGTACATAGTACCATATGTAGTTCAACCTCTTTAAGCAATTTTTTCGCGATAAAAAATAGCCTATGTTGTTCGCCGAGGTCTAATCTATCTCTATACCAAATTTATCAATTTTTTTTTGTGCTTTGTGTTTTTCTTTGGTACCATTAAAAACAAGGATAGAGACAAAGTAAGGTATAAGATTGCTATAAGAGGTAATAGGGCCCCAGGATACAAAACGTAAACTGAAAGAAATTCGGAATTTATATATTTTGTGATTAATCTGCTTCAGAAGCACATTTTGTGAGACTATGTTTAGAGATTATTAAACCCTATATCTTACGAATTATTTTTTTATTTATTTACAAGGTCATAAAGGCTCTTAAAGTGAATGTGATTATGAATAAAATTGTCATTGTTTTATAAAAGCTTACGACAAATTAGCATGAATACTTAGTGACTTTCTTTAAACCGATCTTTTTTTAAATCTCGATTTTGTGCAATGTATCGTTCAGCGCTGAATCGTACATTATGTCTATTATTGAATCGAGCAAAATCGGGATTTTCAAGACTCTTGGATTGAAGTTTGTATTGCCAGTGTTAGAGGCGAATATTATAGAATCAGATTAAAATAAATACACAACTATTAAAAATTTAAAATGGCTTAGCTGTGGATGTGGTTGTTACAACTTTACAAGTGAGTTCGATTCTCAACACTTGAGTGTTATATCTCCTGTTGCAAATGTCCGTAGGCTATGGTAACGGCTTAATATCAGTCAAACCATATCCTTAAAAGAAAGAAATAAAACATTTATTTAGCTACCCACACAAGATACATTATGAAGGAAAACTAGACAAAAAGTAGGTACATTATAACGCCAAACAGTAAGTTTAATAAACAAAAACAACTGCGTTAGTACCACCGTGGTATAGTCTCATAATGCTGCTAAAAAGAATCTGGTTGGTTTACCACTATATAAAAAAATAAAATAAATTACTCTATTTCTATAAGATGAAATTAATTACCGATTGACCCACATGTGATTACCAAGCGGCTGCTCTTTATGGGTTCTGACCTCTCCCTACTAAACACATCTTACACCACTAAGAAGTAATACTAAAGTTACTATGTTTGTGTGTAGGGGCTACTCAACCAGCCACGGCGACGCATCCCGCGCCCGCGCCGTCCAGCCAACCTGTCGAGTTTAATCATGCGATTGAATATGTTAATAAAATCAAGGTAAATGTTTTATTATTTTTCAGCAAAAACACATGATTATTTTATTATTTTTCAGCACTTTTATTTTTGTTTTTTTTTTTTTGTCACACACTGTCATCTAGTCCCAAGCTAAGCAGAGCTTGTGTTATGGGTACTAAATTACTGAAATATAATACATATACATACTATTTTTTTGTAAATACATACTTAGAATACATAGGAAACACCCAGATTGAAGACAAATACAAAATTTTCATCACACAAATATTTGCCTTCCGCGAGAATTGAACTCACGACACTCGGCGTCGTGTCGACAGTCGGTTACACTAACCACTAGACCAACGGTGCAGTTAAAGTTCTTATGGCCGTATCCTACGTCAGCGAACTGGCTGTAGGTTAATTGGCTGACATTTTGTAATTTTAACATTCATAAGTGTTAATTTCATTAACCTAAATAATTAAATGTGTAATTTGACTTCCTACCGTGTTGATCGATTAGATGATGCCTTATAGTAAGCAACAAGGAAAAACTATAAGAACAAATACTTTTGTTTGGTTTAAACTTTTAAAGATTCTTTGTTGTCTTTAGAAATGACAAATTTTACTTAACAAGATTACTTACTAACTATAGTTGAAGACTATTTGTGTAGTAATATAATGTAATACATGCTATTTTTAATTATATACAATAATTTATTAATTATTGTAATTTATTAACAGTTTACTAATATTGCAAAAAGTATGTGTGTGTTTGTTACCACTCAGCGCCTAAAAGGCTAAACCAATTTCGGTAGACTTGGTGCCGGAGACGGACATAGGCTTTTTATCCCAAAAATTGGTCTGGTTCCCGAGGTAGATAAAACACATTTTGGGTGCGAGCCAATCCATGGCGCGCAGCTACTTTTTAATAAAATTTGTTTTAGATCACACTGTTATGATGAAATTAATTACCGTTCGATACTAATGATAAAAACTAGCGGCTGCTCTTTTGAGTTCTGATTACCCTATACTATATCACTCACTCGCATATTATTATTTCGTATATGTACTAATAACACATATATTACAGTCGCGGTTTTCAAGACAACCGGACAAATACAAGCGATTCCTGGAGATACTACATGCTTATCAGAGGGGACATCGTGAAATGAAGGAACCTCAAGCTAAACAGCAGACGGAACAAGAAGTTTATTCACAGGTTTGTTAAAGTAAATTTTTTTTTTTTTTTTTTACACTATCACACACCGTCATCTAGTCCCAGGCTAAGCAGAGCTTGTGTTATGGGTACTAGGTAACTGAAATATAATACATAATCATACTTTTTTTTTGTAAATACATACTTAGAATACATAGGAAACACCCAGACTGAAGACAAATACAAATGTTCATCACACAAATATTTGCCTTCCGCGGGAATCGAACCCACGACACCCGGCGTCGCAGTCAGTTACACTAACCACTAGACCAACGGTGCAGTCTAATATGTATTTAGTTAAATTTCTAAGTCATTGATTTATATAATAAGCTGCTTAAGTCCAAGTCCAAGTTAAATCTTTAGTTACTGCTCCGCTCCCGTCGATAATAGCGTGATGTTATACCTATAAGCTTCCAAAAATGGTAGGTAGTTTCGAAGATTAGCACATTCAAACAAACAACCTCTTTGCTTTATATATTAGTACTAGCGTTCCACGGCGCAGTTTCACCCGTGTCTTTGGCTACTACTATCCTCTCGTCGCCAGTAGCGTGATGTTACATAGCCTATAACCTTCCTCGAGAATTGGACTATCATACGCAAAAAGAATTTTTCAAATCATACTGGTAATTCCAGAGATTAGCGCGTTCAAACAAACAAACAATATCTTTCGCTTTATATAATAGTAAAGATTAGATTTTATACTATAATTTCAGCTGGCTTTTACTTTACCTATTACATATAGGACATCTCTTCACAGCTCTATTTAATCATAAATATTTTGTTACCAGGTGGCGAAACTGTTTGAAAACCAGGACGACCTACTAGCGGAGTTTGGGCAGTTCCTACCTGATGCTAAAGCGGTGACTAAGCCGCCTGAACGTGACCGACACTATCCACATGTCAGGTCACCGCCTGTGCCTACCCCACATCATCAGGTAAATACTGATCATCATCATATCAGCTAAAAGACGTCCACTGCTGGACATAGGCCTCCCCCAATTTTGACCACCTTGACCGGTTGTTCGTGGCCCTTATCCATCGCCCGCCAACTTTATAAGGTCGTTGGTCTACCTAATGAGGGGTCTGCTTACGCTGCGTCTGCCAGTCAAATCAATTTATTACTAAATAAATTACATACAATAAAGGTAGCCCTAAATGAGGGTGTTTCGCCACCAGTTGTCGCCACTTCAACTGTCACATTGGGCCAATCAGTTAACTTTTTAAAAGCGCTTGACAGCTAGACCTGACGCGCCGGTGCTGCCCCCTCGTAGGCGCCATTTTAGAAAACCTCATCAATTTTTTCTTGTTTTCAAGCACGTGAATTATCCATTTTGTAAACTAAACATTTAAATTTACGAAATGAAAACTGAAAAATATTTCTTTTGATAGTGCTGTTTAAAGGTCTTCCACTTGGAAGACCTTTTACCAAAGTGGCGCCAACTGGTGGCGAAAATTCTCCTAAACATCCTCATTAAGCTAGTGCCTATCATTATTCCATGAGAACAGCTACAGCTATATAAAATATAGAATAATAATAAGTTATTATTTCCTACAGCAACAGCGAGTGGAATCTGAACCGGAGCGTTTTCCTGCGGTCGCGCCGGTGTCGCCACCACACGTACCTCACACACATCATCATCATGCACAGGTAACATATTAACCGAAAGATGTCCACTGCTGGACATAGGCCTACCCTATATATTATCTATATATTACATATTACCATTTATACTGGCTGAATTTTCAGTGGTTTTACAAACTTCGTACTTTTCATATATCTGGGTATTACTAAGTATATATCAATATACTAGATCTACAAAACCAAATATTTATTTATTTATTTATTTATTACTCTTAAACTTACATCTATCTTTACAGGCAAGCCTAATGCGACAGAGAAGTTGAGCTTTTTATCTAGTTTATAACTATATTTATTTCTACATCCTAAAACATGATTAAAACCAACCTAAGTACTGCAGATGCAATAAGCACTCTTAGTAAATTCGTTCAGTGCACATGAAAACAGATCTGTCCGGTCAGACAGCGTGTTGAGCACACAGCAGCAGGTTGGTGCACAACCAGCAGCGGCGCGCTCTGTATTCATCCGGAACGCACAGCTGAACCGTCTCTAAGATACCCGGATTGTGTATCTTACCGCGTATTACACTAAATATGTAGGTGGCGAGAGCTACCTCCCTTCTTGCTTCGAGTCTGTAATAACCCACCATTCCCATAACAAATAAAGTAGGATACAGTAGTGGGTACCCTGGGAACACGCCATACTGCTTCAGATATAAAAACCTAAGAAATTTGTTTTGTATGCGTTCTATCATTAATTTATTCTTTTCTTCGTGTGGAGACCAAATGACCGCATTGTACTTCAAGTGACTCTTTACGAGTGCTTGCTCTTTCATATTAGAGAACTAGACAAAACTCGAATAAACGTCTTGTACTATTGAGGTATTGTAGTAGGTACAGTACTTGTGAGTGCAATGACCGCCGGCTTGTATGTGCGATGTATTAATTAATTAAATTCATTTTATTAAAGTAACCATGACTCATATTTGTTTGTAATACATAAAAACTTATCCTATGTTAGTATTGACACATTTTACAAGACATTTACAAATACACTATGGCAAGTGGGCGCTCTGTACCTACAATCTAGCCTCTCCGCTATCATGGCTAGTAAGCTGTTAGAGCTAGCCCGCACCCTGCTTACCAGGGATACATACCGTTTTACACCGTATTACACCGTATTGATGTGTGCGTACACAGGTTCATACTACAAATTCTTACTCCTTGTAGTTTTATTGCGAGTATTGGCATAATTAAATTTTTTATTTTATTTTATTTTTCTGTTTAACCTGACATATGTAATATGTAGTTTAACTGATTACTATTACCCAGAAAAAGTTAGTAAGATCACTAAAATTTCTCAGTGTATATTTCATAATACCATAATATATTACATAAAACAAAATGGGAGTCACTTTGGTGAGCCAAACATCTCAAATATATTATTTATTTATTTAAGCTTCTTACACACAGAATGTATAACGGCGGACTTAACCCTTCGTGTGCTTAGGAGCAGATCTGCACGAGACACAATGTTATTTCTATTGTGTCTGATATTGTAGCATACGAGTGGTTAATGCCAACGGCATTCTCTACCAGTCAACCGGGTAATGCAGAGTTGAACCGCAGTAGGTGCATGATAGCATATTATAGTAAATGTAATAAAATTGTTAATACTAATATTGAATATTTTACTAAATAAGGCCATAACAATACACATATGTATGTATAAATATAATGATAAACATATATAAAAATCATACATATAGTACTACATTATTACACATATATATATATATATATATAACAATAGGGTTGATTTTGCCAATTTATCCATGAGAAGTTAATAATGATAAATATATAATATATAGGCTCTGTCGCAAAATGACTACAGGTAGCAAAATGTCCCTTTCTCAGAACGTCCCTTTCGCAAAACGTCACTTTCTCAGAATGTCCCTTTCGCAAAATGTTCCTTTCTCAGAATGTCCCTTTCGCAAGATGTCCCTTTAGCAAAATGTCCCCTTCATCAAACAGGCATTAAATTACTTTCATCAGTAAAAAAACTGGTCAAGAGCCAGTGTACAACACAGAGGGGTACTGTATTAATGTTCAATCATTAAAATATGGGTATGTTATATTTATTAATAATACGTATTTAGTTGTACATAACAAATATAACAACATAGTTTATTTGTCCTTAGCCGGAAATGCCATGGGATGTTAACATAACTGTATCATCTGTACAGCCTATGCCAAGCTCGGGTACTAGCACAGTGCAACCGACAACACATCATCTTAAACGATCACCCAGCTTCACCTCGTCTAGCCAAATGCGTAAGTATTTTAAATGTTTTTTTTCTTAAACTTTACTACAGGTTAGTGTTAGAATTGTAACTCATACAAAACTGTAATTATCTGGCGATTGAAAAGAGTGGCGTGAGTTTGTTGCCAGTTCTTCTCACAGCTCTACCTCGTCAGTGAACTGGCTGTAGGTTAATTAGCTGACTTCATGTAATTTTGACTTTTCATAGGCATCATACTTTATGATCAAAATGCTTTGAGTTTACCTCTGATTAATAGCCAGTTTGAGGCTCTCGTAGCTTATTGCGCTCACTGATTTGTAAACTATTAGCGGGTTAAGCAACTTAAGTACGGTTGGCCCATGGATGGGTACTTCCCGTCCTAGAGGAGTGGCTGGAGAGGAGGCACGGCGTCCTCACGTTCCGGCCGACACAGGTACTCACCGGTCACGGGTGCTTCGGCACGTACCTGTGTCTCATAGGCCGGGAGCACCATTGCGGGGTCTGTTCACGCGACACGGCGCTCCACACGCTCGTGGAGTGTCCGGCGTGGGCGGACCAGCGCCGCGACCTTGTTGCGGCGCTCGCGACGGCCCGACTCTCGCTGCCGGCCGTGGTTCTGTCCATGGTCCGCAGCGAGAGGGCTTGGGAGGGGGTCGCCTCCTTTTGCGAGCAGGTGATGCTCGCCAAGGAGGCGGCCGAGCGGGAGAGGGAGCGGACCACCTTGCTCCCCGCCCGTCGCGCCCGCCCCGGACGTCGCCGTGGGGCGCTCCGGGATCTCCAGCCACCGTAGGAGGATGCCTGCGGGCGGCGATTGGGCAATCGCCGCTCGAACAGCACAGGCCCGAGAAGGCGGCGTACGTGTTCCACGAACGCCTCGATGGAGGAAGGGGGGCTAGGCTCTCCAAATCAGACGGGGCCCGCTCACACTCTGACCGTCTGGAGGAACACCGTGGGTTTTAGTCGGTATGCCGGTCGCTGTCTCATTGTGGCCGGAGAGTCCGACATAACCCCCGCCTCGCCCAGGCGGGTGCGTACGCGTAATGCGTTTCCCACGAAAAAAAAATGGATGGGTACTTCACATGAGATTTAACAGGTGATTAGTTCATTTTTCGTAGATCAGCCTTTCAGAAACTGGGTGTTAGGAATGAAATGAAATGTGTTTAAGAAAATTTTCACCACCAGTGGGCGCCACTTTAGTAAAAGGTCTTCCATTTTGACAGCAATATTAAAACAAATATTTTTCAGTGTACATTTCGCAAATTTTAATGTTTAATTTACAAAATGAATAATTTACGTGCTTAGGACAAAAGAAAATTGCTGAGAGGGTTTTCTAAAATCTCGCCCACGAGGTGGCAGCACCGATGCGTCAGGTCTAGCTGTCAAGCGCTTTTAGAAAGTTAAACCCTCATTGACCCAATGTGCCAGTAAAAGTTGCGTCAACTGGCAGCAAAAATTTTCCCTAACACCCTCATTGATTAAAGAATGATTAGTTTCTTGCCAGAGGCCCTAGACAAGTGTCACAAAAATGTATTGGATTGATATATTAATTTTTTTTTTTCTTTACAACATAGAAAGCTGTAAGTAATTAACAACCTATAGTTATGTGTATTGCCTGTGTCACTTTGTATGCTACTTGAAACTGTAACTTACAAAAATTGTAATAACCTGGCGATTAGAAAGAGTGGCCTGAGTTTGTTGCCAGTTCTGCTCATGGCTCTACTTCGTCAGCGAACTGGCTGTAGGTTAATTTGCTGACATTTTGTAAACTTTGACGATCATAAGTGTTAATTTAATTAACCTATATTAATAAACATATTTTCATTTTCATTTTCATAAGCTAACGCCAACGCTTATCTCAATTTCATACATTTTTTATCTATTCTCTGAATAGAATAGAAATCTTTGACACTTGTCTAGGGCCTCAGGTCTTACAACTGTTTAATTGACAAAATAACCTATATCTTTATATCTGACGGCATTCTCTTTCCAGCGGTAGGTGCTCCACCACCTAAGAAATCTCGCATCTCCGGTCTCACAGGCGCGACAGTTCGCGACGTGTCGTATGCAGAAGCGGCCAAACTCGCCACCGTACATGAGTTCAATTTCTTCGATAGAGCAAGGAAAGCGCTACGATCACAGCATGTTTATGATAACTTTTTAAGGTATGCTTAACTGTTATTATTTTTATATTGCGATATTGGAGGCTAAAAAACAGTACAGAGGCAGGTGGAAACGCCTTAGGACTAAATATTTTAATTTAGTAAAACAAATAACGAACTAAATTTTCTGTTTAGTTTTCAAAAAACAGTACGCACACCAAAAAAAAATATGCAATTTCATTTTGGTCAGTACAACTTAAAAAGGCGCGGTTTACATACTAGCTTATTAGCTTAAATTAATAAATAAATAAAATTGTTATAGTATAGAGGTCTCCACTTTAATTGCCTCTGTTGTTTTTAACTGTAGGTATTTTAGGGCAAGATTCACAGACCGCACTTTGACTTTTACAAAGTAAAGTCTAAACTTTGTACCAAAAATATGTTTGAATATGAAGTTGAAAGTAATCTTCGGCAATACAAAGCTTACTTTGGGAAGGTGCCTTTGCTGTAAAGTAAAGTCACGATTGTGAATCTGGGCCTAAGATACATATTTTTGGTACAAAGTAGATCTTTGCATCAAAGTAAAGTCAAAGTGCGGTCTGTGAATCTTGCCCCTAGTCCGCATTATTCAGATCACTGGTTAATATAGTTATAAAATGTTTGTTGCTGGGTATAAAATATTAGTTGATATCCTTTGGCTTTAAACTTGGAAAAGTCCTTTCCAAGTTTAAAGGCAAAGGACATCAACTAATGAACAAAGGCCTCCCCCTATTCCCACCACTTTAAGTTATTACGCTATAATATAATGATTATGTTTGAATAAGCCTTAATAAGTCCCCCGCGACTTCATAACTAGTGAGTCAATTTGTTATTTTTTAGTTAATTTGTTATACATTTGCTAGATTTAATATAGTATTTACAAATTCATTTTTTTTGAGACAATGATGAGAAACCATGCGATGTGCCTGACAGAATGTCTGTGGTGATACATGCATGCTGCCTTCCTACTGATGTCTCTAAACACAATAATATACTAACTTCCCGCAGTGAGGCTTACTGCTCTGCTCCCGTCGCCAGTAGCGTGATGTTACATAACCATCCTTAAAAACTGGGCTATCAAACTCAAATAAATTATCATTTTTTTCAGGAAACAAGTGTTCGACTTTTCCTAACATTATTCATAGATATAATAATTCAAGAAAAACATTGTTAGGGATTCTTAAATGTAATTGAAAGATTTCAAGGCCATAAAATATCACATAAATAGTCATATATATTACTATATTACGAATTTTATATAGACTGCACCGTTGGTCTAGTGGTTAGTGTAACTGACTACGACGCCGGGTGTCGTGGGTTCGATTCCCGCGGAAGGCAAATATTTGTGTGATAAACATTTGTATTTGTCTTTAGTCTGGGTGTTTCCTATGTATTATAAGTATGTATTTACAAAAAAAAAAGTATGTATATGTATTATATTTCAGTTATCTAGTACCCATAACACAAGCTCTGCTTAGCTTGGGACTAGACTACAGTGTGTGATAGTGTCCACATATTATTATTATTAATATTAATTGTCCAACAGATGCCTGCTATTATTCACGAACGAGATAATCTCCTCTTCGGAACTCCTCTGCGTGACGGCGCCGTTCCTCTGCAGACACCCGGAACTGCAAAAATGGCTGCAGGACTTCTTAGGACCACCCTCACCGCCTCATACTCCTACCAATACTACGCATACCGGTAATTATTTATTTTTATAACAAATTGTTGGCTAATATAGCTTAAAAGTCGAAATGGCTCAGTGGATAAGGCACCCGATTCGTAAACACGTGGGTTATAATCCGGGCAAGTACTATCATATGTATTTTCTAAGTTTATCTTGGATATTTCTGGCTGACGGTGAAGGAAAACATAGGAAACCTGGACTTGAAAGTTTGAAATTGCCAATCCGCCTTGAGCAAGCGTGGTGATTAATACTCATGCCTTGTCTATATGAGAAGAACCCTTTGCCTTGCAGTGGGACAGTAAACAGGCTGGTATTATAGGCTTATAATTGGTGTTCTGGTAGTATAAAGTCGTAGCAGATGGAGAAAGATGGCGGCATGATTGTGATAGTTTTATGAGGTACTGGAGGGAAAAGATGCAAGACTTTAAGAGTGGAAGAGATGGATGGAGGCTTGAGTGGGAGCAGAAAAGGCTAACTAATAAAATATATAAATAATTGTTAAATAGTAAGGGATGTATGTTTTGTATTAGGTGATGCATTAATTATTTAATCTGATGGTAAGTAGTATCATTTGCGTGGTTGTCTTTACAATATTTTCATATATTTTTAACTAGCTGTTGCTGTCCACTCCGTCTGTGTAAATGTTGAAATGAAATGAAATGAAATGTTTATTTTGCATGAAATGTGGTACAGTTATGATGTTTTAATGTTAATATATCTAATGTTCTCACACATTTCACCGGTCTGGGTGTGCAAATAATTTAATAAAATACAATAATACAATTAAAAATCATGTCAATACAATCATTATCTAGATTATAATAATTAAAAACAATAATCATAATAAATGTCAATAACTACTAACAAAATTTGTCATTTTCTATAATCAAAAAACTCTTTGAGTGTGTAAAAAGTGTTTTCTTTAAGTCATGTTTTGAGTGCCAATTTCATTCGTCCGATTGGCAGTTCTCTAATAGGTTTAGGTACTTTATTAAAAACTCTAATACACAATATATATACTCTGTCCATTCGTTTTTTCTTTTTGACAGTTCGAAATCAGTGATTCCCTCACGCGTTACCGTTACCAATACGATATAAAATAATAAACGATTTTATTTTAGAAGAACTTTCAATCGATTTAATGTATCGAAATATATTATTAGATAATTTATTTATTATTCGTTTATTAGTTTTTTTAAATTATATTATATGAAATAAATAAACATAGAAATATTCAAAATTTGTTCAATAAATATGTAGGTAGTAATCGATATAGTCTGCAGTTGTTTGTTAAGCACAGGGCACTTCACTAAGTGAGCGTTTACCGTCAATAAAGTAGTATATTACTGTAGTACATTATTCCAAACAAAAAAAATGATAATTCATAGGCATGAGCTGTCAAAAAGAAAATAAACGACTGGACAAAGTATAACAGTTTTTATGGTACATGGACGTTTTCCAAGCTGGCATTATTAGTCTAGTCGGATCTCTTTTTGTTGTTGTTAGTTCTCATTTTGCATACAAACTTTCATCTTATTTCAACCCCTTCATTATACCTGGATTCCATTGATTGCTTACTATCAGGTTGATGAAGTCACTTTGGTGGGCTTAGGCTTAATTTTACATGGATATTAATAAAGTCGAACAACAATGTATTGAGATGAATACAAAACATGATAAAGAAGAAAGAAAAAGATTTATTTATGTACACCAAACAGAACACACTTAAATGAATACAAAGGTAAAACTAAAAGTACACTGACGGACTCAAAAACTGCATCAAAGTAATAGACGACTTTGAAATAAATATTTTAACCAAGTATGCAAACTTTCTATACAGATTAAAATTGAAACCTCTAGATTGGTTCATGAACTTTAAAACAGCGTAGGGCCATATCCTTAAGTTTAAGTTTGTGTACTGGAAAGGATCTTAAGACTTTTTTGAAGAAAAAACAGAAATTTAAGGAAAATTGGTTTAATAGAAAAAGAAATGGTTTTAACAATAGACACAAACTCTATGCAAGGGTTTATTTATGTTTTAATAAGGTGTATTACCTCCACGTGCCCTGATTACGGATTCTAATCGGTTCCGCATAGATTTTATTAGGGTTATTAAAAGATCTTGCAGAATATTGTCCCATTCTTCTGAAAGTGCTGTTCTTAGTGCTGCCACTGTCGTGGGCACAGGATTTCTCGCATATACAGCTCTTTTTAAATTGTCCCAAACATGCTCAATGGGATTAAGATCCGGGCTGCGTGCTGGCCAATTCATTGTACGTATCCCAACCTCTTCGCAATATTGTCGAACTTGTGCAGCAGCGTGCGGTCGGGCATTATCCTGCATTAAATTAAAATTTTCTCCTATGAATCCCATGTAAGGCACCACGTGATCTTCTAAGATCTCTGTTATGTAGCGATGTGCAGTCAAACCCCCTCTATTACCGTTTTGACGGACCATGTCTATGAACACAAGTTCTGTTCGCCCGTTCATCGATATGCCACCCCAGACCATACACGAACCGCCTCCAAAAGGAACACGCTCCTCAATGCAACTTTGAGCATATATCGCTCCCCACGTCGACGATAGACTCTTCTGCGACCATCTGCACCATATAAACATGTCCTACACTCGTCCGTGAACAATACGGAGGCCCATTGCTCTTGTGTCCAATTTAGGTGATCACGCGCAAATCTTAAGCGAGCTTGTCTGTGAGCTACAGACAACTTTGGACCATTTGCTGGTCTAAAAGGGGTGATATCCGCTTCCTTTAACCTTCTTCTTATTGTTCGTGCACTCACATTTACTCCACGCACTTCATTAAGCTCTGTTTTGATGTTAACTGACGTGAGGAAACGATTTCGCAGGGAAGTTGTAACAATAAATCGGTCATCACGACCGGTGGTTGCTCGAGTCCTACCTCCTTCACCTTTCACCACGTCTCCTTCTGTAAGAACCTGTCTCCACAAACCTTCTGTATATTCTAGAAACCGTAGACTGGTTTAAATTTAAATTTCTACCAATCGTTCGTTGATCCAAGCCCTCCCGCACCAGTGCTACAATTTGAGCCGCTTGTTCGGACAAAGTATCCATATTATGGTTCAAAAACTCTCGAGTTAAAAAACTAACCCAACATTTCTGCTGGTAACAATAATTTATTTGACAAAAGAATAAAAAATCAATGCGAATCAATTTAAAACTAGCTTTAAATAACACGCAAATCCGATACTACGAGTAAATTTTCTTTTCCCGGCTATATTCATTTGTTTTACTGCAGTTCTATTTTTAAATTTTGCTTTTTTTTTAAATTAAGTGCCAGTTTCTCCATATTTATATAATTTAATGTAAAAAGTTTGCATACTTATTAAAAAAATCATTTCAAAGTAATCCTGAACTTTGATGCAGTTTATGAGTCCCGTCAGTTTAATTAAAAACTAAAATCAAAAAAATAATGCAAAAATAATGCTCACTGGCAATACTACATTTCCCATTTTCTGTAGTAGGCATTTTAAATATTTTGTGGTTTGTGGTAGTAATAACAAAACAAAGCCAGTTTGTCAGTGAGCAAATTACAATTAAAATTTTGAATGAAACATTATTATCTAAAGTATGTAATGTGTGAAAGTGTGTCCCATTAGTGCCAAATTTGGACATCGCTCAGTTACGATAAACCGCAACACTGATATTCTGCGATGATAATGTTAATATGTTTGTGCAGGCTACAACAACTGCTACGGTGCTGCGGCAGTTCCCGCTGCAGCCCCAGCGCTGGGCGCGGGCAGCGTGGCTGCGACAGGACTGCTGGCGCGGCACGAGGCGCTGGGCGCGCTGGCGGCGCAGCTGCGACACGAGCGGCCGCAGGGCGACGCCGCCATGGATGTGGGTCGGTACACATACACCTCGCTACTTATATACATACATTATACTCGCGCGGCACGAGGCGCTGGGCGCGCTGGCGGCGCAGCTGCGACACGAGCGGCCGCAGGGCGACGCCGCCATGGATGTGGGTCGGTACACATACACCTCGCTACTTATATACATACATTATACTCGCGCGGCACGAGGCGCTGGGCGCGCTGGCGGCGCAGCTGCGACACGAGCGGCCGCAGGGCGACGCCGCCATGGATGTGGGTCGGTACACATACACCTCGCTACTTATATACATACATTATACTCGCGCGGCACGAGGCGCTGGGCGCGCTGGCGGCGCAGCTGCGACACGAGCGGCCGCAGGGCGACGCCGCCATGGATGTGGGTCGGTACACATACACCTCGCTACTTATATACATACATTATATTCACTTTATACTCGAAATGTTCTCTGAACAATACAGGGACCTAAGTCAGCTGTCATAGGCTCGTATTTATAAACGTATCACAGGTATTGAGTTGAGTACGCGCACTTGAATCATACCCCTGTCTCTATCTAACTAGGGGCCTGAACAAGATACAAACATAATAAAAATATATAAGAATAGAAAGCCAGTTTGTAACTCTACGTATGTGTGCACAGATGCTCCAAATTTTAAATGACCTAGTTGTGATAATACAAAAACATTATATGTCCTTTATTAACGGGAATTGGAATTGCTGATACATGAAATACGTAAAATTATACTGTAATATTAACATTGAGAAAATAAATATATTAGACTGCACCGTTGGTCTAGTGGTTAGTGTAACTGACTGCGACGCCGGGTGTCGTGGGTTCGATTCCCGCGGAAGGCAAATATTTGTATGATGAACATTTGTATTTGTCTTTAGTCTGGGTGTTTCCTATGTATTATAAGTATGTATTTACAAAAAAAAAAGTATGTATATGTATTATATTTCAGTTATCTAGTACCCATAACACAAGCTCTGCTTAGCTTGGGACTAGATGTAAGTGTGTGATAGTGTCTCCACATATTATTAACCCGTATATATTATTGAACAGATCTGACAACATGCAAGCGACTGGGGACGTCGTACTGCGCGTTACCGCGAGACGCCGCCGCACGACGATGTTCTGGACGTACTCCACTGTGTAAAGAGGTAATTATTTACCATTACCTACAGAAATTATGTTAATATTTCCATGTAAATTGTTTAGGCGCATTAGGGCTAATTCTCATTATGGTAACCGACTCTCTAATGGACTACTTCTCATTAGGGCTACTTCTCATTAGGGCTACTTCTCATTAGGGCTACTTCTCATTAGGGCTCCTTCTCATTAGGGCTACTTCTCATTAGGGCCACTTCTCATTAAGGCTACTTCTCATTAGGGCCACTTCTCATTAGGACTACTTCTCATTAGGGCTACTTCTCATTAGGGCTACTTCTCATTAGGACTACTTCTCATTAGGGCCACTTCTCATTAGGGCTACTTCTCATTAGGGCTACTTCTCATTAGGGCTACTTCTCATTAGGACTACTTCTCATTAGGGCTACTTCTCATTAGGGCCACTTCTCATTAGGGCTACTTCTCATTAGGGCTACTTCTCATTAGGGCTACTTCTCATTAGGGCTACTTCTCATTAGGGCTACTTCTCATTAGGGCTACTTCTCAAAATTTAGAAATGTTTATTGAAATAAGTACTGTCTGTTAGTAGATGCATTTACCTCTCGAATTTGGTGTTTAAATACAATTAAATAAATTATTTATTTCAATTTATACTTTGTCCCCATTATATGCAAAATATCTACTATGCATTCATGCTTTTCTGGCTTAAAAGTCCACGTAAAACATAACTTTTTCTTTCAATCATTATAATTTCTGAATAAAACATGTTGTCTGTGTTCTAATGTCTAACATAAACTTCCAGCCTGTTTTACTGTCCCACTGCAGGACAAGAGCTTCTTGTTATATAGAGAAGGTATGAGCATTAATCACCACGCTTGCTCAAGGTGTACTGGCAATTTCAGACTTAAGTCCAGGTTTCCTCACGATGTTTTTCCTTCACCGTCAGTCAGAAATGTCCAAGATAAACTTAGAAAGTAGATAATATGATTTCAAAAATCACATTGGTACTCTCTTGGTTCGAAAACATTACCTCGTGCTTACGAAGTGGATGCCTTATCTACGGGGCCGTTTCGACATCCCGCTAAATTAACTAAACCCCTATCCTTGTCCATACGAGCGAGGTTTATAACCATTAGACCACAACAATAACTAAAAACCTATGTATATAAACCATTACGATAATTTACAGGTGTTAAACGACACATGGGTATCGTTTCCTACTTGGAGCGAGGACTCCACCTTCGTAACATCACGGAAAACTCAGTACGAGGAGTATATCTATCGTTGTGAAGATGAGAGGTTTGAGGTAAATACTATTACCATTTTTGATTCAAATAATTTTATACATACAAATATTCTATTATTTTTAAGTTCTTCCAAAGATTGTTTTAAAGAGACTGTTTTTTCTGATATCTAAAATTAGACTTCGACGGCGCAGTTTCACCCGCGTTAAGTTACTTCTTTGGTTATTGCTCTGCTCCCATCGCCAATAGCGTGATGTAACAGCCTATAACCTTCTTAAAGAACTGGGCTATCATACGCAAAAATAATTATTTAAATCCATCTGGTAGTTACAGAGATTAGCGCGTTCAAACAAACAAACTATTCCGCTTTATATAATAGTATAGATAGTTAAACTGTATCCAAATCTATTAAGCAGTTTTTGAGATTACAAATTTTATACAAACGACTATAGCTGCGTCCCATGGCTTCGCCCGCGCGTAAAATATGTTTTGTTGTATCCCTCGGGAACCAGACCGATTTTCGGGATACAAGCAGCCTATGTCCGTCTCCGGTACCGAATCTATCTACATACAAATTTTCATCGAAATCGGTTCAGCCGTTTAGGCGCTAAGTTGTAACAAACGCACACAAACTTTCGCATTTATAATATTAATAGAATTTGTCTTGACTTTCTTTCCAGCTGGATGTAGTAATAGAAACAAACGCATCAACCATCCGAGTGCTGGAGGGGGTCGCTAAGAAGCTGTCCCGCATGACCCCCGAGGACGCCGCCAAGTACCGGCTCGACGACTGCCTCGGGGGACACTCGCCCACCATCCACCAGAGGGCGCTGCGCAGGATATACGGTGATAAGGTGGTACGGACCGAGATACTGTAGGCATGCTGTGCTAGCCACAAACACCTCAATAATACCCCACTGCTTATAATTCTATGAAGACTACACTTACTACAAATATTTTACTAGAGTCGTAGATTTGCTTGTTGTTACCTAGACTAGGCATGGTCGCACTAAGAGGGTGGAGGGGAGAGCGGCTTCCTAGAGCCCCTGGCATTGCAGAAGTCCATCTGGTCTGTTGACTCGTTTGCCACTGTAAGCAATAAAAAGAAAACTTGTCGCCCAACCGAATAACTACTGCCCGCCCCCCTGTCGCTACTCTACCAACTCGATGAGTTGACTTTTTTAATTCAAAACCTCCCTCCTAACCCACCCTCCTTTCCTCTTCTCCATACCCCTATCCCTCCACCTCCTTCATTGCCCAAATGTACGACTGTGTAATAAAGAATACATGTAAAGTATATATTTTATTTACCGCTATACCGATTATTACTAACACACTACCGCCAACTCTGCCCTATCCTCGAACTCCCGAAGGGGCGCCACTAATAGGTTCCAGTCCCGGGTTGAAAATATAATAGTGATCTTCTGGTTTTCACCAATATTCCTCACAATAGCTTTCACCAATCATTAAAGTCTAAACTAAATCGAAAAAGTAATTACACCAGTTATAAAATTGTATACTGTAAAAGCTAAGCAGTGGGGTTAAAAAGCATACAATTGTTTTACCAGGGCTACAAAATATGATTTAAATTAAATAAATACGGATAAAAATCATTATATTTTTTATTATTTGCTTGAAAGTATTATTTATTAGTATTAGCAACACAGCATTGCATGCCTTAATTTTAGTTATAAGGTGATGGTATTCTCAAGTATTGTAGACCAGCTTACTGCAAGGTTTCACTCGGATTAAGTTACATAGGTCACTGCTCGGCTCCCGTGGCTCGTAGCTTGATGTTACAGCAGTAGATTAATGCAAGTGTTTGGAGAGTTTTTTTATACCACAATTATATGTTTCACCTGATTGTAAGTGGTAACTGTAACCTATAGAGATGGCTGATTTTTAATTGCAGAAATATTGCTTAGAAAACACAAGCCGTTGTTAATGTAAGGGGATGAGGAAGGAAAAGGAAGATATTAAGATATTGCATGTTTTATAATTTTATACAAATATTGTTTAGTAATTGATGGGTAATTAAATAGTAGCATGTATGCTAGTAGGCAACAATATGCTTAATCGCCATTTATATACTCTTAACAATGTATTACATACAAGTTTATTTGTTATAGGCAGTGGATATAATCGCGGGGTTGAAGAAAAACCCTGTGGTTGCTGTACCGGTTGTTTTAAGAAGGTTAAAGGCGAAGGAAGAGGAATGGCGGGAAGCTCAAAAGGTAATTATTTATTAATACGTATATTATTATATGTTGTACTCGCTTCCCGCAGCTTGGTTTCACCAGTGTTAAGTTACATCTTTGCTTACTGCTCTACTCCCGTCTGCAATAGCGCGATGTTACATAGCCTATAACCTTCCTCGAGAACTGGGTTATCACACGCAAAATTTTTCGAATCCGTCTGCTACTTCCAGAGAAGATCTGGTCATCAAATTTACGCTAATCAATAATTCTTTTACACTATAATTAATCCTGTAACATCAGAGACAATGATGAGAAACCATGCGATGTGCCTGACAGAATGTCTGTGGTGATACATGCATGCTGCCTTCCTACTGATGTCTCTAAATATTACATACATAATACTCCTGACCAAATCTAATTTCACACAATGTAAACAAACAGTCTTTTCAATATTTTTCTATAAAAAAATCTATACTGGATGATTAATTGATTACACATGGATTTATACACATTCTGTTCACTATATACTTCATTTTGCAACTATTTTTTACTAATAAAAATGAAAATTAGATAATTTAATAAAATTACAAATTATTTTTTGCGAAAAGACTTCAAATTGATGACGCCATGGCTCCATTAGTCCACTCATCCACGGTGGACTGAAAAATTATAAACTTATTGAGGACTATTCCCTCAATAAGTTGAAGAATTTAACAGTAGTACTGATGTCTCTTATAACCCTCATAAAAGATACTGCATTAACATTTATTTGATTCTCATCTTACTCGCTCCAATATGGGGCAGGAGCAGGCGTTAGAATTTTATATTTATTTATTAGTAAAATTTTATGCTAGCAAACACTAGTATGAGTTGTCTGTTTGTGCAGGGGGTCTACCAACCACTTCATAGCAATATTATGTTAATGTTACTTTGTGTTTTGTATTTTTCTTTTGTACCATTAAAAACAAGGATAGAGACAAAGTAAGATATAAGATTGCTTTATGAAGTTGTGGTAGGTCTCTTCTGTATATGAAATCTATTAGGAAGTTATTTGTTTACTATTCTAGCATTTTTATAATAATATTTGTGCAAATGAACATGTCTATTTGCATTGGTCTGGGTGTTTCTATGTGTATTATGTATGTATTTCCAAAAAAAAGTATTGAAGTATGTATATCCGCATTCTAGAACCCATAACACAAGCTATAATATATGCTTACTTTGGGTCTAGATGGCGTTGTATGTAGTTGTTGTGATATTATATTATTATATTTTTGTCTCTACAGGGCTTCAACAAGCAATGGCGTGAACAAAACGAGAAATATTACCTTAAATCTTTAGATCATCAAGGTATAAACTTCAAGCAGAACGATTTGAAAGCAATGCGGTCCAAAACTTTGTTCAACGAAGTGGAGAGCGCGTATGCGGCGAGGCGACCCGGGCCACATGTCATTGTGGATTATAATATGCAGAATAGACAAGAAGGTAAGAATTAGCTTCAGTAACGGTGTCCGCCACTTCTGGATTCCACTGACTGCTTACCATCAGGCAGAATGGAGTCACTTTAGTAGGCTAATATAAAAAAAAAATATTTTGAATTTTAGGATAGTACTGACTATCAAGAGTATAGTTATTTTTTATGTTATACCTTATTAGTTATTCTAATTTACAATATTTTAGTTTAGCAGTTATTTTGATGGTCTCACTGTAATATTAAGTCTGAAAAATTTTGGTTTGAATTTAAAAAAATCTTGTATATTATAGAGTCTGAGACTCTTTAAATTACTATACTCCAGTTTCTGAAAGGCTGATCAACGAAAAGTTAACTAATCACCTGTTACATCTCATGTGAAGTACCAATTGGGTTGCTAAAAGCATGAATTAAATTTCATCTAAAATCTAAGTAGGCAACCGATGGATGAGGGCGACGAACGACCGGCCACGATGGCGAAAATTGGAAGAGGCCTATGTCCAGCAGTGGACGTCTTTTGGCTGATATGATGATCTAATTAATATATATAAATAATTAACTAATTAGATCAAATTATACAAATTATTATTTTAATTGATTAGTTTAATTTGATTTAATTAGCAACTAATTGGAGGTCACTATAATATTTAGTCTAAAATTTCGGTTTTGAATTGGAAAAATACTTTAAATTACTATGTGTGTAAAATCCTATAAAAATGCCAGACAAAAATTACTAGCACTTTCAATATATAACGCCTAAGTGCCCTAAATTCTGTCTTTGACAAATAAAAATTATCTTCCAAACTAACGATGACACAAATAACACAAAAACAAGCTTTTTACATCAGTTATATTCGCGCGCAATATTCGATGTACCTTGAGTTTGATTACATAACAAATAAAGTAACGCGTAGATACGTACGACCTTCGAAATACGGTCAATGTCGAGTGTTGTAAACAATATTAGATTTTTAATAAATTGATATATTTAATGTATCATTACACTTTTTATGTATAGAGGTAGGCAGGTGTGTCACAATTTGTTTTTAACTGACTAGCTTTCCTATAGCAAAAGGTTGTGTTTAACCATGTTCTGTTGACTATAGGCTTTTGGTACAGCTCGCAGTTTTGCCATTTGCGAGTCAGTTTTTGCCAATCACTTGTTGCAAATTGCTTCTCGTTCTAGCGGGTGGGGCGTCTCAGTCTACGTTTTCCTTCAATTTTATAATACGTTGCGTAAAATATTTGTTAAAAGTCATGACAAGAAATCGAAAAAAGTCGATCAACTTACCTACAGTCTAATCGATTCTAATTTTCTAAGTCCGTTATGATGCTATAAATTGTAGTAATTTTCACTAATGAAATATTTTATTGTTTAAAATTAGTTATTAATCATTTTGTGTTACCGAACCCTCCAATCATATACCGTGTGGTCCTATACAGAATATAAAAGTATTTTTTCTCTGCTTGTAGTTATAGTAAAACTAAGGAAAATATACCATAAAATATAAGCACAATGTTATATTTATGCAAAAAATACATTTAAAATTTACACAATGTAAAATAAGGTCCATGATTTTAATATTACACATATTAAAATAGTCATTTACACATATAGCCAGCAGTGGAAATACTTAGTAACTTGAAGTTATTTGTGTTTGAAGCACCATTTTTTTATATGATGAAATTAATTACCGTTCGATACTAATGATAAAAACTAGCGGCTGCTCTTTTGAGTTCTGATAATAACCTCACTTTTCTTCAACCAGTATATTCTACCAAATATCCAAATATAATATAATATTAATTGTCAACAGCGATCAAGATTCTTCGTGACACAGCAGAGTTGTTAATACATCACGCTCGCAGACAAACAGCGATACAAAAGGCAGAGAAACGACGTATCAAACAATTGTTGAGACAGTTTCTACCGGATCTGTTCTCACATCCACGGCAACCGTTGTCCGACGATGAGAGAGACGAAGGTAAATATTATATTTTGTTTATAGGTTTAATGTTGGTAAAAATGTATATAAAAAGTATAGTCTTATTTTGCATCCAAATTTATCTAGACTGACAGTGTTTAGGAAAAAAAATTGCCACCAGTTGGCGCCACTGTAGTAAAAGGTCTTCCATTTTGACAGCGCTATCAAATAAATATTTTTCAATGTTCATTTCGGAAATTTAATTGTTTAATTTACAAAATGGATAATTCACGTGCTTAAGGACTAAATAAAATTGCTGAGAAGGTTTTCAATTTTTATCATTTAATCGGAGCTATATTTTAAAAATATGTTCAGGTCAAATGCTAGAATTAGGTGAAAGCTGTATAAAAAGTAAGAAATCATTGCGTTTACAGTTCTATTTATATGCAAATAATACGTTTGAAACTTAAGTTGCGTTATTTTCATAGTAAAATAACTGTAAGCATTATGGTTACGCGTAAACCCTCATTGAGACATTTGAAATCACGCTACAAATAATGTTTCTTTGTTTATAGAAGAGAAAGAAGAAGTCCCTAGTCCAGGTAGTCCAAGTGGGGATCCTACGACGCAAGACGATAAGAACTCTTCCGTCAAACAAGAGAAACCAGATGTAAGTTGGACAAGTTCATATTTGGTTACTGCTCTGCTCCCGTCAAACTCAAAGCATTTATTTCATTTTGATCATAGAGTATGATGCTTATGAAAAGTCAACATTACATGAAGTCAGCTAATTAACCTACAGCCAGTTCGCTGACGAGGTAGAGCTGTGAGAACAACTGGCAACAAACTCACGCCACTCTTTTCAATCGCCAGATAATTACAGTTTTTTGTATGAGTTAACAATTTTAGCAAATCAACGCAACTAAAGAACCATACAAAGTAATTATTACAAATTAACCAATTAATTTAATTACTAAGATTAAAAAAAAGAAAAAAGGATTGCAATTATTTATTTACTTCTAGTATAGTAATTTGACTACGTATTTTAATTAAAAAAGTAAATGCATCTCCCGGTCATATTACTCGCTCATTTCATTCATCGCTTGTAGCGTGATGTTTTATAGTCCTTAACCTCAAGAATTAGGCTATCAAAGGCAAAAAGATTCAACTGGTAGTTCCAGAGAAGTCTTATCTTTAGATTGGGGGTAGTTGTAGCAACAACATCAAAATTTTTGCTCTGATATTAAGATTTAAATTTTAATATATTAATCAATAAATATTACATATAAATGCACTTCAATAATTAATAATAGTTAGTACCTGCCAGTATTGTGAAATTATCCTTCAAAAACTTATCATAACACAAAATAACACTACACTCAGCACAAATGGATTCTCTGCAAGAGTCACTTAACACCATGAAGGACATGTTTATGAAGCGGATGGCTGAATTTGAAGCGGACCTTCCTAAAGCTCAAGGTACTCCTTCATTGTCTAACCTGGCATCTGAATATGCCTCGTTTAAAACTTTTATAATGGGTGCTATTATCAACCTCCAACAACAGATAGAGGTCCTTGCACGAACCAGTGATAATATGGAGATGAGGAGTCGCAGGAAAATGCTCCTGCTGCATGGTGTGCCTGAGGAACATAAGGAGAAAACTGATACTGTAGTTGTTGATATGGTCAAACAACATCTCAAAATGGCTGATGTTACCACTACAGACATCCGCCGCTGTCACAGGATGGGCCGTTCATCGTCTGAGCACAAACCCAGGCCCATTGTTGTTAAATTCCAAACCACGGCAGTGCGTGATAGCATATGGTTTGCTAAAGTTAAACTTAAGGGTTCTGGTATCACAGTGTCAGAATTTTTGACCAAACAACGTCATGAAACCTTTATGACTGCGAGAAAAAGGTTTGGTATCTCTCAGTGCTGGACCAAAGAAGGTGTAATACATGTCATTTCTGCGGATGGTGAGCGACACCGTGTCGTCACTATGGGTGACTTAAACAAATTGGAGCAGCCGGGTGTAGAAAAGTCCACTACAGTCAAGCAGACAAAATCCAAAAGGACACTTAAGAAGTAGCATATTATTGTTATTTATTACTCCAACAGTCCGGGTAGTAAGTACGTAACCGTTATATTCGTTACATGTAGCAGAATCTGTACCCTCTAATTGTTTTAACTTTTTACCTCACACTATCTACCTTACTTAAATTTTAAAATGCCGGTATCCTTCTATCTTTTTACAAAAATACACAATTTTAACATAAAACTTCACTAATCAATCATCATCTGTCTATTATCTGTCACTGTGAAATTTATATCAACTTGGATACGAGTCTTTTTGCTTTTCATAAACATTTTCTCCAATCCAATGTTTCTTTCCCTCTAATTTATTAATATTATTTTTGTTTTTTATGATTTTATTACTTAACTTTTTATTTATTAATTAGTGGTCTTGTACACATTTTTGTAACCCGGACTGTATGATAACAATATGATAATTATTCATAAATTAATTTGATGTAAAGACAACTGGCAGGTGGTAAATATGTAGGAAAATTGTGATTAATATTATTATTATATTAATTGGATAGCCGTATATATTTTTATATATATTTTTTATTTTTATTTATTTATTATAGTATTCTATGAGTGATATAGATGATGTTAGCGATGCTGATAGCTTCTACTCATTATGTAGCACTAATGATAGTTTCACTAGTTTGCCAACACTATCTGACACACTTCAGTCTCAGTTTTCTGGTTTTTCTAAGTATTTTAATGCAGTTCATATCAATGCTCAGAGTATTCCGGCACATTTCACAGATATGCTGGCCAATTTTGACTGTAAGAATATTCATGCTATCCTTGTTTCTGAGTCATGGCTAAAGCCTTGTCTCCCTTCAACTTCTTATTCCCTACCTGGCTTTCAACTTATCAGGAACGATCGTACAGTTGGCGCTGGAGGAGGTGTTGCTATATATTTGCGTTCAGGAATTCCTTTCACAATTATTAACATGTCACCGCAGCCTCCTTCGTCTAATTCTGGTGAGCATCTGTTTCTGGAAGTTGAACTCAACCACTCTAAAATCCTACTCGGCGTCTATTATAGTCCTTCATTACGTATTGACTACTTTTCCTCTTTCGAAACCATACTGGTCAACCTACTGCCTTCTTACAGTCACAGTATAATCATGGGAGATTTTAATACTTGCTTGCTTAAAAATGATTCCCGTTCATCTTCTCTCGTTTCTATCTCAAATTCCTGTAACCTGTCTATTCTTCCCTTGAATGCCACTCACCACTTTCTTAATTCCACTCCTTCACTTCTTGATCTTATTCTAGTTTCCTCAAAGGAACATGTCGTAGTGCATGGACAGTGCCCTGCTGACATGTTCTCTTATCATGATCTACTCTTCCTTTCCTATAAAGTTCGACCACCTAAAATCAAACCTAAAATCTTTATGCAGCGCAATTTTGGTGGTATGGATCTTGAAAAATTACGGGAGGACGCAAAGATCATAGATTGGACTCCGCTATTCAGTTCTGGATCAATCGACGAGCAAGTAAACATTTTTAACAACGCATTAATGCAGCTTTACGATAAACATGCGCCAATTCGGGCTGTAAGGATGAAGCATCAACCTTCACCATGGCTTACAAGTGGAATTAAAGGCCTCATCGCCAAGAAAGCGGCGGCTAAATTTAGATTTAAAATTAAACCTAATACAGCTAACCTTGAAAAGTATGTCGCGATCAGAAATCACTGCAATAAGGTGTGTAGGGATGCACAACGCCAACACATTCATAACTCTGTTCAAGATGGAGACCCAGCAAAAGTCTGGAAATTTCTTAAAACCTTGGGGGTTGGCAAATCTCGGCAAAACACAACTCCTAGAGACCTCGACATTGATTTACTCAATCAACAATTCTCAGTTTCGTCCAATTTAGATAGGACCATGAAGATCACTACAATAAATCGTCTTTCATCATTGCCAATCCCTAGTTATTCTCCTTTCGTTCTTAATCTTTTTACCGCTTGTGATGTTAAGAGGAGCATTACGTCAATCACATCCAATGCTGTTGGTAGTGACTGTGTCAGCCGTAACATGATCCTTCCCATCCTAGATGAAATCCTTCCCACAATTTGTTACATCCTTAACTTCTCCGTAACTAGTGGTGTCTTTCCATCTATATGGAAAGATGCCCAAATAATCCCTTTGCCTAAAGTATGTAAACCTTTCTCCTTCTCTGATTACCGTCCTATATCCATATTACCATTCCTTTCCAAGGTCCTAGAGCGTCTGGTCTATAATCAATTGAGTGCTTTCCTCTCCAAAAATAGCCTCTTAAATCCCTACCAATCCGGTTTCCGTCCTGGACACAGCACCACTACAGCCTTGACCAATATTACGGATGACATCAGGTTTGGTATGGAGGGTGGGAAACTAACCTTACTGGCCCTGTTAGATTTCAGCAATGCCTTCAATACCGTTGACCCTGATGTTCTTCTTAGTATACTTGGTTCTCTTAACATATCTCCAACAGTAATTGATTGGTTTCGTAGTTACCTGTGTGGCCGTCGACAACGTATCCGTACCGATGATCGTTATTCTACCTGGTGTGATACTACTGTCGGTGTGCCCCAGGGTGGCGTTTTATCCCCTTTACTTTTCGCGATCTTTATAAATTCTATTTCTAGTCAATTACTTTCTTCCTACCACCTTTACGCAGATGATCTACAGATCTATACGCAGGCACCGTTTGCAGAGTTAGCTACAGCGTTCGATAGTTTAAATGACGATTTGGCAAAGATAGACAACTGGAGCAAATCTTATGGACTTAAAATAAACGCTTCCAAATCACAAGTAGCTATAGTGGGAAGCTCAAGATTGACATCCCGAATAGATTGGTTGCGACTTCCGCAGATCATATTTAATGACTCGACTATCCCTATTAGCGAAAACGTAAAAAATTTAGGCATAATTTTTGACCGTGATCTGTCATGGACCTCGCAGCTTCAGGCGGTAAGTCGCAAGGTTTTCGCTTCGGCGGGATCCCTCAGAAGGTTAAGAAACTTTCTTCCTATCGCCACCAAAATTGCGCTCGCAAATTCTCTTCTTCTCCCAATCCTTGATTATGCTGATGTCAGCTATCTAGATCTCGCCGAAAACCAATTAGATAAACTTGAGCGTCTTCAAAACTTTTGTATACGATTCATATTTGGGTTACGTAAGTATGATCATGTTTCACAATTTAGAATACAACTCAAGTGGTTACCAATTCGCTATCGCCGGAATGCTCATATCCTTTCATTACTTTATAATGTACTATTTAATCCCTCATCGCCTTCCTATCTCAAGGAACGTTTCAAGTTCCTCCATGAAACTCATAATAAAAGCTTAAGATCATCGGAAAACCTGAGACTGGAAATGCCTTAACATTCTACAGTCTTCTATGACAAATCCTTCACAGTAACTGCGACTCGACTGTGGAATGCGCTACCTGTGTCTATACGAAAGGCTAAAACTTTAGTATCATTTAAAACCCTGGTTAAGGAATACTATCTGTCACTGTAATTTTAGTTTAACGTTATCAAATTTCCTTCTTACGATTTCAATTATTATTCTTATCACATATATATATTTACCTATTTATATACTTATTAATGTTATATTATATAGAATGTAGGTATATATATCTATTATTATTTATTATATATTATATCATATTATTTATTAAGGTACGCCAACAACTACCGCTATAATCCTGTACACATATTTCCATCCAAAGGTTGCCTGGAAGAAATCGCTCTTAGCGATAAGGCCGCCCATTGTACTATGTATTGTATTGTGAGATCTTTACCATATTTGTAAGTTTGGTGTATGTACAATAAAGTGTAAATAAATAAATAAATAAATAAATAAATCTTATTATGAATTGACTAACTTAAATAAATGATAAGTCTTAAATTGATAATTAGCAGTATATCTTCTCAGCACGCCTATTATTTATTTATTGTGGACACTATCAAGCTAAGCAGAGCTTGTGTTATGGGTACTTAGAATACATAGGAAACACCCAGACTGAAGACAAATACAAATGTTCATCACACAAATATTAGCCTTCCGCGGGAATCGAACCCACGACACTCGGCGTGGCAGTCAGTTACACTAGCCACTAGACCAACGGTGCAGTCAATATTATTCATTATTATAAATTAATAATCTTTACTATTTGGCGAGAATACATAACTTCACGCATGTCTCCCATTAATGGTGTAAGCAGAGACTATAGAACGCCATTTGCTGCGATCCAAACACCTCCTTTGCCTCTTCCAACATTCATTAATCTTTTCATACACACGTCAGTTACTGGTGCTTGTAATTGTGCTCTTTGTCAACACATCACCTATTTGGTCTGCGTATGTTCGTCTAGGGCGACCCCTACCAACTTACCCAGTCATCTCCGCTCTATATATCTTTCGTTATCCTATTTCCATCCACCCTTTCCACATGTCCAAACCACCTTAACATACTTCTTTAAATTTTAGTCACTATCATTATTTAATCTACATTTTCCTCTTATCACGCTATTCCTTACTCTTATCTTGCCCTCATTACATAGTAATATATTAGCTGCGCGAGAAACATGTTTTGTTGTATCCCTCGAGAACCAGACCGATTTTCGGCCGAAATTATCTACATATACCAATTTTTACCGAAATCGGTTCAGCCGTTTCGACGCTGAGTGGGTAACAAACACACACACATACAAACTTTCGCATTTATAATATTAATATTATTATATCGTTTGTCAACAGTCGTCGGAATCAGATAACGCGTCAGATAAGAGCGGGAAGAATAATAAGAATAAGGAGAACAAGCCTAAGAACAATAATAATACGGACAGTAAAGGTAAGATTTAATTATATACTTATTTATTAGTAGTAAAACATTTATTTTAAATAGAAAACAGATATTTACTACCTATTATATATGGTCCCCGAGACAATCAAGTGCTCTCAACAAGTCTCACGTGATTGCCAATTTTACTTGTTATGGGGCTTGACGCCCATTGAAGGTGCCGTCAAGTCCCGTCAAGTGCGTACGCCACAGTCGCCTACCGATCTGTACCCAAGAGAGTCGTCGCTAAAATAAAAATAATTTCCAACACAGATATGGCTATTCTTGTCATAACTCTATTGATGAAACAAGAAAATTAAAGAAAAGATGGACCTTTTATTTTTGGCATACTCCTTACTATAAACTTACAGGATAATCCTTGTAGTATAATATAATATAATATAATATTCTACCACATGCACACAGCGCCATCTAGCCCCCAAATTAAGCAATTATATTTGCTTGTGTTATGGGTACTAAACAACTGATATACTACTTACATAAATTTTTTTTTGTAAATAAATACATAATAAAGATAAATTACACCCAGACACAGAACAAACAATCATGCTCATCACACAATGGTTTGTCCTGGGTGGGAATCGAACCCACGACCTGCGGCTTAGCAGTCAAGAGTCACTAACCACTAGACCAGCAGGCCAGTCTGATGGTATTGATCTGTAGTGATATTAGCAGTAGGGCATAATCACGCCATCTACGATGTTCCTGCTACGAAGTTGTTAATTAAAATTTTTTAAATTGCCATCAGGGCGTAGATCGCTTGACGGTAGCGTCAAGTACGCGGTAAACGATCAATATTCGCTTCAATCACGTAGACTAGTCAAGTGCACTTGATCGTCTCGGGGTATAATAGTTATATGATGTTTGTAAAGGTTCACACAAGTATGCTACTAAAAAAAGTACAATATTGGTAACAAAGAAGTGAACAAAATGTAAAAACAATAGTATTTTTTTCAAATTCAGAGGTATGAAAACTAAAATCATGAATTCAAATACTCGATTCAAGTACATTTCTAAAAAAATATATTTACAATAATGTATTTACATTATTTTGTATATAAATATAGTAACCTGTTAAAATTTACATAGACCATCACGAGTATACCTTCACTTTACAAAATACCTGTATCATAGCATTTGCTGATTAAGTAAATTTGAATGCATCTAATAGATTTACTTTACTGACAGCAGATTGAGTTAACTACACAGTTTTAGAACTACTGGTAGATCGCACATAAACGACTTTCGCCTTGGTGCAGGGAGCATCTTTCCTGTTTTAATTTGAGCAAATATACTTTGTAGGTATGTTTATTGTTCTGCAAAATGTTTTATTAATTTTTGAGACAATGATGAGAAACCATGCGATGTGCCTGACAGAATGTCTGTGGTGATACATGCATGCTGCCTTCCTACTGATGTCTCTATCATCATATTACCACATTATTATCAGGGAAAGGCCTCTTCTCATACAGAGAATGTTGCATTGATCGCTTGCTCAAGGCTGATTGGCGATTTCAGACTTTCTCATAAGTCCAGGTTTCCTCATGATGTTTTCTTTCACCGTCAGTCCAGAATGTCCAGATAAACTTAGAAAGTATATATCATTTGAAAAATCACATTGGTACTTGCTGGAATTCGAACCCCCGATCTCGTGTTTAAGAAGCGGGTGCCTTTGCTACTGGACCATTAAGTTTATTTTGTGTGGCTATAATATGTACTTATGAAGAGACTTGTTCTGTAGTGGGTCCAATAACTCCAATAAGATATTTTACAAGTTAATAATAAATAATAATAATACTATCACAACTATACACAACGCCATTTAGGCCCAACGTAAGTATATATTAATAATATTGTTTAACTGCTACGTTTATTCTTTGTAATTATGTTGTATTAACAAAATGTTTTGTTGTCAACAGATAATTCAAATACATCGGCGAACAGTGTGAAACGTAGTAGTAGTAATGAGGAGATGACTGTTAAAACTGAGATTAAGAATGAACTGAACGAGCCTACTGAAGACGATTATAGAGATCATCCGCCTAATGTAAGAAAATATTAAATTATTTAACTTTTATTGTTGTTTAAGTCCGAAATTAATGAATTGTGGGCATATAGAGATTTGTATCATAGTATGTAAAGATAAATTTGTGAAGAGACAATGATGAGAAACCATGCGATGTGCCTGACAGAATGTCTGTGGTGATACATGCATGCTGCCTTCCTACTGATGTCTTATAAATTAATTCTTATTAATTGCTATGAATTGTTTGATATGGAATGAATATCCGTGAAGAGAGAGAGATCAAGTTGTAGGACCAATTATGAAATAGTAGATAACAAACTTAGTGATCAGTTGTACAAAGTAGTAATATGTGGTTCTGTCGTGCAGGAGGGTAGGTTCGTGTGCACGTCGTCGTGGTACCTGTTCTTCCGCGTGCACGGCGCGCTGTGCCAGCGGCTGGCGGGCGCGCGCCGCGCCGCGCTGGCGCTGGGCGCCGAGCACCCGCGGCCTGCGCGCGCGCCCGCCGCGCTGGCGCTGCGCCTGCAGCCCAGCAACCTGCCCGCGCGCGCCTCCCACCCGCAGCAGTACTACGACGTGCTGCTGGAGCTGGTGCGCGCCGTGCTGGACGGCAACATGGACGCGCCCGCCTACGAGGACGCGGCGCGCGAGATGTTCGGCATCCGCGCCTACCCCGCCTACACGCTGGACAAGCTCGTGTCCATCGCCGTGCGCCAGCTGCAGCACGCCGTGTCCGAGCCGTGGTCGGCGCGCTGCGTGGAGCTGGCGGCGCGCGGCATGCGCGGCCCGCTGGCCTACGTGCGCCGCGCCGCGCGCCACCTGCGCAAGGATCACGCCGCCTTCCTCGTGCGCGTGCGCGGCCAGCACGAGTGTCGCCTCGCCATCGAGCTGCTGGACGCGCCGCGCGAGCGCTGCGGCGCCGGCGTGGCGCGCCTGGCGGCGTGGTCGCTGTACCGCGAGCGGTACGCGCGCCCCGCCGCCGGGCCCGCGCCGCCCGGCGCCAAGCCCGTGTTCCTGGTGCGCAACGCGCGCGCGCGCGCCGGCGGCTACACGCACAACGCGCACTCGGTGGCGGGCGCGGCGGCGGCGGGCGCGCGGGCGGCGGGCGCGCGCCGCAAGCCGCCGCGCCTGCCGCGCCTGCTCGACGCGTCGGAGGTGTCGCTGGGCTCGGCGCTGCGCTGCCGCGCGGTGGCGGCGCGCCCGCTGCAGCTGTACCAGCCCGGCGCGCTGCGGGCCGCGCGCCGCGCGCAGCCGCGCCTGGCGCAGCGCCGCCGCGAGCGCTTCCGCGCCTGGCTCGCCACCAACCATCCGCACCACTAACTGCGCGCGCCCCACACTACACGCTCACACTACTTGTACATATGAACCGATTTTTAAATAAAAAATGAGACAATTATATGCTGTGTTTCTTTCCTTATCTGACTGAACCTTCTTCGACAAACTATCAACGATTAAATCGGGCGTTGGAAAAACTGACAAACTCCTAATTTAGCATTCTCAAAATGGCATTATACTGGCATACGAAAACGAAGTTGGGTGTCCCACCACTAAATAGTGACGATACAAAGATCTGCAACTAATGACTGTCAAAAAAAAAACCGGACAAGATAACATGAAGCCCTTGTTCAGCCAAAGCTGATGATAATAATGGGTTTAATGTTTTTTTTCAGAATTCTAAATTTGAACAAACTAATTTAGACAATATAAGTTCCTATTTATAAAAATTACATCCTTCTACTGGGTGGCGCAAAAGTACTGGCACTAAAGAAAATACTTTTTTTTTTTATATATGACATTTTCTGTCATTCTGTTGTTGAAAATTGTGTAGAGAACAAATGTAAAATACACTGAAAATAAACATGGACCGTTTTACTCCCCAAGAACGTGGAATAATTGTGTCAATGTTCTTACGGAATAATTCATCAGTGATAAGAACACAACGTGAATTTCGTCGACGATTTCCCCACCGTCCGGCACCGATTGGTCGCACAATTCGACGCTTTGCCACACGCCTTGAAGCAACTGGCTCAACATTGGATAGACCTAAGTCTGGGAGACCAAGAACAGGCCGTTCAGCTGAAAATATCGATGCTGTGCGCGAAGATGTGGAAGAGTGTCCAGAAACATCAACGAGGCGACGTGCCACGCAATTGGGCATTTCCAGACGGACCCTGCAGCGTATTTTGGTGAAAGACTTAAAGATGTTCCCGTATAAAACTCAAATGACTCATCAGCTGCTGCCTGCTGACCACCGAGCTCGTCTAGATTACTGCCAGCGCGTCATAAACCTCAACCTTGAAGAGGATGATTTTCCTTCAAAATTGGTTATGAGTGACGAAGCGCATTTCCATCTCTCAGGGCATGTCAATAAGCAGAATACTCGGTTCTGGGGCACTGATAATCCGCGCATTATTCAAGAAACACCTCTACACCCACTAAAAGTTACTGTATGGTGTGGCATCTGTGTTGACAGAGTGATCGGACCCTATTTTTTCGAAGACGCTGGAGGCAATGCGATTACTGTCACTGGAGAACGCTACAGAACCATGTTACGTGAGTTTTTGATACCCAGTTTGGACGAATTGGGGCTGGAGCACATCTGGTTTCAACAAGACGGCGCTACGGCACACACAGCGCGCGACACTATGGACTTAGTGAGGGACGCTTTTCCAGGCCGAGTTATCTCTCGTTTTGGCGATTTGCCTTGGCCTGCAAGATCACCCGATCTGACCAGTCCAGACTTCTTTCTTTGGGGTTTTTTGAAATCTCGGGTGTATGTGAACAAGCCACAGACTCTCGCAGCTCTAAAAGAAAACATTCGTCAAGAAATAACGAACATATCGCAGGAAGTGTTACGGCAAGTTATGCAAAATGTCATAAATAGGGCTCAAATGTGTATCAACTCTGGAGGTCACCATTTAAAAGACATCATCTTTAAATCCTAATGGTACGAAATTTAATGGCACAAATATACATTTAAAAAAATCTAAATCTAGTTTTCTAATTTAGAAAAAATGTTATAGCTGAACCAAATAGGGTCTTTACTTTTGCGCCACCCGTTACAAGTATGAGTTTCGCAACTTCTTCGCAAATTAGAATATTTCAAAAGTATTTGTCACTTACCCTCAGTTTCCGAAGGGTTGTTCCCGTTCGCACTGCGGACAACTGGGAAAGATGCGTTCTGTTCGTTGACAGTGTAGACGAACAGAACGCAACATTCCCAGTCGTCCGCACCTCGTTTCATGTCTAGTTTAAGAGTGTTTAAGGTCGGAGCCGAAAGCAGGTCCAGGGCGGGATTATTCCTACAGGGTACTCAATAAAACACCTGATAGGATAATCTGATCTATATTGGATCAAGACGGCTTGAACTAGATAGCCGTAACTGTTAATAATCTGTTCTATGGATCAAGACGGCTTGAACTAGATAGCCGTCACTATTAATAATCAAAAATACATATAAACATCGACTGAGGTCATTGAACTGCGGAGAATCTTAACACCGACTTCTAAGAAATGACGTCATTAGCACAACGCCATCTAATGACCACAATCGGAACTAAAACACATCTATTGACTGAACTGCTTAAACATACCGCCCACCAAGGACATTATCGAAGAATATGTCCTTAATAAACAAAAACACTCAGATCTAATGGTACCTAGCTATAATAATGTCATTGATGAGGGTATACTAATACTAATGAAATAAAGTATCTAACAATAGTAATTGAACTAGGACCTCAAAGAGCTGTTGGTATAATTTAACATATTATAGCCCAACTGGTACTTATAAACTTTACAACTGTAACATAAGTAAACAATTTTCTTGTATTAGCAAACTTTTAACAAATTTAAAATTATAAAAACTTATGTACTAAATAATAATTGTATGTGTTTATAGAACTGTAAAATATAAACCACAACACATGAACTAAAATAACTGTCTATAGTATTAAAAATGAACTAATGTATAACAACAACTTAAACTTAATAACAGTTGTGAATAGAGCTATTCATTGACTGGTAATATACACAATTTAGATGTAGGACGTTTCAATAAACTCCCTTTTACCTTTAATGTGACTACTCGGGTAACATTATCAGGCCCTGGATGTTTTTCGACTATTCGACCAAGCAACCAACGAGCAGGAGGTAAATCAGATTCCTTGACAAGAACAACGTCTCCAATTTTTGTTCGGGATTTTGATACGACCATTTATACCTGTGAACTAGCGCGGCCAGGTATTCTGCAGACCAACGCCGCCAAAAATTCTGTAACATCCTTTGAATGAGTTGCCACCGATGTAAAGGACTAATATAATTATGATGCCTCATAATTGGGTTCTGACACAGTCACTAATGGTTCACTAACCAAAAAGTGACCCGGTGTTAATGGCAATGGTTCATCAAGACCTTCACCATTAATAACGGTCATAGGTCTGGAATTCAGACAAGCCTCTACTTGACTGAGCAAAGTACTCATCTCCTCGTAGGTTAAGGTTGAATCTCCTATAACCCTCTTGAGATGAAATTTAGTAGACTTAACAGCCGCCTCCCACAGTCCGCCAAAATTTGGGGCATGGGGCGGTACAAAGTGCCACACTGTACCCA
This sequence comes from Parascotia fuliginaria, assembly GCA_963082885.1. Lineage (NCBI taxonomy): Eukaryota > Metazoa > Arthropoda > Insecta > Lepidoptera > Erebidae > Parascotia > Parascotia fuliginaria. The sequence goes on along the minus strand of OY720198.1, from coordinate 7,743,695 downwards.
TGTTTTCTAAATGTCCTGCTATGCTCTGCTGTACTGTAGTCAGTTCTTTCAGTTCTCTAGCGGCGCCAACAAAATTGGTGCCATTGTCGCTCCATATTTGAGAACAATGACCTCGCCTGGCTACAAAACGCCTAAAAGCCGCTAAAAAACCTTGTGTACTCAAGTCGCTTACGACTTCTAGATGTACGGCCCGAGTGGCCATACAGACAAAGACACAGACATAGCCTTTGTATGATTTATGTCCTCGACCCTTCGTTGTCCTGAGAGTAATTGGACCAGCGTAATCTAAGCCACTATGGCGGAATGCTCTTGTTGGAGTGCACCTCACGGACGGCAGTGAACCTATCAATTGAGTGTTGGCCTTGGCGTTATGTTTTACACATATCACACATTTTCGGGCATGTTGTTTGACAAGTGTCTTCACTCCAATGATCCAGTACGCTGATCTCAAATAGTTAATCATGAGCTGACAACCTCCATGTAAAGTTCGATCATGAGCATCTGCTACCAGTAATTTAGCAAGATGCGCATCATGAGGAAGAATTATAGGGTGCTTCAATTGTTCTGATAGAGGCGCTTCTTGCAATCTGCCACTGACACGAATTATATAATCGCTATCTATAAAGGGACACAATGAACTAATTTTGCTGCCCTTGAACTTAATATGTTTTTTATTTTTTAGTTGCAAGTACTCATTTTGAAATTCGATCCTTTGACAATGTCTTATGCAACACTTCAAACTTTCTTCCATTTCTTTAGCTTGTAAATAAGGAGGTCTATCTTTTTTCTTTTTAAAATGTATAAATCTTCTGCAATATGTTAAAACTCTCGGTAATCGCCATAAAATTCTTTGATATTGAATAACTTCCTCTGCAACGTTAATCTGCTGATACATCATGACAATATCTGCGACGATGACTATATAATGTGTTTTCCAGCGAAGGACGATGTATCGAAGATCTGATTGTAACTTATGACCTATCATGAGAGTATAGTTGAGAGATATGTCATTCCCGTTCTTATAGGAAGCGTCAAAAACTACCCGTACATTGGTAGTAGATCTGTCGTTCCGTATGACTGCATGATGCGATAAGACAGCTTCGTTTATTTTAGTATTATTTTTATCTATTTTCTTCATGTGATCTGATTGTAAATATTCTTTAATTACCTTTGTGTACTTTTCTTTCAGATCTTGATCTTTACTTAGTTTTCCTTCTAATAATTTAAATCTTTTCAGCGCAATTTCTCTACTATTGCCTCCTACACAAAATGGATTCTGTTCTTTGAATGGTAATCTCACAATGTAACGACCATCCATTGTCCTGCTAGTTGTCGATGCAAACAATTCTTCACATCTTTGTTCTTCTTCTGTCAATATCCTTTCTGTATTTGGTAACTGATCTTCGATTTCCCAGAACTTCTTTAGGATATCAGGTTCTTCAACTTGTGTATGCATTACCGTGATCTTATTGACTTCCTTGATCTTACCTTGATAATGAACTATGCCAGATAGGATCCAACCTAAACTGGTATTTTGTGCTATAAAGGACCCCGATGGTGCCTTTCTTACACCATCTTTTAACACCTTACTGTACACATCAGCACTCAACAAAACATCAATTTTGTTAGGCTTACTAAAATGTGGATCTGCTAGGACCAGATGCTCTAGGTCTGGCCATCGTACTGGTTCTAACTGTCGTTCTGGGAGATATGAAGTTATATTCTTCAATACATAAGCTTTAACCTCTATCTCAAACGTAGAATCTGTTACAGAGTGAAGCACTAATGTCACCATGTAATTTGCAATAGACACTTTATCATTACCGATACTAGAGATGATTCCCCTTATTGGACTCTTTTTTAATCTCAACAACTGAACTGTAGCTTCAGTGATGAAGGAAGCTTGAGAGCCCTGATCTAATAAGGCTCGAACTATCTGAAAATCATGAGCCGCAGTCTGAGCCTTTACTAGCGCTGTGGTTAATAAAACTTGACGTGGCGGAGTAATTCCTGTTGAGAGGCAAGACACTACTGGCGTAATGACGTTTGATAAATTTGGATCATCAGAAGAGATGTTAGGTTTGCTCTGATTTACCATATTGACGCCTACATACTCTGCATGTAGAAGAGTATGATGTCTCTTCTTACATATCCGACATGCTGTGACCTTTTTACATTGACCTACCATATGGTTACCACCGAGACAATTAAAACAGACTTTGTTCTTTGACACAAATTGTCGTCTTTTATCTAAATCTAATTGCATAAACTCTTTGCAAAAGCACAATTTATGGTAATCTGAACAATACTCACAACGTAGATGTTTAGCAAAATCTGTTTCATGAGTCGCTAGCAATACCTTTTGATTGCCTGAATGGAAACCACGTGTCTGAACTGTCACCCGTTTATGAGGCTCAATATTTTCAAAGGCTGTGAATCGACCTTCTATAAAAACTTGGAACTGATCTAAAGAAGGTAGTTCATTTGAACTATCTTCGGAAACCTTTAACTCCCACTGCTTGCGTGTTTCTGGATCGAGCTTAGACGCCATAATATGTATAATTATGATGTCCCAGGTAGTCACATCAATACCTAAATTCCTTAAAGCACTAATACAATCTGTCGTAGTATCTAACAGCTGTTTTAAACACATTGCGGACTCAACATTAATACATTTTTGATTAAATAATCGTTGTAATATATTATTAGATAACCGACGTTTATTATTATACCTGTGTTCTAACTTAGCCCAACAAAGATCATAATTAGCTTCCGTAATAGATATTTGTCGAAGCAATTGTTCAGCTTCACCCGTAAGTAATCCTTTCAAATAGTGAAGTTTTTGTACATCATCCAAGTTCTCATTGTTATGGACAAGTGACTTAAACAGATCTCGAAAACTTATCCACTCAGCATAATCACCAGAAAAAGTTGGAATATTGATCTTAGGCAATTTAATATTTCCTGATTTATTACTACTAGGTGATACTCGTGCCTGATAATCATTCTTTGCAAATTTGAGCTTACAGTCCTTCAAATCTGATTTATAACTAACATACAATTCTTCCGTACATTCATAAATATCTGTTGTAAAATATAAATCTACCATTGTTTCTTCTACTGTAGCAAGCTCAATTATTTTTGTATGTGTATTACTAAATTTTGTCCATTGTTGTTCTAAAGTCTCTAATCTTGTTTCTACATAACCTTGAGTAATCCTTTCCTTAGGTGATTTTTTAAAATTAATTTTTCCTTTTTCTATTATATTTTTTGTGTCGCTTTGCAATTTAATTAAGGATTCCATGTTAGTAAATTAAAGGTCAAAGACCAAACTCAATTGCAAAACTACAAGTTCAAAAATTTGAAAATAATTCTAAGTGTTTGAAAACAAGAACAAAATTAAAAAATTGGGCATAGGTTCCCCGTCGGTACACTTTTCTTAAAATTATTCTAAGTCTAAAACTACGAACCACAAAATTTGCAAAGTCCAAATTCTTGATAATTATTCTAAGTCCAAATCTCTTCTTTTAGTTAAATTAAAATTGTACTCACGATTGTCCTCGCACTCTTTACTCACTAAAATCCTCCTTCCGCTTATAAATCCACTTGCGTTTACAAGCCCTCTTCCTCTCTTGAACTCGTTCGCGATGCAGCCAAGCGGGTGATCTGACTCCCGCTGCCACACACACAACACCGCTACCGCTTCTGAACTCGCTACCGGTGAGACCTCGGCTTGTTCTTGAACTTCTTCAACCTGAGTGCCCAGTCAGCACCTCAGCGTCATCAGTAGCAATCCACTACCGTGTCGACGCCGCTTCGGTCTTCATGACCGGCCACAAAAAGTCAAAAAAATCCGGCTCGAAGGACCATGTTTAAGGTCGGAGCCGAAAGCAGGTCCAGGGCGGGATTATTCCTACAGGGTACTCAATAAAACACCTGATAGGATAATCTGATCTATATTGGATCAAGACGGCTTGAACTAGATAGCCGTAACTGTTAATAATCAAAAATACATATAAACATCGACTGAGGTCATTGAACTGCGGAGAATCTTAACACCGACTTCTAAGAAATGACGTCATTAGCACAACGCCATCTAATGACCACAATCGGAACTAAAACACATCTATTGACTGAACTGCTTAAACATACCGCCCACCAAGGACATTATTATAGCTAGGTACCATTAGATCTGAGTGTTTTTGTTTATTAAGGACATATTCTTCGATAATGTCCTTGGTGGGCGGTATGTTTAAGCAGTTCAGTCAATAGATGTGTTTTAGTTCCGATTGTGGTCATTAGATGGCGTTGTGCTAATGACGTCATTTCTTAGAAGTCGGTGTTAAGATTCTCCGCAGTTCAATGACCTCAGTCGATGTTTATATGTATTTTTGATTATTAATAGTGACGGCTATCTAGTTCAAGCCGTCTTGATCCATAGAACAGATTATTAACAGTTACGGCTATCTAGTTCAAGCCGTCTTGATCCAATATAGATCAGATTATCCTATCAGGTGTTTTATTGAGTACCCTGTAGGAATAATCCGGCTCGAAGGACCACATGTTTAAGGTCGGAGCCGAAAGCAGGTCCAGGGCGGGATTATTCCTACAGGGTACTCAATAAAACACCTGATAGGATAATCTGATCTATATTGGATCAAGACGGCTTGAACTAGATAGCCGTAACTGTTAATAATCAAAAATACATATAAACATCGACTGAGGTCATTGAACTGCGGAGAATCTTAACACCGACTTCTAAGAAATGACGTCATTAGCACAACGCCATCTAATGACCACAATCGGAACTAAAACACATCTATTGACTGAACTGCTTAAACAAAGAGTCAGTGTAAAGAAATTATAAATAAAAGATTTAACGGTCTAATTAATTTAAAAACAACATAACTATTAAGTTTTTTTTATTTAAAATCATCAAATGTTAAAATAATTAACAACAGTTTGTAGTTTTTATCACAGATCAACTTAATTTACAATAATTTACATAACCATTTTTACAACATAACTATTTTAAATTTTTGTCAGTAATAGTAGAATTAAATATTTTAAACTCACACGATTTTTACACATAACTATATTTATAAAACGGGTCTACTCGTGTTAGAGAATTATTATAAGGTGTCATACCTCTTTACCCGACGTTTCGGTCGAATTACACCGACCATGGTCACGGGCTGACTGATGTAGCCAGGCGTCGTCTTCGCCTTGAAGCTCGGGATTCGGCAACTACCCTCACTTTGTCTGTTGTTACACTGTTTTGTAAAAAGTCAGTACTACGACACACAACACTCACGACGTCTTCACCTTGGCCTACTTTGTCATAACTGCGACGCTCACACCTGCTGATTACTGGATTCCAAGATGGAGATAAGCGGTATCCGTCTTCTCGGTTGAAATTTCGGTACTTTTTAATTTCAACCGCTTCTCGAGCTATTCTGGAGTAGTAATGCCGATCAGTGGAAAGCACTTGCGGCTTATGTAGCTCAATCCAGTGGTTGGTTCCTGACTCTAACAGGTGTTCAGCAATCGCAGACTTAATTGTTTGACGGTTCTTGACAGCTGTGATATGTTCTTTGACCCTTTCCGCTATTGTGCGCTTGGTTTGTCCAATGTAGGAACTTCCACAGCTGCAATCCACCTTGTAAACACCAGGCTTTTGTAGAGGGATGACATCTTTCGGAGTACGCAGGTGATGAGATATTGGCTACATCAGTCAGCCCGTGCCCATGGTCGGTGTAATTCGACCGAAACGTCGGGTAAAGAGGTATGACACCTTATAATAATTCTCTAACACGAGTAGACCCGTTTTATACAAATAGTAGAATTTTACAAACCTAAAGGCTAATCAACGAAAAATTAATTAATCACCTGTTTTAAATCTCATGTGAAGTACCTAAAAGATTAACATAAACTGTACCTACTTATTTAACCACAGGAACGAGTTCTAAAAACGGAATGTAAAAACCACGCTAGATAAAGTACAATATAATAAAAGACAAATACAGTTGAAATCAAAATACTAGGAAACCAAGCTGGATCTTACCTGTGTACAAATTCTTCAGATATGAAGGTTTGCCTCACACGTCTGATTTTATTATTAAATTGAAAAAAGAAACCAAAAATTACTCTTTTGAGAAAGTTTTGCCGCGCTTTTTAATACCTAGACTCTCTGGCAAATGTTTTTTTTTATTTTAAAATGAGTACTTAAAACTGAGCACACCAAAAAAGTTTGAGTAAGTAGGTCTACCTATACCGTACATTTTTACAAAACGAGTTTTCTTAAAATGTAATTTAAGTTTGTATATGATTTGATTATTAATTTAATATTAAAATAATTACTTGACTATTATTGATAATACTGGTAATACCTTCAATAAATTTTGTAAAAATGCTCATGCTCATTTTTTAATTCCAAAATAATTTTTTTAATTTACTTAATACACATGCAACTTAGAGCATTAAACCAACCGGAGAGGCCACTGACAGGCGTACCCCTCTGCCAAAGGTACCAGCCCACCGGTCATACCCGTTATATAAAACTAGTTGACGCGCGTTCCGCATCATAAGTCACATATCAGTGCGTGCGTAATAGCGTCTCAATAGAAATGCCGAATTGCAGTGTATTTTGGTGTAAAAAGCGTTCAGCGACATCAAGTCTACAAAACTTAGAGCATTAAACCAACCGGAGAGGCCACTGACAGGCGTACCCCTCTGCCAAAGGTACGAGACCACCGGTCATACCCGTTATATAAAACTAGTTGACGCGCGTTCCGCATCATAAGTCACCTATTAGTGCATGCGTAATAGCGTCTGAATAGAAATGCCGAATTGCAGTGTATTTTGGTGTAAAATGCGTTCGGAGACATCAAGTCTACAAAAGTATAATATTACATTCCACCTGTAAGTATTATTTTGTTCTAATATTATTAAATAAGGCAATAAATTAGCAATTTAACCAAATAAAATGCTAATCAACAAGTGTTGCCAGGCTTATCATCAATACTCCAATCTGGGGTAATATTTTAAGTTGAATTAACATAAAAACTAACCTTTCCTTTTTTATAACTCGCCTTGTTGACATATCTAATAAGTTTTATTTTGGATGTACATTATTGTGTCACCGTTCCCATATTTATTTATTTTTAATTAAAACCAATGTTTTTTTTACCAAGTAATGCACAAAATAATATTAAATGAACAAGTAAAATGAGATTATAAATCCAAATATACAAGATTAGTGCACTTTATTCCGAAAGATAATTGCTCATTTGTTACAAAAATAAGCGTATTTATTTTTAAGAAACTGGTCACACTTTAACATAATTAGAGATGAGACAGTTTAATCACAAATATCGATATTGGTATTTCAGTTTTACTACAGTATTAATAAGCACCTACCAGTAGTCCGACTCCTTTGTTGTTGATTACATGCCACCATTGCGTATACCTACGCACAGAAACTCAGTCGAGGGTCAGGGTAGTCGATTCATCGGAGTAGTTGGAAGCGTACTTTTATTAAATCGCTACACGTACACCCCTTCAGATTAGAGAGCGCAAAGTAAGTGAGATTGCGCTTGTCGACGCTGCCGCTCGCTTCCCCGTATCCCCCTCATCGTTGCCCTTCGCAAGTACATGAGTCGGCTGTCTGTTAGTATTAATAAGACTGTGGTATTACCTACATTAATTATTTTTTGTTTGTTTTAGATTTCCAAAAGAGGCAGCAACTCGAGTTGCTTGGATCCACTATTGTGGGAACCATATTACGTGGGTTCCTAAACGTACAAGCACAATTTGCTCACAACATTTTGAAAGTTCATGTTTTCTACTACAATCGAAAAATAAAAGAAAATTGATACAGAGCGCCGTACCAACTTTGAAATATTCTAAGGTGAATTTTATTACTTTACCAATTTCCTGTCCTGAAAATGGTCGTACAAGTTCAGTTTATTAGTTTATAAACAACGCGTTAATGTATACAACAGCCTCTCATAAAGGTCGCCAAAATTACAAAAAAAAATAGTTCGCAGATTAATCCTAACTTTTAAAATTATTTAAATTTTTTAGAAAAGTATAAATTATTATTTTCGCCTTCATTTTTTCAGACCCATAAACTTATTTCTGTTGATATTACTATCATAACTTTTTTGGTATTTTTTGTGATCAAGCATTTTATGCTACTGTGCCATGATTTGGATATTAGATTCACCCAATCGCGACAAATATTTATACTGACCACAAATTTCATGTCGTGATTTTCAATGTAATTTGTGTCCACAGATTTCAAGTTTACTATTATAGTTGAGTAAAATTTGTATCGGTTCGATTATTTTTCAGAATGTTCCTTGCGATGAATCTGATTCTGAACCAGGAACGTCTATACTTAAGAGAAAAAAGATTGAACCTTCTCAATCATGTGAAACTCAAGAATGTAAAATTATTCAGATTAATCCCTGTGCATCAGAATATAATGTTTATACTTCAACAAATACAACACATAGCCCAAAGTTAGACTCACCAAGGAAATTAAAATTGAAGAAACATATACAAATCAAAAACAAACAAGTAAAAAGACTTCAGTCACAAAAAAGATACCTAAAGAAAAAAGTTGCAGGATTACAAGAAATATTAAAAACTCTCTCAGAAAAAACGTTAATTAATAAAGAAGAAAATCTAGTTTTAGAGAAAATCGGTGTAGAAGAAAGAGAGCTTCTTAATAGACAACTAATGAAAGGTAAATCTGGAAAGATACCTACAACCAAATATTCTGCCGAACTTAGATGTTTTGCTTTAACGCTCCATTTTTATTCCCCAAAAGCCTATAGGTATGTGCGAAATACTTTCGGAACGTGTTTGCCAGCACCAAGAACTCTAACGAAATGGTACAGCTCTATTAACGGTCAACCAGGTTTTACGAAAGAAGCGTTAGTTGCGTTAAAACTGAGGGCTGAAAGTAATTCCAATAAGAAAATTTTTTGTACTTTAGTTTTAGATGAGATGAAAATCAAACAATGTACAGAGTATTTAGCAAGTACTCAACGATATTACGGTTATGTGGATCATGGTTTCGATTTTACATCTGATAATTCTGAAGAGGCCACAGACGCTTTAGTATTTTTATTAGTAGGAATAAATACCACTTGGAAATTACCTATTGGATATTTTTTAATAAAAGGTATAAAAGCAGAACAAAAAGCGCAACTTGTGACACAAGCTTTTCATTTAGTACATGACGCTGGTGTAGAAATAAAGGCATTAACTTGTGACGGTACTAAAGCAAATCTTGCTATGGCTGAAGAATTAGGCTGCTGTTTGGACGTTAACAACCTACAAACCACAATTCTCGATTCACAAACAGGACAGCAATGTTTTTTCTTTTTAGATCCCTGTCATATGCTTAAACTTATACGAAACGCATTCGAGCACTATAAGATTTTTTTCCAGCCTATCTCAGGAACAAAAATTCAATGGTCGTATATTAAGAAATTACATGAACTGCAGGAAGAAGAACTTTTTTATCTGGCAAATAAATTAAAAGCCAATCATATATTTTTTAAAACTCAAATAATGAACGTTCGCCTTGCAGCTCAACTTTTCAGCACTAGTGTAGCTGATGCATTGATATTTTGTAACAAAGAAATGACGTTGCCCATGTTTCAAAACGTCGATGCAACAGCAGATTTTTTAATATTAATGAACGATGTATTTGATATTCTTGATTGTAAAACTTGGGGTAATGGGTTTAAACAGGCTTTAAATCTTAAAAACTATAAAACTGCTTTTGCTAAACTAGAAGAAGCGAAGGAAATCCTTTTGAATTTAGAGACTGACGTTCAAAATCGTCAAAATGTCACCAAACGGGTTAATCTTTTGAAATCCCCTCGTTACACAGGATTCCTTGGATTTCTTGTATGCATCGAAAGTGCGAAACGTCTATTTGAATGTATAGTTTTAAATACAAACACACAACTGACCTACTTGCCTTTACACAAAACAAGTCAAGACCATATCGAGATATTTTTTTCGGTCGTTAGAAGCCACGGTGGTTATTCTGACAATCCGTCTGCTCGTCAGTTTGAAGCAATATATAAAAGACTTTTGGTACACACAGAGTTAATCCGAAATGAAAGGGGTACGAACTGTATTCCATTAGAAAAAATATTCATACTTAACTGTACATCAGCAATAGAAAAAATTAATTGTACATCCCAACAAAAAGAAACAGAACCGTTTATAACAGATAATAACTCCTCGGAAGAAAGTGATATGATTTCAGAAATAGAAACTCAAATATTCCTGTCACCTTTTGGAGAGAAAGTTGTAGAATATATAGCGGGTTTTGTAGTATATTCTATTATCAAAAAAATTAAATGCAGTACATGTGTAAAGGGTTTATGTGGTGAAGAAAATAAAAAAAGTCTTAACATATCAAAAAAGCAGAGGTGGCTTGAAGTACGCATCTAAAGAAGCTATTAATTTATGTCGCCTTTGTGAAGTAGAGATTCGAAAACACTTAACTATTAACAATAAAATTATGCGCTCTTGTTCAGTACAGTTAGTTACAAATAAAGTTTTAAAATATTTTGTTGGTGGGTCCATATTCTCGAATATTGAGACTCATTACTTTGATAACGAGTTTACTGTACATAATATAGAACTTGCAAAAATTGTCATTGAAAAATACACTAATGTTAGAATAAATTTTTTGTCAAAGAAGCCTGATCCCAAAAAATGCATTAGGCATGTATACAAAAAGTTAATACATTTTAAAAATCAATAAAATGTTCTATACATAGCTATTTAAATAGCATAGATATTTATTTAAATCGCATCACTTAAATGATAAAAATTATTGTAATAATTATACTTTCTTTTACTAAGGTTTGCAATTATGGCTGTGGTGTATATAGGGTGAAGTTACTTCTTAAGGCGGGCAGGTCAGTTTGAGCGAGTAATAGTTAAACTGGATTTGTTAAGCTAATTAAAATTGCAGTTTTTTTTAAGTACCTATTTTATTATAATTAAATAAATACTTTTTGAAATATATTGTTGTTTTTTTCTTATCTCTACAGATAAAATGTCTCTAATAAAAAACTACTCATACATTATCATGTCACCGTCTTGTTACTATGTAATCAGAGCAAATTAGTCCTCAAAATACAAGATCTGCTTAATAGGAACGAAAATTAATAGCAACATAAATTCGAAGTATTATTTGGTTTGTATATACGTACATACTTAGAAATAATACATGTAAAATAGACACGTAAAAGTACCCATACTTGGAACATTTACTATCTTTAATGTACCTACACTAGAACAAACTTCCACAGGTGGTGGTTATTGAACCCAGATCCTTGTGCGCAGTAGTAAAATAAAATAAAAAAAAACCGGTCAAGTGCCAATGGGACTCGCGCGCCGAGGGTTCCGTACTATCAGGGATCGGAAGTACTGAATAAATATTATTGAAGTTCAAACATAGTAGGAGAGCTCGACCGCATAACTAGATTTCATTTAAAAGTGTTTAAATAAAAAAAAACTATAAACTTATAATAAATTATAGTACCTAAAACTGTTATATATAATATAAGATAATGCTCATTTTAATAAGCAAACATAATAATCATGAAAATAATTAAATCTTTCGCGTACTTATATGAAATCCTAAACATCGATACTAAATATCGACAGAGTCAAGCTCTAACTGTTTTATGCTAAGGAAGCGTAAACTGATAGATGTCCCTGTGTGTGAATGTGATTGTGTGTGTTTAGTTTAAGCTAGTGTGTAATAATTTTATTGTGTGCGTGTGTAACGACGCGATTTAAAAATGCATTAGTAGTTAACATTGTAATTAGTGTGCGTTGCTCGCGTTACCCCGTCCCCCGCCGAAAGTGGCAGACTTTTGCGCAAGGGAAATAGAGCGCGTGTCCACTCCTGTTGGTTTAATGCTCTAAGCTACAAAAGGATAATATTACATTCCACCTGTAAGTATTATTTTGTTCTAATATTATTAAATAAGGCATTCAATTAGCAATTTAACCAAATAAAATGCTAATCAACAAGTGTTGCCAGGCTTATCATCAATACTCCAATCTGGGGTAATATTTTAAGTTGAATTAACATAAAAACTAACCTTTCCTTTTTTATATCTCGCCTTGTTGACATATCTAATAAGTTTCATTTTGGATGTACATTATTGTGTCACCGTTCCCATATTTATTTATTTTTAATTAAAACCAATGTTTTTTTTACCAAGTAATGCACAAAATAATATTAAATGAACAAGTAAAATGAGATTATAAATCCAAATATACAAGATTAGTGCACTTTATTCCGAACGATAATTGCTCATTTCTTACAAAAATAAGCGTATTTATTTTTAAGAAACTGGTCACACTTTAACATAATTAGAGATGAGACAGTTTAATCACAAATATCGATATTGGTTTTCCAGTATTAAATTAATTTTTTTTTGTTTGTTTTAGATTTTCAAAAGAAGCAGCGCCTCGAGTCGCTTGGGTCCAATATTGTAGGAACCATATAAGTGGGTTCCTAAGCGTACAAGTATCTGACTAACAGCTTAAAAGACAAAGCCTTCTGTGCTGCCAGCACTGCTACCTCCTCCCTACCCCCCCAGCGGCGGAGAGCTCAGTTTTTAGCAAGTAAACTCGCTGTGCGCTACCTCCTCTTATTGCATTACCTAGGATTAGTTAAACTAGATTTATAAGGTTAATTTAAATTGCACAGTTTTTCAGTATTTTATTATACCTACTTAAATAAAGACTTTCTGAAATATATTCTGTTGTTTTTTTGTTATCTGAACAGATAAAATATCTCTCTAATAAAAATCACAGAACAAGTACTAAAGCATAGAAGGACTATTAGGAGAATAAAGCGTACACACTCAGAGACAAATAGAAGTTTAATAGTGCTACGATACCTTCTGACAGTTTATCGATATCGATAGATGAAATTTGTATATGGGCTATGGTAAATTAACAGACATGCTAATAAAATGAGGTCTGGTTCCATAAAAGCTCTCGTAAACGAACTACAAGAAACAAACGGCCGTTTTACACCTCACCGGAATGGCATAGGCCGGCAGCAGCGCCAGGAGCACTTTCAATGTGAAATAATTTTGAAGTTTTTATTCATGTTTCATGCTGTAAGTTCAAACACAATGTAAACTGTATATGAATAAATTAAATAAATTGAAAATTGAAATATACATGATCGATCCACACACTGCCTCGCATCACGGATCGTAGTGCGAGCGTGCGTGTTCTTGTATTGTTTGTAAGTATCTCTCTTTGTATAGAAATCACGCGTGGTGCAACACTGAAAACGCATTTAAGCGCTGTGTTACTGATCACACGCTTACATGCAGAGAAACACGTACTCACGCGCGTGGGTTCGAGGCCAGACGGTATGGACACCGTGTTCTGCAGTAACGTGCGTGATTGATGATTGCGTATGGCGCGTGACAATGGAGCAAATTTGAGTAGATTCGTCCTCACCGCTGGAACGTTAATTTAAGACTCTGCATTAGTTATTTTAAGATGTATCTATGGTTTCTGAATAAATTATTATTATTATTATTATATGTTAAACGTGTAACAATATAATATATAACATAATTCTCTCTTAATTTGCTTCATGGATCTTCCGGTCTGATCTTTCGGAAACCTGCAAAAGAACACAATGTATGAAACACTATGAAAGGTACAAAGATAGTTACCACAAAATCGTTAACACAAATTATAGTAATATTTTTGTCATCGATAAAATATGCAGCACAAGTCACAACACTATTGAACATGACTACACAAATTGGTAAAAATGTAAAATACTTAAAAATTACTGAATCGAATGGCAAACAGACGATTATAATATGACTGCAGTATAGTAAAGTATAAATCACTTAGGTATTTTGCACGTTTATATAGGTTTTTAGAATATATTATTGGTTTGTTATCTACTCACCGATGGAAGTTGACGATTTAAACTTGATTTTCTTTGCGAAAAGAATGTAATTTACAACCTACAATAACGCAGGACATTGCTTATCCAATGGGCTTAATTTTACTTCACAATAGCACTATGTAATTATTAAATAACATATATTATTTCACAAAACAGATAAATAACAATGAAAATTACGAGCGGCGGTTTAATCCGACTAAATTGTCTAGAGGCCTTGACAAGTTGGAACATTTGACATTAGTTCACTTTTTAATTCGGCATCCAAAGGTAACCAAAGGTAACCAAATTGACGTTTCTACAGTGTACACCGGGCGTCCTTAGCAAAATTATTTGTCTCTTTCTTTTCAATGTATCCGGCTTATTTGGAAAAATAGGACAAGTATATGAGGGCGATTAACACTCCTTCTATGTATGTACTTGTTCTGTGATAAAAATCTACTCATACATTCTCATGTCAGTGTCTTGTTACTATGTAATCAGAACAAAATCCTCCAATTACAAGCTCTGCTTAGTTGGAACGAAATTTAATAGCAACAGACAATTAATTCAAAGTATTATTTGGTTTGAATATACATACATACTTAGGAATAATACACGTAAAATTGACACGTAATAATTAATTACAATCTTTAATCCACACTAGAACAAATTTCAACAGGTGGTGGTTATTGAACATACATCCTTGTGCGCAGTAGTAAAATAAAAAAAAAGAGTGGGTACCCATGTACGCACGTAAGAAGTTATACTTCTTTGGCATAACAATCCAAAAATACCAAATAATAATACAACGCATACATACATAAATATTTGAATTGATATAAACGCCAATATATTTTTTATTTATTCACACAGATTATTTGTACTGATACGACACACAAAGATCCGCAACTAACTTCAGTGTGTAAAAGGTTCGCAACTAACTTCAGGGTGTTGCTTTTTTCTGTCGGTGTGCGCGCGCATCGTAAAAATTCACTTTCATCATTTTTCCCAATCGCGCCAAAAAAAGTATAACTTCAAAAAAAAACGGCTAAATGCCAGTAGGACTCGCGCGCCGAGGGTTCCGTACTATCAGGGATCGGAAGTATTGAATAAACATTAGTAAACATAGTAGGAGAGCCCGACCGCATAACCAGATTTGTTTGTCGAACAATGTTTAACAAATAAATTTAGCCCGACCGTATGACGGGCTTTTTTGATAATAATTACAAAAAAGTGTGCTAGTTAGAAACACTGTTTTATTCTTCCTGTAATATTAACATAAACATGAATTAACAGAATTACTTCTAGTTAATTCATGTTTATGAACTATTTACTTTACTTTCATCTATTTCAAAGTGCTTAAATAAAAAAAACCTTAAAATTATAATAGATTATTATTACCTAAAACTGTTCTATATAATATAAGATAATGCTCATTTTAATAAGCAAACATAATAATCATGAAAATAATTAAATCTTTCGCGTACTTATATGAAATCCTAAACATCGATACTAAATATCGACAGAGTCAAGCTCTAACTGTTTTAGGCTAAGGAAGCGTAAACTGATAGATGTCCCTGTGTGTGAATGTGATTGTGTGTGTTTAGTTTAAGCTAGTGTGTAATAATTTTATTGTGTGCGTGTATAACGACGCGATTTAAAAATGCATTAGTAGTTAACATTGTAATTAGTGTGCGTTGCTCGCGTTACCCCGTCCCCCACCGAAAGTGGCAGACTTTTGCGCAAGGGAAATAGAGCGCGTGTCCACTCCTGTTGGTTTAATGCTCTAAGACATGCAACTAAAAAAACTACATTAGATTTATACAAGCTTCTAAAAAAAATATCCATTTATCGGCGATATATTGACGCTCTAGACCGTTAAATCGATATCACCTTAATTTGATCGTTAACAATATTTTTAAAAACTTTGCATCCATAGACGCCTGTCGAACGAGTCTACAATATGTATGGAGTATGGAGTATGGATATGCCTTTTTGATAGTCATAAGTTCATAACATTTTATGTGAAATAAAATATCTTCAAATATTTAAAAAAATATTTATTTCGTAATGGTTATATGTAAGTATTTATATTTACTTAAACAACATTTTACATCAATCAATGAATCTATTGGTATCATTTTTATATAGGTATATGTTATAAAGTTTGATTTTACGTAATAATAATACATTTATGAAAATGTATGTAAAAATTCAATGTTGAAAAATAGACGATATTATTATTTCCATCTTTACTGCGCATCGCTAGTGAAGAGAACTAAGTGTCAGTCAGTCATGAACTCATGATCCATGGTGTATGTCGGTTAGTCAGTGTTTAGAAGTTTATATACATACAAAGATAAATATAATAACACAAAATACACGCTAATAAATAATAATTTATATGAACCCAGTACAAAACATAACTGACAAGTAAGTAAGTATACCGTAGCCAAATGGTAACGTATTCAATGCAATGTTGACTGAGGGAAAGGAAAAGGAAAAAATTAAGGAAGGAAAAGAATGGGTAAATGTGTGTAAATATGTTAATGTATGGTGTATAAGGACTCTGAACACAGGAAGAAATGAAATTGGCTAGGTTCACGCTTAACGTCACATTACATGCCAACACACGAACTGTGAGCGTTTAACCTTTCATACTGTGCACACATTCGTCGCTGCTTACCACCTTTTTCACCTCCAGGAAGAGAAGGGAGTGTGACAGGTAGATGGGCGATGATCTTTGCAGAAAACCTGTGGGCTTCTTCATGAACCGTCATTGCAATGTCGGGTACAGCCTGTGGTGTTTCTGCAGGATCACCTCTACAAGTTGCATTCGGAAATCTCGGTGTTATAATTATGTTGTGTGTGTGTGTGTTTGAACATTACGTAAGCATGCAGACGCCTGAAAAATTTTTGTACCAGACTTGTCCGCTTTCGCTCGATGGGGTAAGCAGAAACAATTTGATCCTTCTTGTAGACATTATAGTCCTGAATGAGGGTGGTTTTATTTTCGGACACGAAGGGCCCATGGTATGTCGATATCAAAGCAACACGGTTTTGATCTCGCCATACCAAGAGATCAACATCTCCAGATGTGCACTCGAAAACTTAACCCACCCTCATGTCGGTCTTTTTCAGACTATAAATTTAATTTGGCGGCAAAGCCAGGGATAGAAAATATACTTTTGTCACTGGACTAGTAATCTTCTAATTTGTACTTAACTACAATGCCCATTGCCATCAACAAAGCAAAATAGTTCGTCTACGTTTTGTCTCTCCGGCTCGCTATTCTGCTATGTGGCTCCATTGCCCCTTGATCGAGAAGTTGGTTGGTAAACTATATGCCCTATAATTGATATATTCCAAATCAAAATGAAGGCTGATCAATTATGGGGCCGTTCCTACCAACAAACGCTTCTATTCTTGATTGAGGGTCAATGGAGGGATCTGGAAACGCCTGCCGATTCAATTCAAGACAAATAATGAAGTGGGCCCCGCCTCGTCTTCGTCTTCATCTTGGGCAGCAGACTCCGTAATCACGCCCGCATCTGCAGCCTCCCGTGACGTGTCCTTGACAGCTTCAAAAAGAACTCGAAGGCTTCGAGGAATCATGGGGAGACCCTGTCCTTTATCGTCGGAGTCTGCCGCCACATCATGTTCTTCGTCTTCACTACCTATGGGAATTTAAAATAATAATCCCTGTCATGGACCAACTAGATAGAAAACACTGATCTAAATGCAATGAGAAACTACCAAACGTAATTGAGGATGTTGGTGATATCAGCATCTCTTAGCGGCTGTAAAATTCCAGCCTTTTGAACATTTGAGCCTTTGAGCCGCTCTCAGCGTCATTTGCATCTAAGTGACGTGATTTTAACATCACTACTAGTCAGCTAGACTAAGGCCAGTATTTATAAACGCATCTCAGGTATTGAGTTGAGTACGCGCACTTGAATCATACCCCTGTCTCTATCTAACTAGGGGCCCGAGACCGTAGTTAGAAAGAGACGGTATTAAGTAGAGCGTAGTTAGAAAGAGACGGTATTAAGTACGCGTACTCAATACCTGAGCTTCGTCAGTCGATAATAATACTTACGCAGCAGGAGAAGAAGAGGCCGGCGAAATGGGCGCCATCGAGGTCGATGGCAGATTCCTTCACTTCATTCTACATATAAGAAGAAAAACCTTAGATGACGAATTTGTGTACATATATAAACACTCACTCACTCACACACACAAACACACACACACACACAACACACACACACAAACACACACGCACACGCACACGCACACGCACACGCACACACACACACACACACACACACACACGGCGCGCGGTGACCATAGTCAATTTCACTACGTAACGTGTACGTAACACTGTATCACATGTAAAACTAGAATTCTATTTGATTCCTGTCCCGATTCACACTGAGTTTTAACAATTATTAGGGTTTATTTTATAAGTACCTAACACGTCTTGCGCCGTGCAGGCAGGTTAATCTGATGCAGGGCAGGCCGCCCCGCAAAATACCGATGATAACGCTGGTCATCGATTTTGACGGTGACTGTATAAAAAAATTTGAAAGTGAAAATACCAGGTCTACCTATTAATTTTGATAAAAATTTTTTTCAATATATTATAGACGGCCACCTAATTGCTTTACCACTTTTAACAAAAATTCTATCAAAATTAAAATTCAATAAGACTAATAATAATATTCTACTTAGTTTAAAATTAAAATTAATCGAATGTCAGTGTAAATTCTACTAGAATCTAGAGAAGAACGCCATCTTAAAATCTTATTGCCTACTTCGTGAAATTCCAGTATACATAGTTTTACACAGTGATCATAGATGACGTTCTTGTAGAATTTTGATTTTGAAAAAAGTGATCTCATAATATAAATTACCTAATAATGTTTAGAAAGTCTTAATGCACTTATTAATAAAAATAATGTGTATTATTTATAACATTTTGTAGACATAAAACCATAAATTGTTTTAATGGTGAATGTTGTTCAGATAAGCAACTTATAAAGACATTTCTTAATTCGGGTGATGCAACTGTGGAGGTTTTAATTTATGAATATATTGTGTAACGTCGGTTGTGTATCTATAAAAATAGTTAAATACCTACATATTATTATGTACCAAACCTGTTCTGGCTCCATTTTTACATCTGAATAATTATTTAAAACCTACACGTATTAAATTAACAACGTGGTAACATTTCAGTAAGTCTTGTGCACTATCAAAATGTATGGTGAAAATCGTTTACATAATATTATTAAAATATGTTTAGTTTTTATTACCTCAATAATAGAACAACAATATTGACTATTTCTTCAATATCCGATATGGTCTAGTGGCTAGGATACCTGGCTCTCACCCAGGAGGCTCGGGTTCGATTCCCGGTATCGGAAGATCTTTTTGCTGTATCTTAATTCTTTATGAACCGTACCGCGTCTATAGGAAGCTAAGGTAACTGCTTACCAATAGGCAGACCACTTGTTTAGGGTAAAATTTTTTCGTAAATAAACTAATGTAAACCTTTTATAATAATCCAATTTATTATTTACTAAAATTAATATAAAATATAATTACATTATTTAAATAAGTAAATTCGTAACATCGAACATTTTGTCTCATAATTTTATAATTATACTTATTTATATATTTACAAAATTAAAACTAGGTATCTTTTAATATCTAAAGCACTAAGATAGTTTACTTAAATGAGAAGGCATGAACATTGATCGCCATACTTACATAAGGCAGATTAACAATTTCAAACTTTATAAATCCAGATTTCCTCACGATGTTTTCCTTCACCGTAGGCGACTGTTACACGTAAAGTATTTATTGTGATCCGTCAATACAGTATTTATTGATGGATTTCAGTTTTTACTGATGGATTAATACACCAGCCTACACGTTCAATATTTATTACGTCAGTATTGTAGTCGGTCTCCTGCTGTTTAAACGTCTAAAATGGCCACAGAGCTGAAAATTAAAGGTTACAGGGCTACTATTTTAGCGCTTAGTTTAAATAAAAAGGTCAGGCGAAAGTAAAATCAAAAAATTGGTTACAACAAAAGGAAAGGTACACAAATTCTGAATTTAATGCCAAAAATTTAATTAGACGGGTTTTTTAAATCTACAACATAGCTTACATAGCTTACGTATCATAATCCGACGGATCATCAATACAGAATCAAAAAATCTAGAAATCCATTAATTAATAATGACATACATCAGTACATTAGGTTACACGTTAATTAAATACCACGATACATCAGTATTTACTGGTGGATCACAATAAATACTTTACGTGTAACAGTCGCCTTATTAGTCAGATAAGTCCTTGGTAAACTTAAAAAGTTAAAATCACATTGCGATTGGTACCCTAATTCGCAAAACGACTAACTCCGTAACAGCAAATTTTACAGAGGTCACAAATGGAGGTCACTTAAAACTTATTTATTTCAATATTATCACAATTTTGTAAAACTGTATATTTACTAAAAAAAACTGCGCATTAAAGTGCCTTTAAAGTCGGTAAGGCGATTTATTCTTTCAGTATATTAATTAAGTAGATCAATAAATTTCTAAAAATATCTTAAAATATTTCTTAAAGAGTCCACATAGTGTCAAATGTCATATTAAATACTTAATCTCATAATTGAGCACAGAGCTGAATAGCTCAATAAGGCAAGATTATAATTAAACGAGTCTGCCCACAACACCGTACCATACTATGACCGTGCTATGAACGTGTCAGGCAAAAAAATATTCTTTGAATTGAAAAGTATGACACCATGCCCACTACACGCGACGGTGCTGGTCGTTACGTCACCGACCAGCACCGTCGCGTGCCATGCACGGAGCGTCAATAATTGTCGACGAGAATATTTAGCCGATGGCTATCATTGCCAATTATTTTAAACGCGTCTAAAATAATGGACTATCATTGCCAATACCTGATATCTACACCGGTGGAGTCAAGCCACCCCACAAACCTAAAACCTGGATTCACTACAGCTGTCGAATACCAGGTAATATTTGGTATTAGTCACCACTTACTGCATCTACTATTATGCCTATTTAGACCTGAGCGGTATTCCCTACCGTCTGCGGTAAAGAAAGCCGAGTGGATATGCGGTAATACTACTATCCTACCAACTTTTCGCTCTAACCGCGGCACTACATACTTAAAATACCCGAGCGAAACCCGTCGATATGTATACTTACCCACGGTAGCAGTGAATACCGAACAGGTTTAAATAGGCCTTTATTTTTCTTTTGTCTTATGTAATGTTAACGGCAGAGGGGGCAGCTGTCCCCCTCTCAGAATGGTTGTAGTAATGGTTTTAATAAGCCTGCCCTCCTCTTATGAGCGTTTACGCGTCATGAGTCGCAACGTCGCAATTTAGTGTCAATATTTCGTGGTTTTCAATTTTTATCATTTAATCTTTATTTTAAAAAGATGTTCTCTACAAACGCTAGAATTAGGTGAAAGCTGTATAGAGTAAGAAATCATTGCGTTTACAGTTCTATTTATATGCAAATAATACATTTGAAACTTAAGTTGAGATTTCATAGTAAAATAACTGTAAGTATTATGGTTACTTACTTTTTAAACAACTTTCACCTAATTCTAGCATTTGTACAGAACATATTTTTAAAATATAGCTCAGATTAAATGATAAAAAAATTAAAACCACGAAATAGAAAAAAAAAAGAAAAAAGTAAAAAGTAGGTACATAATATCTTATAGTTGTTCCTATGTCAGCAACAATTTTTCTGTACATCTCCATGGGCAATGTTGTCGATACTCCACGCCGGTAATTCTACTTTGCCCGTATGTGTTGCATCTTCTTCTGTTGGCGAACCTGAAAAAAAATAAGCAGATTATAAAACAATTCTTGAAGAACTTGTGTAGGACTTTGCAAACATGTAAATAACAAGTGCACCCAGACTCGTGACAAATATTTATGGATCACAAAAAGTTTTGTCTCGTGTGGGGATCGATCCCACATCCTCGTGCACAGCACATATATTATAATAATTGAAATCAACGAAAATATGACACTAAATTGCGACGTTAGCACTCTTTTGTGTGAACACTCTTAATTTTTTTTGTGGTAGTCTTCTAAAGTGACTCTACTCTAACTGATGGTAAGCAATCAGTGGAATCCAGAAGTGGTGGACATCATACCAAAAGCCCTCGTCTTAAGCTGACCTGGTAGCCTCTACTATGGCGACTTTCTTACAATTTTATATTACTTATTTAGAGTTAAAAAAGTGATATTCTGACCTGTAGGTATTCTGTCATCACCGTCAGCGCTGTCGTACGACCGTAGTGATGACACCAGGTTTGTGCTGGACAGCTTTAGTAGAGCGGTCGCTGTGTTCAGGAATACTTGGTCTATACCTTGCTGTGAAAGGAAAAGATCTATGAAATCTATACATAGTGTTAAAAGGAAGTTTCTGAAAACCGTCTGTCTGTGTCTGATCCTTTCGCATTGGTAGTCCAATTTTTTAAATATTTCTACGCTTTGACGCCTGTCTTCCATTAATGAGGTAAGCAGAGACTATAGAACGCCATTTGCTGCGATCCAAACATACCTCATTTTCTTCTTCAATATTCATTAATTTTTTCATACTCACACGTTAGTTACGAGTCATCACCTATTTGGTCCGCGTATGTTCGTCACGGATGTGTCTATCAACTGTGGAATCTATTAAGGGAGTTACTGTGCTTGTACACTAATATTATAAAGAGGAAAGATTTGTGTTTTTGTATGCAACGAATAAACTCAAAAAGTAATGGGCGGATTTCAAAAATTCATAGGCTATATTTTATCCTCGTACTCTCACGGGAACGTGAACCACTCGGGTGAAACCGGGTGGCGTCCGCTAGTACAGTACATAATGACCTGGTCATGCAAGGCCGATGTTTCAGTGTACTGCGCGCCGATAGACGCCGCGAACTGCGCCGCCTCGCTCGCTGACACCGCCCGGAGTTGCTCGAGGTCACTCTTGTTACCCACCAATGACAGCACCATCGCTTCTGGTACGTTACTGCAAGAAAAAGATTATTGTTTGAAAAAAGGCTTTTAAACACAAGCAAGTCATTCGTTCATAAAGGGAGTAAGATTACAACGGTAGTAGATCCACGCTGGTTTCAGCATGAATGGGCTGGATCGACCGGAGAAGTACTAGCCTCTCATAGAAACGTAAGAGTATTAGTATCCGTACTATTGCGTTTCGTTCAGTTAGTGAGAGTGCCAGAGGCCTAATTTCTCCCCTTTCCTTTTTCTTCATCTCCCTTCATCCTTTCACTTACCTCAATCCATCACAGTAGACAGCGGCTTCGCAAAGTCTTTGGCATTGCAGGAGCAATGCTAGGGACTCAGAGTCGTCCATGAATGAGTTACCACTTACCATCACGTGGGCTGTTTGCTCGTCTGCCACTGACGGCAAATAAAAGGGACTAGGGATGAAAAGGATGAGAAACGAGAAAAAGCAGTACTCCTATTCTTACCTCTGCAACTCTTTAACCCATCCCTTGATAGCGGTAAAGCTGTTGACGCTGGTGATATCGAAGACCAGTAAGGCTGCGTTCGCATTCCGGTAGTACATCGGAGCCATGGATCTGAACCGCTCCTGGCCGGCTGTATCCCACACCTAGAAAGCAGAAACCAAGAAATGAGTGAGTGTTTTTCTGGACACAGGCCATCAAATCAAAATATATTTATTTATTCAGGTTAATTTAATTAACACTTATGAACGTCAAAAAATACAAAAGTCAGCCAATTAACCTACAGCCAGCTCGCTGAATTAAGGGTAGGGCATGAGAAGAACTGGCGAGTAACTCAGGCCACTCTTTATCGTCAGGTTATTAAAATTTTTGTAAGTTACAATTTTAAGTAGCATGCAAAGTGTCGCAGGCAATACACTTAAGTAAGTAATTATGGTATCTATCTTGTAAAAAAAATTAAACGTAAAATGTATGCTTTACAGGCTGTCTCAGTTTGCATATTGGTACAAAAAGGTTAAGGCAACATGTGAACTGTGGTATAATTCTTTCCACAATTTTCGCTACCGTAGCCGTTTGTGAGCCCTCATCCATCAGTCGCCATCTTTATCAGTTTTGGTTTGCTTTGTGAGGGGTTTGCCCATGCTTGCTTTTGCTAAATCCATACTTCCATACTAATATTACAAATGCGAAAGTAACTCTGTATGTCTATTACGCTTTCACGCCCAGACCACTGAACCGATTTTGATAAAATTTAGTAAGGAGATAGATTAGACCTTGGGGAACAATATAGGCTATCGCGAGAAAATGGCTTAAATGGGGATGAAAGTTAGTATGAAAAAAAAAAAGATATGTTCATGATTAGTAAATATATATAGCGCCATAACCGACATTCATGCCAACGGAGCTGCGGGCAACAGCTAGTAATAAATATATATTTACCTGTAATTTAACTCTGGAGTTTTCCAGATTGATGTTGCACGTAAAGAACGACGCGCCTATTGTAGGAGATATATGCTTCGAGAACATCTTGCCGATATATCGCACCACTAAGGAAGTCTTGCCTACTCCTGGAACCAAAAATAATACCATTAATGTTGCTAGTAAATGGTGGTTTGAGCATGAATGGGCTGGAGCGATAAGGTAATAGCTTAAAGTATTTGTACTTATAAAATTTAAATAAGTAAAGAAAACAAACTTCTGTCAAAATAAAAAGCAATATATTGTAGAACTCATTTGTGATAATTAATTATGAAAAGATCAATTGCTGTGGCATTAATTTGTTTATAAAAAAAATTAATCAATTTAGTAGGTACTTATCTATAGGAAAAACCTAATAATATGTACTACACACTGCGATGTAATTAAAGGAAATAAATATTTTATATTGGAATATGCGAATAAACGAATAAGCGTATAAATGCTATGACGCCTCATCCCACTCATTATTTTTTCCTGGCTCAACCTATTTATGTTCCTTACTCAACCCACAACGATAATTTCATTTTAAATTCCATATTCATTCCATCAGTATTTCCAGCTCAACCTATTGCAAAACCGAGGATCGACAAAAGAAAATATAATTATTGAAATTAGGTAATGTGATGAGTGAAGAAATAGAATTACACGTCATAGGATTTTTTTATACAACTTTGGTGGCCCACATCACGGTCCACCTGATGGTAAGTGGTAACCGTAACCTATAGAGATGGCTGTGTTTTCCAAGCATCGCAGAATTAATAATGCTTAGAAAACACAACCAAGCCGTTGCCGACCACGGACAAGGGGATGAGGAAGGAAAAGGGAAACGGACGAGGACCGAAGTGGTATTTAGGCTGCCGGTGGCGCTCTCACTCACCGAGCGAAACACATTAGCATGAAAACTAATATTCTTACGTCGATCTTCTATGAGAAGGTAGTACTTCCCCGGTCGATCCAGCCCATTCATGTTGAAACCAGCGTGGATCTACTTACTACCGTAGAACAATAAGATGGATGAAAAAGGATGAATAAGGAAGGGTCATACGTCCATTGTTGAAAATATCTATGTAGGTATCTCCACCTGTTTGGTCAAGCCTCATCCATCGGCTGTCCTATATCCGGTCCTCGGTCCACCTCGTAAGGCGTGTCCTTCGCAGGTCGGTATTTAATACTGGTTTCTAATTTTTGTAACATAAACAGCAATTCCGGTTTACCAAATCATTTCGATTTCGATAAAACTGGTTTTATCGTTAAATATTTAAGATTTTGCTAATAGTTGTTCGATCTTTGGGTAATATAATAATTACTAGCTTTCTGGAGTTCGGTTTCACACGCCCTTAGTTACATCTTTGGTTACTGCTCCGCTCCCGTCGCTCGTAGCGTGATGTTACATACCTTATAACCTTCCTCAAAAACTGGGCTATCAAACGTAAAAATAATAATTTCATCCGACTGGTAGTTTCAGAGATCAGCGCGTTTAAGCAAACAAACAAATTTTACCTCTTTGTCCTAATATCATAAAAAGCTTCGGCCAAACCTGCGCGACCACGACGCGGGACGCGGGACGCGACGCGGGAGCGTCTGCAACGCGAAACTTAACGTGCACACCTGCGCGACTGCGACGCGAACCGCGAACTTCATTTGTTAGTGAACAATCACTAAAGCTGCGCGTCTTTATCTGGTACTAGCTGCGCCTCACGGCTTCGCCCGCGCCTAAAATGTGTTTTGTCTCCCTTGGGAATCAGAGCGATTTTCGGGATAAAAAGTAACCTTAAATACTTTGTCCGTCTCCGGCACCAAACCTTTCTACATACCCATTTTTATCAAAATCGGTTTAGCCGTTTAGGCGCTAAGTGGTAACAAACACACCCACAATCTTTCGCATGTATAATATTAGTAGGATAGCTACTAAATTGTTGTGGTGATGATATTCTCGTATTTAACATCAAATTCTGACTCTGATGAAAAAGACCTTTTATTGCTTTTGCGGAATAAACCACGCGACAAATAATGGCAACCTGTCTGGTTCAATGGTTTGATTGACAGAGTACGAATCGGTAGGGTTTTTTTTTTACAGCCGACGGTGGCAGACTAGCCAATAGCCCACCTGATGGTAAGTGGTAACTGTCGCTCATGTCGCTTCTTCATTGCCTGGGACTCTGCGGTCTGCGAAGCCACTGCCTACCGGCAAGGGAGTGGGTTAGGTGAAGGAGGTGGGATAGGCGAATGGAATGTGGTAGGTAAAGGTAGTGGTGTAGGTGCAGAGAGTAAGGTAGGCAAAGGTAGTGGAGTAGGGAATGAGGAAAAAGGAAAGGGGAGAGATTGGGCCTCCGGCGCTCTCACTTACCGAACGAAAGTAATACTACTACTCTTACATCGAACTTTTATGAGAGGATAGTACTTTATTCATACTACTACACACGTCTGACCACTAGACGCGTGCGTCCCGCTCTGCGGACGCTGCAGTCCCGCGTTGCGGTCGCGCAGGTGTGCAAAGCGCCATACATATTATACGGCAGCGACCACCGCGCGGCAGACGCTCCCGCTTCGCAGTCGCTTTGGTCGCGCAGATTTGGCCGAAGCTTAAATGCGAAAGTTTGTGCGCCTAAATGCCTGAACCGATTTTGATAGATTCGGTGCTGAAGATGAAAAGCCCGAAAATGGGTCTGGATCCCGAGGGATACAAAACATAATAGGTATATACGCGCAGACGAAGCCGAGGCGCGTAGCTAGTATTATTATAGATAAATATATTAAATTATCTACTTTTATTTCTAAGACAGCTTGTCATTGTAATCTCTTTAATGCTAGACGTGGGCTTTTCCATAAGGATTAAACAGATAAAAACCACAATCAGTAAAACGTTATACAATATTTAGAACGTTTTTATTATAAACAACAACATAATACAGGTTTTTTATATAGCTTTGGTGACAAAAAAGCATACTTACATATCTTTAAATAAACTATAAAGCTGAAAAGTTAGTTTTTTTGTTTGAACTCGCTAACCTCTGGAACCAGTCGGATTTGAAAAATCTTTTTGCGTATGATAACCCAGTTCTTGAGGAAGGTTATAGGCTATGTAACATCACGCTACTGGCGACGGGAGCACAGCAGAAACCATGCTGCGTCAAGCTAGTTAAGAAAATGGGAAAGGAAGGAATGATCCATCTATAGAATGTAGGTACTACCCTAGTTCATTATAAAAAATCTACTGGTGGACATAGGCCTTTCCCCAATTTTCGCCACCGTGGCCGGTCGTTCGCCGCCCGCATCCATCGGTTGCCCGCCACCCTTATAAGGTCGTTGCACCACCTTGTGAAGGTTCTGCCTACGCTGCGTCTACCCTAGTTAGTCTGCTTCAATGCGGATATCCTTATGAGAAAGCGTGCGCCCTACTTTTATAATAATTCGTTCATTTGGTACATTTTTAGTACATTTTTTCAAAGATAACCTTTGACTTTTAGAATGATTATTTTGTGGGTAGGTATATTCTAAGTAGATTTTAAACCGACTTTTGAAATCGGTATGAAGGAGCGATTTCGCTACCAATTATTAATGGATTTGATGGCAATTCGACATAGATGTTTTGGTTTGTTTAAGTTATACTAAGGAATTCAACTTTTAGTTTTTGTTTAAGTTTGTACATATAGGTAAAGTTTTGAAGTCGGTTTTTATTTTTTTCCAAAATTTATTAATACTATGAGTGACACCGTCAAAAAAAATCGTTCAGCCTGTCTGCTAACAAGATAGAAACATGAAAAACTAAGAAACTTAGACCAATTAATTTTAATCGCCAGATTGTTACATCATGATTTTAGCATGCTCATGTAGACCAACACTCTGTCTACCCTCTTAAAATAATCTAATCTGTCTGATAAAGCCTTAGGTAAACAACAGTAGCTGATAAGAATTAACACTAATATTAAACTGACGATATCTTCTTATCCTTACCTACTTATGTTGCATTAAACGGGTCCTTTGGAGTTTTACACCACGAGCAGATCGGACCGCGGTTCGAATCGCACAATTGTGCTATTTGAATGGGGCCTTTCGCACCGTGGTGGTTAGAGCGGTGCTAATGTGCTAAGATATCTTCAATCAAACAAACAAAGCATCATCATATATCATATCAGCCAAAAGACGTCCACTGCTGGACATAGGCCTCCCCCAATTTTCGCCACCGTGGCCGGTCGTTCGCCGCCCTCATCCATCGGTTACCCGCCACCCTTATAAGGTCGTCGGTCCACCTTGTGAGGGGTCTGCCCACGCTGCGTCTTCCGGTTCGTGGTCGCCACTCTAGAACCTTTCTGCCCCAGCGGCCGTCAGTTCTGCGAGCTATGTGTCCTGCCCATTGCCACTTCAGAGAAGCAACTCTGCGAGCCACGTCAGTTACTTTGGTTCGCCTGCGGATTTCTTCGTTTCTCAAACGATCGCGCAGGGAGACGCCTAACATAGCCCGCTCCATCGCCCTCTGAGCGACTTTGAGCCTTCGGATAAGACCCATAGTTAGCGACCACGTCTCTGCTCCGTATGTCATCACTGGCAACACACACTGGTCAAAGACCTTGGTCTTGAGACACTGTGGTAGTAATATATATAAGTAGTGGTAAAGCATAAGATAAAACATTTATGTATTACGTCAAATTACGTGTTTTCTTTGTTTAATTGCGGTCCGAACCACTCGTGGTGTGAAACGACTAAGAACCCCATTAAACTAGAAAACATGCTTTCTAATGTTTGATGCGAAGAAATGAAGAACGGCTTGATTGGCGAGTTTATGTAATAAAAACATTTACCACAGTTCACATGTTGCCTTTACCTTTTTGTAGCAGTATGCAAATTGAGGCAGCCTGTAAAGCACACATTTTTCTATTTAGGTATTTCTTTTTCTTTACAACAAAATAGAAACTTGTAGTTATTGCCTGTTTCACTTTGCATGCTACTTGAAATTGTAACTGTAAAATTTTTTAATAATCTTGCGATTAAAAAGAGTGGTCTGAGTTTCTTGCCAGTTCTTCTCATGTTGCCCTACGTCAGCGAACTGGCTGTAGGTTCATTGGCTGATATTTTGTAATTTTACATTCATAATAATATAATAATATAATATTCTACCACATTCACACAGCGCCATCTAGCCCCAAATTAAGCAATTATATTTGCTTGTGTTATGGGTACTAAACAACTGATATACTACATATATACATTTTTTTTTTGTAAATACATACATATTATAGATAAATTACACCCAGACACAGAATAAACAATCATGCTCATCACACAAAGATTTGTCCTGGGTGGGAATCGAACCCACGACCTCCGGCTTTGCAGTCAGGGTCACTAACCACTAGACCAACAGGCCAGTCAGAATATCAGAATAATGTTAATTCAATTAACCCAAATGAATGTCTTTGACTTTGATTGTGTTTTCTTAGCATATTTTTGTAACGTCTAGCCATGTTGATATGTCATTGTCACCACGCAGCAGCTTTGCAGAGCCCCTGGTATTAAAGAAATTTTGTTTTTTATAGCCGTCTGTGGCAGACGAGCCTACAGCCCAAGTAAGTAGTAACTGTCGCTCATGGATTTCTTCAATTTCAGGGACACTGGGAAGCTACCGTGAAGGGAGTGGGATAGGTAAGAGGAATGCGGGAAGTGAGGAAAAAGAAAAGGAAGGAAGTTTGGACTCCGAAGTTCGCTTTAAGAAATAAATAAAACTTAAAGTCAGGTGGGATATGCTCGTTTGCCTGGGCCTCTTTAAAGGTAGTCTGCTAATAAATCACGGTTGGCTAGGCAGGTTGATGACCGCATTAAGGTGATATTGCAAGTAATGCCGTTGTTCGTTACCAGGCATTCCTTTTACGAGGCATTCTCTACCAGACTACTATTCCGTGCTGCTATTACTCAACAAAGTAGATGAAACACGGAAATACATAATAAAATACGCACATTTTGCGGAGTGCTCATTTTTCCAAATGCTTCTTTTGAGAAGTGCCCGTTATGAGATATATGATTTTTTATCCTGTGCACATTCTGCGAAGTGCACATTCTGCGACTGAGTCGAGTAATAAGGATGATTACTTGAAAATGATCTATTATGCAGATAAACTAAACTGACGGACTCATAAACTGCATCAAAGTTCAGGATTACTTTGAAATGATTTTTTCTAATAAGTATGCAAACTTTTTAGATTAAATTATATAAATATGGAGAGACTGGCACTTAATCTTAAAAAAAGCAAAATTTAAAAATAGAACTGCAGTAAAACAAATGAATATAGCCGGGCAAAGAAAATTTACTCGTAGTATCAGATTTGCGTGTTATTTAAAGCAAAGTTTTAAATTGATTCACATTGATTTTTTATTCTATTTTCAATTGAA
The DNA here is from genome assembly GCA_963082885.1 of Parascotia fuliginaria. Lineage (NCBI taxonomy): Eukaryota > Metazoa > Arthropoda > Insecta > Lepidoptera > Erebidae > Parascotia > Parascotia fuliginaria. Next base: position 7,712,805 of record OY720198.1, on the reverse strand, counting down.
TTATTGTTACCAGCAGACTTGTTGAGTTAGTTTTTTAACTCATCAAGCGTTTTTGAACCATAATATGGATACTTCATCCGAACAAGCGCCTCAAATTGTAGCACTGGTGCGGAAGGGCTTGGATCAACGAACGATTGGTAGAAATTTAAATTTAAACCAGTCTACGGTTTCTAGAATATACAGAAGGTTTGTGGAGACAGGTTCTTACAGAAAGAGACGTGGTACAGGCAGGACTCGAGCAACCATCGGTCGTGATGACCGATTTATTGTTACAACTTCCCTACGTAATCGTTTCCTCAAGTCAGTTAACATCAAAACAGGGCTTAATGAAGTGCGTGGAGTAAATGTGAGTGCACGAACAATAAGAAGAAGGTTAAAGGAAACGGATATCACCCCTTTTAGACCAGCAAATGGTCCAAAGTTGTCTGTAGCTCACAGACAAGCTCGCTTAAGATTTGCGCGTGATCACCTAAATTGGACAGAAAAGCAATGGGCCTCCGTATTGTTCACGGACGAGTGTAGGACATGTTTATATGGTGCAGATGGTCGCAGAAGAGTCTATCGTCGACGTGGGGAGCGATATGCTCAAAGTTGCATTCAGGAGCGTGTTCCTTTTGAAGGCGGTTCGTGTATGGTCTGGGGTGGCATATCGATGAACGGGCGAACAGAACTTGTGTTCATAGACATGGTCCGTCAAAACGGTAATAGAGGGGGTTTGACTGCACATCGCTACATAGCAGAGATCTTAGAAGATCACTTGGTGCCTTACATGGGATTCATAGGCGAAAATTTTACTTTAATGCAAGATAATGCCTGGCCGCACGCTGCTGCACAAGTTCGACAATATTGCGAAGAGGTTGGGATACGTACAATGAATTGGCCAGCACGCAGCCCGGATCTTAATCCCATTGAGCATGTTTGGGATAATTTAAAAAGAGCTGTATATGCGAATCCTGTGCCCACGACAGTGGCAGCAATAAGAACAGCACTTTCAGAAGAATGGGACAATATTCCGCAAGATCTTTTAATAACCCTAATAAAATCTATGCGGAACCGATTAGAATCCGTAATAAGGGCACGTGGAGGTAATACACCTTGCATAAAGTTTGTGTCTATTGTTAAAACCATTTTTTTTATTAAACCAATTTTCCTTAAATTTCTGTTTTTCTTCAAAAAAGTCTTAAGGTCATTTCCAGTACACAAACTTAAACTTAAGGATATGACCCTACGCTGTTTTAAAGTTCACGAACCAATCTAGAGGTTTCAATTTTAATCTGTATAGAAAGTTTGCATACTTGGTTAAAATATTTATTTCAAAGTCGTCTATTACTTTGATGCAGTTTATGAGTCCGTCAGTGTAAGTATTTTTTTTACACATTGTTGAACTTTTTTTTTGTCTGCCATATTGGGGTATAAAAGAATAAGCCTGATGTTATTTACAGGGCACAATGCTAAAATCAGAAGAATTTCTCAACAGAAGAAAAATCATTTTATCCAACCCGTGACTTTAAATTGGACCTGAGACCTCTGCATAGCAGTACACAGCACTACCGGACCATCGAGATAGTTTAAAAAAGGGTTTTTATGCTAACTGTCTCGCCTTTCCACAGGCGAATTAAATTACCCCTTTTCATGCGTAAATTCGATCTGCAAAACGAAGAAAATGTTGTTCAACGAGTTTGGTGGTTACCTACTTAGCAGTGCGTGAAGTGTAACGATTATAAATATGATATCGTACAGTACATAATGTACGTTTTACCGGTCAAGGAATGTAATAAAGGTCTTAAAATGTTTATAAGCTAATTTTAGTGTTTTATTTTTATACCAGCAATCAAATTTTATAAATCTGAAATATTGTCTGCAGGTCCAATGAAAGCCGTGAGTTCATGAGCTAATTTGTATAATATATGTAATTATTATTTAATAGGAGAGGTGTAGGAATGTTTCCCTACACTTAGTGATAGATGATAGGTTTGTATTGATATGAGTACTTGATATAGAGACAACTTATTCGTTTGAATGCCTTTATTGTACTAATTAATAACAAATTATATTCGTATAAAATGATCCAATTGTCACGTCAGCGATACACACAATTCTAAAGTATGTAGTATACAAATTATGCTAAATGTGCAACTTGCTTGTACATATTCCCAGCAGAGAAAAATAAACAAAAATAAAGATCAAATAAAATGATTGAATCTAAAAATTAAGTTTAACTGGGTAAATCAAAACGCTTAAAATTTATAGGTGAACACGCTCGGTTTATTCTTGCTTCGTGATGTGTTGAACTGTCCATGGTCCTAGAAGAGTCCTGGTGTATTTTGTTGTGTCGCGTCGATCTGTTGATATTTGCTATACTGCCAGATATAGATTGCAGCTCGATGTCAGGTGTAATAGTTCTTCGTTTTCTCCGTGAACAATATTGCTTCTTCCACAGCAATATTCCAACCGCGAGTGCAGCAGCGACGAACAGGAGGGAGATGCCTGTGTACTGTTGGATGTCATGAGGTGATAGCTCGTATTCCAAATTGCTGTTGCTTGCTTTGGTATGAGAAATCGTCGTGTCCACGATAAAACTCGTACTAACTTTTGAAAACTGCTATATTTGCTCAATAGGTATGTAATAATACTCTCGCCATTTTTTGTAAAGTGCACTTGTTTGTCTATTTTTAACTCCTCTTTTGTGTCGTATGTAGGATAAATATATTTTTCTTCTGGTTGATATGTTAATAACCACGACGGACCCTGCCACCACAACGGATGATCCAGCAATTGAGAGGCTGTTATCCCTCTACTAGCGCAGTCAGCTGGGTTGTCGTTCGAGGCTATATAACGCCAATTGCAAGGCGGTATGATCTTGTTAATATCTGCTACACGTTTAGACACATATTGCTTCCATTTCTCGGGACCTCCCTGTATCCATCCTAAGACTGCTGTTGAGTCACACCAACCAAAAATGTGAATGTTGTATCCTGATAAACATTGTAAGACTCGTTCCATTAGAGTTGATAATAAATGCGCTCCACATAGCTCTAATTTTGGTAATGTAGTTTTCTTGCTTTTCGAAACTATGCGAGTTTTTGCAACTACTAATATCAGTTGTGACTTTTTATTGCTAGTAGTCTTACAATAAATTGTACACGCGTAAGCTTTTTCTGATGCGTCACAAAAACCGTGAAGTTCGACGGTTTGCTTCGGACAAGTGTAAATCCATCTTGGTATTATTATTTTGTTAATATGATGTATATCTGCCTTAATTGCTGACCAATCTGATTGTATATCTTCGGGTATCTGTTCATCCCAATTGATTTCTCTCCGCCATACTTCTTGAAAAAGTAGTTTAACTTTCGTAGTAAACGGGGAAAGCCACCCTAATGGGTCAAACAATTTTGATAATTCTGATAAAAGTTCTCGTTTCGTTGTCTTTGTAGACTGCGTGCTGTTGATTTTGGTTTGAAATGAGAACACATCTGTACTAGGAGTCCATCGAAGGCCAAGAGTTTTCTGATTTTGTTCCGTTTTAAATTCGAAATTTTCATTCTGTTCATCTGATCGTAATAATTCCGGCATATTTGACGACCATTTGCGTAGATTAAAACCACCCTTTTTTAACAAATTTATTAAGTCTCGTTTAAGGCTTATTCCATGTGTGGAAAAGTGACAACCATGTAAAATATCATCCATGAAGAAAGACTCCTGTAATACTTGAGCTGCTTCAGGATAGGTCTCCTTCTCATCTTCTGCTAATTGCTTCAGGGTCATCATCGCCAAGAAGGGTGCGGCTTTGGTGCCGTACGTAACGGTTGTGAGTTGATACTCTTCTAAATTGTGTGACTGTTGATGAGAACCAGAATGATGATGATCTTCTTGATGATTAAATCGCCAAATTATTTTTTGTAAAGATTGATCTTCTTCGTGTAATTTAATCATTCTAAACATTTTCTCTATGTCTGCAGTGAACGCAATTTTGTACTGCCTCCATTTCAATACTAGTGACAGAAGATCTTTTTGTAAATTTGGACCTCGCAACATAGCATCGTTCAAACTATAATTAGTCGAAGTTTTTGCTGATGCATTAAATACGACGCGCAACGATGTAGTTGTGGAATCTTGACGAATTACACAATGGTGCGGTAAATAGCATTCGATTTCTGCTGATTTGACTGATGGCTTCATGTGTCCGAGTGTAATGTATTCTTTAATAAAATAATTATATTGTATCGCAATTTCCGATTGTGTAATTAATTTGCGCTCTAAATGTAGAAATTGTGCTATAGCTTTTGATTTAGATTTTCCAATTAAATTTTCAAAATTTGATTTCAACGGAAGTCTGACCGTGTACTTGCCGTCTTCTTGTCTGGTTGTTGTTTTCTTGTAAAAATCTAAACAGTATTGATCTTCTGTTGTCAAATTTGATTCGGTAGATATATCTTCTGTATGCCAAAAGCGTTCTATGTCTTCTATATTGTTCAAAATGACGTTACATTGTAATGATGGTGTTACTGCTCTGCACAAAATCCATCCAAGTCTTGTTTGTTGTGCGACAATAGAAGTTTGTTCCGAACGACATATACCATTCTGTATGATACACGAGTATATTTCTGCTCCCAGTAAAATGTCCACTGAGCGACTGATATAAAATTCAGGATCGGCTAGTTGTAAGCTAGCTATAAAGTCCCAATCTGGCTTGGCCATAGTATTGCTTGGTAAATTCTTGATAAGGTTGCTCATGATATATACGTCGGTAGAGAAGGTGTAGGTCTCGTTCATTGACGAACATTGTATTGTTAGAGAACCTTTACACTGACTTTCTTTCTCTCCAACACCAGTGATAACTCCCTTCCACTTCTGTCGAGGTAGGCATAATGATTGTGCTCCGCGCTCTGTAATGATGCAAGTTTGGGACCCTTGATCTATAAGAGCACGCATTATTTGATAAGAGCCGTCTGCTGCTTGTACTTTTATTAAAGCTGTTGCTAATAATACTTCGCATGTGTCCGGTTTACGTGTCACGTTCGCGTTGCCGCCGTTTCCACTACGGCCAGGTGTTTGATTTCTTGTTTCGCCCGAGTTGCTTGTATTTGTTGTAAACGCTTCGTGTAATATCGTATTATGTTCGCCTTGACATGCGCGGCATCGTTTTTCAGACTGGCACGTGTTATTATTGTGCGAATATAGGCAATTTTTGCACAAGTTTAATTTCGAAATAGTGTTCAACTTAGCAGTATTTGACATTGATAAAAACTGCTGGCAATGAAAAATTCCGTGCGTTTGCTTGCACATAGGGCACCGAATTTTGTTATTTTTGAACCGCGATCGATCTTCATTGGTAGAAAATGATTGCTTGTATTGATTAGATTTTTGATGTTTTGCTCCTGAGTCCTGATGATTGTTATCCGATGTACCACGATTCTTCGAAATGCCAGTGTCTTGTTTACGGCGCGAAGATTCTAATGCAGTAAACTTATTTTCTAAATACTGGAGAAAATCTTTCAAGACTGGTAGTTCGCGTGTATTGTTTAGCGATTCCACGTAGTCGGTAAAAGTTTCAGTATCTAATTTCTGTGATAGTAAATGAACCACTAGCGGATCCCAGTTACTTATATCCACACCGAGGTTCTTGATGGCATTCAGACTTTCCTGTGTTACGTCATGAAGCCGTTTGATTTGAGAAGCCGATGTTGCAGACATTGTTGGTATGTTCAGTAATAGTGATACGTGGGAAGTGAAAATTAACTTTTTGTTATGATAGCGGTTTTTGAGTATGTCCCAACAAACTTCGTAGTTGCTAGCACTGATAGGTAGATGTTGAATAAGCCTTTCAGCTTCCCCACGCAGCTTTCCTTTTAGAAATTGCATCTTCTGTGCATTTGATAGTGATGGATTGCTGTGAATTGCTTCATGGAACAGATCTTTGAACGACATCCACTGGTTGTAGTTGCCGGAAAAGCTTGGTATATCGATCTTAGGGGTAGATATTTCTCTATGAGATGTTGTCCACATCTTCTTATTGAGAGACCGTTTAAGATCAACATAATTCTTCTCAAATTTGGCGAAAAGTGTATCGTAGCTGGCGTCCGGTACAGAGAGTGAATCTATCTCCCAATGCTTTTTGTCAATAGTATCCCATCGAGACTGGAGTGTCTTCAGGGCGCCTTCGAACTCCCACTTCTCTGTTATGTCATCCACAATGATGTTGTCAATAGTTTTATTCAAAGCTTTAAAGTTTACCTTCTGTTGATGTAAAAGCTCGTCATATTTACTATTGGTACCCGTGCTTGAAGAACCAGTTTGATTGCCATCTCGCCACTCACTTCTGCCAGGCAGTTGAGGAAGTTGTTCTTTCTGTGCCCCACGTCCGTCGGCAAATGCTTCTCTACCGCGAACAGTTTCCACATCAGAAGATTTAATAACTTCTTGATATGACTGCACTATCAAAGCTCGAACTTCTTGATACATATCTTTTGTTATTTCGAACCATTTTTCAGTAAAATACTGGTGGCTTCTACTTTCTTCAGTGCAAAGGCGGTCATGATTGCACTTGAACTTCTCCCATATAGAATCTAAGCTTGCTAAACGTTGTTTATGATAATCAACCGTCTTCCTTGATGCACTGTCTTTCTTAAAATTTGTTCTGATTCTTTCTATTTCTTGATGTTGTAGAATTTGTTGTTCGTATAAACTCATCTTGTTGTTGAGTACGAAATTTCTTGATATGCTTTAAAATGAATATGATAATTGATAAATACGCTGATCTGCTTATGCTGCTTTCGAGTACTTGTAAAACGTTAGGGCTGCTATGTTATCCCAACGCGATTAGTTGCGTCGTATATGAATCGCAGTCTCACGAAAGTATGTGCGCCTTCTCAATTGAACTGGTGAGACCCGCTTGTGGGAGGCCAGTCAACCGATTCGCTACTTTCGTTACACACTACAACACACACTACGACACACTTCACAAATATCCCGGAAAATAGAATGCTCGAAGGACCAAAAATGTAGGAATGTTTCCCTACACTTAGTGATAGATGATAGGTTTGTATTGATATGAGTACTTGATATAGAGACAACTTATTCGTTTGAATGCCTTTATTGTACTAATTAATAACAAATTATATTCGTATAAAATGATCCAATTGTCACGTCAGCGATACACACAATTCTAAAGTATGTAGTATACAAATTATGCTAAATGTGCAACTTGCTTGTACAAGAGGTGTGTGTTCACTTTCGCTCAATACAGACGGGCACTAACTAGTAACCGAACAGTTATTAGTGTAAAAAGGTTATTATGAATGAAAGTACTTTTTGTTTTATTCATAATATAAGTACATAATTTTATTATCTCTTAATTCTGAAAGAAATACTATGAATGATAGTCAAATATTGTATTTATTAAAATCCGTTGTTTGCATTATAAACCGAAGGAAAACATTGACTTTGTTTTAACAGAACTATAAGCTACCAGCAATGATATTCTTTAATATTATTTAAATACCTATATTTATTTAATTTAAATACAATATCATTGGCTACCATTGACTAAAATTTGAGGCAAAGTAAAATACCAAAAAGTCGTAATAGCCCAGTGGTGAAGGCACCCGCTTCGTAAACACGAGGTCGGGAGTTCGAATCCGGACACTTCATCCATGTGATTTTTAATCATATGTAAGTACTTTCCAAGTTTATCTGGACATTACTATCTGACGCTGAAGGTAAACATGGTGAGGAAACTTGGACATGTGAGGAAGTCTGAACTCGCACATCCGCCTTGAGCAAGCGATCAATGCTCATACCTTCTCTGTATGAGAAGAGGCCTTTCTTTGTAGTGGGATAATAATGGGCCGATAGGAAGACTACCAAAATGACCATGATTGTTGGAGGTCTAGGAATGGTAGAAAGTGTACCTGGTGTGAAAAGGTGACACTGCAAGTGTTCGGGGTTGGAGTGAGATAAGTTGTAAACTCGAATAAAACATAATAATATCACTATATTACGAGTAAATACACTGATTAAGATTTAAATAATAGGATGAGATGAATGGGGTAATGAAGGGGGGGATAGGACGTATTGTAGCGTACTGAATATTTCTACATAATTTTAATACAATAAAGGTAATGAATGACACCAGGCGCGTCTCGCAATGATGATCTAAATAAAATGTGTTGTACGGTAATTGACCCATTGAATTGAATTCAAAGAGTTCTTTCTGCCGCGGTGGGTACAGTGACATTAGTATTTTTCTGTAACAATAAGGGTTTTCTAAAATTACGCCTACGAGGTGGCAGCACTGAGGCGTCAGGTCCAGGCACCTGTCAAAGCGTTTTCAATCTTTGATAGATAACCGTGAACGATTCTATTGATTTTAAACTTTAAATGATTTTTTTCTTTTATTTATTATAAGGAACTTTAACAAGTAGTTTATGTCAGTTCCACCGTAACCTAAACTTAATACATTAAACATTATCTAGGGAGTAAATCATTATCGCCTCAGGCGTTAATGGTTTAGACAGTATAAAATTGAAAATGCCTACATCTAACTTACTTATATATAAAATATCTATTAAAGCCCTTCGCTCTGGCTCATTCCTGACACACTCCGCTAAGCGATAATAAACATCTTCTAATTTTGCACAAGTTAAGCAATTTGGCGAATCTAACTTTTTCATCAAAAATGCAAAGGCCCTTAGCGGCCTAAATGAATTTAAATTTTGATTTTGAATTTTTGTGAATTGAAGACTTTTCACTTAAGTGGCGCCAACTGGTAGCGAAAATTTCACTTTCGGAGTCTGGAATTGTGCTCGGGATGAGATACTATATGTATAACTCGCGAAACGCTCTTCGATTACCTCTTCGTGGAGACGCTGTTATGAATATGATCGCTCCTTTCATTTTAACAGGTGCACAATCAATCCATACTAATACCTATTATAAATGCGAAAGCAACTCTTCTGTCTGTCTGTTACGCTTTCACGCCTAAGCCAATTCACCGATTTAGATGAAATTTGGTACACCGAATAGACCTTGGGCAACAATATACCTATTGGAAAAAGTGGTTGAAATAGGGGTGAAAGTTTGTACGAAAACTGCGATAACTGACATTACGCGGACGGAGCTGTAGGCAACAGTTAGTATAGATTAAATTCAATACAATAATTGAATTGGTCCTTTTTAGAGGCGATAAGGTATCTATAGATATTGTTCATTAACTAAATGCCGCCGATAAGGAGTATTGACGATTTGCAATAGTAGACACAATAATTTTGATAGCCTGAACATGTCCACTGATTTAGCAGCGATTGTGTACTTGTTCTTATATTTGTATATTAAATTTTTAATTATAGAGTGACGACCACGAACCGTAAAACGAAGCGTGGGCAGACCCCTCACAAGGTGGACCGACGACCTTATAAGGGTGGCGGGCAACCGATGGATGAGAGCGACAAACGACCGGCCACGGTGGCGAAAATTGGGGGAGGCCTTTGTTGAGCAGTGAGAGTCTTTTGGCTGATATATTATGATGTTGATGAATTATAATGTAGAGTGCCGTAATCGCTATCTGTTCTAAGTACTTGATGACACAGTTGTGCTAGATTACTTTAGCCCTATCTACATGACGGTATGTTTGTCTGAAGAGTTAAGTACTCTGCTTGAACTAGAAATGAAAGTAGATTTAATTTATTGCAACAATCAGAAATATGCAGAAAGATTTAAGGCCTGCACAAAAGAAAATGTCCACCGAGTACTTGTCACGGACTCAAAGCATAGATACGTACGGTGTGCGTTCAATTGTTACCCGGAAATTGCAGATGCAGATTTAAGTTCGTCGTGTGGATTGTTGCGCCAAGTTAGTTCTATTTTTTCGGTGATTCCTCTGTACTGTACCTACTTTTGTCCAGTCCGGTCTCTCGGTGTCCGCCGTACCCGGGGGACAGTACCTACCTATCTCGTCTGAGCAGGCCTTAAGAAAAATTGACCTTGTTATTTCATGACGTTCCAAATGAAGCTCAACCGTGTGGTAGACCACATTTTTGGCTAACTGTACAAATGGAACTTTGTTTATTTAGGACAACCAGTTGTTGTAAATTTTAGTTCTCATAAGTGGGTACCTACTTATTAAATACATTTCGCGCAATAGATAGGTTTCTAGTGCCTAGGTAGTTTGTTTTAGCTTACTTACTCATAAATACCTGCCTACCTCTGTATGTAGGTCATTGGCTTCAATAGTACATTCTAGGTATAATTACCAGGTTTTTGTTTATTACTAAAGTAATAAAGGTCATTTTATAAATTGTCCAGTTATAAAAACATTAAGCAACAATGGTTTGGTTTTTGTTCAATGAATGCATTTTTTATTAAGTAGGTAGGCAGGTACCTACATAATAAAAACTTACAAGGACGAATGAAGTGCTCAGTGCCATATTCGTAGTAAAAAAATAAGTTGTTCGACATTGGCGACATTCTTTAAATCTATTCTAATAAATAAAGCGGAAAAGTTTGTTTGTTTGAACGCGCTAATCTTACTAACTACCAGTCAGATTTGAATTATTATTTTTGCGTATGATAGCCCAGTTTTTGGACAAGGATATAGGCTATGTAACATCAAGCTACTGGCGACGGGACCCGAGCAGTAACCAAAAACGCGGATGGAACCGCGCTGCGGGCGGGAAGCTAATGAAAGAATTAAGTGTTTCGATCTAAAGACAAATTTTAATGGGTTTAAGTATTAAATGTAGATTTCATATTTAACTAGGTAGGTACTTACTTAATTAATAAAAATAAGTAAATAAACATTTTGTAATCAGTTCAAGAACCAAAGATAAAATGTTTTTTTTTTATCATAACATTGTTAATATGAATTTTTAAACAGCTGTTATGGAAAAGTTTGTTTCGTAACTTTTTTAGCTTTTAAAAAGCCACTAATAATGTTATGGCTTGTTTAGGTAGGTCCTTTTCTGTTTATGGATATATATACAGAAAAGGACCTACCTGTTTAAAAATGCTTAGCTAAAAGTTTTTTAGAAGTTTAACGTAATTTTTTTACCTTTGATTTTGATATGACAAGTTAGCAATAGAAACCGGACTGATAAATGAGTAATAAGATATACGAGACATCGAAAATCATTTAGAAATAAAGTAACTAGTAAGAGGCATTGGTTAATCTGTCGAAAGTAAAACATTCTTACCTTGAGAACCTAAAACTACTATTTTAGCTTCAATGACCTTCATTTTGTACACAAACACATTGACACAGATAATATTACAACTTTGTAATATTTTTACATTGTTTATAACACAAATTTAATAAAAACAAAAAATATCACGAATGCGACATCCTATCATCGCACCGACATTTTATAAACTAAAGTAAGCTTGGTAAATTAAAAAGTTTTATATAACAATATGAATTAAAGTTGATAGCTTCATTTTGTTTGTCAACGACCTATCAAATTTAGTTGGATAAATCGAATGGGAAAAAAATTAGGATAGCGACATCTTTTTGTAGTTGAAACACTTATACAAAACAATGTTACCATAAAGTAAGAACTTACTAGTACTACTAATAAATGAATAGGTGGCAGGAGTTGGGAGTGGTAACCGTTTTGTAAACTAAGTTAATATATTATAGATGGCGCTTTTTGTTTATTATTTGTTAATTTGTTTACTACTATTATAATCAATAGGTATTAATCAGAGCCTCATAAAACAGCTTGTAAGCTTTATCTCTTGAGATAAATTTAACTAGTTAAATGTCTTTGCCTAATGTAAGAGCTTAGACAGTATTTCTGAGCTCCTGCCTGTATTAGATGGAGAGAGTGACACCCTGTACGTTTTCCTCACCGTTAGAGCCATATTATTATGTATCTATAAACTAGAGCTGTAGATATCGACTTATAAAATAGAATACATTTATTTAAGTTTAGGTAGATGGGTGACAGAGTGAGTGATAAATAATTGTTAAAGACTGAAAAATCACATTGATGTATATTTATATTTGTGTGACTGTTATATATGTTAAATTCTACAGCAAGCATTTCGAAAGATGATGGCGATCTTTTACGACTGTTATTGATAAATTAGTTGTTTAAATTTGTTGTGTTCAACACCTTTTATGTTATGATGAAAGATTATTAAAATGATAGGAACGATTGAGATAATGTTTGTTGTCCGTTAGCGTATTGAATGTAAGTATATACTTACATTAATTACAATAATAAAATGTTTATGAAGCAAATATAGCTTTTCAAGTCTTCGTAACAATTTACTTCATTGACCTTTGTCTACCCATAACGACAAAGAAACTATTAAACGATAGTTAATAAGTATAATAAAATAAATAATAGCCCTCTTAATATTACAGCCTTTATAGTTAAACAGTTTATCTAATATTTAATAATGATTGCTATAAGATCGACGCGGGAAAATAATAAATTTAATGACACCATTTTCATTCTATTTTACGGTGATTGGCTGAGACATTTTTATGACGAAAATTATTATAGGGGGGAGAAAAATATTAGGTTTTAATCGATGTTATTATAAATAGAATAATTATTTTGCATTAGCGCAAAAATGCAACACAATGCTTGTTCCCTAGGCAGTATTATCTTACCTGTGCCTAGGCCGAGGGTTGTCTGTAGAAATTCCGTATCGAAATACTCAAATAGGCTTCAGTGTTATTGTCGCTAAAATTCATATTCATATTAAAACCGCAGACCACAAGCAGACATTTTTTTACTAACGTTAACGTATAGAAGCTCTTGCTTTTTAAAATAAACGTAGGTACAGAAACACGCTAACAAATTCAAATCGATACAAAAGAAGCGGGAAAACTAATCCAATATGGCCGATTTGCGAGTGCTCTCGACCGCCATTAAAATATTTGAGTGAATCGCTTACAAACTTATTATTACATTTTATTGAGCATTAAACGTTCTTATTACACTAAAAATAAGGGTTATTTTTATTCAGTTTAGTAGTAACAATAATTTTGTTATATGTAAGAGCCCGCTACAAGTCAAGTCAAGTCGAAAATCGGCAAACATTATACAGATTAAATTTGGCGGGATGTACATTACATAGAGCGAGGTAGTTTATGGTAGTTCTTTTTAATTAAAAAAAAAATTGTTATAAGCAGAGATCAGTCGGTTGCAATTTTGTTTATTTAATTTTTGTTACTTTTAACTGTATGTCCTTGCTTGAACCGTTGGAGTGGAGAAGCAGAACCTTTGGTTCTTCTGCGTATTTCCTTGGTTTTTATACGACCTCGCATGATGAGACCTAATATAGCCCGCTCCATCGTCCTCTAGCGACCACTTCTCTGTCAAGTAGGTACTGTACCTGAATCTTTGTCATCAATTCATTATTTGCAACATGCGCTGCTCATAGACCTTGGTCGTGAAACACTGTGGTAATGTAGACGTGCAGGTAATTTCAAACTGGCCGAACGAACTGCTCTTTCTCAAAATTGAACTTACGTATTACCTACTCGTTTACAAATTCAAATCCAAAACAAATACCAGCTAGAGAATCTTCAACCGTAGTAGTAGGTGTTAGGTTAGGACATTGTATTGATCTAGGTCTTGTCTTACATTCCTCACGTGGGATTCCTGCCATAACGTGGTGTGGAGGCTTAGTACCACGTTTTTCCACGGCAAACCCACCCAGTCGGGATCTCTCCGCATTTCCCTCTGAACAGCAGAGGGCTAGTGAAGAGTCCGTATGGGGCGGGGCTGTGTCGGAGCCTGACTTATGTCAGTCCTCCTACACTGCACTGCTAACTCTCTAGGAGAGCCGGGAACGAGGACCGCTTCGTCTAGAGGGAGGCTGCGAGCGAGGTAGAAAACCTGTAAAAAAATTACCCATGCAGCCCAGCGTGCCTTTGCCGCTGACTGCTGGCTTGTGGGCGGCTATTGGGCAGTCGTCGCCCAACTATACAGGCTTGAGATGGTGGCGCGCACGTGTACCGCGTGCGCCTCTCGTGCGGAGGGTTGCAACCCTCCAAATCCGTCGGGGTCCGCAGTGTGGCGGACCGTGGCCCGTCGGAGTTGCGGATAAATGCGCGAGCGATTCCCGTAACCCCGGCCATATTTGGCCGTCTGAAGGGATACCGTGGGTTTAAGTAATTATGCTGGTCGCCTATGTGCAACCGCAGAGTACATAATCACCTGCTACTAACCCGCGCGGGTGTCTACGTGTAATGCGTTTTGCACGAAAAAAAGTCTTGTCTTACATGAATTTACATGATATAGGTACCTAATATTTAAAAGATGGTAAATCTCCTCTATACAACACTATCACTTAGTTCAGCCGCGGTAGAGCTCAGGACACACTCACACAATAGAAGAATTTACATAAAAATCCCATAACATCAACATACGGGCGGTTAAAAGTTGTCAAATTGTCTTAGAGATGGCCAATCTTACCATTTTGGTAATATAATTTATCTTAGGTTCATATGAGATTCATGCCTGTAGTTAAATAGCCTATGTAGCGTGACCCTTGAGATCTTTCTAGCCAATTCTAATTTTGTAATAAGTATAACTAGGGTACACTTGCGCGTTTCCCATTCTGTTAAACCTTTTAACTCCTTTTTGAAGAACTTCATGTTGTAGTCTCTCGGAAAACATCGGCGGGTAGATCATTCCTTAGAGAATAAAATAATAATATTGTTTTAATATTATTTTAGACCTATGACCAGCAAGCTTTTTATGAATCATATAAATAAATAAAAACAAAACAAATAATAATTTAATTTACAAAAACTAGCTCATAATTTTGTCTGCCCCACAAATTACGTTTCTAGAATACAAATGAATATCATAAACAAGGAATATTTATTTTTCCGCGCCACCACGCAACGGTAACTAGCCACTCAGCCTAGTGAACAGATGAAGCAAAAATGTTTATGATACATTAGCGAAATTACGACGGCAAATGTTATTTGTGCGATTTGTTTGTGTTTTTCCCGTGTAACAGGGGAGTTTAGACGCTGCAGCGAGCGGTGTTTGAAAGCGCAAACAAGCAAAGTAGGTACTACTATTTATTATGATGAAAATTTAAGACTTTAGGGACGCGTTTACAATTCTATCAAAAATAACCCCTTTTCGGTTTACTTTGAGGCAAAACGATAAACAATTTTATATATCTAGCAGATACTACAAATAGAATGGTTCTTTATCTTGTGATGGAACGGTTTTTTTTCTAATAATATTTATTTTCAATGTAGTAAAAACCGTTATTCTTTGACTCTCAGCGCAAAATTTACGAAATTTTTATATAAGTCATTTATATATATCTCTTTTTTTATAATGGCTGACGGTGACAGACAATTAAGCCAACAGTCCATCTGATGGAAAGTGATAACTGTCACTCATGGACTTCTGCAATGCCAGGTACTGCGAAGCCGCTGCTGAAGGGAGTGGGATCTAAAGAAAATGAGAAAGGTGAGGAAAACGGAAAGGGGGACATTTTTTCTTCTTTATTTATTTATTTATTTATTCTTATGAAACTTTTTTATAATGATAAATGTAATTTACGTAAACATATCTTTTAGCACAGTACTTACATAACATATAGCCACTCTCGCACTACCTGATACTTGAATATAACTATAATAGTGTTGTGTTTCTCTTGTTTTTCAGTAGTGATTTCAGAACACTCATGCACTTTTCCCTTTACACTATGGTCTTCTGTATAATTTATAAACAGTAAAAAACAAAGTAACTTTTTATTTATCTGTTTCGTCTATATATTTTCCTAAACAAGTCCATCGTTCATGTCGTACAGATATATTTCTTCCTCATGTAATAAATTTAGATGCGGTTTTCTTTTCGGAGAATTTGTTTCGATAACTAAAAATATATTATAATGCATACTATATGTATTAAAGAAAGGTGAAAATGCCATCTACATAATAATACGTGAAGCAAAAACTTTGTACCTACCCCTTTTTACGGAAATTGCGCGGACTGAGAAGTATGAAATTTCGAACACTTACAGCTGAGAAGGAGTGTAGAATGCTCAAATTTTCTTTTAAATTATGCATAAAGACTTAAAAAAAATTCAATTCAAATTTCGACTACTAGGCGACCACTAGTATTTGTAATTATATCATTAAAAACATATTACTACCTACCCCCATGCGAAGAGACGGGTCGCATAAATTATTATGTATTTAAATAATCTATCAAGCCTTCTTGCTTCTATAAAGCGCTGTAGTTGCTACATTGTATACTCAAGCAATATGTTAACGTAGTATGTAAGTAATGAGAGTAATTTAGCTAAAAGCCCGCGAAAAGCGGCCATAACAATAAAAGAGGCGATAAATTTGTAAGAGCGCCATCTACACGTCACTAGTTCATGTTGTATTCATGAGGTTTGCCGTTAGATGGCGTTAGTCGTGATTTAATTCTGTCCGCTGCTTTAATGTTAAGTCCGAGATTTATTGTTTTGTTTTATTGGTTTATTAGCACTTTTTGTTGTTTTTATTCATGGTTGGAGAGTCTAATTAATATGTACTGAAGCACTGAACGTACTTTGTTAAATAATAAGTCGAGTTGGTTAAATAAATGATGATTTATCTTTTCATCACTTGAGAAGATTTCTGTATCCCGATCGCATCGTTGTAAAATTTTCTGTCTGAAAGTTTTTTTCAGTTTTATATTAGACACAGTAAGCCTTCGCAATAACGCTCCTTATAATAAAAGTAGGTAAGTTTATTAAGTAAGTATTGATTGTGTAAATTTTCTGAACTTCTATCTGGTCATTTTGAGGTTCATGAAATATCATTCCGATTTCGATTATGACGGTAATCGCTAAAATGCCTGTTTTTTAAGAGGTGAGAGAGAAGCATTAGCTCTCTATGTCTCAAAGTTGCTTATCGTCAGCTATGCTGTTAGGCTTTAATGAGGTTATCAGCAAAGTTATCTAGGTTTGTGGTAGGCACTTTTTCTTTTTAAAATTTAATCTAACCTATTTTGTTAGACTTCACGCGCAACCAGGGTAACAGCGCAAGGCTTGATGAAGGCGTTTTTAAACCTTGGCAATAGACATCTTATAAGTAAAATAATCTCAGAACAAGGACTAATCCTTGCTCTGTGACAATAATAATAATAAACCACAAATTACAAAGACGCTCATCTGCACGGAAGCTTGTGTGCAAGTCCATGTTACTGTATTTTTTTTGTTTTTTAGTTTTGTTTTTGTTTATATTGTTTTATAACTATGACAAAATGTTCTTTTTCATACTTTTTATTGTGTGTGAAATATAAACTGTTTTCTTTCTATTATTGAATACATTACAAAATTACCAACTCTTCGATATAGTCATCTGAAAATAAGACAAAACATTATGAGCGAGGTATTTTACCAAAAACATATCAACTAGGAAACACACGCTATGTAAAAAACACCCTTATCATTTCTTTATTTAACAGCATTTTTCCGTAAATACTCTTATGTACATACGCCGTTATCCTCTACAACTATAAAGTGGCATTCAGTAGAGTATTGCCTGTCCATACAATACATACAATGCAGTTAGCTTTAGTTTGTACCACGTTATGATAATGTGGATTATAGTAGACCAGCTTCCCGCAGCGAGTTACATCCTTGGTTACTGCTTTGCTCCCGTCGCCTTTAGCGTGATATTACATAGCCTATTAACCTCAAAAACTGGGCTATCGAATGAAAAAAGAATTCTTTAAATCCTACTGGTAGTTCCAGACATTAGCTCGTTTAAACAAACAAACAAACAAACTCTTCTGCTTTAAGTTCTTATATTAGTAGTAGATACGTAAGTACTTGCTGGTTTCAGCCTGGACAAATCGAAAGTACAGTAAGTTCTTATCTCAGAACAAAGCTTTATCTTTGTTCTGAGATTCTCATAGTATATAATCATCATAGTTTTTGGACGTCAACGGTTGAACTATACATATAGGTACCCTACCAAAGTGACTCCATTCTGCCTGATGGTAAGCAGTATCCAGAAGTGGTGGACACCATTCCAAAAGCCAAACTACTGGTATGGTGGCCTCCACTGTGGCGGCTTAGTGAGATGCCATTTTACGCCTCCCTTATAAGACCTCATGTTCTTTTATTCACTCAATGTTTCTGCAATGTTATAATAGATCTTTCCATTTTTCCATTATCCCCGAACTCATTGTGTTAAATGACAGGTCTCCAGGTATTTGTTATTCTATTTTACAGACCGTACGATATAAATGGGCGATCTCATTGACCTCTTCCAGACATCCTTTGGATGAAGAAATATTTTCACGATCATTAATATTATCAGCCACTAAGTGTACTCTTCATAGGCCTCTACAAAGTTTCGCCACCTTAACCGGTTGTGTAAAATATATATAAATATTCCACAAATATTAATAAAACAATAAGTCACGTCCACATTAAGCTAGTCGTACCACAAACGAGCAATCAGCGAGCGATCGCCAACACGACAACACTCCCCTCTCGCCTCCTCACCGCACCCCGCATCACCCCAGGCGCTCCTTGATTCCAAATTCAATTTGCACCAATCAACGGCCTCTGTCTTCCCGCCTTCCAACGAACGTGACGGGTGTTGTTTTTTTTAAAATATAGACGCTTTTGTCTTTGATTGTTTGCGGTGTAATGTCTTTTTGTTATTTTTACGCTTGGGTTATGGTTATGGTTGGTTCTGTTTTTGTTCGGTTTTAAATAAAACGAGAAAATACTAAAGGTCTTTTCTTAGGTTTTGTATTTATTTATAACTAGCTTGCCGCGGTGCGGTTTCACAAGCGTCTTTGCTTACTACTCTGCCTCCTTCGCCAGTAGCGTGATGTTACTTAGCCTATAACGTTCCTCGACAACAGTAACTGGGCTATCACACACAAAAAGAATTTTTCAGTTCTGACTGGTAGTTCCAGAGATTAGCGCGTTCAAACAAACAAACAAACTCTTCCGCTTTATCAATTATCATTAATGTGAGAGAACTGTCATTGTAATTTCTCTACCTACATAAGAACGTCAGCAGTCCAATAACCCAGGTCCACTTTCTTTTTCCTTTCCTTTCCTGATCCTCTTCTCCCTATGTTGTTTTTTCTAAGCATTTTTTGCAATGCTTAGAGGACATTGGACACAGCAATGTCCATAGATTAATGTACCATCACGTGCCACATGCTTTGCACCAAAATTGTGTTAAAAACATCGCTGGTTTCAGTGTGAATGAGCCGGATCGACCGGGAAGTACTACCCTCTCATAGAAGGTATAGGTAAGATAGTAGTATCCATATTACGCGTTTCGGTAAGAGAATTTTTTTTTTTTTTTATTTAATTTTGGTGGCAAACAACCATACCTACGGCCATCTGATGGTATGGCAATCATAGCCTATAGACATGGCTGCCCTGTGTCTTTCAAGCATTACGAAAGTAATAATGCTTAGAAAACACAACCAAGCCGTTGCCGACCACGGAGAAGGAGATGAGGAAGAATCAGGACCGAGTATTTGGGCGTTTTGTTCGCTGTAAGCCCAATTTCTATTCTTTCCTTTTTCCTCAACTCTGTATATTCCTTCACCCACCCCTCTCCCTTCTTTTAGTGTTCCATGAGTGACAGTTACCACATCAGGTGAGCTGTTTGCTCGTTTTCCACTATTAGCAATGAAAAAATGGGGCTCTTTTGAAATCCGACTGGTAGATTTAGAGATCAAACAAACAGACAAAAAACAATGTTCTTAGGTTTGTCCTCGATGCGTGTCAAAGAGTGTACTGACCCAAGGCGGTCCTAAACCCATTTTTTATATAAATTAAGTAATTGGCATTCCAACGCATGTTGCTCCAGCTAGTATTTTGTATAATTCTGTTTTAGGTATTCAATCTGCATTAAATTTGTACAGATAGCTTGTAAAAACGATTTTCATACAACATTTACATATATGGTAGTAGATCCACACTGGTTTCAGCATTAATGGGCCGGATCTCATAGAAGATCGACGTAAGAGTAGTAGTATGCGTACTACTGCGTTTCGTTCAGTAAGTAAGAGCGCTGGAGACCCAATTTCCCTCCTTTCCTCACTCTCTCATTCCCTTTCCCTACCCCATTCCCATAGTGGAGGCTACCATACCTGCAGTTTAAGCTTTGGTATGGTGGCCACCTCTTCTGGATTCCACTGACTGCTCTCCATCAGGCAGGGTGGAGTCATTTTGGTAGATTACTAAAAAAAAAACCGTACCTACTAATATTAGGCGAAATTAACTATAACTGTTTATTTGCCTGTTACTGAGCCGAATTTGATGAGATTTGATATAGAGATAGAATAGACCTTATGGAACAACATGGGCTAAATTTTAACGTGAAAAATGAATTCAAAGGGTTGGAATAGGGGATGTAAATTTGGATGAAAAATGCGATATAACCGACATTCACGCGGGCGGAGTTGCGGGTAACAGCTAGTAACCTTATAATAACATTGTCATTCGTATCATAACTCTATATAATATATCTATAAATTTGCCACCGAAATGATGACAGACGTAAACTGTAGCAAGTGGAAGCGCAAATAGTATCTGCTACTTCAAACAGAATACAAAATCGTGACGCGAATATCAATATTTGATATTTGGTTTTGTAACGACACCCGGCGGGAAATCGTCCGCCATTTTACGACTAAAATTCGCGCGCATTTTGACAGTTGTTTTTTTTTGTTTTTGATAGACAATTATAATTTTAAGTTATGGTACTTAGTTTGATTTCATTTTTAAATTAATATTTTAATGTTTTTTATTTTTGCCTCCTCTAAGGTAAAGGTGATAATTTCATTTTGTAGATCACAGACTAATATCACAAAGTAGATACTACTCTGTGCTAATACTAAGAATTATTGATCTTTATTTGTTTCTAGCTTTTGCCAGCGGCTAATGGCCCTCACAAATCGTCGTTGCGCCTGCAAAAGCCGCTATGTAATTTTTTACTTATTTTGGTTTTTGATGCCATTTTGATCCTTACTACAACGGGAATAAGGATGAAAATGGCATCAAAAACCAAAATACCTAAAAAATCACATAGCGACTTTTGCAGGCGCAACGACGAAATGTGAATTATGTATCCCACTGATAATAACAATATCATCATAAAATAATAAAATAAAAAATAAATCATCATACTTATTGTGTTATTCTGATAAATGATCTAAGTATATTATTGTAAACAAGGAGTTTTTGCTTAAAAGAGTAACAAACATTGACACAGCCGTCTATTGTGAAATTGTATTTTGAGAATATTTTACCAAAAAAATTGCAATTCATACCAAATTGTAACTATCTAGTTGTTTTCTTTTGACGAAGTCAGTAAATCGGACTACGGTAATTGACTTACATGTTTATTTGCATAACTAACTGTTTAAGAGTGTACTTTGGAGGTCACTGGTGATGGTGACCGAGCCAGAAAAGAGTGGCTTAATAATTTCGAAATACAAAAGAACATAATTACAGCGCTCCTAGTATCTATTTGATAACTAAATTTGTTTACACAAATTTACTGTCATAATTACTCATGATCGTTTTAATGTTCAAAAGAAATCTATATTTATATCCAGTAGTTAAAAAAAACAAAAAAAAAACAGTTTTACAAAAGTTTAAAAATACCGTTACTTATTTAGTAAAATATCGGCAAAGTATCGGTATCTCTGACAGTCGGTGTCTTGTTTAAACAAAAGACATCAATCACTACGGTAACGCCCCACGCCTTATCTATAGTCTGGTTCAAATTATTTTGTTTTTGTTTTGTTAGGAACTATCTTTCTACGTCTTTGCTTACTGTTCTGCTCCCGTTGCCAGTAGCGTGATCAGAACTGGGCTGTTAAACGCAAAAATAAGTAGTTTCAGAGATTAGCGCGTTCAAACAAAAAAAACAAACTCGTCTGTTTTATATAATAGTATATATGGATACAAACAGAAAAACAAAACATAATATGCAGTAAACTAACAAATAAATTAAAAACAGTTTATATTAATCTTATGAAGTGCCCATAATTTAAATTTATAGTTACTTACATAGTTACTTAATTGCTATAAGATTTTTTTTAGATAATTGTCATAACAAACAAGCATACGGCCTTATGGTAAGCAGTTACAGTAGTTTATGAACGCTTGCAACACCAAGAGTATCACTAGCGCGTTGTTGACCCTGTTGAAAAAACCTTTTTAGTTCTATGATCGACAAAGTTTAAACTTGGGTTTTGAAAGACACACAAAGGTCCAGAATTAGTGTATACAAGAGGATATAGACAAATGCTAATAGAATAGAACAGATTAAAAAATGTATGAAATTGACATAAGCTAACGACAATGTTGGCGTTAGCTTATGTCAATCTCATACATTTTTACCTATTCTATTTTATCAGCAATTTTCCAGACAATATGTCTAGGCCCGAATAGATAGGATTGAAAACACAAAGCGCGCTTCAGGATTGACGTCGTTGATTTTACTTGTAAGGCTGCAAAAGTAAGATAAAAAATGTAGATAATAGATAAGTTAGTAAAAATAGTAGGTGAATTATGAAAAATAATAGCATAGTTTTATTTAGGGCATTTTAATATACCTGACGGTAGAAGATCCACGCTGGTTTCAGCATGAATGTGCCGTATCATCCGGGGAAGTACTACCCTCTTATAGAAGATCGACGTAAGATAGTATCCTTACTACTGCGTTTCGTTCGGTGAGTGAGAGTGCCGGAGGCCCAATTTCCCCCCTTTCCTCTTTCCTCACCTCCCTCATTCCCTTCCCCTAACCCCATTCCCAGCCGCCATAGTGGAGGCCACCATACCAGCAGTTTAAGACGATAGCTTTTGGTATAGTGGCCACCACTTCTGGATTCCACTGACTGCTTACCATCAGGTAATATCATTTTATTTTGTTATCAACCTTTTACTTATACCTAATTACAGATTATGTTAATTTAAACTATTTACTTTTTTTAAAATGGCATCTAAAAATCGCTACCAAATTTAACCACCCAAAAGCCTTACTATGAATACACTCAACCTTCTCGCAACAGAAGGCGTTAGAAAGAGACAAAGATATATATCTGTCTGCTACGGGCGCAGAATACTGAGCGGCCTGAGTTTTTCGCAGCAATTTATACAGACGCCACTTCGGAGATAAGTGGGCTACATTATTTTGGAAAATGGCGGATAATTTATTATTAATATTTTATTTTTTTGAGACGACTTATTTCGGTCCCCACTGCCTGTAGTCAGTCTAAGTATGGTGAACACCATAGGCTATCCATTAAAGATAGGTTATTAAAAACAAATTTAAACAGGTAACATATAATTCATAACAATTATTTTTCTATTTTATCTCCTATTGGGCAGCGAATGGGTTAACAATGTAACTTAGTAACCAAATTGTTTATAATGAAAACCTAATCTAAAAACATTTCTGTTTAGTTCTAAATAAGGTTAATAAGGTCTGCATAAAATAAGTCGGTGATCTGGACCAGCCCGTCATTTGTTGACCCGTAGACCTTTATGTCAGTTATTAAAGTCCAAGATAGCCACTCATAAAAAAAAAAACTTAATCTCTCCAAAAATATTTCCTATATTTCGTTTTAAAATGATGGTTTCCCTATTTCCCCCCTTCCTCCCTCGGCTTAATTTAGTGTTGTAAGCGAACCGTTACCAGTCCGTGTTATTTAACTGTTTCTGTTCTATACATTATATGTACTGTTCCACACAAGTTGTCCCTCAAGAGAATAAAGACGTAAGTATACAGATTTTGTTAAGCATTTTTGAACCATGAGTTTTTCCGGTATATAATAAGGACGAACTCTTTACCAGCGAATGTGTTCTCATCTAATTATGATCCTGAGTCTTTTAAGCGGGGCGTGAAAAAGCATCTCACTAAGCCGCCATAGTGGAGGCCACCATACCAGTAGTTTGGCTTTTGGAATGGTGTCCGCCACTTCTGGATTCCACTGACTGCTTACCATCAGGCAGAGTGGAGTCACTTTAGTAGGCTTATAAAAAGAGGTCCACCTCATGGTAAATGGTAACCGTAACCTATGGACCTGGTTGTGTATTATAAATTACAGACACAATGGTAAAACACAATTAAGCCGTTGCCGACCGTGTAGGGGGTGAGAAAGGAAAAGGATAAGATAGGGAAATATTAGTCATGATAGATCATAGCTCATTGCGCTCATTGATCGATAAACGATTAGCGAGTTAAGCAACAGAATGCGGCTGGCCCATGGATGGGTGACCGCACTGTGGTATTTGATCTGAGTGTCGCCGTGCTTCGGAGTGCACGTTAAAAGTCGGTCGTGGTTGTTATAAAGTTGATAACAGTCGTCAGGTCACGTCGGATGCCTCTATGTGCGACCTGAACAAATCCTGACACTAGATTGAGCACTAACCACTCGATATTTGATTTAATTAGTCATTATTAGCTTGAACACTACTGCAGGGCATAGGTATCCTAAAGAACAGTATTTGTCTTTGTCACGACGCTCGAACCTTAAGTATAAAATGACCAAGCTAATTTCGCCTTTACGAGAATTGGCCGCAAGCAAATATCTGTTTACTTATTTTGACGTCTATAAGTATTATTCAGATGAATATAGCTTGAATTTGATAACCGGCAGGTTGGTGACCGCGTAAAGGTTATATTTTTTACGCAGGTAACACTGCTTCTAGTTACTCGATATTCTTACGGCGCCTTTTACGGCACCTATTACACATGGTCCTGACCTTTTCGACTAATCAAAATTAATTAGAAAATATTTAATATTTTTATATAAGTGGGTCTACGCCGTAGAAGCTACGGCGTAGCAACCGTAGATGTTATTATTTTTAAAAAACAAATAACGCTAATAATTATGCTTTACAAGATTTTAAAGATAGTTTAACTCGAAAGTAATAGAATCGGGCCTTCTGTGATATTACGAATTAATCAATATAGACGGCCCTTGTATGAAAGCTGTCATCTCTTGATTATCACAGCTTGGTTTTCTAAGCATTATTTGTAGCTTAAAGAACAACACCATAGGTTAAGGTATGTTAGACCTACTTATCAACAAGGTTGTATAAATAAGTATTCTATTGCAAATAGCTATAGTTTAAACACTTACCTGATGTTATTATAGACATCCCCTAAACTAAAGACCGAGCTCCGTCAGCAAAAAATTTAAAAACATACAATTTTAGTAAAGTCTTCATTTTATTTTATATATGGCCGATATATGTCCACTTCTGGGGCCCTACCACAGTTTCATATAGCAATGTTATTATAACCTTACTTTGTGTCTATCCTTGTTTTTAATGGTACAAAAGAAAGACGAAATACGAAAATAATACTGCTATAAGAGGTAGTGGTAGGCTTAGAAGTCTCACAAGTATTAGAGACTAGTTTCGCAAAGCGCAGTTTTACCCGCGTTAAGTTACATCTTTGGTTACTGCTCAGCTCCCATTGCTAGTAGCGTGATGTTATACATATAACCTTCCTCAAGAACTGAGCTATCAAACGCAAAAAGAAATAATCAAATCCAACTGGTAGTTCCTGAGATAAGCGCGTTCAAACAAACAAACTCTTTCGCTTTATAAAATTGTATAGACTATAATCATCACGCTTGATAATTGCAGAGTCAGCAGACTTATCCTAAGACTCTGCTATGCTATTTCATCACCATCATATTAGCCAAAAGAAGTTCACTGCTAGACAGGCCTCCCCCAATTTTCTCGACCTTGGCCGGTCGTGATCCGCCCCATCTATGGGTTGCCCGCCACCCTTATAAGGCGATGCTATTTAGTAATGAATTTACTGCCTCTGTGGTTCGGTGGTACTGTGTACGAATTACCACGCAGGGTAATCTCGGGTTTGATCCCTGGGTCAAGTAAAGTGATATTGGGTTTTTTGTCTGGAAATTCTCAGTATTAGCCTGGAGTCTGGAATCGTGCCCGATATATGGAAACAGGCTCGCCCCCTGTTAAATGGGATCCTAAAATAAAATGGCGAAACGTAAGTGGTTACACACCTCTGCCTACCCCTTCGGGGAGAAAAAGGCGTAAAGCTTCGTATTTGCCTGTCATCATAATCAGGACAAGATGGTTTGACTGCCATCATTCGGTCAACCAATTAGAAGAACTAAGGCGGAACGATGATGCATATCTGCACTCCCGCAAGTACGCGCGTAGGTACGTCGACATGCAACATGTTGCGTGGTGCGTGGCAGTGTGATATTATGACGATAATCCTCTAAAATACATTTTTTTAAGTGAATTCGTACGGTAGTAGTTCCACGCTGGTTTCAGGATCGACCGGAGAAGTACTACCCTCTCATAGAAGATCGGCGTAAGAATATTAGTATTCATACTAATGTGTTTCGCTCGGTGAGTGAGAGCGCCGGCCAAATACCCGCTCGGTCCTCTTTCGTTTCGCTTTTCCTTCCTCACCCCCTTCTCCGTGGTCGGCAACGGCTTGGTTGTGTTTTCTAAGCATTATTACTTCTGCAAATGCTTGGAAAACATAGCCATCTTTGTAGGTTACGGTTACCACTTAACATCGGTGGGCCGCATGCTTGTTTGCCAACAAGGTTGTATAAAGGAAAAATGTAAATAATGCCGGTAATGCTCTTCCTATTTTTTTTACAGTAGGTTCTCTAAATTGCTTTATGTAGTTGTAGTGGATTGGCAACGAACGATATAATACTTACCAGCAGATGGGCCGATGGAACATTGGCATTAGGTAGCTAAGTATTAAATTTAAGTTGGTAAGCTTTCTACAAGTTAATCCTACCTCGTGCGAACTGACTGTAGGTCAATTGGCTGACATTTTGTAACCTTTAACGTTCATAAGTGTTAATTTAATTAACCGATGTAAATAAATGATTTTGACTTTGACTTTGACTAATCTTTGTGATTTAGTCACATATTCTTTTACTATTCTAATTCCTTTTCCTCCCCTCTCCTCTTATTTAAATCAAATAAAACCACAAAATCCAACATATTAACTATATTTTTATTCGTATTTTGCGTATAATTTATTACACATTACTTATATATTACAGGACTTGACGTAAAAACATATACATTTATATTATTATATATTATATTAGTTATTATGACAAATAAACGTACAGTCACTTGGCTAGTTTACTTTCTATATATTAAACCAGCTTCCTACAGCGCGGTTTCACCCGCGTTTAGTTACATCTTTGGTTACTGCTCGGCTTCCATCGCCAGTGGCGTAATGAAAAAAGTGGGTTTACACACAAACAACAAAACTCTTCTACTGTATATAATAGTAGGTATAGATTTAGTTACAAATATGAACACAAAAAACAAAGCATTTAATAAAACAATTTTTAAGACCACAACGCTAATAAAATTGATTCATAAAACAAATAGGAGATGTATTGCAGAAAATCTGAATTAAAAGCACCCGTAGTCGATTGGAATGTTGAATAAGCAAATGTTACCTACATGTTTGAACCTTAGCTAATAGTGTTCTAACGTCTCTGCTTACCCTTATGACAGCCATGTGTGAAGTTATAATTATCGCAACTATGTGCTGTTCAAATCATGTTGACCTTTTAAGTGGTTACCATCAAATTAAAATAAGAGACATAAATTGACATTATATATATCGCGGCTGATGTATTCTCTAATGCAACAAAGACAATAAAAAAAACTTATGTTTGATCTAAGGTTAATACAATAAAAGTATGTAAATATTTGTTTTAAAGATCCTGAATTTTTGATTTTAAAAGTTTTTTTTATATCGATTATGTTATCGTGCTTTCTTATAATTTTGATTCTCATATGAATAAGCATTTCGTATGGCATAATCATTTTTAATATATATCTATAATTATATATATTTTTACAAACTACTTAGAAAATTGTATTAGTAACTTAGGCATATAATACTGGTTCGAAAGATGTCCTTTTTTTGTTAATACTTAAAACTTAAGATAAATAATTATAATCAAATAAATTCGTTTCAAATTAAATAAAAATTATTTCTTAACAAATTTCTTAAACTTATTAGGTTATACAGATTGATGCTAATTATTGTACAAAGAAATAAATATTGCTCGCAGAACTAGGTTCATAAAAGTTTTGCGACTGCAAACAAAACGAAAAACAGCATGAAAAGGGCCTAAGAATATAACGAGCTATTCCCGCCTATTTATCGTAAGCGGCACTTTGATTTAAATTAAAATTTGTATCGTAAGAGTAAATAATTACAGTTAAAATCGCAATTTTAATACAAGTGTCGCTTACAATAAGCTAGCGGGAAAACGCGGGATGACAAATGGTGGTCACGAACTGGAGGAAGAAGGCAGCTCAAGAGCAGAGAAAGTGAGAAGTTTAGGGATATTGATAATGGACGAAACGGTGATATATTGACTGTAAGATGGTCTCGATGACAGGGTATGAAGTGTGCTTATACCGTGTGGTAGTTAGGTACTACTCCAAACAACTATAAACTAATATGATCTAAATGGAAAATAGGAAGACCGAGAAGAAACAATCACAAAAATTCTACTCTTTAGTAGAGGGTTTTAGGAACATTTTCGCCAGCAGTTGGCGCCACTTTCACTTTGGACAATCAGGGGTTAACTTTTAAAAAGCGCTTGACAGCTAGACCTGATGCATCGGTGCTGCCACCTCGTGGGCGCCATATTAGAAAACCCACTGCAATTTTCTATTGTCCATAAGTACGAGAATTATCCATTTTGTATATTAATCATTAAGATTGCCCAAATGAACACTGAAAAATATTTGTTTTGATAGCGCTGTCAAAATAAAAGACCTTTTAGGAAATTGGTGCCAACTGATGGCAAAAAAATTCCTAAAACCCTCTTTGAATATTGCTACACTGTCTTGATTAAGTTTTGGATGGAAATAAAATATCTTAAACAATATTAAGCATCAAACACAGTACTAAGTACATTGCTAATTTGGCCTGCATCAGTCCTTATAATAATTTGTATGTATTATGTAATCTAGATATGCCAATACTAAAATTTAAAATTCGTAAAATTCATTCGTAGGTACACACTTCTAGCTACCATCTTGGAAAAAAAGGTGTGAAGCATCAGTTAAGTTTTTATTTATATGTATAATAGCCTACTAAAGTGACTCCACTCTGCGTGATGGTAAGCAGTCAGTGTAATCCAGAAGTGGTGGACACCATACCAAAAGCCAAACTGCTGGTATGGTGTCCTCCATTCTTAATAGTGAGATAGTTTTTCACGCCTCGCTTAAAAGACCCAGGATCATAATTAGATGGAAACACATGCATGCGCTGGTAAAGAGTTCCAGGCTTTAATTGAGCGACAAACGTATGAAATGCTAAACCGTTTGGTTCGAGACCGTTTAGATTGCACTGTGAAGTTCTCAAACATCGAACACAACATTGTAGACTGTTCTCAATGAAAACCCCAATGCTACTTTTTAGATTCTGCGTGGCAGTCCGTATATACTACCACTGAACTAGTATGACGGTACGCGTCACGTACGGCTATATTTTAAAAATACGTTCTGTCTAGCTAGAATTATGTGAAAGCTGTATATATATGTCGTTGGTTGCAATCCAAGTTTCTTGACAATCCCGATTATTCGTTTGGCCCTGAAGCGCTGTCAGTAACAGACATATTGACGTATTAAACATTGAACAAGCGATTCAGGATTTTCAAATAAAGATCTTTTGTAAAAAGCCACAGTAAGTAGTCAGGAGATGTCCTGACCTATGTCTGGCATTAGCATTAGATTACATATTACAGTTATTATTATTTACATTATTATTTAACATTAAATGTAGAAATTTACACTATTCTTGACTAGGTTGGTTAACTACTAACTTATTATAGACAATAGTATACTTCAGCATAAAGTGCCTATTCATTACTGAAATAGCTTCCAAAAAGAATTAATAGAAATTAAAAAGTTCTAAATACTCTGTGGCTTAAAATAATGGTAGCCATATTCACATCGCAAATTAATTAACGTGGAGCATTAAACTAAGAAAATGATTTCGCGCGTATTTTCCTCTCGCTAAGATACATGGTAGGTTTCTTAGTTTAGTACTTTAAGATGATTAATTATAATTTCATAAAAAACGAACAATAAAAAAACGTAAAAATAAATCTATTTTCATACTACATACGGCCTAAACATATCCAAAGGGCGTCCACCATCTTGGTTCATAACGACCAAGCCGCGTCTGTTTTCCATATTCGAATTAAAATTCGCAGCAGCCATCGCCCTCTCTCTTTCTAGCGCGATTATTCTGTCCCTGTCTAACATCGGTTTGACAGCTGTCAAATCACTAGCCATTTGAGTTTTTTCCTGTTCGTTTGGTATTTCTTTTGGTTTTTTCTCCTCTGTTTGCGGCGTATCCTTGTTTTTGGAGTCATGTTGAGCCTTTTTGGAGCGTTTCCATTTCATTCTTCGGTTTTGGAACCATATTTTCACCTGTGAACAAAATGATTATCTTTAACATTGAGCGCTTAAATAAATGTCTAATGTCTTTGACACTGTAAGTCGTTAGATATTATTACAATTGATAAAGTGTTTAAAAGTACATTTGCATCACCGCATCATATAATTTTATCTTATTTTTAGGCAACTGAGAAGATGGATTTCTTATCTACAAATAGTATACAGAGTGTATACGACGGTATGACATTAAATGCAATTACGTATAGTATGTGACATTATAAAGCGAGACAAAAAAAAATCTACTAAATATCTTCAATAGTTTAGAGACAGGACAAATTTTTTAATTTCTTTAATTCTAAATTAACACTATGTAAGTACGTCAAACGGTCACTGACTTAAGTCATAGTACACGTCGAAGGATAAACGTTGCCGTTCATTACAAGTTCAGTGAACTTGTCATAATAAAATGGTGTATTACTTCGTTACTATTAAAATATTATTTATTTTGTTAGAAAATTTAAAATTTTTGTTTTTAGTCAAATTACTTTTGTGATTAATTAGAAATCATTATATGGGCTAGTAACACCTGCCTTTTCATTTAATGTCAAACCGTCGTATACACTCTGTATAGGTAAGTAAGTCATAATCGTCTGTCTGTGTGAAAGAGCTAATCTTGGATATGGTTTTCACTGTTATAGCTTGATTCTCATAAAAGGTTTTAGTGTACAATGTCTATCACCTATAGAAGCCGAGTACAACAATAATAGCGAACCAAGCAAAGCAAACGCCATATTTGATACCGATGTAAAGCA
The DNA here is from genome assembly GCA_963082885.1 of Parascotia fuliginaria. Lineage (NCBI taxonomy): Eukaryota > Metazoa > Arthropoda > Insecta > Lepidoptera > Erebidae > Parascotia > Parascotia fuliginaria. The sequence goes on along the minus strand of OY720198.1, from coordinate 7,681,561 downwards.
AGGGCGGGTTGAAGTTGTTTATTTATAAATTTTAAATAAATATTTAAGACAAACGCGATTGGAAAAGCTCTCCATCTCACAAAATACTTTATGCAAGTGTTTTCCATTTCCCGGGTCGCGACCCGGTACTGGACTATCAAAATAAAATACCGGGTCGCAACATTCCCGCGGTCTCGCATGCCTTTAAAAATACTTCGCACTAAAATTTTGTGACTAAATAGACGATACTAAAATAATGGGTCACGAAGGGACAGTGTGAAAATTACTGGGCCCTGGCAGAACAATGTTTGGGAAACACTGCTTTACGCAATTTATCGTCCAGACAAGTCACCTGACTGCAATTTTTATCGATCGCAGTATATGATGTGATACTGACGATCTAATAAACACACCGAAGTACAGGTTATTAAAGTTTTAAGACCAGTAAATTAAAAATTCACGAACCACTGGACCGACCCACGTAAACTTATCGATCACTAAATCTGTTGTTTACATAAACGTGTAACGTCTACATGCTTTATTTAAATATAAAAACAAATATACAGATTTTTACACCCCTATATTCATATCAAACAAAACGGTTCAAATCGTAACAGGTGTAAATATATTTCTTAGATTCCCCCTCACAAGGGTGCACGATTAATCTTTAAACCCCCGTAAACCGGTTGAATCCGGGTAAACCCGTGCCCGTAACATTTACGAGTACGACCTCTCTAATCTTGACATTTGTTAAGTCATATTTGACAGATGTTTGGCGCGAAAACAAATGTCAAGCGGCCATTTTGTAATCATTGCTAATGTAAATTTTGTACTTACCTAAATAGTAAATTGAAAAGTTTATAGTTTTACTAGCCACTCGCACTAGCTCACGTAGGTACTAATTATTTTTTACGATATGATTACAAATCTGAATTTTTAATAAACTATACTTAAATCTTCAGAAAAAAAGTTCTTTCTAACCAATAGTAAAAAGTTTATCATCGAAAACATTTCATGAATTTTGCCATGATGCGAGTATAGGCGCACGGTGTCAAAAAGTTATCTGAACACATGTAGCGCCAAGCTTTTAACTCTACACTAGAGTCAATATATATGGCTTGATCATTTCGCTACTGACACATGGGCCTAAGGTATAAATTTTACTCACAATTCAATTTTATTTTTGTAGTACTTAACGAAACGGCCATGAACAAAGATCGTCTAGAAACTTGACTCTAGTTAAACAGTTCATATAGGCTGTATCTTGAACCTTTTAGAAATTATATACGTAATCAAAATTCTTAATGAATTATAAATACTCCAATATCAACATTTTTTTATATAAGTAAATTAATTTAATTATTTTTTAGTAAGTGAAGCCAATAAAAACCTGTTAATGTAACTTATACATATACCTACATTAATATTTAACTGTTTGTTGTTCTTAATAAGGAAAACATAAAATTTTTTTTTTGTTCTATGGCTAAATCTCTCCTTCCTCTGGACAGAAGATGACGATGCATTTTGTAGCTTACCTGAGTCTCAGTAAGCATCAGACTAGTAGCTACTTCGAATCTCTTGGGTCTTGAGAGGTACTTGTTCATCCTAAACTGTTTCTCAAGTTCTAGCAGCTGCTGCGACGTGAAAGCAGTTCGAGGTCTTCTGGTCTTGCCGAGAAGAGCGTGAGGAGCACCTGGTCAAAGAAGAATGGTATAATAAATTAATTTCGGATTCTATGACATGAATACGGGTCCTAAACTAAACGGTTTATATTCATACTCAAGTTTTCCGTTGCGCGGTTTCACCCGCGGCTTTGCGTACTGCTCTGCTCCCGTCACCAGTAGCGTGATGTTACATAGCCTATAACTTTCTTAGAGAACTGGGCTACCATATAACCACTAATTTTTCAACTCCCGACTAGTAGTTCCACAAATCAGTGCGTTCAAACAAACAAACATAATAAACTCTTCCGCTTTATAATAGTAAGTATAGATAATAGGTCGGGTTAGTTACTCTAACTTGGTACTCTGATTTTAGTTAGTCCCATCAGGCAAAATTAGAGTCATGTAGGTAGCCAGAGGGCCTAGACAAGTGACAAGATGCTAATAGAATAGAATAAATTAAAAATGTATGGGATTGACATAAGCTAACGACAATGTTGGCATTAGCTTATGTCAATCCCATACATTTCTCTACCTAATAAATTACCATTTATGCCACTTGTCTTTGATGTTATATTTTTCTTTTGTTTTTTTTTTATCAATTTAGTCCTCTATGCGTGCATTGGCGTAGGCTTATGTACAGTAATGGACGCCTGAGACAGTCCAAGAATCATTATTTTATCGAACATGCCCATATCGGTCGCCCGAACCGCCTCGGTTTTACACGAATGTATTAAATGTTTTACAACATCATTACAAATCTTAAGGATTCTTAGCTTTTGCCTACTATTTTACTACAGAAAGAAACTCTGTTCACGTGGATATTGCATCAAAATTCGTTGCGCATTTTAAAAGTTAGCGAAGAAACAGACAGATAAAAACAGCTTCTCACGGCGCGGTTTCCTGCGTCTTAGCTTACTATTTTGCTCTCGTCGCCAGTAGCGTGATGTTACATAGCCTATAACTTTCCTCAAGAACTAGGCTATCAAACACAAAAAGAAATAATTAAACCCGACTGGTAGTTCTGGAGATTAACGCGATCAAACAAACTCAACCGCTTTATTTAGTAGTATAGCTAGATAAGTAATTCCCACAATAATAACGTATAACTTATTTAATGCCCAGCCCATTTACGAACAACAAATAATATCACAAACTAAATTAATAATTTATTAAACAAGTATAATATTTGACAGGAAGACATCAAACATTATTTTAAAAGCGAGTAAGGCATAGGAAAGTCACGTACAGCCTACACAACTTAACTATTTATTTATCATTTCAACACTTGAGCACGAATTTATGTTTACTCTGTGTACCTACATGTAGATCTTAATGCATTTTTAAGTTATAAAAAAAATAATAGGCTGTATAAGATGTGTGTTTGCTTTTTGAAAAATGCGGTGGGCTGTTTATTGTTGGGTGACAGAATGATTTTTTAAATGTAAATATGCTTTTAGTCGATTATATTATTATTAGTTGGTAATTGGCGTGTGGTCCTCGATCTGGGGATATAGAACTACTTTGTCTTTTATCTTGAGGGTCGTAAGAGACGATTATGAGAATTTCAAGTACGGACAGCAGTGTTAAACAAGTACTAAAACATTACTGCAGTCCCTAACTAAGTCAAGCATGGTGATTTTTTTTAAACGTTTAAATTGAGAAATAAACATACCCGCCTGATGGTAAGCAGTTACCGTAGCCTATGGACGCTTGCAACATCAGGAGCATCACTAGCGCATTTCCGACGCTGTTAAAAACCTTCTTGAAGAACTCCATGTTGTAGTATCTCGGAAAAATTTCGACGAGGTTGTAGCAAATACAAAGTAAAGTTAGTGCAATATCTCTTAGGCAAATTCTTTCTTATATTGAAGCAGCCCATCTTAGCATTTACTGAAGTGGCAATGAGTAGGACATATAGCTCGCAGAACTGATGGTTATGAGGCAGAAAGGTTCAAGAGTAGCGACTACGAACTGGAAAACGCAGCGTGAGCAGACCGCTCACAAGTTGGACCGACGACCACCATCCTATCGGCCTACCACCACCACTGATAGCAGTATTATTTTGATCTTACTTTGTGTTTTGTCTTTTTCTTTTGTACCATTAAATATAAGGAAAGAGACAAAGTAAGGTTATAACAAGATTGCTTTAAGAGGTTGTGGTAGGGTTCCTGATGAGGGTTTCGGGCAACTACGACCGGCTAAGGTAGCGAAAATTGAGGGAGGCTTATGTCCGACGGTGGACGTCTTTCAGCTCATATGAAAATGTTGATCTTAGCATTTCAATGAGGAACTCAATACTAATACTAACCCACTCAAAACCATTTAAATAAATAAAACAGATAGGCAACTAAAGTACCGCGATACAACGTTTCTAATCAACTATAAAACATGCCCACTCAATTTATTTATTTAACGGGCCAACTAATTTATCGGATCAAAGTCACCCGCTGAGCCGAAAGCTTATAAAAATGATAATTAACAATTATACGCTGCCAACATTTGGTCGTGTTGACATAACACGATAATGTCATACACACATCTGTCAATTTTTGGCGACCATCTTTTACAATTGTATTGTTTTGTTTGCTCTTTTTGGGGACGGACGAGTAATAATTTATGAGAGGTGTTGTTATTTGGAAAAACAAAACAAACTTCTCTAAATAGTATGTTGGAAATTCGCTATTTTCTCCTGTCTGTTTCTCAAGGCATTCGTCGAAGCGCACCAATCTTGAAACGCACCAAACGTTCATCTCGAAACGCACCAATAGTAGTAATATATTTTTCGTGGCGCATCAAACTGGTGCGTTTCGAAAAATACTTCTGGTGCGATTCAAAATTAGTGCTTTTCGAGGAATACCCCTGTTCTGCCGCTAACTTCTTTTAAACCACGTAATGGATTTTGATACGGTGTTTACTATACTTCAGAGAATTACTTTCGGAAGGTTTATATGTAAGTAAAAGCCCAGAATTTCAACGTTTTGTATTAATGTCATACAAACGTAATAATATCTCTATAATGAAACGTAAAGCAAAAACTTTGACTCCTTTTTACGACCATTGCACGGACGGAGGAGTATGAAATTTTGCACACATATAAATAGTTTATTAGAGAAGGAGTGCAGAATGCTACTTTTTTTATTATGCATAAAATTAAAAAAAATATATGTTCGATTTTTGACCACTAGTAAAATATAATTTAATAATCATTTTTAACAATCTACATAGCTTATTAATATCTATTCTGACTAAATCTAACAATATTAGTAAAAGCAAACTGCACCGCAGTAAGTAGCTAGTATAAATCAATTGTCATATATTACCCTCCCTCCCCATACTGCCCGTCGGGGTATATTTATAGGAAAACTTTGGGGAGAACGTACTGCAGACGGAGAATAAGTGGCTCTACTTTGTAGATAGAAATACTGGCAATTGGAGTTGGTTTACTAATCGTAGTATTCTGCTGGTGAAGGGAAGGTAAATAGATGTAATATTTACAGAAAACAAATGTATTAGAGAATGGTTTAAAATTCATTACAGCCCATTCTTATTACTATTACAGTAAAGGCCTTTTCTCATATTATGAATGATAGTATTGCTCAAGACGAATTTGTGATACAGACGTGAATTTTTTATAAGCCCAAGTTGCTGCCCAATTTTTTTGCTGTAAGTCAATAATATCTTAGATAAACTTGGAAACTATACTTTGAGAAGTTACATTAAAAAGTCACATTGTTTTTTGCCCGGTTTTGAACCTATGACTACGTGTATAGGACGCATAACCAAATGTGGCTTTAATATGTGTCGGAATCGGCATGAATTGTCAAACTAAAGACTCTCAAGTAGTCAAATAACGTCGACGAATTACACTTACATCAATAGCTTAACGTAGAGCAACTTAGCGAGCGTTGTCCCTGATCATATATTTGTCTCTAGTACGGGTAAGCCCCGTCTTTTAATCTAAGAAAGCTTTTGTAATGGGGTACAGTCTTCTAGACAAATTGTCTATGGTAACGTCAATGCGGATGCCGATATTTAAATCTGAGGAATTCGAAAAAAAAAATTTTAAAACTGATTGCATAAAATATTTTTTTACGTGGCAACTTTTTGCCATTGATAACTGTGTCTTTAGCCTTGTGTCCGTAGAGCTTGACTGTGGAGAGCATTAAAGTTCCTATTGTTGTACAAATATAAATAAACTAGCTTGCCGCGGTGCGGTTTTACTCGCGTCTTTGCTTACTGCTCTGTGTTACATAGCCTATAACCTTCCTAGAGAACAGAGCTATCATTTACAAAAAGAATTTTTAAGCCCGACTGGTAGTTCCAGAGATTAGCGTGTTCTAACAAACAAACAAACATACAAACAAAAAACAATCAAACAAACAAACTCTTCTGCTATAAATAATATAAATAAATAAATAGTGGTTAAATATCAATAAATGAGTTGTGCTTTATGTAAAATAAATATTTATTGCCATTTAGGTACAAGTCTCAACTGGCAACACTAACGTATCTATACTATTATAAAGTGGAAGTTTGTTTGTTTGAACGCGCTAATCGCTAGAATTACTAGTCGGATTTGAATATTTCTTTTTGCGTATGATAGCCCAGTTCTTAAGGAAGTTTATAGGCTATGCAACATCACGCTCCTTGTGACGGGAGCAGAGCAGTAACCAAAGACGCGGGTGAAACCGTATTGCAGGAAGCTAGTTAGTTTATAAATCAAAAATGTTATATTTTACAAAGATCGACAAGTCGTGCAGTCATGCTACAAATCGTTCTAATCGCACAGTGACGTAAGGCCCCCACACAATAGCGTTAAGTCGCTCCGCCGAGCGCAAGTTTGCAATCAACGTAATTTGATCAGAGCCCCCGGACAAGACTAGCTTTTATATAAACATCCATATTTAGGGGCTGATATAATATATGAATAACGTGTTATATATAAGTGATTGCGACGTGATTGGTTCAAGAGAATTTCAATTCAAATTGACGCGATCAACGCTAAATGCCAAACTTTTCATACTAGAAATGAGGGTGTTTAGGAAAATTTTCGCCAGCAGTTTTTTTTTTATATTATAGCCTACCAAAGTGACTTCACCCCGCCTGATGGTAAGCAGTCAGTGGAATCCAGAAGTGGTGGCCACTATACCAAAAGCCATCGTCTTAAACTGCTGGCATGGTGGCCTCAACTATGGCGGCTGGGAATGGGGTTAGGAGAAGGGAATGAGGGAGGTGAGGAAAGAGGAAAGGGAAAAAATCGGGCCTCAGGCGCTCTCACTCACCGAACGAAACGTTCGGTGAGAAAAGTTCGACTTAAGAGTAGTACGGATACTACTACTCTTAAGTCGAACTTCTATGAGAGGGTAGTACTTCCCCGGACGATCCGGCCCATTTATGCTGAAATCAGCGTGGATCTACTACCGTACAAAAAGTTGGCGCCACTTCAACTTTCACATTTGGTCAATCAGGGGTTAAATTTCAAAAAGCGCTTAACAGACCTGACGTATTGGTGCTGTCACCTCGTGGGCGCCATTTTAGAAAACCTCAGCAATTTTCTTTTGTCCTTCAGCACGTGAATTATCCATTTTGTAAATTAAACATTAAAAATTTCCGGAATGAACACTGAAAATATTTTTTTTGATAGCGCTGTCAAAATGGAAGACCTTTTACCAAAGTGGCGCGAACTGGTGGTGGAAATTTTTTCTAAACACCCACTATTTTAGAAAAAATAAGTTTATTTTATGTCTGTCAGTGATTGACATGATCCTGGATAGCACTTTTACTACCAGGCGATTAAAGAGTGGTTTGATTTTCTTGCTCTTAACATTATTTAATTTGTTAATTAAGATTTGCTGACGTTCAAAAAACGTTCATAAATACATACCACCGTTCTAAATTAACAAATTTGATTTTAAATTTGGCTTAAAGTTTCTAACCCATCGATACAATTATACTTGTAATTTTTTTATTTATAACCTGTTAGACAGTTACAAAGTACGCATTGAAATAATAACACGTCAATAGAATCATTTGGGTGCCAATATTAGGGTTGATGGTAGGCCCTTAATCATGGGGTCGCATAAAAATAAACTACTACATGTAAACAATATGTCATGGTCTATCTATGCATAGTAGGAAGTCGCTGGAATATATCTGTCTGTTTGCATGCGCAGTCGTTCATAGACGACCCAGGGACTCTGCAAAGCCGCTGCCTACCGTGAAGGGAGTTGGGTAGGTGAAGAGATTGAGGGAAGTGGAAAATACGAAAAAGGAGAATTTTGTCGCCGGCGGTCTCGTATCAAACTTATAAGCCATTCAATGGATTTAGATGCAGCTTTCACTGTTATATTAGGGGTTTCTTGAGGAGGGCTTAGGTATATGATACATCAACCTTAACTTATAGGAGATGAGCAGTAACGATAATAGTAAAACAAGCAACAACTTTTAGTACCGATGTGTAGTGAAGCAGGGCGTTAGTGAGGTATAAAGAGTTACTTTGTTTATGATGGTATCATAACGGCTCAATGGTTATAGTGGCGTCCTCTGGTTGTGAGTTCAAAACCGGGCAAGTAACAAAGGAGTCTGCCTACTACACCGTACCATACCATGACCGTGCTATGTACGTATCAGGATCGGAAAGCAACATGATACGCCCTACTAAGCTTATTAAAGCATCGCCTGATATTTTCGCCGATAATTATGAATGCTCCGTGCATGGCACGCGACGGTGCTAGTCGGTGACGGAACGGTCTAGTGAGCATAGTCTCATACTTTTCAATACAAAGAATATTTTTTTGCTGACACTTTACTATTAAAGGCATAGTATGATACGTTGTAGTGGGCAGAATCCTTAAGATATATTTATTTTAAAAACCTTTTTAAATATCTTTTGCACTGAGTAACAAGACTTGTGTCGCAGGGTATTTTACGAACATACAAATTACATTCGGTCTGGGCACAGATTTTGTTTCCTAGTTCAAAATTTTATCGTCAAATAAAAGTGAAGCGAAAATTCAAAACACAGCTTATACAGCAAATTTTAATCTCTACTAATTATTATGGCTCAGCAATTTAGACCATGCACTATTTGACACATATAAACAAACAAATTACCTTACAATAGAACACATTCACCCTACACCCTAAGTTAATACCCTGTCGATTTAAAATTATCCTTATTGCATTAAAATTAAGATTACTATTTAAACAAATCGAATTTATACATCTGTCATAGGAATATTAGAGAAAATTAAGTCTTAAATTTATAGATATAAGGGTGATTATTGTAGTTATAAAGTGTTATGGGGTTGCTAAGTACAGCCATATGATTGCCATGTACAAATTAATTTTATTTATATTAACGCTTATTTTAGTTAGGGCAATAATTGCTCAACCATCTGATAAATTAGTTTGGAGGTCAGTTGTTTATTCGGGACAATTGGGACAAACCAACCTGTTTTAAATAATGTTTAGATTATTTTATCTATTATACCTGCATAAAAATTTTTGGCGCAAACCAGAGATACCATATCTGTACTATTAACTTAGAGCGGCAGATTTTGTTTGTTTGTTTGTACGCGCTAATCCCTGAAACTACCAGTTGGATTTGAATATTTTTTTTGCGTATGATAGCCAAGATCTTGAGGAAGATGATAGGCTAACATCACGCTATTGACGACGGGAGCAGAACAGTAAGCAAAGATGTAACTTAAACTTAAAACCGCTCTACGGAAAGCTATTTATTAAATAGCGGGTTGGTATCTCTCAGAAGCAAAGTTTACTGTAGTGGGATGTCACTGTAGTAAAGAACTTCTCATTTTTTTTAATATTGTAGCCTACCAAAGTGATTCCACCCCGCCTGATGGTAAGCAGTCAGTGGAATCCAGAAGTGGCGGCCACTATACCAAAAGCCATCGTCTTAAACTGCTGGTATGGTGGCCTCCACTATGGCGGCTGGGAATGGGGTTAGAGGATGGGAATGAGAGAGGTGAGGAAAGAGGAAAGGGGGGAAATTGGGCCTCCGGCGCTCTCACTCACCGAACGAAACGCAGCAGTACGGATACTACTACTCTTAAGTCGATCTTCTATGATCGATCTCATACAGAGAAGGCACGAGCATTAATCACCACGCTTGCTCTAGGCGGATTGGCAATTTCTGTCATTTTTCAAGTCTACCAGTCAAGGTACTATCATCTTATATAGCAGTATTATTAAAATTTTAATGTTACTTTGTGTTTTGTCTTTTTCTTTTGTACCATTAAAAACAAGGATAGAGACAAAGTAAGGTTATAATACGATTGCTTTTAGAGGTTGTAAGGGCCTCAGGTTTCTTCACAATATTTTCCTTCAACGCAAGTCATTAACGTCGAAGGTAAAATTTTGTATAACCTTGCGAATACGAAACGGGTCATAATCTTTGTCTGATTTCTCAAAGTTACTATAGTCAAAATCAAATATCGAGTGGTTATTGGACAACCTAGTGCCAGGATTTGTTCAGGTCGCCCATAGATGCATCCGACTTGACCTAACGACTGTTATCAACTTGGTAACAACCGGGACCGACTTTAAACGTGCTCTCCGAAACACGGAGACGCTCAGATCAAATAGAACTATGCGGTCACCCATCCATGAGCCAGCCTCACTCTATGTTGCTTAACCCGCTAATCGTTTATTGAACAGTGACCGCAACGAGCTATGAGCGCCTATTATTCTACTTTGAAACTACTTAAAACCTCTAGAATACTAAAAGTTGAACTCTTATAAACCATATGCGACGGATTAGGTATACCTACAAAAATTTTCTGTTTTATAATATTTATTATATAATATGTGGACACTATCGCACACTGTCATCTAGTCCCAAGCTAAGCAGAGCTTGTGTTATGGGTACTAGATAACTGAAGTATAATACATATACATACTTTTTTTTTGTAAATACATACTCTTAGAATACATAGGAAACACCCAGACTGAAGACAAATACAAATGTTCATCACACAAATATTTGCTTTCCGCGGGAATCGAACCACTAGACTAACAGTGCAGGTAGTACTTATTAACCCGGAGTCGGAAGGGCAAAACGTGAGCTACACTTGTGCTTACCCTTTAATGAAAAAAGGCGTAAAGCTATCAAATTCCAGTAGGCATACCAGCAGTTACGCGCATGCGTGCATAAGTCCCTCCCACAACACACCCCCATCTCGATTCTTTTCTATAATAATTCTATCTAAGATTAAAACTCCATGGGATTAGGTTCGTAACCGGTTAAGTTCTGTGACTTTTCAATGTCAATATGTAGTTTTAAGTTAGACTTTCCGTCCAAAAATCGCTAAAAATTATTGTAGGTACAAGGCCTTTCTTGTTTTTTTTTTGTTTACATTAGCCTACCAAAGTGACTCCACTCTGCCTGATGGTAAGCAGTCAGTGGAATCCAAAAATGGTGGACGCTGTGAAACTGCTGGTAAGGTGGCCTCTATGGCGGTATAATGAGGAAGATTTTTCACGCCTAATCAAAATTAGATGTTATTACGACACGCGTTCTACACGAGGTGACCTTGGAAAGATAATCCAAGGACGATGAAGGTCATAGTATAATTTGGATTAAATCAGTCGTATACACGGATGGCACCAAGCAAGTTCACCTCTAATGAAAAGCTTGATTACATCCGTGTGAAACGCGTTTAAATATCTACAGAATGCCAAAAAAAAACCGATTTTGATAGTCAGGAAATAAATAAAATTATTAAGACTCAAGAAAAGGCAGAGGATCGATGGGGTAATTAAGCCTTCGGGCTTCGGCGTTTTTAATCACTACACAGTAATTAAAAATACGGGTGGTAGCTATTACTCTACGCCGATATCTATACTTTACTAGCTGCGCCCTGCGGCTTCGCCCGCACGAAAATTGCTATGTGTTTAATTAATGTAACTCGGGAATCAGACCGATTTTCGGGATAAAAAGTAGCCTATTTCCCGAAACCAAATCTATCTACATACCAATTTTCACTGAAATCGGTTTAGCGGTTTAAAACTTTCTAAATCACCGCGCAATTTTTCTAGTTTTTCTTTCAACAACACAACAAAAAAAGAATTACGAAATTGACCTAGCCGTTCACGCGTGATGCCATGACCAAGGGAAATAAGGATTCATTTTTATATATGTAGATTACATGGTGTAAAACAAAGTCGCTTCTCGCTGTGTCTATGTTTGCTTAGATCTTTAAAACTACGCAACGGATTTTGATGCGTTTTTTTTAAATAGATAGAGTGATTTAAGAGGAAGGTTTACGTGCAAAATATAGTAGAGAAACACTGGTAATTTTAGAGGTTTCTAATGTAATGCAGGGACATAGCGGTTGCGGCATTACCAAAAGAAAACATTGACCATGTTTGTATTGTCTAATGACGAAAAAGCTGTGAATGTTGTTTAAGAAGACATTCTGTAGTATATGATACTAAATCAGCATAATGCCTGTGCGAAGCCGGGGCGGGTCGCTAGTAATATATAAAGTGGAAGAATTTGTTTGTTTGTGTGTGCTAACCTGGAACTGTCAGTCGAAATTGAACAATTCTTTTTGAGTTTGATAGCCCAGTTCTTGATGAAGGTTATGAGCTATGTAACATCGGGTCGTCGGGAACAGAGAAGTCACCAAAAATGTAATTTAACGCGATTGAAACTAGTTGGGCAAACTTGGTAGGCTAGTAAATAAATAAATAATAATAAATAAATAAATATAATATTTTATTTTTTCTTCACAATGGATATCTTAACTCTAAACATAGTTTTTTGATGTAACGGATATAAACGTAACGTAATTGTGAGACTGGTGCCCGAGGTAGACTTAATAAAACCTGTATTAAAGGTCACCAGGCCTTACCCTGATCAACATGAAAACACATAAATTAAGTAAAATAATTGTGCTTTTTTTCTCTCCCCCAAAATGCTTGAAAGCGGCAGTTTCTTATTTAAGAAATACTAAATTCACGCACTATCGACAACAACATCGATAAGTGCACATCCCTAGCACGTGGATCTAATTTGTAAGGATGTCCCCTTTGTTTACGGCACAAATTGCCGCCGTATAATTGGCTTAAACTCCCCTACGGGATTACTGCGGGGTCTCAGTGTTAGCGAGTGATTAAACACTCTTATATATTTATACGAAGTTTATAAACTATACCTGCCCGCAGCGTGGTTTCACTCGCGTTTTTAGTTACTGCTCTGTTCCCGTCAAACGTAGCATGAGCCTATAATCTTCCTCGAGAACTGGGCTATCATATGCAAAAATATTTTTTCAAAACTGACAGGTAGTTCTAGAGATAAGCGCGTTCAAACAAACAAACAAAATCTTCCGCGTTATATAATAGTATAGAATATAGATGTAATCAAAAGACGTCCACTGCTGGGCAATATAATAATAATAATATAATAATAATAATAATGTAAACTAATAATAAAGTGAAAAGATATGATTAATTGTATTTTTGTTTGTTTGTATGTTTCGATTTAACTCAAGATCTACTTAACCGACTTCAAAATTCCTTTATCTTTAGAAAGCTACAGGTAACATATGCTACATTTTATTATTATTACTTAATACATTTTCAGAATTTCAATATTTTAAGCGCCTTTGTAAATCTGAACGATGCAATACGACACTACTGCTATGATATTTTCCGTAAGAGTTTGTTATGAGACCGAATGAAACTTTTGTACCGAAGCGAAGCGGACGTCTAGTAATTAATAACACAACTTCACATGCAGCGTTATCCAGATCCAAAGTACCTAACCTTATTATTATATTGTTACTAGCGGCCCGCCCCGGTTTCGCACGAGTGGGCATTTTTTTAAACATTTGGGATAAATAAAGACACTTTTGTATGGTAATATAGAAAAGTGTTATTTTTCATGCAATTTTTTAAAATTTTCACTCCGTAAGAACCATTCTCGTACTTCAAGGAATATTAAAAAAAAAAAATTAGCGAAATCGGTTCAGCTGCTCTCGAGATTTGCGCTTATCAACACATTCAGCGATTCATTTTTATATTATAGATAGAACTTATATAGAACTGATATGGGTTCTACAATGCGGATGACCATTACTTAGGTAGTAGATCCTTGCAGGTTTTAACATGAGTGGTTAGTGGTCAATCTAATCTCAGGATTTGTTTAGGTCGCCCATAGAGGCATCTGACTTAACCTAACGGCTGTTATCAACTTGGTAACAACCGTGACCGACAAGCATGTAGACGCTCAGGTCAAATACCACTATGCGGTCACCCATCCATGGGATAGCCGCGCTCTATGTTGCTTAACCCGCTAATCATTTACCGATCAGTGAGCGCAACGAGCTATGAGAGCCTTTCATACTAATGTGTTTCGTTTATTAAGTGAGAGCGCCGGCAGTCTAATTAAGTATGCTCTCGTTCCTTTTCCTTCTTTTCTTCCTACATATTCGGCAGCTTGGTTGTGTTGTTTAAGTATATACATAGGCTACGGTTATCACTTACCATCAGATAATCAAATAAAAGTAATCGCTATCACTAAAACCCCACCCTTACCCAACTCGCTAACACTGCGACCCTGCCAACTTACTGAATAACATTTGGAGTACTGAGTTAATTATAAAATTAAGTTAAAACTCAACATTTTAAGATTTAATTATTTATTTTATCTGTACTTAATTAGAGGTATGTGTAGGCTTTCATTTATTTTATTTATACAGATTGTATAAAGTTTGTTTGAACGAGTTAATCTCTGGAACTACTAGTCAAACCTAGACAGTAAGTAGGTACATATCCTATATATTAACAATATGTATAATTATGTACTAACTGGCTGTAGGTTAATTGGCTGACATTTTGTAATTTTAACGTTCATAAGTGTTAATTCAATTAACACAAATCAATAAATATATTTTACTTTGACTTTATGACTATAATGGTCTTTAAAGGCGCTTCGGCTTTATCAGCTAAAATCACCGAAAAATCTATTCAGCGCTATTATTTAACCTTTAAAAAAAGTGAAAATTTTAAACCTTACATGTGTATTCAAATTTTATTCAACATTGAAGTCGAGCTTTTGAGTTATTCCGGTCTGATCCCCCAGATCTGATCCCCTGAGATTATTATTATTCTTTAATTCCGTTCTGATACCCTGCATATTAAGTCATTGCGGTCTGATCCTCTGAGTCTTTTTGACAGGTAAATACAGTCAAGAGAAAAGCAGTTTGTGTATTAATTAGTTAAAAAAATAAGAATAAAAAACGCAGTTGTACAATTACTGCTTACTCCATTAATTAAGACAGGCATGAAGTTATGTATGTAAACGCAGTAAATATAACCCTAAAATTTAATATTTCATAAAATAACTTCCACTGCACGCATTTTATTAAATCACCAATAAATGTATTACTTAATTGAACAAATCACCAACTATTATGGCGATTTATTTAAATTGCCAAACCATATCTTAACTACAGTTAACGCCAGATTAATCTGGCAATAAAACGATAGAACAGGTGCCTGGCACTGGCATATGGGGCGGCAATAAAAGTACCCCATAATAAGAGTAGTTTGTACCCCTACGATTTATTCATATTGTCAAGAATTGATGATGACACCGGAGTGTTATATTTTTTATAAAATTTAGTTTAAAACTAATAGATTGTGTTCTCAGCATTGTAATTGTACCTAATACCTTTTTATTTCATTTTTTTTTATTCTTTCTTGATCTAGGTTATTGTTATTAACAATATGTAAGTCCCATTGTAACCTAAGCTTAATACAACAACAAGGATCTTAATTCTAATCAGTTGTCTATTAAAATACATATTTAATTAGGTCTACTAAAAATACATTTATCTGATTAATTCACACAGATTAACCTTGCGCCCTAACTTGCTGGCTCGGCCAAAATGTTCTGAATATATCTTTTAACTAATTTTATAAAAAAAATATTGAAATTCCTGCTTTCTCACTGAATGTAACAGTATGAAAACTATTATTTTACAGCTATATTCTATGAGATTGCCTCTGTGGTTCGGTGGTACTGTGTACGGATTACCACGCAGAGGTCTCAGGTTCCATTCCCGGGTCGGATAAAGTGATATTGGGTTTTTCAGTCGTAAAATTGACAGTATTTTACCCGGAGTCTGAAATTGTGCTCGTTAAATGGCAACAAGTTCGCCTCCTTACATGGGACCTAAAAATCAAAATGGCGTAAAGTGGCTTGTTAAACTCTGCCTATCCCTTCGGGGATAAAAGGCGTGACATGTAAGTATGTATTTTATATGAGGCTGTCAGCAAAACGGCTTGGTTGTTATTCATTTCTATATAGCTTTGAAATCACAAGCATATCCATAAAATACGCTAGCCACATCATATTTACTACCGAAGTTGTGTATAAACTATTGAAAAGATTAATAATTTAGAAAAAGGGTATGTCATTGCGAAGTTCAAATCATTTTACATACACAAAACTGCACGCCTGTCTCCCATTAATGGGGTAAGCAGAGACTATAGAAAGCCATTTGCTGCGATCCAAACATATCTCCTTTGCCTCTTCAACATTCATAAATCTTTTAATACACACACGTCGCTTAATTACTTTAGTACTTAAATTAAACGATAAATAGTATAAACACTAATTAGCCAATAAAATTAAGTGCTGTATAATTAATTCTCCCTTCTTTAATAAATAGTATTTACCATTGGGATATGTTGTCGCTAATCATTTTAACGCATATGTCGCTATTTTATCAAGGGGATTATACTCGGAGGAGCTTATTCGCGGCGAAGGAAACATTTCAGTTTATGAATGTGTGACCGCTTTGTAACGTAGTGACATAAGTCATTGAATATAAAAAAAAATATTGAGTCAAATAATTCGTTTACCTACAGAAATTGTGTTTAGTATCTTTAAGGCAAAATTATGCTTGTAAGAGAACTTTTCTCTTCCATATTTTACTTCACTACATAGTATAAAACAAAGTCGCTTCTCGATGTCTGTCCCTATGTATGCTTAGATCTTTAAAAATACAGAACGGATTTTGATGCGGTTTTTTTTAATAGATAGAGTGATTCAAGAGGTAGGTTTATATGTATACGTGCCAATTAAAATAGAGAAACACTGGTAATTTTAGACGTTTCTAATGTAATGCAAGGACATAGCGGTTGCGGCAGTACCGGCCAGAGCCGCCGGCCTCTAAAGAAAACAATGACCATGTTTGTATTGTCTAATGACGAAAAAGACACTCTGTAAGACATTCTGTAGTATATTTAGTATCAGCATAATACCTGTGCGAAGCCGGGGCGGGTCGTTAGTTTGATATAATTAACGTTAAAATGTTGGATATTACTTACCAAGCTTTAGATGGTTAAATAGATACTTTTATTTTCTGCTAGCAACCCTGCTTCTCACGTAGATACTCTTATGCTTTTCATGACATCATTAGGTACATATCAATATAAACATGACCTAGAACTTGGTTATATTAAATCTAAACCAATATTATAATTAGAAAAAATAGATTTTTTGTATGTTTGATTGTTTGTTTGTTTGCAAAGATTTAAATGGAAAATATTATATACCGATTTCAAAAATATTTTATAATGTTTAACAATTATTTTCAGTAATTTTTAAAATTTCAATATTTTAAGCGCCTTTGTAAATCTAAACGATGCAATACGACACTATTGCTATGATATTTTACGTAGGCGTTTGTAATGAGTGTGAATGAAACTTTTGATACCGAAGCGTAGCGAAGGCGAAAGTTTATAAATAATAAATATCTTTTAAATATTCAGCTTTTCGTGAAAAAGTGTAAATTGTATTGAATTCCGTTACGTAGTTTAGAATAAGTCGAAAAAGTTAAGAAACTGACTGAAGAAATAAGGGACTTCATGACATATTTAGTGTCATTTAAACTCATGTACGAACAACCATGATATCAAACTACTAGCTTGCCGCGGCGCAGTTCCACCCGTGTCTTTACTTACTGCTTTGCTTCCGTCTCCAGTAGCATGATGTTACCCTATAACCTTCCTCGAGAACTGGGCTATCATATACAAAAAGATTTTTCAAGTCTGACTGGTAGTTTCAAAGATTAGCGCGCTCAAACAAACTAACAACAGCTTTATATATTAGTATAGATTACTTTTACTACTATTGCCCACTATGTTTAAAAATCTCAAAGCTTAATCGCTTAATTAGCATTTAACTCTAGTCAATCAAGCACCCTTGTTTACTAACACCACATGCCACCTGCTATCAACACCCACCCCATGAATAAAGAACTGCTAATACTAGGGGTGATTTTTTGTGTTTTGCCGCGGTTTGAGTTATTAGCGATTGTTAAAGTCGAAATAGCCCAGTGGTGAAGGCACCCGCTTCGTAAACATGAGGTCGTGGGTTCGAATCCGAGCAAGTACCAATGTGTCTTTTCAAATCATATGTACTTTCTAAGTTTATCTTGGACATTTCTGACTAACGGTGAATGAAAACATCGTGTGGTAACCTTGACTTCTGAGAAAGTTAGAAATCGCCAAGCCGCCTTGAGCAAGCGTGGCGATCAATGCTCATACCTTCTCTGTATGAGAAGAGGCCTATCCTTGCAGTGGAATAACGGGCCGATATGAAATGTTGCAAAGTGATTGTAATTTTCGGGTTATTTCCAAAGTACTCCAAAAAAAGTTCTCAAAATACTCCATGCAAGAGTAGAATAGGAACAAAACAATAAGCATTTTTGAATATTAATGATTCAGTGGAGTAACTTGGGAATAAATATATTTTAAACTCACACGATTTGTACTAACTATATTTGTGAAACGGGTCTACTCGTGTTAGAAAATTATTATACGAGTAAGGTTATGTGTCGTTATGACTTTTTACAAAACAGTGTAACAAAAGACAAAGTGAGGGTAGTTGCTGAATCCCGAGCTTCAAGGCGAAGACGACGCCTGGCTACATCAGTCAGCCCGTGACCATGGTCGGTGTAATTCGACCGAAACGTCAGGTAGAGGTATGGCACCATATAATAATTTTCTAACACGAGTAGACCCGTTTCACAAATATAGGTAAAAGTGTCCATTATTTTCTTTTTAAAACAAATAAATGGAGTACTTTGGGAATAACCCTAATTTTCGATGAAATTGGTGATTATTTTATGGTTTCCGGGATAGTGATTGCAGTAATGCCACATTACGCTAATTAAAAAGAATCTACGGGAAAGGCACAAGTAATAGACACTTTAAGCGCTTTAAATTTGTAGTATTTTTGCAATTTCATTAATAATAATGATTGTTTCAATAAAATACATACTGAAAATTTAAGGTTCTGTGTTTTCCCCATATTTCTGCTGTATTTAATTTTGGACACTGCTATCGGTTTTAATGTATAAAATTTTAATTTTTTTTATGACCGTTAAGTTAATCTTTGGTTACGGCTGTGCTGTTGCCAATAGCGTGATGTTACACAGCCTTTCCTAAACAACTGTGCTATCAAACACAAAAAGACATATTCAAATTTGACTGGTAGTTCCTGATTAGTAAAAATAGATAAAGTAATGGAATGGTTTTTAATTCTAGACACGGTATAAGGAACGAAGTATCATTAAAATATTGCCATCGATAAAAATGTGCAAAGCCTGGCAAGTCTACGGTGAAGAGATCAAAAGCTTACCCCCAGTTTCTGAAAGGCTGATCAAAGAAAAATTAACTAATCACCTGTTAAATTTCATGTGAAGTATCTAACAGCATGCTAAAAGCATGGATATTTAGTTTTAGATAAAATTAAACTAACTATTCATACTTTTAGCAACCCAATTGGTACATGAGATTTAACAGGTGATTAGTAAATTTTTCGTTGATCAACCTTTCAGAAACTAGGAGTGAGTCATAAATATTCAGAAAACATATATTTTCTGATCTGTGCTATAAGTTAAATCTTATCAATGAAGTACGGTAGTAGATCCACGTTGATTTCAGCATGAATGGGCCGGATCGTCCGGGGAAGTACTACCCTCTCATAGAAGATCGACTTAAGAGTAGTAGTATCCGTACTACTGCGTTTCGTCCGGTGAGTGTGAGCGCCGGAGGCCCAATTTCCCCCTTTCCTCTTTCCTCACCTCCCTCATTCCCTTCCCCTAACCCCATTCCCAGCCGCCATAGTGGAGGCCACCATACCAGCAGTTTATGACGATGGCTTTTGGTATAGTGGCCGCCACTTCTGGATTCCACTGACTGCTTACCATCGGGCGGGGTGGAGTCACTTTGGTAGGCTATAATATAAAAAAAAAAAAAAAAAAAAAGTAAATGGTGTGATCATTCTTAAACGCCTATATCTGTCACTGTTATCCAACATCAATCATTTTATTTCCTGTCGTTTTTGCTTTACTGCCGAAGTCAGAGAGTAATGTTTCTCGAGCGTATG